>JARQOD010000002.1:295426440-295530716 GCA_033576555.1 Oophaga sylvatica
TGGAAGCAGCGCGCACAGACTCAATGACAAGCGGTGACATCACTGAGTCTGTGCTCGCTGACAGCTGAACTCGTGACCTCAGTACCGTCATTTTCCCACGGTGCTGAGGTCACAGGCGTTCAGCTGTCAGCGAGCACAGGCTCAGTGACGTCACCGCTTCTCACTGAGCCTGTTTGCGATGCTTCCATTCATTCCCCAGTAGTTTACAGTCGGAGCGGCTGCATTAGATGCGCCTTTTCTGGGCAGCTCCGGGCTGCTGTTTTTAGGCTGCGGGGGCCAAGATTAATGGCCCTTACCTGCCTGAGAATATCAGCCCAAATCTGTGAGCTTTAGTCAGGTTGGTTGTCAAAAATGAGGGCGAACACACGCCGTTTTTTTAATTATTTACTTAAATAATAAAGAAAAAACAGCATGGGGACCCCTCTATTCTTGAGAACCAACCTTGCTGAAGCTGACGGCTGAGCGTTGCAGCCCCAGCTGTTAGTTTTGCTGGGTTGTTCAGAAACAGGGGGGGACCCCACGTCGTTTCGGCAGAGCAGGAGAGAAGTATGACAGGCAGCTTCAGCACCACAGGCAGGGGAACAGCTCTTACAGTAGCCGCTTCTTTCCCGATTGCTGTCCGTGCACATGGAGGACATCAAAGTGTGTTTTCCGTGTGCACGTGTGTGGAACGTTTTTCATGGACACACGGTCCGTGAAAACACGCTGACATGTGCATAGACCCATTCATTTTTAATGGGTCTACGTGTGTCAGTGTCTCCGGTATGTGAGAAAGCTGTCACTACACGTACCGGAGACACTAACGTGTGAAAAGGGGCCTTAGAACCATTTTTACTTAATAAAAAAGCAGAAAAACAAAGAAAAATTGGGGCCGAAACGTCTAATGTTTGTACCATCATCATACAGTTATAACCTGATTGATGCTATATTACATACACGATTCAGATTCCACTTATGTAGCACGGAATTCAGTCATCCGATTAACTAACGCTTCATTTGCTAAAAACATTTATCCACTTATTGCTTTTTCCGCCCAGCTTTACACTTTTTTATATTTATAAATATTTATGAGAGAGAGAGAGAGTGCGTGCGTGCGTGCGTGCGTGTGTTATAAAATATTTATGCGTGTATATATATTTTTTTGGTAATAAAATTAATAAAAAACTAGATTAAGTGCTGCAAACTAATGGTGATATATATGCAAGTTACATAAATAAATATATACAAGATATAGACAAATTTATACATTTGTCCCTCAATCTAGATACCATACATGTATGTCTAGACACACTAACATATATTAGTAAAGTATATTAATATCTAGATTGAGGAAAAATTAAAATTTTTTCTTTCTTGTGTGTATGTTATACAATTTTTCCCTCTCTCAATCTAAATACTAATATATGTTAGTGTCTATATATACATTTATTAGTATCTATATATTTGTGTACATATTTATTTAACTTGCTTATATATCGCCATTAGTCGGCAGCAGTTACTCTAGGTTTTGTGAATATATATCTATGTATATATATATATATATATATATTACACACACACAACTATATATATATATATATATATATATATATATATATATATATATATATATATATATATATACACAATGTCTGTGAGGCGCTGTGGACTAACAGCGCCTCACAGACATTATATATATATATTTTACTCTAGGTTTTGTGAATATATATCTATGTATATATATATATAATATATATATATATATATATATATGTCTGTGAGGCGCTCTGGGACTAATGGCGCTATATAGAGCAAGTGAAATAAACACACATATTATATAATAAGTATCTGGATCCTGGGATGTCTCCTTCTCCCGCGCTCCATATAAATATGAGCATAGCACCTGGAGCAATAGAGCGGGCAGCGGTGAGGAGGTGCATGGCTGTCGCGTCTTACCACAGGCCCGGCCATGGCACACTGCTCTCTCACTTCATGCCAGTAGCGCCGTGGCAGCGGCCGGCGGAGCAGTATCTGTACCCGGCCGGCATGTTCGGAGCAGGGCTGGCTGTCCGGCGGCATCTCCGCTGAGGGCTCTTTAGCCTCCATCATCATGAAGTCCTGCCGCTGTCTACTCTACAGACGCCCTTGTCAGCTATGAACGTGCTCTGCCAGCGCACCATATAAGGGGAAGAGGAGGAGCTGCACACTGTGCTGAGGAGAATGGCTGTCGTAACGCAGGGCACATGGAGGAGGGACAGGTCACACGTGTGCGGTAGTATGGCTCAGTAATGGGCGTTCAGAGCTGTAGTGTCCCCTCTGGGAGCTCATTAACAAGAAATGTACATTTCATTGCAGGTAAAATGATGAATTCCGTCTTTTCTACCTATATTCCTTCTTGCTTGTACAAATCTTCAGCCCCTCTCCTACATGGCACTGCACCTAATGTACCGCAAGCTGTACCTGGGGCAAAGATGGTTTCCAGCCCCATCCCAGGATCTACATATCTTGTAGGCACGCCACACAAGCAGGCCGGTTTTAGGTAAAAGTTTACAATGGGGCCTCAAATGCTAACATATTGCACATTACACAAGCATTTCGGTTGTATTTATGTGCGCTGAGTTCAGGCAGCTAAGGCCTCTTTCACACATCCGGCGGGCGCCTGGCGGCGCCCCCGGCATTTTACCGCAGCGCCGCATGTGAAAAGCTTTCACACTTCCGGCGGCCAAAATGCGGTTTTTTGCCGGATGGTTTCTGATGCTTGGAGAGATAAGAAAACCATCCGGCAAAAAAAAAAAACGTTACATGCAGCGTTTTTTTCCGGACGCCGCAATGTACATTTGCGCCGCATCCGGACAAAACCGCATGCAACGCATTGACATGCGGCGCCACGTGGCGCTAATGCATGTCAATGCGAAAAAAGCCGCATGCGGCGCATCAGATTTTCAGATGCGGCGCTGCGGGAAAATGCCGGGGGCGTTGCGGCGCCCGCCGGATGTGTGAAGCCAGCCTAAACGAGTGTGATCGACAATATTGAAGTCGTTCGACACTTGTTTCCCGGCCTCTTTACACCAACTGAGAAAGAATGATGGGAACAGAGCAATCACTATTAGATCAATCAGTCCCCATACAGCATCATGTTATCAGCAGCACATCTACAGGTTACACCTGTGATGTGCTGCTGAGAACAATGATTTTTGTTCCGGGATAAACAAACCAATCACTCAATGAATATGCAGCATTTTGCTTGTTTAATACGCCCCATAGTCCTCCATATATTATAATATGCACCACAGTCCAGCAAATAGTATAATACACTCCCCATAGTCCTCCATATAGTATAATACACTCCCTATAGTCATCCATATATTAAAATACACCCCTCAGTCCTCCATATAGTATTATACACTTCCCATAGTCCTATATAGTATAATACACTCCTTATAGTCCTCCATATAGTAAAATACTGTAACGCTTCCCACGGATGCGGGGCGTTGACACATGGCATAGCTTGCCTAACTAGCCAATGCTCCCATGCCGCCAGTCCACGACGACGTGAGGCATGATGGTAAGAGAATGTGGACCCACTGGACCACAGAGGAAGACCCGGGCCTGCCCGGACTAGGGGAGGGCAGCGACCGGGATCCGTGACAGCTGAGCATGTGGGCAAGATGGCGACGTGCAGGACTAGACAACACCGCACAACTTCAGGTATGAAGAAACATAAAGTTTACTTAAAGACACACACAGTACATAAACAGATCATAATGCCGGGCTCCCGATTCCGCACATCAGAGAAGGGTACACATCTCAGATCACAGACGAATGCAGGAGGACATCACGGGTAGATGCAGTCCAAGGTTATCTGGCACGGGCATACTTGGGCGGCCTCTCTCTCAGGCCTCAGGCGTAGCACAGGCTCAGCAGGAGAACATCAGACACCGACCTCAGACAGACTTCAGACTATGGCGGGGTCATCACGGGTAGAACATCAGACACTGACCCAGGACAGACGTCATCACAGGGTAGACCACGGAGGAACCGGCAGGACATCGAGACATCAGGAACACGGACTGGATCTCAGGGACTCAGGAACACGGACAGGACATCAGGAACACGGATTGGATCTCAAGGACTTAGGAACACGGACAGGACATCAGGAAGATGGATCGGAACTCATGATCACGGACAGGACATCAGGAACACGGACTGGAACTCAGGAACACCAGAACACTGGCAACGGACTCCGGACATCTGGCAACGATCGGCAGGCTCCGGACAGCTGGCAACGATCGGCAGGCTCCGGACATCAGGGAGGACAGGATCCGGACATCTGGAAGTGGTCATCGGACATCAGGCCATAATCATCAGGCATCGGACATCTGGCAACGACCTGAAAAGGAACCCCAGCGGTCTGGTGCAAGCCCCGCCAGGCTCAACGGGAGCCGGCCGGGGATTGCACGAAGCTGAGCACAGAGTAACAGAAACTCAGCACACACACCGGACTCCTCCTTCCAAGATGAACTCAGGTTATATAGCAAGAATCACAGTCACTTGCACAGGGTTCAGGACACAAAAGGACTTCAGGAACATAACACAGAGGACACAGTTCAGACAGTCAGGTACAGGATCCGATCCAGAATCAGGGAATCAGGAAACAAAACACAACAGGAACAGGCCTGGATATGCAGCCTCCAGGAAGGGCGATCTGGGTACTCAGCCCCCAGAACAGGTGGAAACACAAGACAGGACAAAGGGAATCAGCTCTCCAGAACTGATCACACTCAGAGCAGGAGCTGAACTCACAAACACACACGGCTAGGTTCAGGAACTCAATGCAAAGCTCTGGCAACCCCCCACAGGGCTGGGGAACTTTATATATGAGCTTCACAGCGATAGGCTGGAGCAGCAATTCTAGTGCACACCCATTGCTCATAAAAGCAGGACAGGTGTGGGCCGCGCCCCCTATGCAGAGCCAGACACAACTCAGCACAGCAAGGACACCTGACAATGGCTGCAGCCTCAACAAACGTAGTAAGTCATGCACCACTGCAGAGGACTTTGCAACCTACGGGTAGCTTCTACAGCAGGCCAGGGACCGCACATGCGGGTGGTCATGCAACGCAGCGGAGACACGCAAGTACGGCTACGCAGCAGAGCTGGGAACTGAGCAGCATCCATACAGGTAACAGACAACAGTATCCCAGCTGGTTAGGGGGAAAGAAGCAAAAGGGTTAAAGCAAAGACATGCAAAGTAACGCTGGAAAACAAGGTACAGATAATACCAGCGTTACAGTATCCCCCTCCTCAGGCCCCCTCTTCTGAAGACCCAAGTAAAAAAAAAATTCCCCAGAAAATTCACTTGGGTTTGGCGGTAAGTCCCACAGTTCACAATATGGCAGCAGGGTTCATAGCTCGAAAAGTCCGAACCGCTGACCAAGCGGGGAATCGAGCCATCTAGTCCACTTACCATTTAGGGACCAAGCAGTCTAGTTCGCACAATAGGTGGAGCTTGGAGAAAGTCCTGCAGACCACACATGCTCAGCGGAGGCCATGGCCAGAGCTTTCTGTAACGCTTCCCACGGATCGGGGCGTTGGGACATGGCATAGCTTGCCTAACTAGCCAATGCTCCCACGCCGCCAGTCCACAACGATGTGAGGCATGCATCCCAGATGGTAAGAGAATGTGGACCCACTGGACCACAGAGGAAGACCCGGGCCTGCCCGGACTAGGGGAGGGCAGCGACCGGGATCCGTGACAGCTGAGCATGTGGGCAAGATGGCGACCTGCAGGACTAGACAACACCGCACAACTTCAGGTATGAAGAAACATAAAGTTTACTTAACCCCTTAATGTCCAATGACGTGCACAGTCCGTCATGGCCGGTGTCAGTTCCGGCACCAGGACGGACTGTGCACGTCATGCCTTTGATCTACCACTGCGTGTAAACACGCAGTGGTAGATCAGTGCCGACAGCTGTCACAGACAGCTGACAGGCACGGCAAGCGGTGCGGGGACCTTTGCTGTCGGTCCCCGCACCTACAGCGCTGTGCTTGGTCAGTCAATCTGACTGACCAAACACAGCAGCGATCGCGCAGGAGAAGCTGAAATTTCAGCTTCTCCAGCGCGATCAGTGCAGGAGCCGGAGCTGCAGTGGCCAGGAGCGGAGCCCCCACCGCCCCTGGCTGTTAACCCCCTGACTGCTGCGATCGAGCGTGATCGCAGCGCTCAGGGGGGAGGCAGAGGGTCGGGAGCTCCCTCTGCCTCAGATCGGCGCCCTGTAATGTATTTGCAGGGCCCGATCTCTGCCTTGATGACCCGGGGGTTGTCATGACAACCTCCGGGTCATCTAGCTACGGAAAGCTGCTGTGATCATGCTCACAGCAGCTTTCCCCATAGGTACAATGCATTGCAATGCTGGAGCATTGCAATGCATTGTAACTGCAATAAAAAGTGAAAGTCCCATAAAGGGACAAGTTAAAAAAAAATCATTTTTTTTTAAAAATTGTAAAAAAAATATTAAAAAATAATTTTAAAAAAATCCCCTAAAAAATACACATTTTTTATGTAATAAAAAAACAAAAAAATACACGTTTGGTATCGCCGCGTCCGTAAAAATCCTATCAATAAAAGCGTATCCCTAGTTAACCCCTTCAGTTAAAGCCGTAAAAAAAAAACACAAAAAAGTAGTAAATTATACTTTTTCCAAGCGGTATCATCATACCGCCTGGAAAAAGTGCAATAACACGCGATCAAAAAGTCAGATATAAATATCATGGCACCGCTGAAAACGTCATCTTGTCCCGCAAAAAAAAAGCCGCTATACAGCATCATCAGCGAAAAAATAAAAAAGTTATAGCTCGCGGAATAAACTTATGCAAAAATATTTTTTCTATAAAAATTTTTATTGTGTAAAAAACGCCAAAACATAAAAAAAATATATAAATGAGGTATCGCCGTAATCGTAGTAACCCGAAGAATAAAGCTGCTTTATCAATTTTACTGCACACGGAACGGAGGAAAAAAAAAACAATTCCTGAATTGCTGGTTTTTGTTCATTCTGCTTCCACAAAAATCGGAATAGGAAGCGATCAAAAAACGTTATGTGCCCACATATGGTACCAATAAAAACGTCAGCTCGTCCCGCAAAAAATAAGCCCACAGATAACTCTGTCGGCCGAAATATGGAAAAATTATAGCTCTCAAAATACGGCGATGCAAAAATTTCTTACAAAAAATTCCAAAAAAAAGCATCTTTTAGTGTGACAGAAGCTAAACATGAAAAAAGGTAAATCTGGTATCGCTGTAATCGCACCGATCCGAGGAATAAAGTCGCCTAATCACTAATACCGCACGAGGAACGGCGCAAAAAGAAAACCAATTCTTCACCTTTTGTGGATTTGTTCATTGTGCCTCCCAAAGATCGCAGTAAGGCGATCACAGTGGTTCCCCCCCACATATGGGGTATCAGTGTACTCAGGACAAAATGCACAATAGCTTTTGGGGTCCTATTTCTCCTGTTACCCTTAGAAAAATAAAAATTTGGGGGCAAAAAGGTCATTTTTGTGGAAAAAAATATGATTTTTTTATTTTCACGGCTCTACGTTATAAACTTCTGTGAAGCCCTTGGGGGTTCAAAGTGCTGACCACACATCTAGATAAGTTCCTTGGGGGGTCTAGTTTGCAAAATGGGGTCATTTGTGGGGGGTTTCTACTGTTTAGGCACATCAGGGGCTCTCCAAGCGCGACATGACACCCGCAGACCATTCCATCAAAGTCTGCATTTAAAAACGGTGCTCCTTCCCTTCCGATCTCTGCCATGCGTCAAAATAGTGGTTCCACCCCACATATGGGATATCAGCGTACTCAGGACAAATTGCACAATAGCTTTTGGGGTCCTATTTCTCCTGTTACCCTTATAAAAATAAAAATTTGGGGCAAAAAGATTATTTTTGTGGAAAAAAATATGATTTTTTTATTTTCACGGCTCTACGTTATAAACTTCTGTGAAGCACTTGGGGTTCAAAGTGCTCACCACACATCTAGATAAGTTCCTTCGGGGGTCTAGTTTCCAAAATGGAGTCACTTGTGGGGGGTTTCTACTGTTTGGGCACATCAGGGGCTCTCCAAACGTGACATGACACCCGCAGACCATTCCATCAAAGTCTGCATTTGAAAAAGGCGCTCCTTCCCTTTCGAGCTCTGCCATGCGTCAAAATAGTGGTTTACCCCCACATATGGGGTATCAGCGTACTCAGGACAAATTGCACAATAACTTTTGGGGTCCTGTTACCCTTTGGAAAATAACAATTGGGGGTGGAAAGATCATTTTTGTGGAAAAGATATGATTTTTTAATTTTACTGCTCTATGTTATAACCTTCTGTGAAGCCCTTGGGGGTTCAAAGCTCTCACCACACATCTAGATAAGTTCCTTGGGGGTCTAGTTTCCAAAATGGGGTCACTTGTGGGGGGTTTCCACTGTTTAGGCACACAGGGGCTCTCCAAATACGACATGGCGTCCAATCTCAATTCCAGCCAAAAAAGTCAAATGGCGCTGCTTCCCTTCCGAGCTCTGCCATGCGCCCAAATAGTGGTTTACCCCCCCATATGGGGTATCAGCGTACTCAGGACTAATTGCCCAATAACTTTTGGGGTCCTTTTATCCTTTGGAAAATAAAAATTGGGATGAAAAGATAATTTTTGTGGAAAAAATATGATTTTTTAATTTTACGGCTCTACGTTTTAACCTTCTGTGAAGTCCTTGGGGGTTAAAAGCTCTCACAACACATTTAGATAAGTTCCTTGGGGGGTCCAGTTTCCAAAATGGGGTCACTTGTGGGGGGTTTCCACTGTTTAGGCACACAGGGGACTCTCCAAATGCGACATGGCATCCAATCTCAATTCCAGCCAAAAAAGTCAAATGGCGCTGCTTCCCTTCCGAGCTCTGCCATGCGCCCAAATAGTGGTTTACCCCCACACATGGGTTATCGGTGTACTCTGGAGAAATTGTACAACAAATATTGTGGTTCATTTTCTCCTGATACCCTTGACAAAATTTTAAAAAATTGTGTCGAAAAAAATTTTGGGAAAAAAAGTTAAATGTTCATTTTTTCCTTCCACATTGCTTCATTTCTTGTGAAGTACCTAAAGGGTTAATAAACTTCTTGAATGTGGCTTTGAACACGTTGAGGGGTGCAGTTTTTAGAATGGTGTCACTTTTGGGTATTTTCTGTCATATTGACCCCTCAAATTCACTTCAAATGTGAGGTGGCCCCTAAAAAAAATGATTTTGTAAATTTTGTTGGAAAAATGAGAAATTGCTGGTCAACTTTTAACACATAACTTCCTAAGAAAAAAAAATGTTGGTTCCAAAATTGTGCTGATGTAAAGTAGACATGTGGGAAATGTTATTTATTAACTAATTTTTGTGACATATCTCTCTGATTTAATGGCATAAAAATTAAAAGTTTGAAAATTGCAAAATTTTCAAAATTTTTGCCATATTTCCGTTTTTTTCATAAATAAACGCAAGTTATATTGAAGAAATTTTACCACTATCATGAAGTACAATATGTCACGAGAAAACAATCTCAGAATCGCCAAGATCCGTAGAAGCGTTCCAGAGTTATAACCTCATAAAGAGACAGTGGTCAGAATTGTAAAAATTGGCCTGGTCTTTAACCTACAAAATGGCTTGGTCGTTAAGGGGTTAAAGACACACACAGTACATAAACAGAACATAATGCCGGGCTCCCGATTCCGCACATCAGAGAAGGGTACACATCTCAGGATCACAGACGAATGCAGGAGGACATCACGGGTAGATGCAGTCCAAGGTTATCTGGCACGGGCATACTTGGGCGGCCTCTCTCTCAGGCCTCAGGCGTAGCACAGGCTCAGCAGGAGAACATCAGACGATGGCGGGGTCATCATGGGTAGATGCAGTCCAGGATCATCTGGCACAGGCATACTAGTATGGCCTCTCTCAGGCCTCAGGCGTAGCACAGGCTCAGCAGGAGAACATCAAACACCGGCCCAGGACGAACGTCAGACGATGGCGGGGTCATCACGGGTTGATGTAGTCCACAGTCATCTGGCACGGGCATACTAGGACGGCCTCTCTCAGGCCTCAGGCGTAGCACAGGCTCAGCAGGAGAACATCAGACACTGACCCAGGACAGACGTCATCACAGGGTAGACCACGGAGGAACCGGCAGGACATCGAGACATCAGGAACATGGACTGGATCTCAGGGACTCAGGAACACGGACAGGACATCAGGAACACGGATTGGATCTCAGGGACTCAGGAACACAGACAGGACATCAGGAACACGGATTGGATCTCAGGGACTGAGGAACACGGACAGGAACTCAGGAACACGGACTGGAACTCAGGAACACGGACTGGAACTCAGAAACACCAGAACACTGGCATAGGACTCCAGACATCTGGCAACGATCGGCAGGCTCCGGACATCTGGCAACGATCGGCAGGCTCGACATCAGGTAGGGAGGACAGGATCCGGACATCTGGAAGTGGTCATCGGACATCAGGCCATAATCATCAGGCATCGGACATCTGGCAACGACCTGAAAAGGAACCCCAGCGGTCTGGTGGAAGCCCCGCCAGGCTCAACGGGAGCCGGCCGGGGATTGCACCGAAGCTGAGCACAGAGTAACAGAAACTCAGCACACACACCGGACTCCTCCTTCCAAGATGAACTCAGGTTATATAGCAAGAATCACAGTCACTGGCACAGGGTTCAGGACACAAAAGGACTTCAGGAACATAACACAGAGGACACAGTTCAGACAGCCAGGTACAGGATCCGATCCAGAATCAGGGAATCAGAAAACACAACAGGAACAGGCCTGGATATGCAGCCTCCAGGAAGGGCGATCTGGGTACTCAGCCCCCAGAACAGGCGGAAACACAAGACACAGTTCAGACATTCAGGTACCGGAACAGATCCAGGATCAGGGATTCAGGGAACAAGACACAACAGGAACAGGCCTGGATATGCAGCCTCCAGGAAGGGCAATCTGGGTACTCAGCCCCCAGAACAAGTGGAAACAAGACAGGACAAAGGGAATCAGCTCTCCAGAACTGATCACACTCAGAGCAGGAGCTGAACTCACAAACACACACGGCTAGGTTCAGGAACTCAATGCAAAGCTCTGGCAATCCCCCACAGGGCTGGGGAACTTTATATATGAGCTTCACAGCGATAGGCTGGAGCAGCAATTCTAGTGCACACCCATTCCTCATAAAAGCAGGACAGGTGTGGGCCGCGCCCCCTATGCAGAACCAGACACAACTCAGCACAGCAAGGACACCTGACAATGGCTGCAGCCTCAACACACGTAGTAAGTCATGCACCACTGCAGAGGACTTTGCAACCTACGGGTAGCTTCTACAGCAGGCCAGGGACCGCACATGCGGGTGGTCATGCAACGCAGCGGAGACACTCACGCAAGTATGGCTACGCAGCAGAGCTGGGAACTGAGCAGCATCCATACAGGTAACAGACAACAGTATCCCAGCTGGTTAGGGGGAAAGAAGCAAAAGGGTTAAAGCAAAGACATGCAAAGTAACGCTGGAAAACAAGGTACAGATAATACCAGCGTTACAGTATCCCCTCCTCAGGCCCCCTCTTCTGAAGACCCAAGTAAAAAAAAATTCCCCAGAAAATTCACTTGGGTTTGGCGGTAAGTCCCACAGTTCACAATATGGCAGCAGGGTTCATAGCTCGAAAAGTCCGAACCGCTGACCAAGCGGGGAATCGAGCCATCTAGTCCACTTACCATGTGGGGACCAAGCAGTCTAGTTCGCACAATAGGTGGAGCTTGGAGAAAGTCCTGCAGACCACACATGCTCAGCGGAGTCCATGGCCAGAGCTTTCTGTAACGCTTCCCACGGATGCGGGGCGTTGGGACATGGCATAGCTTGCCTAACCAGCCAATGCTCCCACGCCGCCAGTCCACGACGACGTGAGGCATGCGTCCCAGATGGTAAGAGAATGTGGACCCACTGGACCACAAAGGAAAACCCGGGCCTGCCCGGACTAGGGGAGGGCAGCGACCGGGATCCGTGACAGCTGAGCATGTGGGCAAGATGGCGACCTGCAGGACTAGACAACACCGCACAGCTTCAGGTATGAAGAAACAAAGTTTACTTAAAGATACACACAGTACATAAACAGAACATAATGCCGGGCTCCCGATTCCGCACATCAGAGAAGGGTACACATCTCAGGATCACAGACGAATGCAGGAGGACATCAAGGGTAGATGCAGTCCAAGGTTATCTGGCACGGGCATACTTGGGCGGCCTCTCAGGCCTCAGGCGTAGCACAGGCTCAGCAGGAGAACATCAGACGATGGCGGGGTCATCACGGGTAGATGCAGTCCAGGATCATCTGGCACAGGCATACTAGTATGGCCTCTCTCAGACGTAGCACAGGCTCAGCAGGAGAACATCAAACACCGGCCCAGGACGAACGTCAGACGATGGCGGGGTCATCACGGGTTGATGTAGTCCAGGGTCATCTGGCACGGGCATACTAGTACGGCCTCTCAGGCCTCAGGCGTAGCACAGGCTCAGCAGGAGAACATCAGACACTGACCCAGGACAGACGTCATCACAGGGTAGACCACGGAGGAACCGGCAGGACATCGAGACATCAGGAACACGGACTGGATCTCAGGAACATGGACAGGACATCAGGAACACGGATTGGATCTCAGGAACACGGACAGGACATCAGGAAGATGGATCGGAACTCAGGATCACGGACAGGACATCAGGAACACGGATTGGATCTCAGGGACTGAGGAACACGGACAGGAACTCAGGAACACGACTGGAACTCAGGAACACGGACTGGAACTCAGGAACACCAGAACACTGGCATCGGACTCCCGACATCTGGCAACGATCGGCAGGCTCCGGACATCTGGCAATGATCGGCAGGCTCCGGACATCAGGTAGGGAGGACAGGATTCGGACATCTGGAAGTGGTCATCGGACATCGCACATCAGGCCATAATCATCAGGCATCGGACATCTGGCAACGACCTGAAAAGGAACCCCAGCGGTCTGATGCAAGCCCCGCCAGGCTCAACGGGAGCGGGCCGGGGATTGCACCGAAGCTGAGCACAGAGTAACAGAAACTCAGCACACACACCGGACTCCTCCTTCCAAGATGAACTCAGGTTATATAGCAAGAATCACAGTCACTGGCACAGGGTTCAGGACACAAAAGGACTTCAGGAACATAACACAGAGGACACAGTTCAGACAGTCAGGTACAGGATCCGATCCAGAATCAGGAAACAAAACACAACAGGAACAGGCCTGGATATGCAGCCTCCAGGAAGGGCGATCTGGGTACTCAGCCCCCAGAACAGGCGGAAACACAAGACACAGTTCAGACATTCAGGTACCGAAACAGATCCAGGATCAGGGATTCAGGGAACAAGACACAACAGGAACAGGCCTGGATATGCAGCCTCCAGGAAGGGCGATCTGGGTACTCAGCCCCCAGAACAGGTGGAAACACAAGACAGGACAAAGGGAATCAGCTCTCCAGAACTGATCACACTCAGAGCAGGAGCTGAACTCACAAACACACACAGCTAGGTTCAGGAACTCAATGCAAAGCTCTGGCAATCCCCCACAGGGCTGGGGAACTTTATATATGAGCTTCACAGCGATAGGCTGGAGCAGCAATTCTAGTGCACACCCATTCCTCATAAAAGCAGGACAGGTGTGGGCCGCGCCCCCTATGCAGAGCCAGACACAACTCAGCACAGCAAGGACACCTGACAATGGCTGCAGCCTCAACACACGTAGTAAAACATGCACCACTGCAGAGGACTTTGCAACCTACGGGTAGCTTCTACAGCAGGCCAGGGACCGCACATGCGGGTGGTCATGCAACGCAGCGGAAACACGCAAGTACGGCTACGCAGCAGAGCTGGGAACTGAGCAGCATCCATACAGGTAACAGACAACAGTATCCCAGCTGGTTAGGGGGAAAGAAGCAAAAGGGTTAAAGCAAAGACATGCAAAGTAACGCTGGAAAACAAGGTACAGATAATACCAGCGTTACAAATACACTCAGTCCTCCATATAGTATAATACACTCCTCATTGTCCTCCATATATTAAAATACACTGCTTAGTCCTCCATATAAAGACTAGTAATCATGCAGAAACAGGTTTGTTTATTATACAATCTCCAATCCAAAGAGAAATAAGTGTCAGTGCCGTATGGAACAAATGTACAGTATACAGATACCCAACGTTTCGGCCCTTCCCGGACCTTAATCATGGGTAACTAAAAGAAATAAATAAAAAACAGTATGAGACATATATACAATGACAGAGTTACAATTCTATATACAATATGTACAATTTAATGAAGTGGATTGAATAGTATATGGATATTGGCTAATATCAGATTTATATATTCTTCATCCAGATAAATTAATCTAGGTCGAGGTACAACTCTGTATAAATACAACTTAGGAGCATAGAGCTAATTGTCATATATAACAAATTATGAAGGGCACAATCATATAATGAACAAGGGGACTATATATTAATTTACCTTAATAGTACAAGTATACGATAGAACTGGCACAAAAAAAGGCAGTGTAGGGTTCCTGACAAATTTCCTTTCGGCACACAAGAAACTGTGAATAACATCGAAATCAAATGTTTAAACAGAATAGAGACAAATCTGCTAATGGTTATCGTGTCATAAATTCAGTTTTGTACCTGTGTGTAGCCGAGGGATAAAGTATGGTATATCCTAAATGTAGGCAGGAAATGTCCTGGGTGGAATGTCAATAGCCTATATGTTAAAATATGTTATTATAGTGAGAAGGATTCAATATGGGGGATATAGAAGAAAAAAGGTGCTTCATACCTTAGCACTTAAACAGATAGGAATGCAGATGACGTTTCGGCGTCCTATATAGTGAGATAGCAAATACATGTAGCCTGTTTAGGTAAATATAGGCGGCTTGCTGAGGGTCAGACTCAAATTAGGAAAGGTACTGACATGTTAGTATATGGAAAAGCATTACACATACCCAAAAAAGGTGCTTCGATCGCTTACAGGCGGCGCTCCCGCGCCCTGCCTTATGCTGAGTGTCCAGACCGTCATGTGGGGTTGTAGGGGATTTTATAGGCGGCGCTGTGTATCGCCGGGCCGGATGTGCGTCATCCGGACCGGAAGTGACACGGCGCCCATTGTCAGACATGCGCAGTGATACTGGCAGTCGCCATTTTGTTGGTGGGGAGATAGTGACCCAGTGTGTGCTGTCAATTAGACCTGAACTTGCGCAGTGGCACAAACAAATGTCATCTGTAGTTGGAAACATGTTAAAAGATGCTGAGGTTGATCACATTTATGTACTGGTAATAACATAAACACCTTTTCAAGTGGGGAGGAGGCCTTGGGGAGAGGGACAAAGAGATATATGCATATATATTTTTTTTAATATATAGACACGTGAAAGTAACCGGGAACAAGTGGATGATGTAGGGGATATACTAGTATGTAATGAACCTATGAAAAATCAAGTAAAAAAATAGACCATATAAGAAAATGAAGGAAATAAAATTTATGAAAATTGAAAAAAAATAAAAAATAAAAGAGTGAAATAAAAAAATAGAGAACAATAATGAAAATAAGAATAAGATTAAAAATAAAAATAAATGAAATAAAAAAATAAAAATTGAAAAAATGAAAAATGAAAAAATTAAAAAGAAAAATTTTTTGAAGCCAAATAAAAATAAAGATAAAATTAAAAATAAAAAAATAAGATAAGAATAAAATAAAAATAAAATAAAAATTAAAAAATAAAAATAAAATGAAAAGGGAATATCAAGTTGACTTACCGAAAATTGAAGTCAGCGTATCTGTAAAAAAATTTGTATATTGTTAGAAAAATGATAGATTTATAAAAGCCAATCCATTTCCCTATTGAGGCCTCGTGGAGATAGTGTATCCAACTTGTGAATCCAGTAACTTTCTCGTAGTTTAAGACGTCTCACACGGTTACCCCCTCTTCGGGATTTGGGTACATGCTCTATAATCTGGAATTTTAATTGAGCCACAGTGTGTTTGAATTTGGAGAAATGATCTGGTAATGGTAGCCAGATCTTGCCACAACGAATCGTTGACTTATGGCTTGCAATTCTATCTTTCACATGCTGAGTTGTCTCACCCACGTATAAGAGACACAAGGACATTTAATTACATATATCACAAAGTTGGAGTTGCACGTGTGGTATCCATGAATCGGAAAGGATTTACCCGTACGTGGGTGAGTGACTGAGTCTGATTTGATAACATTGGAACAACATGCGCAGTTCAAACATGGAAAAGTGCCTTGACGGCGTGTGTGCAAGTTGGCTCTGTACTAGAGTGTGGCGAGAGCTCCCTATGTCAGCACGTACTAATTTATCCCTTATGTTCGGAGCTCGTCTATTGCACATCAATGCCGGTGCCTTGAATGCCTCGATAGAGGGATACGCCCTAGATAATAGTGCCCAGTGTTTACGTATGACAAAATGTACCTTGGACATTAGTGGATGGTACGTGTGAACAAAGGGTACTCTCTCAGTCTTAGTAAGGGGAGGGTTATTGGTGGTGGATTTAGGGTACGTCTTTTCTCGGATTCCAAAAGTCTAGTAGGGTAGTCCCTTTCCTTAAATTTCTGGAATGTTTCATCAAGACGTATCGGGAGGAGGTCTGAATTCGTGATAATCCTAGAGATACGGGTAAACTGAGACCGGTAGACTGTCTTTGGTCGATCTGGGATGGCTACTAGCATAATGTAGAAGGCTGTTGCAGTCAGTCGGTTTGCTGTATAAGTCAGTTGTTAGGTTGCCCATCGAATCTTTCTGTACAAGAGTGTCAAGGAAAGGAATATTATTAACGTCATACTGCATAGTGAATTGGAGGTCCGCATCAAGGGAGTTCAAATATGAATGAAATGATCTAAGTGACTCAAGGGTACCTAACCAGATAAAAAAGATATCATCAATATATCTGTGGTAACATTGTATTGATTCCTTGTATGGAACGGTTGGATATATGAAATTGCATTCAAATGCATGCATGTATGCATTTGCATAGGCTGGCGCTACGTTACTACCCATGGCAGTCCCACGTAATTGTAAGTAGTAAGTATCTTCAAATAAGAAAATAGTTTTCATGCAATACCATAGTGAGAAGATCTAGACAGAATTGAATAGATCCCTGGGACATGGTTGAAGTCTCAAGTAATTCTTTGGTAGCTTGTATACCCTTAGTATGGGAAATAGAGGTGTAGAGACTATTGATGTCCATAGTTACCAATATACTATCAGGTGGAATAGTTTTGAGATTTCTGATATTCTAAGAAAATGCCCAGTGTCTAATAGGAAAGATGGAGTTGTCTTTACTAGCGGAGTCAAAATCTTTTCGAGGAAAACTGAGAGTGGTGAGATTATCGAATCTGTAGATGCTACAATGGGTCTGCCAGGGGGATTTGTGAGAGACTTGTGTATCTTGGGTAAGACGTAGAAAACAGGAATATTAGGATGTTGGTTAGTTAGAAATGTCACTGTCTTTTTGTCAATGTATGATTATCAAGGTACACCTGAGAAGAGATGAATTTTACGGTTAATTTCTATTGTAGGATCCCCTGGAAGTATGCGGTAAGTATTGGAATCCAAAAGTTGACGTTTCACCTCACCTACATAGAGGGAGCGTTCCATGATAACGGTAGCTCCCCCTTTGTCGGCGGGCTTGATAACAATGTTCCTATTGTTATGTAATGCCACTAGTGCCTGATTCTCAGAAGATGTCAGATTTTTACGATGGGGAAAGAAACCTAAACGTTGTTCATGTATCAATGATTTAACATCGCGATCTACAAAGGAGATAAACGTTTCGGCAGCATGTGCAGTCTGAGGCGGGTTAAAAGAACTTGGATTTCGTAAACCCAGATTATCGATGGAACATTCCGCTATGGAGACGTCCTCACCAGGATGTACTCCAATAACAGAGGTATCCATCCCAGTTCCAAAGTATGTTTTGAGTCGAACCGTACGGAAGAATCTTTGGAGATCTTTCTCCAATTGGAAGGAGTCCCAATAGGGAGTAGGACAGAAGGACAGTCCTTTCTGTAATACGCTCAGTTCCGCCGGGGAGAGTGTGTAGTTAGAAATATTGATCACCAAGTTCGATGCAGTCCTACCTGAGACCTTGTTGTCATTCTTTCGCCTCGATCGTCTCGTCTGTCGTTGCGATGTTGTCCTTCCCTGCGGCCTTGTCCTAAAAAATGGGACCTTGTAGAGCCAGCGGAAGAGTCGCTTTCTGTACTGAAGGATCCTTGTCTCCGATTTGGTTGGCGACGCCAGGTACTTGATCCAGAATAATCGTTCCATCTATACACTCTGTTGTTTGTGTAATCGTCTGCGTCTCGTTGAAATTTTTGCCGTTTTCTTTCTTGTAAGAATTTTTGCTGTTCGGATATGATCTTCTCAGTTTTCTCTTTAAGGTTCGACCAATCGGATGATGACAATGTTGAAGAAAGTTGAATTTCAACCGCCTTTATATTTTCTTTGGTCTCAGCTATAGCCTTCTGTAAATATTCAATAGTGAGAATTATAATATCAAGAGAGCATTTGTTCAATATTCTCTTATATTTATCACAGAATTCTTCATTCTTTTTGAATAAGGTGGGATGTAGATTGCATCTCAGGCCCCTAGGAATCCTCCCTTGTCTGTGATACTCGGCTAGTGTGATGCAATGGAGGTCATATGAGAGTAGCTTGCGTCTCTCCTTCTCATAGTCCCTTGTTCTTAGTTCATGTGCAGGGGTTAATAGGAACTCATTGTTGTTAGAGACTTGTGATAAAATGCCTGAACTAGTGGTAGTATCATATGCAAAAGTATCTACCGACATCTGGTAACCCGGTGCAAAACCAAGGATAGGTAGTAATATAATTAGATGGTGTGCACTCAGGGTATAGAAAATTAGGTGCTGGTGAATTGGACCAAAATGGTACCAATAAACTAAGTAGAATAGGATTCACCGCACACAAAGACTAGTAATCATGCAGAAACAGGTTTGTTTATTATACAATCTCCAATCCAAAGAGAAATAAGTGTCAGTGCCGTATGGAACAAATGTACAGTATACAGATGCCCAACGTTTCGGCCCTTCCCGGACCTTAATCATGGGTAACTAAAAGAAATAAATAAAAAACAGTATGAGACATATATACAATGACAGAGTTACAATTCTATATACAATATGTACAATTTAATGAAGTGGATTGAATAGTATATGGATATTGGCTAATATCAGATTTATATATTCTTCATCCAGATAAATTAATCTAGGTCGAGGTACAACTCTGTATAAATACAACTTAGGAGCATAGAGCTAATTGTCATATATAACAAATTATGAAGGGCACAATCATATAATGAACAAGGGGACTATATATTAATTTACCTTAATAGTACAAGTATACGATAGAACTGGCACAAAAAAAGGCAGTGTAGGGTTCCTGACAAATTTCCTTTCGGCACACAAGAAACTGTGAATAACATCGAAATCAAATGTTTAAACAGAATAGAGACAAATCTGCTAATGGTTATCGTGTCATAAATTCAGTTTTGTACCTGTGTGTAGCCGAGGGATAAAGTATGGTATATCCTAAATGTAGGCAGGAAATGTCCTGGGTGGAATGTCAATAGCCTATATGTTAAAATATGTTATTATAGTGAGAAGGATTCAATATGGGGGATATAGAAGAAAAAGGTGCTTCATACCTTAGCACTTAAACAGATAGGAATGCAGATGACGTTTCGGCGTCCTATATAGTGAGATAGCAAATACATGTAGCCTGTTTAGGTAAATATAGGCGGCTTGCTGAGGGTCAGACTCAAATTAGGAAAGGTACTGACATGTTAGTATATGGAAAAGCATTACACATACCCAAAAAAGGTGCTTCGATCGCTTACAGGCGGCGCTCCCGCGCCCTGCCTTATGCTGAGTGTCCAGACCGTCATGTGGGGTTGTAGGGGATTTTATAGGCGGCGCTGTGTATCGCCGGGCCGGATGTGCGTCATCCGGACCGGAAGTGACACGGCGCCCATTGTCAGACATGCGCAGTGATACTGGCAGTCGCCATTTTGTTGGTGGGGAGATAGTGACCCAGTGTGTGCTGTCAATTAGACCTGAACTTGCGCAGTGGCACAAACAAATGTCATCTGTAGTTGGAAACATGTAAAAGATGCTGAGGTTGATCACATTTATGTACTGGTAATAACATAAACACCTTTTTCAAGTGGGGAGGAGGCCTTGGGGGAGAGGGACAAAGAGATATATGCATATATATTTTTTTAAAATATATAGACACGTGAAAGTAACCGGGAACAAGTGGATGATGTAGGGGATATACTAGTATGTAAATGAACCTATGAAAAATCAAGTAAAAAATAGACCATATAAGAAAATGAAGGAAATAAATTTATGAAAATTGAAAAATAAATAAAAATAAAAGAGTTAAATAAAAAATAGAGAACAATAATGAAAATAAAGAATAAGATTAAAAATAAAAAAATGAAATAAAAAAATTAAAAATTGAAAAAAAAAATGAAAAAGAAAAATTTTTTGAAGCCAAATTAAAATAAAAATAAAGATAAAATTAAAATAAAAAATAAGATAAGAATAAAATGAAATAAAAATAAAAATTAAAAATAAAAATAAAATGAAAAGGGAATATCAAGTTGACTTACCGAAAATTGAAGTCAGCGTATCTGTAAAAAAATTTGTATATTGGTTAGAAAAATGATAGATTTATAAAAGCCAATCCATTTCCCTATTGAGGCCTCGTGGAGATAGTGTATCCAACTTGTGAATCCAGTAACTTTCTCGTAGTTTAAGACGTCTCACACGGTTACCCCCTCTTCGGGATTTGGGTACATGCTCTATAATCTGGAATTTTAATTGAGCCACAGTGTGTTTGAATTTGGAGAAATGATCTGGTAATGGTAGCCAGATCTTGCCACAACGAATCGTTGACTTATGGCTTGCAATTCTATCTTTCACATGCTGAGTTGTCTCACCCACGTATAAGAGACCACAAGGACATTTTATTACATATATCACAAAGTTGGAGTTGCACGTGTGGTATCCATGAATCGGAAAGGATTTACCCGTACGTGGGTGAGTGACTGAGTCTGATTTGATAACATTGGAACAACATGCGCAGTTCAAACATGGAAAAGTGCCTTGACGGCGTGTGGCAAGTTGGCTCTGTACTAGAGTGTGGCGAGAGCTCCCTATGTCAGCACGTACTAATTTATCCCTTATGTTCGGAGCTCGTCTATTGCACATCAATGCCGGTGCCTTGAATGCCTCGATAGAGGGATACGCCCTAGATAATAGTGCCCAGTGTTTACGTATGACAAAATGTACCTTGGACATTAGTGGATGGTACGTGTGAACAAAGGGTACTCTCTCAGTCTTAGTAAGGGGAGGGTTATTTGGTGGTGGATTTAGGGTACGTCTTTTCTCGGATTCCAAAAGTCTAGTAGGGTAGTCCCTTTCCTTAAATTTCTGGAATGTTTCATCAAGACGTATCGGGAGGAGGTCTGAATTCATGACAATCCTAGAGATATGGGTAAACTGAGACCGAGGTAGACTGTCTTTGGTCGATCTGGGATGGCTACTAGCATAATGTAGAAGGCTGTTGCAGTCAGTCGGTTTGCTGTATAAGTCAGTTGTTAGGTTGCCCATCGAATCTTTCTGTACAAGAGTGTCAAGGAAAGGAATATTATTAACGTCATACTGCATAGTGAATTGGAGGTCCGCATCAAGGGAGTTCAAATATGAATGAAATGATCTAAGTGACTCAAGGGTACCTAACCAGATAAAAAAGATATCATCAATATATCTGTGGTAACATTGTATTGATTCCTTGTATGGAACGGTTGGATATATGAAATTGCATTCAAATGCATGCATGTATGCATTTGCATAGGCTGGCGCTACGTTACTACCCATGGCAGTCCCACGTAATTGTAAGTAGTAAGTATCTTCAAAAAGAAAATAGTTTTCATGCAATACCATAGTGAGAAGATCTAGACAGAATTGAATAGATCCCTGGGACATGGTTGAAGTCTCAAGTAATTCTTTGGTAGCTTGTATACCCTTAGTATGGGAAATAGAGGTGTAGAGACTATTGATGTCCATAGTTACCAATATACTATCAGGTGGAATAGTTTTGAGATTTCTGATAATTCTAAGAAAATGCCCAGTGTCTAATAGGAAAGATGGAGTTGTCTTTACTAGCGGAGTCAAAATCTTTTCGAGGAAAACTGAGAGTGGTGAGATTATCGAATCTGTAGATGCTACAATGGGTCTGCCAGGGGGATTTGTGAGAGACTTGTGTATCTTGGGTAAGACGTAGAAAACAGGAATATTAGGATGTTGGTTAGTTAGAAATGTCACTGTCTTTTTGTCAATGGTATGATTATCAAGGTACACCCTGAGAAGAGATTGAATTTTACGGTTAATTTCTATTGTAGGATCCCCTGGAAGTATGCGGTAAGTATTGGAATCCAAAAGTTGACGTTTCACCTCACCTACATAGAGGGAGCGTTCCATGATAACGGTAGCTCCCCCTTTGTCGGCGGGCTTGATAACAATGTTCCTATTGTTATGTAATGCCACTAGTGCCTGATTCTCAGAAGATGTCAGATTTTTACGATGGGGAAAGAAACCTAAACGTTGTTCATGTATCAATGATTTAACATCGCGATCTACAAAGGAGATAAACGTTTCGGCAGCATGTGCAGTCTGAGGCGGGTTCACATGACGGTCTGGACACTCAGCATAAGGCAGGGCGCGGGAGCGCCGCCTGTAAGCGATCGAAGCACCTTTTTTGGGTATGTGTAATGCTTTTCCATATACTAACATGTCAGTACCTTTCCTAATTTGAGTCTGACCCTCAGCAAGCCGCCTATATTTACCTAAACAGGCTACATGTATTTGCTATCTCACTATATAGGACGCCGAAACGTCATCTGCATTCCTATCTGTTTAAGTGCTAAGGTATGAAGCACCTTTTTTCTTCTATATCCCCCATATTGAATCCTTCTCACTATAATAACATATTTTAACATATAGGCTATTGACATTCCACCCAGGACATTTCCTGCCTACATTTAGGATATACCATACTTTATCCCTCGGCTACACACAGGTACAAAACTGAATTTATGACACGATAACCATTAGCAGATTTGTCTCTATTCTGTTTAAACATTTGATTTCGATGTTATTCACAGTTTCTTGTGTGCCGAAAGGAAATTTGTCAGGAACCCTACACTGCCTTTTTTTGTGCCAGTTCTATCGTATACTTGTACTATTAAGGTAAATTAATATATAGTCCCCTTGTTCATTATATGATTGTGCCCTTCATAATTTGTTATATATGACAATTAGCTCTATGCTCCTAAGTTGTATTTATACAGAGTTGTACCTCGACCTAGATTAATTTATCTGGATGAAGAATATATAAATCTGATATTAGCCAATATCCATATACTATTCAATCCACTTCATTAAATTGTACATATTGTATATAGAATTGTAACTCTGTCATTGTATATATGTCTCATACTGTTTTTTATTTATTTCTTTTAGTTACCCATGATTAAGGTCCGGGAAGGGCCGAAACGTTGGGTATCTGTATACTGTACATTTGTTCCATACGGCACTGACACTTATTTCTCTTTGGATTGGAGATTGTATAATAAACAAACCTGTTTCTGCATGATTACTAGTCTTTGTGTGCGGTGAATCCTATTCTACTTAGTTTATTGGTACCATTTTGGTCCAATTCACCAGCACCTAATTTTCTATACCCTGAGTGCACACCATCTAATTATATTAGTCCTCCATATAGTACAATACACTCCTCATAGTGCTCCATATAGTATAATGCACTCCTCAGACTTCCATACAGTATAGTAAAATACACTCCGCATAGTCCTCCATATATTAAAATATACTGCTGAGTCCTCCATATAGTGTAATACACTCCTCATAGTGCTCCATATAGCATAATGCACTGCCATAGTCATCCATGTAGTACAATTCACTTCCCATAGTATAATGCACCCCATAGTCCTCGATACAGTTTAATGCAACTCACATATAGTATAATGCAGCCACCCCATAGAGTATAATGCAGCCACCCCACAGAGTATAATGCAGCCCCCCTCATATAGTATAATGCAGCCCGTCCATAGAATATATGGCAACCCCCTCATAGAGAATAATGCAGCCCCTTATACAGTATAATGTAGCCCCTCCATAGAATACAATGTAGCCGTCCTCATATACAGTCATGGCCAAAAGTTTTGAGAATGACACAAATATTATATTTTCACATGATCTGCTGCCCTTTGGTTTTTATGTGTGTGTTTGACAGATGTTTTTATCACAGACAGAAATATAATTGCAAACATATGAGTAACAAAAGCTTATATTGACAGTTAGAATGAGTTAATGCAGCAAGTCAATATTTGCAGTGTTGACCCTTCTTCTTCAGGACCTCTGCAATTCTCCCTGGCATGCTGTCAATCAACTTCTGGACCAAATCCTGACTGATAGCAGTCCATTCTTGCACAATCAATGCTTTCATTTTGTCAGAATTTTTAGGTTTTTGTTTGTCCACCCGTCTCTTGATGATTGACCACAAGTTCTCAATGGGATTAAGATCTGGGGAGTTTCCAGGCCATGGACCCAAAATCTCTATGTTTTGTTCCCTGAGCCATTTAGTTATCACCTTTGCTTTATGGCAAGGTGCTCCATCATGCTGGAAAAGGCATTGTTGATCGCCAAACTGCTCTTAGAGGGTTGGGAGAAGTTGCTCTTGGAGGACATTCTGGTACCATTCTTTATTCATGGCTGTGTTTTTAGGCAAGACTGTGAGAGAGCCGATTCCCTTGGCAGAGAAGCAACCCCACACATGAATGGTTTCAGGATGCTTAACAGTTGGCATGAGACAAGACTGGTGGTAGCGCTCACCTTGTCTTCTCCGAATGAGGGTGTTTTCCTGATGTCCCAAACAATCGAAAAGGGGATTCATCAGAGAAAATAACTTTACCCCAGTCCTCAGCAGTCCACTGCCTGTACCTTTTGCAGAATATCAGTCTGTCCATGATGTTTTTTCTGGAGAGAAGTGGCTTCTTTGCTGCCCTCGTTGAGACCAGGCCTTGCTCCAAGAGTCTCCGCCTCACAATGCGTGCAGATGCACTCACACCTGCCTGCTGCCATTCCTGAGCAAGCTCTGCACTGCTGGTAGCCCGATCCCGCAGCTGAAACACTTTTAAGAGACGGTCCTGGCGCTTGCTGGTCTTTCTTGGGCGTCCTGGAGCCTTTTTGGCAACAATGGAACCTCTCTCCTTGAAGTTCTTGATGATGCGATAGATTGTTGACTGAGGTGCAATCTTTCTAGCTGCGATACTCTTCTCTGTTAGGCCATTTTTGTGCATTGCAATGATGACTGCACGTGTTTCTTTAGAGATAACCATGGTTAACAGAAGAGAAACAATGATGCCAAGCACCAGCCTCCTTTTAAAGTGTCCAGTGGTGTCATTCTTACTTAATCATGACAGATTGATCTCCAGCCATGTCCTCATCAACACCCACTCCTGTGTTAATGGAGCAATCACTGAAAAGAGGTTAGCTGGTCCTTTTAAGGCAGGGCTGCAATGATGTTGAAATGTGTTTTGGGGATAAAGTTCATTTTCTAGCCAAATATTGACTTTGCAAGTAATTGCTGTTAAGCTGATCACTCTTTATAACATTCTGGAGTATATGCAAATTGCCATTAGAAAAAGTGAAGCAGTAGACTTTGTAAAAATTAATATTTGTGTCATTCTCAAAACTTTTGGCCATGACTGTAGTATCATGCAACCCCCATAGAATATAATGGAGCCCCCTTATAAAGTATAATGAAGCCCCCATACAATATAATCTAGCCCCCTGTTATGTTTAGGTAGCTGAGGAGAAAAAGCAAAAACGGTAATACACCAGAGAGGCTGGAACCTATTGGATTGCAGTAACCTGAACTAACCACACAACTAGAGGTAGCCGTGGAGCGTTCCTACGTTGATCCTAGACGCCTCGTCACAGCCTGGTCAGGACTGCCCACTTTTGAAATTTCTGACAGTACAGTTCAGCGGCTTCACAGCCCTGACTTAATGCCAACAAGGTTTTTTCAGCTTGATCAGTGACATTAGGTTCATCGTACAACAACCCCAGAGCCTGAAAAAATACATCAACATCATTCAAAACAGGATCCCCCGGTGTCGGAGAAAAAGTCCAATCCTGAGGGTCACCACGCAGGAGAGAGATGACAATTTGAACCTGTTGTGCTGCGTTCCCTGAGGACTTAGGCTTTAAGGCAAAAAACAACTTACAGTTATTTTTGAAATTCAGAAATTTAGCCCGATCCCCCAAAAACAAATCTGGCATGGGGATCCTAGGTTCCACAATCGGCAACCTAGCAAGATAGGTAGCAATACTCTGAACCTCAGTGGCAAGCTGCTCCACACGGCCAGACAACTGTGCAAACTCCATTGAGAGAAAAAAAAATAAAAATCCTCCTCAGCACCCAGAGAGAAAGAGGAAAAAAAAAATGCAACAAACAGAAAAAAAATATCTGTGACAACTTTTTTCTTTCCACACTATTTTTCCCTTCTGTGAGTACCATATAATTTTACTTTTGGGCTGGTGATACTGTAATGTTTAGGTAGCTGAGGAGAAATAGCAAAAACGGTAATACACCAGAGAGGCTGGAACCTATTTGATTGCAGTAACCTGAACTAACCACACAACTAGAGGTAGCCGTGGAGCGTTCCTACGTTGATCCTAGACGCCTCGTCACAGCCTGAGAGCTGATAACTACACCTAAAGGCAGAAAGATGAAAGCTATCTGCCCCGGAGCAGATCCCCAAAGAAAATAGAAAGCCCCCAAACTTGTAATGGCGGTTAGACAAGAAGAAAGCACGGACACAGACAGAAAATAGAATGAGCAAACGCTGGGGCCCAATCTGTCTAGACAGAAAAGTACAGGAAAGAATTCTGACTGCAATCCAAAAAAACCCTAAAAAATACCAACACTTCTGATTGCCAAAAAACCTGAGATCACACGATCTCATCCACCTAAATCAGATCTCTGATGTAACAAAACCAAGCCGCAGCCACTGAAAAAACAGGAAAAAGCAAATGAACAAATAACAGTGGCTACAGATAAACTGAGAGGAGCACAGGCCTCAGGAGGGGTCCCGGATGAACTACAAAAGTGCAGAAAACTATGCAAAAAGCAAGCACAAAAAGAAAAGCAAAAATATCTTATCTGAAAGCAGCAGACGCAGGCAAGACTCCAGCAAACTTCCAAATGAACCAGGAACCACAATTGAGACAAGAACTATTGATCACCGGCAACCATCATGGGAGGGAACCTCCCTTATATCAGTCCAGTCAGTGATCCCAGATTGCCATTCCTCGCTGGAAGGTTCAGTACTGTCTGTAACCACCAGAGGGAGCCTCTGCTCAGAAACCATCTCTAGCACATTCACAACACTAATCGCTATCAGCACAAGCACAGAATTATTGTTTTTTTACTGCCTAACGCTCTCCCTACTGAGAACCAGCGCCAGCAACCTCTGTGGCACTGTGACGCCACACAAAGCAAGCCAATCACTGCAATGACCTTCTCTAAGATGGTGCTGGCCGCTGCCCATGTCATCGCGTTGCCCACAGTCTGCGTCCTTGCTCATTGGCTGAGAAAAGGCCCTTCAAGCATTATTGGAAAACCGACTTTGGCGCTTGGATCGCCGAACGCATGGCCGACCTCACGCCATGGTCGGGTTTCGCTCGGAGAAACCCGACTTTGGTGAAAGTCAGTCTTTTTTGAATCTGACTGACCTGTTTCGCTCAACTCTACTTGTTACATGTTAGGGTCTGCGGAACGCACCAGATAAATATAAATAGTGGGTGCGTTCGCAGCCCGGGGTCCACCGTGCAGGCAGAGCCTTTTGCTAATAAGATGACGGTATAGGCGAACTCTGTTACTTCACAGAGTCGCAAATATAGATGCTGTGGCACTATATGGCGGTAGAAGCGAGCTCTGTTACACCACAGAGTCGCTGAGGTAGAGACGCAGAGTTAGAGACTGTGTCCTGTTAACTCCACAGGGATACACAGATAACTGCTGTGCGGATAGCAGTCCGTGGTCATGCAGTCAGCAACGCAAACAAGCAACTCCTCACCGGAGAAGCCGGTACTCTAGGGGCTTATTTCAGCCAAGCCCTAAACACGAGCATGCAAATCTCACCGAGGTGCCGGTATTCTAGGGGCTTATTTCAGCCGAGCCCTAACCACATGCGTGTATGATCACACTGGCGCAAAGCACATAAAGCAATTGATACTAGCGCACGGCCAAGCGGCCATGTGCACCTTTTTATAGCAGCAGCTACAGGACCTTCCAGAACACAAGCAATTTCAGGACCTTCCTGGCGGACCAATGGGAGCTGCTGCAGTACCTGAGAATGTGACCCCTGATCTCCAATGAGAGATCTTACCCTGGGCATGCTCAGAAGGGGAAACTTAGTCCCAAAGACGTCTGCTCGCTGCTGACCAGTACTGGATACAATAGCAGAACCTGGAGAGGCAGCAGCAAACCTCTGCACAGTACTAGGCTGTGCAAGACGCTGGGACCGATGTCTCTGCTGAGGAGGCTCCATTGCGGCCGGAGACGGATGGGGGACCGCAGTGGGAATGGCTCGAGATTCCCCCTGTGCAGAATCGGGAACTCAACCTCTAACATTACCCCCTTAGGGCCCCCCCTTCCTTGGGCCTCGCTACGCTCGAAGGCAGCAATGAGCTGCGGAGCCTGAATACGCTCAGCAGGCTCCCATGACATATCCTCAGGCCCATAACCCCTCCAATCCACCAAATAAAACTTTTTGCCACGTACCACCTTGAACCCCAAAATGGCATTCACCTCATAGTCGTCCGTAGACGAACCCGATGTCCCGGCAGATGACTCGAAAAACCGGGACAAGTATACAGGTTTCAGGAGGGAAACATGGAATGTGTCGGTGATACCCAGGGCTAGACGATAGACCACAGGATTGACCTGTTCGAGGACTTTGAAAGGACCCAAGAAGCAAGGTGCAAACTTAGTGGACTCTACTCACAGCCTGATGTTGCGGGCGGAGAGCCACACTAAGTCGCCAGCGGCAAAAGTCAGAGCGGGGCGCCGATGTGCGTCGGTGGTGGACCTCATCCTCTCCTTGGAGGCCACAATGGCATCCTGAGTGCGGTCCCAAATGTCCCGTGCCTCCACAGCCCAGTCTGCCACACTGGAGTTGGTGAAAGACACGGGCATAGGTACAGGAACCCGCGGATGCTGACCGTAATTAAGGAGTAACGGAGTTTGTCCAGTGGAATCAGCCACGGCATTGTTTAATGCAAACTCCGCCCACAGTAGCAAGGATGCCCAGTCATCCTGCCTGGCTGAAACAAAATGATGCAGATATGTGACCAAGGTCTGGTTGGCCCTCTCTACCAACACATTTGTCTCAGGATGATAGGCAGAAGAGAGATTTAATTCTATACTGAGAAGGCGACAAAGCTCTCTCTAGAACCGAGACGCAAACTGGGGACCCCGATCACTGACGATTTTGTCCGGCATACCGTGTAAGCAGAAGATGTGTCTAATAAACAGTGCCGCCAAGGCCCGTGCAGAAGGTAACCGGGGTAGCGGAACCAAGTGCACCATTTTAGAGGAGTGGTCGGTGACAACCCATATGATGGTGCAACCACGAGACTTGGGTAGGCCTACCACAAAGTCCATCTCGACCATCTCCCAGGGCCTGTCTGCCACCGGCAATGGATAAAGTAACCCAGCTGCCCATTGACAAGGGGACTTATTTTTGGCGCAGGAGACACATGCCCGAATATAGTCTCCAACGTCCCGGACCATATGCGGCCACCAGTACGTCCTCGCCAGTAGCTCGGATGTCCTTTTTTTCCCAAAATTTCCACCCACCATGGACGAATGGGCCCAAGATAGAACCTCCGGTTGCAAATTAGAAGGTACAAAAGACTTGCCGGGAGGCACATAATCTAGCGACACCGGAGCTACAGTTCTCAGGCTCTCAGAGGGGGCAATAAGCCGCGGCTCCCGCTCCTCCTCCTCGGAAGACACGACGGAGCGAGAGAGAGCGTCAGCCCGGATATTCTTCTCTCCCGAAAGAAAATGGAGGGTGAAGTGAAATCGGGAGAAAAATAAGGACCATCTGGCCTAACGGGAATTTAGCCGCTGGGCAGTTTGTAAATAGACCAGATTTTTGTGATCAGTGAAAACTTGGAAGGGAAAGCGAGCCCCCTCCAACAGATGTCTCCACTCAGAGAAGGCCAACTTCATTGCTAGCAACTCCCTGTCCCCAATGGAATAATTCCTCTCCGCTGGTGTGAAGGTCTTGGAAAAGAAGAAGCAAGGATGCTTCCGACCTTGAGCATCCTTCTGGAAGAGGACTGCTCCAGCACCAACGGACAAGGCATCCACCTCCAAAATAAACGGCTTATCAACATCGGGGCGTTATAGGATGGGAGCACTAGCAAAATGGGACTTAATAGAAGTGAAGGCCTTGGAGACCTCTTCTGACCACAATTTGGGATTTTCTCCCTTCTTGGTGAGGGCTACCAAGGGAGCTACCAAAGTTGAGAAGTGGGGAATAAACTGACGATAGTAATTAATGAACCCCATAAAGCACTGCACCGCTTTCAGAGAATGGGGTTCTTGCTAGTCCATCACCGCCTGTAGTTTGGCAGGATCCATAGCCAGTCCCTGGGCAGAGATGATATAGCCCAGGAAGGGTAAGGACTCCTGCTCAAACATACATTTCTCCAACTTTGCGTAGAGAGAATTTGCCCGTAAGAGGTCGAAGACTCTGCAGACATCTTTCCGGTGGGAGTCAATATCTGGGGAGAAGATGAGAATATCATCCAGATAGACTACGACTGAGTTGGAAAGCATATACTGGAAGATGTCGTTAACAAAGTCTTGGAAGACGGCTGGGGCATTACAGAGCCCGAAGGGCATCACCAGATATTCATAGTGCCCATTTCTGGTATTGAAAGCCGTCTTCCATTCGTCCCCCTCACGGAGGCGAATCAGGTTATAAGCACCCCGCAGATCTAATTTAGTGAATACCCTTGCTCCCCGTAGCCTATCAAAGAGCTCCGAAATCAGTGGCAACGGGTATTTATTCTTAACGGTAATGGCGTTAAGACCCCTGTAATCGATGCATGGACGTAATTCTCCGTTCTTTTTCTGAACGAAGAAGAACACCGACCCTGCAGGTGACACTGACTTCCTAATGAATCCTCTTGCCAGATTTTCCTGAATGTATTGAGACATAGCCTCCGTCTCCGGGAGAGAAAGGGGATAAACTCGTCCCCGAGGAGGTTCTGCTCCGGGCAAGAGGTCAATAGGACAATGATAGGGACGGTGAGGCGGAAGGATCTCCGCAGCCTTCTTGGAGAACACGTCTGCGTAAGCCCAATAGTATTTGGGAAGGGAAGTAAGATCTGCGGGTATCTCTGTAGTAGCCACCTGAATGCATTCCCTCATACATCTGCCTTTACACGACTCACTCCAACCCAATATCCTCCCAGAGACCCACTCAATATGTGGGGAATGGAAATGGAGCCAGGGCATCCCCAGCAATATCTCGTCTATTCCCTCAGGAATGACAAGTGAGATAATCTCCTGATGGGAAGGGGACATAGATAACGTGAAAGGGATGGTGTTATGTTTTGGTAGCTGAGGAGAGTAAGCAAAAACGGCAATACATCAGAGAGGCTGGAACCTATTGGATTGCAGTAACCTGAACTAACCACACAACTAGAGGTAGCCGTGGAGCATTCCTACGTTGATCCTAGACGCCTCGTCACAGCCTGAGAGATAACTACACCTAAAGGCAGAAAGATGAAAGCTATCTGCCCCGGAGCAGATCCCAAAAGAAAATAGGAAGCCCCCAAACATGTAATGGCGGTTAGACAAGAAGAAGCACGGAGACAGACAGATAATAGAATGAGCAAACGCTGGGGCCCAATCTGTCTAGACAGAAAAGTAGAGGAAAGGATAATCACTGCAATCCAAAAAAAAACCCTAAAAAATACCAACTCTACTGATTGCAAAAACACCTGAGATCACACGACCTCTACCACCTAAATCAGTTCTCTGGTACAACAAAACTAAGCCGCAGCCACTGAAAGAACAGGAAAAAGCAAATGAACAAAAAATAGTGGCTCCAGATAAACTGAGAGGAGCACAAGCCCCCCCCGGAGGGGACCTGGCTGACCTCCACAGAAGTGCAGGGAACAATGTAAAAAGCAAGCACAAAAATAAAAGCAGAAAATATCTTATCTGATAGCAGAAGATGCAGGCAAGACTCAGCAAGCTTCCAAATGAACCAGGAACCACAATTGAGACAAGAACAATTGATCACCGGCAACCATCATGGGAGGGAACCTCCCTTATATCAGACCAGTCCGTGATCCCAGATTGCCATTCCTCGCTGAAAGGTTCAGTACTGTCAGTAACCACCAGAGGGAGCCTCTGCTCAGAAACCATTTGTAGCACATTCATAACAGTACTCCCCCTTGAGGAGGGGTCACCGAACCCTCACTTGTGCAACCAGGTCGATCAGGATGAGCTTGGTGATAGGCACGGATCAGTCTCCTAGCATGGATGTCCGAAGCAAACACCCAAGAATTGTCCTCCTGACCATAACCTCTCCACTTAACCAAATACTGGAGTTTCTGTCTAGAAAAACGAGAATCCAATATTTTTTCAACCACATACTCCAGATTGCCCTCAACCAAAACAGGGTAAGGAGGCGCAGCCATAGGAAACACTGGCTTGACAAACCTCTTCAATAAGGACTTGTGGAACACGTTATGGCTCTTAAATGTCCCTGGAAGAAACAAACGGAAGGAAACAGGATTAAGAATCTCCATGATCTAATAAGGTCCAATGAACCTAGTCTTAAACTTTGGAGATGCAACCCTCATAGGGATATTTCTTGAGGACAACCAAACCAAGTCCCCCACTTTAAACCGAGGACCATCAGTCCTATGCCGGTTGGCAAACCGTTGGGCCTTCTCCTGAGAGAGAGACAACCTCTCCACTACCTGGTCCCAAATCTGCTGCATTCGCTCCAAACCCAAAATTGCAGAAAATGAGGGACATCAAAGTGGCAGATAGCCCTATAATTAAGAGCAAACTAAACCAAAAGGCAAAAGAGAGACCCAGTCATCTTGATCAGCAGACACAAAACATCTCAAATAAGTCTCCAAGGTCTGGTTTGTTCTCTCGGTTTGTCCATTGGTCTGAGGATGAAAAGCAGAGGAGAAAGATAATTGAACACTAAGTTTAGAACAAAATGTCCTCCAAAATCTGGAAACAAACTGGACTCCTCTGTCAGACACAATGTTCTCCGGACTGCCATGTAACCGAACCACGTGCTGAAGGAACAAAGGCACCAATTCGGAGGAAGGTAATTTAGGTAATGGCACAAGATGTATCATCTTGGAAAACCTATCACAGATTACCCAGATAACGGTCATTCTCTGAGAAACAGGGAGGTCGGAAATAAAATCCATAGAGATATGGGTCCATGCCCTTTTGGGCACAGGTAATGGCATTAACAAACCACTAGAGCGAGAGCAAGGCTTGGAGCGAGAACAAGTCCCACAGGACTGCACAAATTCCCTGACGTCACGAGACAAAGTAGGCCACCAAAAGGACCGACTCACCAAGTCTCTGGTACCAAAAATCCCGGGATGACCAGCCAACGCGGAACAATGAATCTCAGACATCACACTCTTCTTCCACTGGTCTGGGACAAACAATTTCCCAATAGGGCAGCGCTCAGGTTTATTCTCCTGACACCTTCCAGAACCAGTCTCAAATTGGGCGAGATAGCAGAAAGAACTACACCCTCTTTCAAAATAACAGTAGGATCAGATAACTCAGGAGAGTCCGCAAAGAAACTCGAGAGGGCATCCGCCTTAACATTCTTAGTGCCAGGAAGAAAAGAAACCACAAAATTAAAACGTGTGAAAAGCAAGGCCCATGTGGCCTGTCTAGGATTAAGTCGCTTGGCTGATTCGAGATAAACCAGATTCTTATGGTCCGTGAGGACCACCACCTGATGTTTGGCTCCTTCCAGCCAATGTCTCCACTCTTCAAAGGCCCACTTCATGGCCAATAAGTCCCGATTACCCACGTCATAATTACGTTCGGTTGGAGAAAATTTTTGAGAGAAAAAGGCACAAGGGTTACTCTTAGAGGTCTCTGGATCTCTTTGGGACAAAACAGCACCTGCCCCAATTTCAGAGGCATCAACCTCCACCTGAAACGGTAGAGAAACATCAGGCTCTCGTAGAACAGGAGCAGAAGTGAATCTCTGCTTAAGTTCCTGAAACGCAGAGACTGCCTCAGGAGGCCAATTCACCACATCAGAACCTTTTTGGTCAAATCAGTCAATGGTTTAACAATACCGGAAAAAATTACCAATAAATTTACGATAAAAATTGGCAAAACCCAAAAATCTCTGAAGAGCCTTTAATGAAGTAGGTTGGACCCAATCACAGATGGCCTGAACCTTGACCGGGTCCATTTCAATAACAGACGGAGACAAAATGAATCCCAGAAATGAGACCTTCTGTACGCCAAAAAGACACTTTGATCCCTTCACATACAGTGCATTCTCTCTCAAAATCTGGAACACAGTCCGAACATGTTTCAAATGAGAGTCCCAGTCTGTCATGTATAGTGTACAGTTCCTATAGCGTCTTGTGCTTGGGTGCGAGGAAAACACAGGAGACATAGGTTGAAATGAAATGACTTGTATTACTTCATACAAGCATGCTGAAAAGTTCACACAGTTTGCAGGAACAGCGACAGGAGACACAGCAGGCCAGAGTAACTTCAAGCACTACAATAAATCTCCAAAGCAGGTTCAGGATCTCTTCTCTGTACCGTAATTCCTCTGCAAACATGGATTCACCAAACAGCAGGTTTCCAGAGTCCAAAAGTGTTCCAAGGTTCCTCAGTAGGGAATAGCTGGAGTACAAGTCCAAGGCTTCCAGGAGTCAGGTCACAGACTGACTGAGGCTTGATTCAGGAGCACTGATTGTTCAGCTGAGGCTGCTTAAGAAGCAAGAGGGAAGAATCAGGGCGGGAACATGAAAACTGGAAACTCCATATTAACTGAGGGCAAGAGCTGCAGAAGGACAGAAAGCAAAATGGCAGACGGAAAACTGAGTTTCAAGGAACATGTCAACAGAGACAAAGAACCTTACATTACTCCCCCCTTAGGGACAACCTCCGGATGACCTCAGACCAGGCTTGTCAGGGTACCTCTGATGAAACTGGCGGAGCAGGCGAGGAGCATTTACATTATTGACTGGTTCCCATGAGTTGTCCTCCACTGGGTAGCCCTGCCATTTAATCAAATATTGCAACTGATTTCTGTACAACCTGGAATCTAGAATCCTTTCCACCATAAATTCTTCCTGACCATCGACCAGCACTGGGTCAGGGCAAGGAGAAGAACGTCCAGGAAACGTATTGGGTGTTGCAGCCTTTAGTAGGGATACATGAAAGACAGGGTGGATTCTCATAGTTCTGGGCAGTTGAAGACGACAAGCAACAGCACTTATAATCTTATTGATCTTATAAGGTCCAATGTACTTATGTCCCAATTTAGACGATGGAATCTTTAATTTAAGATTTCTGGTTGACAGCCAGACCAAATCTCCTACCTTGAAAGCTGGTGCAGGTTTACGAAATTTATCTGCTGCTTTCTTGTACCTTTCCTGAGCCAATTCTAGATTTTCCTTTAGAAGATCCATATTCTTTTGTAAAGAAGTGATTCTTTCAGCCACTGCCGGCAAGGGCGTATCTATGGGAAATCGAGGAAGAATGTTAGGATGATAACCTAGATTGGAGTAAAAAGGAGACTGCTTAGTGGAGGCGCTCTGAGAGTTGTTATAAGAGAACTCAGCCAGTGGAAGTAGATCCACCCAATCATCCTGTAGGTGGCAGATAAAACAGCGGAGATACTGCTCCAGGGTCTGATTGGTTCATTCTATCTGTCCATTAGTCTGGGGATGAAAAGCAGAAGAAAGGTTTACTTTAATGTCCAATGCTGCACAGAAATTTTGCCAAAACCTTGAAGTGAATTGCACCCCTCGATCTGAAATGACCTCATCCGGTACTCCATGTAAGCGAAACACATTCTTAATCATCAAGTCTGATGTCTGTTTTGCAGTGGGTAAGCTGACACAAGGGATAAAATGAGCTGCCTTTGTTAGACGGTCAACCACCACTAGAATGGTGTTCTTCCCTTGAGAGGTTGGTAACTCCACAATGAAGTCCATAGAAATGGATCCCCACGGGCGGGACGGGGTGGGAAGAGGTTGCAACAGACCAGTTGGTGAGGAGCGAGGTGTTTTGCATCTTGCACAGACTTCACATGAAGTGACATAGTTTAAGACATCTTTCCTGTAAGTGGGCCACCAAAAGAAACGAGAAAGAAATTCTTGTGTCTTTAGAATTCCCCTATGCCCGGCTATCTTGGAATCGTGGATGAGTTGCAATACTCTCAATCTGACTGTTTCAGGTATATACAGACGTTGTCCCTGAATCCACACACCATTCTTAAAGACAAGACTTACGTCCCGGTGCGGTGGTAAATTTATCCTTTAAACAGGAAAATGCTTCCTGAGCTTGCGGGGTCCAGGAGAACCTAGACTGTTTCCGGGTAAGTTGGGTGATAGGTGACACTACCTCAGAAAAATTCTTAATGAAACGTCTATAGAAGTTGGCAAACCCGATGAAACGCTGCACCTCCTTCACATTTCTAGGAATTGGCCAATCCTTGATGGCTTGGGTCTTGCTTCCATCCATACTAATCCCTTGCGTAGATAGTACATACCCCAGAAATTGAATTTCGGTCCTATGGAATTCACATTTTTCAAGTTTGATGTAGAGATGGTTTTGTCTTAGGCGTTCTAAGACCATTCTCACATGTCCATGATGTTCCTCTGTGGAGTTAGAAAAAATTAGAATGTCATCCAGATAAATCACCACAAATGTATCTAGGAGATCCCTGAAGATATCATTCACGAAGTGTTGGAAAGTGGCTGGGGCGGTACTCAGACCAAAAGGCATAACTAGATATTCAAAGTGTCCATAGCGTGACCTGAAAGCAGTCTTTCATTCATCCCCAGGTCTAATACGGACCAAGTTATAGGCCCCACGGAGATCCAGTTTAGAGAAAATTTTGGCATGCCGCACTCTCTCCAACAATTCAGGGATTAAAGGCAATGGATAACGGTTTCTAATAGTAACCTTATTGAGTTCCCTATAGTCTATGCAGGATCTCAGAGATCCATCTTTCTTCTTCACAAAGAAGATGGGTGCACCTGCGGGAGATGAAGAGGGGCGTATGAAGCCCTTGGCTAAATTTTCGTCTATATAATCCTTCAAAGCTTTTAGCTCGGGCCCCGCTAGGGGGTAGATCTTACCAAAAGGTATCTCGGCTCCAGGCAATAATTCAATTGGACAATCATATGGACGGTGAGGAGGAAGCTGATCAGCGTTCTTCTTGTCACATAAATCCACATAGTCCTGGTATACAGCTGGTAGTTCAGGGACTGACATGGTTCCTTTAGGAACAGAGCAAGTTGAAACTCCTTGACTCATCTGTTTCTCCGGAAAGTGTAATTCCTTGGTCTCCCAGTTAATCGTAGGATTCTGCGCCTGCAGCCATGGTAGCCCTAGAATAATGGGAAAGTGGGGAGAAGAGATAAGCATAAAAGACATTTTCTCCTGATGATCTTTACCCATAAGGACCCTCAAAGGCTCTGTTTCTTGATCCACTGGTCCAGAAGTCAGTAGAGAGCCATCCACAGTCTCCATCTGTACTGGAGTAGCCTTCTTCACTGAACGTATCCCCTGTTTCAGAGCAAAGGAGATATCCATAAAATTTCCACTTGCTCCTGAGTCGATCATAGCAGAGCTAGACACCCAGACTGAGTCAACCCAGAGTTTGATGGAAAGGAAGCAATGAGAATTGTTTCTTTTACAACTCAGCTGGGACACCGCTGAGGAAACTTGAAAAATTGCAGCGTTTATACCGTCATCGTCCCCAGAACTAACAGAGTTTAAGTCCGAGAAATCAAGATCTCTTGCAGCAGATCTCTCTGGAGCCTGAGGCTCGGACATGACAGAGCTCCTCTCGCAACACTCACAGTGAATGACTGCTGCAGTAGTCTTACGAGAACGGCTGGGGCAGTTTATAATGAAGTGCCCTGACTTACCACAGTAGAAACATAGATTTTCCTTTATACGATGTTCTTTGCGTGCATCACTAACCCGTCTTTGTAAAGAGTCCACCTGCATGGGTTCAGGTTCTGGTTCCCTTGTGATCCTACTCAAAGGTTCCTTAGCTGAGGAGGGAGGTAGTAAAAGGTTAGTGCGATTATTTTCGAACCATCTCTCTTGTCTGCGTTAAGTCAGACGAGCATCAATACGGATACAATAGTTAATAAAGTCACCTAACGCAGTGGGAGGGTCGGCACGAGCAAGTTCATCCTTAATCAGTGGAGACAACCCTTTCCGAAAAATAGATTTTTTTAGCGGAAGTGTCCCAAGTGGTATCAAGAGCCCATCTCCTGAAATCCAGGGCATATTCGGCTACTGAACGCTTACCTTGGCACAAAGTTAACATGGCTGCTTCAGCTGTTGCACCTCGATTGGGGTCATCAAACACCTGCCCCATGGCTGAAATAAAAGCATCAAGGTGATTCAAACAATCATCCTCAGTCTCAATCAGAGGGTTTGCCCACATCAAAGCCTTATTGGTAAGCAACATGATTATAGTAAGCACTTTGGATCGTTCAGTGGGAAATTGTGAAGCATGTGCAGAGAAAAATAAATTGCATTGATTAATAAATCCCCTGAATTTCTCACGTTCACCGCCAAAACGAAAAGGAGGTAATTTGGGGATCCCAGAACTTGGGGTTATGGCAGGAGCCTGGGCTCGTTCCTCTAGAGCCTCAATCCTGGCTCGCAATTCCTGGGTAGTCTGTCCAAACACTTGCAAATTATGATTAGTGAGGTCCTGTAGGCTTGCAAAACGGGTTTTTAAAGTCTGTACATCTGAAAGGATTGTATCAGTCACTCCGCAAAGTTCCTTTATGCGGGCCTCCATCTTCCAGATCTTTTAAGGCAGAAGTGCTGGAAGGAGAAGAGGAAAGGAAAAAAAAAAACAATAGTGTTTACCTGTGGTAACACTCCAGAGTAAAATTTTAAGGGAATGCGCTCACCTGGAATGGTTGTGAGAAGTCACAACCACTGTCATCACATAAGGTATTAAACGGACATCTGATATCCACAGTCACAGCAGACACGGCTTTCCCAGACCCAGCAGACACTAAACATTGGCTTCTGAATCTTGTCATGTATAGTGTACAGTTCCTATAGCGTCTTGTGCTTGGGTGCGAGGAAAACACAGGAGACATAGGTTGAAATGAAATGACTTGTATTACTTCATACAAGCATGCTGAAAAGTTCACACAGTTTGCAGGAACAGCGACAGGAGACACAGCAGGCCAGAGTAACTTCAAGCACTACAATAAATCTCCAAAGCAGGTTCAGGATCTCTTCTCTGTACCATAATTCCTCTGCAAACATGGATTCACCAAACAGCAGGTTTCCAGAGTCCAAAAGTGTTCCAAGGTTCCTCAGTAGGGAATAGCTGGAGTACAAGTCCAAGGCTTCCAGGAGTCTGTAGCGTCGGCGTCCCTGCCTTCTGCCAGGCAGGGACGCTGTTCCCCTGCAGCAGCGTCCTCTGCCAGGCAGGGACGTCGCCCCCCTTACCCTTCCTCAGCGTCCTCCTTCCGCCCTGCTGGGGCCGCGCGCTCCTTCCCTGCTGCTGGACTTAGGGCGAGCGCCCGCGCCCTCCCCCGCTCTTAAAGGAGCCGCGCGCATTTTTCAAATAAGTCCCCGGCCAATGCCGAAGGACTCCACCCTATATTAAGGGCTTCCTCCTTAATGGAGGTGCCCGAGCAATGTTGTTGTTGCACTGTTTCACTCTGCTTCAGCCCTCAGGTCCCGTTACCAGTTACCTGCCTGTTTCCTGCCCGTTTGCTGTATGCTACCTGTCCGCAAGTCTACCCGGAGGTTCGGACGTCACAAGTGGTGATCCACGGCTATTCCAGAGACTCTTGCCTGCTCGCTTGGGAGCGATCATCTGCCATCTGACTGCAGCCCTACCCGGAGGTTCGGACGTCACAAGCGGTGATCCCGGCTATTCCAGAGACTCTTGCCTGCTCACTTGGGAGCGATCATCTGCCATCTGACTGCAGCCCTACCCGGAGGTTCGGACGTCACAAGCGGTGATCCCCGGCTGTTCCAGAGACTCTCGCCTGCTCACTTGGGAGTGTCCATCCGCCATCTGCCTGCTAGCCTACCGGGAGGCTTCACCATCTCAGGTCGTATATACCTGTCCATCTAGAGACTGCCCCGGTTACTTGCTGTGACAACCTGCCTGTCAATCCAGAGACTGCCCCGGTCACTTGCCGTGACAACCTGCCTGTCTATCCAGAGACTACCCCGGTCACTTGCCGTGACAACCTGCCTGTCAATCCAGAGACTGCCCCGGTCACTTGCCGTGACAACCTGCCTGTCTATCCAGAGACTGCCCCGGTCACTTGCCGTGACAACCTGCCTGTCAATCCAGAGACTGCCCCGGTCACTTGCCGTGACAACCTGCCTGTCTATCCAGAGACTGCCCCGGTCACTTGCCGTGACAACCTGCCTGTCAATCCAGAGACTGCCCCGGTCACTTGCCGTGACAACCTGCCTGTCTATCCAGAGACTGCCCCGGTCACTTGCCGTGACAACCTACCTGTCAATCCAGAGACTGCCCCGGTCACTTGCCGTGACAACCTGCCTGTCAATCCAGAGACTGCCCCGGTCACTTGCCGTGATCCTTTCCCGTATAACCAGAGACTGCCCCGTCACTTGCCGTGACTTCCTGTCCGTCTCCCTGGGCGCCACCCGCTCTCTTACAAGTATAACCTTCTTGTATAAATAAAGCTCAGAGGTTCCACCTACCTGACCCGTTACAGAGTCAGGTCACAGACTGACTGAGGCTTGATTCAGGAGCACTGATTGTTCAGCTGAGGCTGCTTAAGAAGCAAGAGGGAAGAATCAGGGCGGGAACATGAAAACTGGAAACTCCATATTAACTGAGGGCAAGAGCTGCAGAAGGACAGAAAGCAAAATGGCCGACGGAAAACTGAGTTTCAAGGAACATGTCAACAGAGACAAAGAACCTTACACAGTCATTGGAAAAAATCAAGATATCATCCAAATAAACAATCAGAAATGTATCCACAAAATTCCTGAAAATATCATTCATGAAGGATTGGAAGACGGAAGGAGCATTAGTGAGCCCAAAGGGCATCACTAGGTACTCAAAATGCCCCTCTGGGTATTAAACGCCATCTTCTATTCATCCCCATGCTTAATGCGAATAAGGTTATACGCCCCCCTGAGGTCAAGCTTGGTAAACCAACTAGCACTTTTCACCCTGGAAAACAGGTCAGAAATCAAGGGTAACGGATATTGATACTTCACAGTGATCTTATTCAAGAGACGATAATACACGGCCTCAATGAACCATCCTTTTTGGCCACAAAGAAAAAACCGGCACCCAAGGGTGAAGAGGATGGTCTGATATGACCCTTCTCCAATGACTCCTTGATATAAGATCGCATAGCATCGTGTTCAGGTACAGACAAGTTAAAAAGGCGACCTCTAGGAAATTTACCACCAGGCACTAATTCAATAGCGCAATCATAGCTCCTGTGAGGGGCAAGGATGCAGATTTACTTTCACTAAATACATCTGAAAAATCAGTCAAAAAGTCAGGAACATCCTGAGACTTGGGAAAGGCAGAAAAAGCAGGAGTGTCGGCATTAACACATTGGCAGCCCCAACTGGTCACAGACACAGATTTCCAATCCAAAACAGGATTATGAGACTGTAACCAAGATAAACCTAGTACAATAATGTCATGCAGATTATACAGCACCAGAAATTTGCAACTCTCCTGATGATCTGGTTCAACCCTCATTATCACCTGAGTAGAAAACTGGAGTTTATTCTCCGCCAAAGGGTTAGAATCAATGCCCAGTAGGGGAATATGTTATGTTTTGGTAGCTGAGTAGAGCAGGCAAAAACGGCAATACACCAGAGAGGTTGGAATCTACTGGATTGCAGTACCCTGACTAACCACCACAACTAAAGGCAGCCGTGGAGCGTTCCTACATTGGTCCTAGACACCTCGTCACAGCCTGAGAGGCTAACTACACCTAAAGATAGTAAGAGGAAAGCTATCTGCCCCGGAGCAGATCCCCAAAGAACATAGGAAGCCCCCAAACATGTAATGGCGGTTAGACAAGAGGAAATACAGACACAGACAGAAAATAGTATGAGCAAACGCTGGGGCCCAATCTGCCTAGACAGAAAAGGATAGGAAGGTTTCTTACTGCAATCCAAAAAAAACCCTAAAAAAAGCCAATGCTACTAATTGCAAAAACACCTGAGATCACACGACCTCTACCACCTAAATTAGTTCTCTGGTGTAACAAAACTAAGCCGCAGCCACAGAAAAAACTGGAAAAGGCAAATGAACAAACAACAGTGGCTCCAGAGGAACCGAGAGGAGACCAAGCCCCCCGGGAAGGGGAACCTGGCCAACCTCACAGAAATGCAGAGAAATATGCAAAAGGCAAGCACAAAAACAAAAAAACAGAAAATATCTTATCTGAGAGCAGGAGAAGAGGCAAGACTCAGCAAGCTTCCAAGTGAACCAGGAAACAACGTTGAGACAAGAACAATTGATCACCGGCAACAATGATGGGGGGAAACCTCCCTTATATCCAGCCAGTCCGTGATTCCTGATTGTCAATCCTCATTGAATGGTTCAGTACTGTTTGTAACCACCAGAGGGAGCGTCTGCTCAGAATTCATTTCTAAAACATTCATAACAGACGTTTGGCAAAGTCAAAATCCATCAGGTTAATAGCTGCTCCTGAATCAACAAAACCCTGAGCAGATAATGTGGACAGGGAGCAAATCAGGGTAACAGTCAACAGAAATTTAGTCGGAACACTACCCAAGACTACTAAGCATGCAAAACGTCTTCCCCGTTTAGGGCAGACTCAAATAGCATGAGAGGCGTCACCACAGTAGAAACATAACCCATTGCGCTTTTGAAACTCATGACGCTGTGCCCCAGAAGTCACTATCACACTGCATGGGCTCAGAAGCTGGCTCACAAGGCAACACTATCTCACGCATACCTCTGCGCTCACGCAAACGTCTGTCAATTTGAATAGCCAATGACATAGAATCATTGAGACCAGAGGGAGCAGGGAATCCCACCATAACATCCTTTACATTCTCTGACAGCCCCTTCTGAAAAAAAGCTGCCAAAGCATCATCATTCCATTTGGTCAGGACTGCCCACTTTCGGAATTTCTGACAGTACAACTCAGCGTCTTCAAGACCCTGATTTAATGCCAACAAGGTTTTATCAGCTTGATCAGTGACATTAGGTTCATCGTACAATAACCCCAGAGCCAGAAAAAATGCATCAATATCATTCAAAACAGGATCCCCAGGTGTCAGGGAAGAAGCCCAATCTTGAGGATCGCCACGCAGGAGAGAGATGACAATTTGAACCTGCTGTGCTGCGTTCCCTGAGGACTTAGGCCTCTTTCACACATCCGTCTTTTTGTATCAGGCATGATCCGTCCTATGCCTGAAGGGACGGATCCGGCGCTGAAACAAAAAAACTGATGCAACGGATCCGTTTTTTTGCTGGATCCGACCTGAACTTTTGAACCCAGAAAAAGAGGGTTTCTGATGCCCGGAGACACTGGAAAATGTAGTAGTAGTAGTAGTAGTAGTAGTAGTAGTAGTAGACCTCGATTTCCAGAATCCGGATCAGACTTTTGCCGGATTGCACAAAAGTCTGATCCGGTTCCATTGAATTCTATTGTTTGCGGCTGCCTGATGCGCCGCTTCAGACACATCAGGCAGCTGCGGCAAAAGAAAAAAACATTACATGCTGCGTTGTGTCCGGCCGCCGGAATGTACATTTCCGCCGGATCCGGACAAAAACGCATACAACGCACTGACATGCGGCGCCATCCGGCGCTAATGAAAGTCAATGCAAAAAAAAACGCATCCGGCATTACATTTTGCCGGATGCGGTTGGACAAAAAAATGCCAGAGGGCGCCGTCAGGCGCACAACGGATATGTGAAAGAGGCCTTAGGCTTTAAGGCAAAAAACAACTTACAGTTATTTTTGAAATTCAGAAATTTAGCCCGATCCCCCAAAAAACAAATCTGGCATGGGAATCCTAGGTTCCACAAGCGGCAACCCAGCAAGATAGGTAGCAATACTCCGAACCTCAGTGGCAAGCTGATCCACACGGCCAGACAACTGTGCAAGCTCCATTGAGAGAAAAAAAAATCCTCAGCACCCAGAGAAAAAGAGGGAAAAAAAATGCAACAATCAGGGAAAAAAAAAAATCTCTGACAACTCTGACAATTTTTTTTTCCACATTATTTTTCCCTTCCGTGAGTACCATATAATTTTCAGTTTTGGGGCCGGTGATACTGTTATGTTTTGGTAGCTGAGGAGAGTAAGCAAAAACGGCAATACATCAGAGCGGCTGGAACCTATTGGATTGCAGTAACCTGAACTAACCACACAACTAGAGGCAGCCGTGGAGCATTCCTACGTTGATCCTAGACGCCTCGTCACAGCCTGAGAGATAACTACACCTAAAGGCAGAAAGATGAAATCTATCTGCCCCAGAGCAGATCCCCAAAGAAAATAGGAAGCCCCCAAACATGTAATGGCGGTTAGACAAGAAGAAGCACGGAGACAGACAGAAAATAGAATGAGCAAATGCTGGGTCCCAATCTGTCTAGACAGAAAAGTACAGGAAAGGATAATCACTGCAATCCAAAAAAAACCCTAAAAAATACCAACTCTACTGATTGCAAAAACATCTGAGATCACACGACCTCTACCACCTAAATCAGTTCTCTGGTGTAACAAAACTAAGCCGCAGCCACTGAAAAAACAGGAAAAAGCAAATGAACAAACAGTGGCTCCAGATAAACTTAGAGGAGCACAAGCCCCCCCGGAGGGACCTGGCTGACCTCCACAGAAGTGCAGGGAACAATGCAAAAAGCAAGCACAAAAATAAAAGCAGAAAATATCTTTTCTGATAGCAGAAGATGCAGGCAAGACTCAGCAAGCTTCCAAATGAACCAGGAACCACAATTGAGACAAGAACAATTGATCACCGGCAACCATCATGGGAGGGAACCTCACTTATATCAGACCAGTCCGTGATCCCAGATTGCCATTCCTCGCTGAAAGGTTCAGTACTGTCAGTAACCACCAGAGGGAACCTCTGCTCAGAAACCATTTTTAGCACATTCATAACAGGATGGTCTGATGTGTGATTTGTGAAGGCAGGGTCGACCCATTCACTACTCGAACAGTCACGGGTTTGGCGAGCATCACCATAGGTATTGAGTGGCGGAGAGCAAAGGTAGAGGACATGAAATTTCCTTCTGCTCCAGAGTCCACACAAAGCGTAACTGTTATAGTGGATGAGCCTAAATTGATTGTCCCCTTAAAGGACAACTTGGAGGCGTGTACTGCTGCCTAGTGAACCCCCCCAAATGGTTACTATCGTTTCCCGACCGCTGTGGACATTTATTAGCATAATGCCCTAACTGTTGGCAAACATTACAGATCACAGGTGCTCGAGCAGCCCGAGACCTAGGTCTCGCTCGAGAAACCTCCATGGCCTCAGGGGAATCGGGCGCCTGAACGAAATATTCAAGAGGTCTGGCGAAGGTGGGCGCCAGCCAGAACCTCTGCCTACACTGGGTCCGCTCCAACCTCTGCTCGTTAAAATGGAGGTCGATGCGGGTAGATATGGTAATGAGCTCCTCCAGTGTGGCGGGAATCTCCCTGGTGGACAAGGCGTCCTTCACATGGTCTGCCATCCCCTCCAGTACACTGGAATAAGGACTTTATCTGGCCACTCCAGCTCAGAGGCCAGAGTCCGAAATTGGACGGCGAACTGGCTGACCACGGATGAACCCTGGGTGATTGCCAACAGCTGGAGAGCCGTATCGTGGGTGACAAGAGGTCCTAAAAAGACCTGTCTCAGAGTATCCAAGAAGAGAGGAGCACTCTGCACCACGCGATCATTGCGCTCCCACAACGGCGTTGCCCACTCCAATGCCCTGCCCGACAAAAGGGATATGATAAAACCCACTTTCGCCCGCTCCGTGGGAAAACATGCAGCCAGAAGCTCTAAATGTACGGAGCACTGACTGACGAAACCCCGACATTGTTTACTGTCGCCAGCAAACTTGTCTGGAAGTGGGAGGCGGGAAAAAGTCGGAGCAGGGGTAGCAGAGGACAAACTGTCTGCAGCCACACTAGCAGCCTGAACAGCGACTGCGGTAACATCCACAGCTGAGGTTGTGCACTCTAGAGTCGCCTACCTACCCTCCAGCTGCTGGATACACCGCTGCAGACGCTATTTTACTAGCCAGACCCTGGCGCTAGTATACTGTTAGGGTCTGCGGAACGCACCAGATAAATATAAATAGTGGGTGCGTTCGCAGCCCGGGGTCCACCGTGCATGCAGAGCCTGCTGCTAGTAAGATGACGGTATAGGCGAACTCTGTTACTTCTCAGAGTCACAAATATAGATGTTGTGGCACTATATGGCGGTATAAGCGAGCTCTGTTACACCACAGAGTCACTGAGGTAGAGACGCAGAGTTAGAGACTGTGTCCTATTAACTCCACAGGGATACACAGATAATTGCTGTGCAGATAGCAGTCCGTGGTCATGCAGTCAGCAACGCAAACAAGCAACTCCTCACCGAAGAAGCCGGTATTCTAGGGGCTTATTTCAGCCAAGCCCTAAACACGAGCATACAAATCTCCTCACCGCAGGTGCCGCTATTCTAGGGGCTTATTTCAGCCAAACCCTAACCACATGCGTGCATGATCACACTGGCGCAAAGCACATAAAGTAATTGATACTAGCGCACGGCCGAGCGCCCATGCGCACCGTTTATAGCAGCAGCTACAGGGCCTTCCAGAACACAAGCAATTTCAGGACCTTCCTGGCGGACCAATGGGAACTGCTGCAGTACCTGAGCATGTGACCCCAGATCTCCAATGAGAGATCTTACCCTGGGCATGTTCAGAAGGGGAAACGCAGAACTTAGTCTGTTGTGAATATGCTGGAGGCGGCTTCTGAGCTGGGACTCCCTCCGGTGGTTGCTGAGGGTAATGAACTGATTACCGAATGGCCTTCAACTGGCGCTGAATGGTAGGATATAAGTGGCCTGAGTTCCCAGCAGCCTTGCCGGTTATCAATTGTTCCTGCTGGTCTTGCTTGAAGCACTGCTAGTTTCCTGCTCTCCTTCAGATAAGTGTTTGCTGGTTTTTTTCCTCTGATTTTCTCTGCTGGTTTGCTGCTTGCAGTGGACTGCAGCCTGTCCCCTTTTGGGGTCTGGTGCTGCAATTGTGCTCCGTTTGTGTCTGCACTTTTGCTTTGCTCCTTTGTTACTTTTTATTTGCTGAATAGCGTTTTGTTACACCAGAGATCTGATTTAAGTGGATGAGATCGTGTGATCTCAGGTTTTTTTGCAATCAGAAGTGTTGGTATTTTTGTTAGAGTTTTTTTGGATTGCAGTCAGAATTCTTTCCTGTACTTTTCTGTCTAGACAGATTGGGCCCCAGCGTTTGCTCATTCTATTTTCTGTCTGTGTATGTGCATTCTTCTTTTCTAACCGCCATTACATGTTTGGGGGCTTCCTATTTTCTTTGGGGATCTGCTCCGGGGCAGATAGCTTTTATCTTTCTGCCTTTAGGTGTAGTTATCTCTCAGGCTGTGACGAGGCGTCTAGGATCACCGTAGGAACGCTCCACGGCTACTTCTAGTTGTGTGGTTAGTTCAGGTTACTGCAATCCAATAGGTTCCAGCCTCTCTGGTGTATTACCGCTTTTGCTATTTTTTGCTATTTCTCTTCAGTTACCGAAACATAACATTAGTCCCAAAGACGTCTGCTCGCTGCTGACCAGTACTGGCTACAATAGCAGAACCTGGAGAGGCAGCAGCAAACCTTTGCACAGTACTAGGCTGTGCAAGACGCTGGGACCGACGTCTCTGCTGAGGAGGCTCCACTGCGGCCGGAGACAGATGGGGGACAGCAGTGGGAATGGCTCTAGATTCCCCCTGTGCAGAAGCGAGAACTTGACCTCTAACAATTACATATTTTTACTTTTGTTTTTTATATTTTTTATTTTTATTGTTAGTATTATTGTTTTCCATTACGTCCCTCAGGACAGCACCATGGAGGATGTCCTCCCTTGACCTATAGCGGGACAGGATCACAGAGAGGTTAAAAGGCCCCTCCCACCTCCACCCTCCAGTGTTTTTCCTGTCCCTACAGGGGATGGTTGTATGAGAGGTTGCTCCAGGAGTGAAGATAGAAGGTGGACGTTTTACAGGGCCCAGGGGGATCGTGCGGCTGGTCCAATCCTTCCCCCTGTCAAGTAGCCCGGGGCTGAAACTCTCCTGGGGGAGTCCCTCAGCCACAAAGACCAGTGAGTGGATGAAGCTCCTGGGTAGAGCCACTTCCTCCGCAGTGGAGGCTCTCGGCTCTGACGCTGGCCGGCATTCCAGCGCAAAATACCGGAAGTCGTGCGGGGGAGCCATGGCACTTCCGGTGACGTCAGGGCACCGGAGCTAGAAGGCCAGCGTGCGTTCCACGGTTGAACGCGGAGGTGCAGAACGAGACAGGCAACAGGCTGGTTTCCCGGTTCTCGTGGGGCACAGGAGAGGAAATCACTGGCAGTAATGCAGCATTCCTGGCGGGACGCCGCTTTCCTCCGTGCTGGGCTCTCGGCGTTACTAGCTCCCCCTGTCTTTCTAGCAGGTATGGAGCCAGCACAGGTGAGTGCATGATGGAATGTGTTGATGGCCTAGGCCTCTGGACTGATGCTAGTCTCATGCCTTTGTGCCGAAGCTGAGCATAGAGCCTCATATGCTGAGGTGTGTTTCACATGTACACAGTCAGGCCTTGGACCTCTAGGCTATGATAAGGCCATATGTCCAGGCTACATCTCATGATTTGAGTTCAGTTAGTTGCATGTCAGGGCTGCACAGAGCCTTATGATCGGACTTCAGAGTGACTTCTTTTTTTTTTGAAGCATGTTTTTGATTCAATAAACAAGTGTTTCACTTTTCTTTGCAACTTAACTACTCCATCCATAGAAGGACGCATAGCATCGTCTCCATGAAGACTGCCCTGCAGCTGTGGCTCATTAATTAGCTCCTTTGGGTGGGGTCAGTCTGACAATTGAGAAGTACTATTCAGACTTGAGGTTTATCTGGAACTCTGAGAGATTGCTCTCTTGGCTCTAACTGGGACCTGGTCTCTTGTTTGGACACCTTCAAGCATGGTATAGCATTTGTTCTGCAGCATAGTGCCTCTGTGCATCAGAGTGCAGCATCATAGGGCTTCATAGTGCCTTTGTGTCATGTAACATCATGTCATATTGCATCATCGTGCCTCTATGCATCTTATTGAGTGCCTCTGTGCATTGTACTGCATCATGGTGCCTCTATGCATCTTATTGAGTGCCTCTGTGCATTGTACTGCATCATAGTTCCTCTATTCATCATTTTGAGTGCCCCTGTGCATTGTACTGCATCATAGTGCCTCTATTCATCATTTTGAGTGCCCCTGTGCATTGTACTGCATCATAGTGCCTCTATTCATTATTTTGAGTGCCCCTGTGCATTGTACCGCATCATAGTGCCTCTATTTATCATATTGAGTGCCCCTGTGCATTGTACTGCATCATAGTGCTTCATGGTGCCTTTATGTGTCATATTACATCATATATCATGTTGTCTCTATGCATCATATTGAGTGCCTCTGTGCGTGGTACTGCATCATAGTGCTTCTATGCATCATATTGATTGCCTCTGTGCATCATATTGCATCAGAGTGCTTCATAGTGCCTTTATGTGTCATATTACATCATATATCATATTGCATCATTGTTCCTCTATGCATCATATTGAGTGCTTCTGTGCATTGTATTGCATCATAGTGCTCTATGCATCATATTGAGTTCCTCTGTACATCACATTGCATCATAGTGCCTCTATGCATCATATTGAGTGCCTCTGTACATCACTTTGTATCATAGTATCTCTATGCATCATATTTATTGCCTCTGTGCATCATATTGCATCAGAGTGCTTCATAGTACCTCTATGCTTCATGTAACATCATATTGCATCATAGTGCCTGTGTGCATCATAGTGCCTCTATGCGTCATATTACATCATAGTGCCTTTGGGCATCATAGTACTTCATAGTGCCTCTATGCATTATATTACATCATAGTTCTACATAGTACTTCTATGCATCATATTACATCATATTGCATCAGGGTGTATCATGGTGCTTCATAGTGCCTTTGTGCAGCAGATTGCATCATGGTGCTTTATAGTGTCTCTATGCATCAGATTGCATCAGGGTGCATCATACTGCATGAGTGTCTTTGTGCATTATGTTGCATCATACTACATGAGTGTCTTTCTGCATTATATTGCATCATATTACATCAGTGTCTTTGTGCATCAAGGTGCATCATAGTGTCTATATGCCTCAGTGTCTTTTTGGCATTATATTGCATCATATTATATCATAGTGTCTTTGTGCATCAAGGTGCATCATAGTGTCTATATGCCTCATAGTGTCTTTCTGCATTACATTGCATAATATTACATTATTGTCTTTGTGCATCATATTGCATCATATTGTAAGTCCGCAAGGACTGGGTTCTCTCCCTTCTGTATCACTCTGTCATTGTAAATTTGTTTACTGTAGACTATATCTATAACTTTGTGTGTAGCCCCTTCTCATGTGCAGCACCATGGAATTAATGGCACTATAATAATATTGCATCATAGTGCTTCTGTGCATATTGCATCATAATGCTTCAGTGCCTCGAGGTGTGTCATTCGTGTGTCATAGTACCTCAGTGCTTCATAGTACCTCGGGCATTGTGGTTTTGTGCCTCTGGCTTAGACCTTCTGACTTGTGCCTTATTGCATGGCCGCACATTGTATGGTCAGCCCACCACTTCACATTTTGTCTCAGGCCAACTCCGGTTATAAAGTCCTCATGTTTTAGGACCCAGGTCCAGCTTCTGTTGCTTCATTCCTTGCAACTGGGCTTAGCCAGACGAACAGCTATGCCTGAATTGGCCTAGTAACTTAGCATTTCTTCAGGATTGGAACAGAACTCTCAAGTGAGTTACTGCCTTGAGGATTAAAGGCAAGTCTCTTCCATAGTTGGCTTTAAAGGGGAGACAGACGTCTTTGGAGCTCATCCTATAAGTGGACATACTACTGTGCTGAAAGCAGGAAATCCCATGAGGTGGAAGAAAAGAATCCTTCCCGACTCCACATATGGCAGTCGGACTAGTTTCCTTGATCAACACCCGGTAGACAGATTCTTGGCCCATAAATCCGTTGTATTAGGTTTACCAGGGACGGCATTACTGCCTTTGTACCTTGTGGCAAATCGGCGGCACTGTCATGTGGCAGAAGATCCCATACCCACTGCTCGTACAGCAGTCAGGGCTCCTATAGTAAAAGAATCTGTATACAGGACTCTTACAGTTGAGGCCCCATAGTCCTTCTGCCTCACAGTAGATTATCTCCCTCTGGAGGGGAAGGATCCTACTTCCCTCTAGTTTTAGAGTATGGTTCCTCCCACCAGGGCAGTCGGGGTGTATAAACATCTCAAAGAAAATTGCCTTTTACGATATAATATATAAATAAATAAGTTGACACATACTGTATATATAATGTCGTGGCTAATAACTTCTATAGAGACAGAGTCAAATATCCTGTGTCAAAGGATTTTTACCAACATCCTCCCCCCACCGCTTACTGTCATCGATTTCAGAGTCCAGACTCCCCGTGTCTAACATCAGTAAAGCAAGAGTAGTGATCCATATCTCCCTTTCAACACTTCTACCGAGAAGCCTGATGTTGGTGGTGGCAGGAGATATTACCTGCCAAATGGAGTATTTCCTTAGTTCCAATAATATCCAACCCTTACTGGGGGTTGAGACCTCTAAGGATTCGGAGTAGACATGATTTCCAGAATGAGTAGGGTACATACATCCCAATGCTCTGCCATTTTCCATGTACTAACTGTTATTGGTTTGATCTTTCAGCAGTCCAGGGTCTCTGTCCTGCAGGTCTCCTCGTAGTATGGTAAGCCGGTCTCTAACCAAGGTTTAATCTGAGCCCAGGAGGACCGATGAAGGAACAGTCCTGTGTTGTTAAGCACATCCAGCCGATTACTGGTCGGTACAGTCCTCATTGTGTGGTGGCTGTGACTATCACAATATTTTTGCTGGGCAATAAGGTTTTTAAGGCTATTCTGTTGCTGCGGTGTCTATATCTATCACAATAACTGTAATTCTCTGTGGTTCATTAGTGGTATAGGGGTACAACGGCCGTGTTTCACTCTCCGTCTCTGCGGCATATCTTGTTTACCACATTCATACTGGAATTGGCCATTATAGACATATATCGGACACTCACTACTGTGATTATCTTTACGGTTTTCTTTAGATATCTATATTTCTTTTTGATCTTTCAGATCATTTCTATATCTAACCGGGTTCTTTCCTGGGACTTTGGTCCTTGAGCTTCTGTACCCACCCTGGGATATTGCTTTGGTATTCTCCATGGTGCTGTCCTGAGGGACGTAATGGAAAAGGGAAATTAGACCTACCGGTAATTCTGTTTCCAGGTAGTCCCTCAGGACAGCACCCTTAATTCCCTCCCTTATGTTTCTCTTTAGGATTGCACGGGATCAATCTTCGGCGGATGGTCCGTCGAGTTGCCAAGGCTCAAGATAAAGAAGTTGTTCAATAGTTTCTTACATACGCGTTTGTAAGGGCGCGTTTAGACCATTTCCTGCCATCCTTCGGTGGTACTTTGAAAAAACCTGGAGGGTGGAGGGGGAGGGCCCTTTTTAAAACCCCTCTGTGACCCGTCCCCATAGGTCAAGGGAGGGGGTCCTCCATGGGGCGTCCGAGGGACTACCTGGAAAAAGAATTACCGGGGGGCTAATTTCACTTTTTTTTAATACAACACACTGGGTTTAAATTTTTGGTAAATTTTAATGACAGAAAAACCCACAATGGTACGAAAAAAATTGAAATTTACAAAAAAAATAAAAATCAAAAATCCTGAAAAAAACAAATAAAAAAATCAGACATTGCTTTTTTAACCATGCTTCCCCAGAAAGTTTTAAAAAACTCAATGGAAATAAGGTAAAAATGATTACCTAATTAAATTTTGACAACTTTGAATGACCTTCCCGTACCCAATACCCCTACGGTTTTTCCCAAACCCAAGAGCAAAGGTCCTTTGAAATTTTAAAATTTCTTGGATTTAAATAAAGAGAGTAAAGGATTAATCCTTCGCTTTTTGGGGTTATTCACCTTTTTTGATGATTGGAACAGTCCATAAAAAGGAATAGGCCTTAACTTCTTATATGCCCGATAATTGGGGGAAAAGGGGTTTAGGGGTATTTACCAGCAGAAAAATTTTGCTCAACTGCACATGAAGGGGGAAAATCTTTTCGGGCCCCATAAAATGGCCAGGAAATTCAAACCCCCCGACTTTTAACGTTGCGAACTTGAATAACTCCAGGTTCCCTTACTTTTAAAAAAACCAAGTTTTTTACCCCAAGTTAACATTGGGCCCAACCGCTCCAATAGTAAATGGCCTGACATTTTAAATTCAAAATGTAATTAAATTTTTTGGTAATTTGATTTAAGAATTTGCCCAAAGTTAATTATTTTAAAAAAAAATAGTTTTGGTGAAGTGATTTAATAAAAAAATTAAAAAAGGATTTTTCCTTTAGAATGAATCTCGTTTTTTTTCCAGAAGGCTATTTGTTAAAATTTGGTGTAGAATTAGTTTCAGGCCCCCCAATTTTGGGGAAGATGAAGGAAATTCCTAACAACTCATTGGCCCCTAGACAAATGCTCTTTTTTTTTTTAAAAATTTCCAGAGCAGTTAACCCATTAGAGCCAAAATTTAGGGTTTTAGGCGTTTGGGGGGTTTTGTTGCGACTTTGGGGTTTGGGAAATTAAGGACCCCTTTTATTTTCTTGGAACTGCCCTGTTTTAAATTAATTGGGGCCCCTTTGGGGTATTTAACATCAAGGGGGGCTAAATTGGAACCACAAGGGGCCCCCTTGATAAATTTGGGGAGGAATGAAAACCCAAAACTTTTAATTTTGAAACGGAGGAACTTCCAGGCGCCCCCCTACTTTACCAAGAACCCAGGTTTTTCACCCCGCTTCCCGCTGTAACCCGATATTTAAATTTAATGTCCAAAATTTTTGTATTCCCAATGTAACAAATTGTTATTGTGCTGATTGAATTTTAAGTTTTAATGTTAATTTATTAATTTAAAATTTAATTATTTGGGTGGAATTTTGGAAAAAAAGAGGTAAGTAGATGGATATTTCCGTAAAAAGGGCCCTTTCGGGTTTTGAAATGCTCTTTTTTTCCCGGAAATTATGTCGGGAAAGTTTTTTGCCCAAAAAAATTTTTTGGGTAAAAAAAGGGGTTCCCCAAACGGCAATCCAAATGATTTAAAAACCCGATTCCTCAAAAAATCCAGATTTAATTCCAAACTTTTCGAATTTTCTTTAAAAAAGAACCCCCCCAATTATTTTAAAATTTTTAAAGGAAAAATGTGATTAATAAAAACTCACCCTTTGTTACTCCTGTCTTATGGGGATGAGAAAACTTCTACATTAACCATTAGAATATGTCCAATTTCCTAAAAGTAACCATTAAAAAATATTGTGGCAGCCCGGATCAATCGTTTTCAATTTTCCCCCTTTAAAGGGCAAAAACCAAATTTTCCAACTTATCTGCAAAAAATAATTAATCAGAAAAGAAATGAACAAGGACAACTTATTTCAACCAAAAAATGGAAAAAATAAAAAAAGCCGGAAGAAAGATTACCCATTAATGTTTGTATCAAATTTTCTGTTTCTGATTAAAACTAAGCCAATGAGTTCCCAACTTTCGAGGAGGTAATTTTGGCCCCAAAGGAACTGTCCTTTCTTTGGTAAAATTGGTTTTCCGATAGATTTTCAAATTTCCCAAATGCATAAAGGGAAGAATCAAGGCCACTATTCAATGTTTTCCTTGAATTTGGTTTTCTTGTTTTGGTCATTATTCCGTTAAAACAACTTAACAAATTTAAGAACCTTTCAGAATTTAAGTTCTGAGTTATTACCCGGAAAGATTTGAACCGTGCCATAAAAGGGGCCCGATAACTCCTCCCATTTTAAGGGAACCTGTCCTTTCTTGAGTCTATTTTTGGGACAATATTGCCCTTTTTAAAATTATTTTGTTCAAACCTAGGTTCCCCAAAGGGTTGGGTAATTGTAATTTTCAAATTTCCATTTTAAAATTTTAAAAAGGTTCCTCTTTTTAAAATAATCCATTACTCTAAACAATTGGCAATTACACAAGTTTCTTAGGTGAATTAAACCCTTTATGTTTAATTTTCGGCTTTTAATTTGAATTCAGTTTTTTTACAATTTTCCTTTCCCATAAAGAGGAGGGGCACAGTCCCATGGTTTAATTTGAATATCCAAATTTCCCCCCAAAAAAAGCCTTTTTGGAAAAAATTCCTTTAAAAATTCTAAATTTCCATTGGCACCGAACAACCCTTTTTCCCCTTCTCTAGGGAAAAATTTTAACAAGCAATGGGTTTGGTTATCCCCCTAAATTTTTTAACAAAAAAAACTAAAGAGATTAAAATTCCTTTGTAACCCCATTTTTGATTTGGCGGGGTCTTGAATTTAAACTTTTTAAAAAAAACTCCAAAAGGATGGACGGGAATGAATTACTTTTTCCAATTTGGTTATTATTTTTTGGTCATTTAATTTAAATTTTCTGAACGCCTGCCAAAAAGTTCCTTTTTTGTCTATCTACCCATAGGACATTCCCAAAGCTTTTTTGCTTGTCAACATTTTATTTGTCAAAATTTTTGCTCATTTTTTAGTTTTTTTTCAAAATGGTGTCCCCCTTTGGTTTGTCTCGAGGGGAAAGTCCACTTTAGCTCTACAACAATGATGGGCTACTACACGAGTTCCTTGAGTTGAAATTACCTTTAATGTTTTTAGAAGTTTTTCGGGCTCTTTTTTACCATTCGATTATACATCTGTTTTTTTTGGATAAATTTTTCCTTCTGCGGCCACATCCAGGGGGTTGGCTACAGTCCCATGGAGTTTAAATTTCTGAATAATATGTGCAACTGTAGTCACAGGAACATCAAGCTGCTTCGAGATCGTCTTATAACTTTTACCTTTAACATGTTTGTCTATAATTTTCTTTCTAATCTCCTGAGACAACTCTTTCCTTTGCTTCCTCTGGTCCATGTTGAGTGTGATACACACCATGTCACCAAACAGCACAGTGAGTATCTGTAGCCCTCTATACAGGCCCACTCACTGATTCCAACATTGTACAGACCTGTGATGCTAATTAGTGGACACACCTTGATTTAACATATCCTGTTGTGAACGCTCGGGATCTGACTTCTGAGTTTGGGCTCCCCTGGTGGCTGCTGATAGTAATAAAGCTGCTTTGGCTAACAGAAGTCTATCACCTGGGGGCGAGGATTGGCAATCAGGTGTTACTGACTGGGGAGATATAAGTGAGCAACCTTCCCATAATCCTCGCCGGTAATTCATTTCTTCCTGGTCCCTTTTGGAAGTCAGCTTACTTCCTGCATTGTCCTGCAACTTTCAGATAAGTTATTTGCTGTTTATTTCTGTGGCATTTGTTTTTGTCTATCTCAGTTTTCTGCCCTTCTGGAGTTAGTACAACCAGGTTCCCCTGTGGGGACTGCGCTGGACTCTGTTTCTCATTTGCCACTGTTTATGTATTTTCAGTTCCCTGTTATTTCAGTATCTGCTGATTTGCTATCAGTTCACATCAGAGTTCTGATCTAGCGGGGGAGAGATTGTGTGGTCTCAGTATTTTTGCATATCAGACGGGTTGGAGTTTTTCTTAGAGTTTTTGCTGGATTGCAGACAGTATTCTTTCCTGTCCTGTTCTATCTAGACAGTTTGGGCCCCAGCATTTCCTTGCTCTATTTTCTGCCTGTGTTTGTATTTCATCTTGTCTCACCGCCAATACATGTTTGGGGTCTCTACTCCGGGGCAGTTAGCTTTCCCCTTTCTCTCTTTAGGCTTAGTTATCTCTCCGGCTGTGTCGAGGCGTCTAGGGCACCGTAGGTACGTATCACGGCTGCTTCTAGTTGTGCTGTCAGTTTAGGGGTCTGCAATCCGCTAGTTACCAACCTCTCTGGTGTCTGGTTGCCTAGGCTATTTTGGCTACTGTCCTCCTCGGCTACCAAATCATAACAGAATCACCGGCCTGACTGTAAATTCTAGGGTACTCAAAAGAAGGAAAGAATAGTAAAAAAAAAAAAAGGTTTCAGAATTGTTTATATATTTATTCCTCTTTTTCTCTGCGGGCCGTATTCTTCAATGGAAATTAAGCAGTTGTCTGATCAGGTTGAGCAGCTCGCTGCAGCTCTTTGGAAAATTTTCCATCTCGCTCAGTTGTCTACTGCAGAACCTTGCGTTTTTTAGCGCTGCGCATCGAGCGCACATCAAACGCATGAAAAAAACGCGTGCAAACGCGTATAATCGCTGCGATATTTTGCAAACGAATAGTGCGCATTGCTTTGAAAAACGCAGCGATTGTATGCGATTTAAAGCGTTTTTGTATGCGTTTGCGTTTTTTCTGTGCAAAACACATGATGAAAATCCTTGAAAAATTCTTGCAACAGAACCCACCAATGGGACACCAGTGGGCGTGTCTTATTGAAAATATAAATAAGCCTGTTCACAGCCATTCTTCACATTTGCTTGCATTTGCCTTGATGAACATGGATCAGCTTATGGAGACTTTCTTCTTCAACCTTGATGTGGACATGGATATGGCTCGGGCTTATGCCTTTGCTTGCCATGAACAAAGGAAGAGAGATAGACAGTGGAGACGGCAGCGTCGTCGTTTGTGGGTACATCCCATTGTAGAACTCCGGGAGAGCCGTGGAGCGTACCACACCCTCTACAGTGAGCTGCAGTCAAACCCGGAGAAATTTAACGACTACACCCGGATGTCACAACAATCCTTCATGGATTTACTTGCTCGGGTCCAAGAATTAATAAGGAGACAGGACACACAGCTCCGTCGGGCGATTCCTCCAGAGGAAAGACTCCTGGTGACTTTACGGTACGTATTATTGAGAAACCAATGCCTGCATAATTGTATTACCATATATACCATGTATGCCTTGTACTATTCCAAAGATGACATCATTCTTGTTCTGCCAGCTAGTAAACAAAGACCTGCAGAATGATTTTTATGCCATTTTTTGGATTATTAATGTTTTCAAAAACATATACAATAATATTTTTTTTGTTCTTTCTCTAGATTCCTTGCTACTGGAGAGAGCCTGTCTTCACTCCACTTCCAGTACAGGATTGGTATCTCCACGTTGTCAGGAATTGTTCTGGACACCTGCCGGGCATTGTGGACTGTTCTCTGTCCGGAATTTATGCCCCTGCCCACCACAGAAAAGTGGCTACAAATTGCTGACAAATTCTGGACAACCTGCAATTTCCCCAACTGTTTGGGAGCAGTTGATGGGAAACACATACGGATTATCAAACCCAAAAGAACAGGCTCGGAGTACTACAATTACAAGAAGTACTATTCTACAGTTCTTATGGCCATTGCGGATGCAGACTGTATGTTTGTTGCTGTGGACATTGGTGCATTTGGCCGTGGGAATGACTCACAGGCGTTTAAGAACTCGGACATGGGACGGAGGTTGTATGAAAACCAGTTTAATTTCCCCATGCCACGGCCTCTTCCCACACCGAAACTCCACCAATGTCATTTGTAATGGTTGGGGATGAGGCATTCCAGATGAGCCAACACCTGCTTAAACCCTACTCCAGCCGGGACTTGGACCACACCAAAAGAATTTTCAATTACAGGCTGACCAGGGCAAGAAGAACTGTAGAGTGTGCCTTCGGTATACTGGTTTCCAGATGGCGCATTCTGGGCACAGCCATTCATCTGAAACTGGAAACAGTGGATGAAGTGGTGAAGGCCTGTGTGGTGCTTCATAACTTTGTGATGTCTAAAGAGCACCCAAACTTTGAACTTGATGATGCTGCTCCTAACCCATTGCCTGACTTCACTCAGCACCCACTCAGGTCTTCTGTTGAAGTAGGCCAAATGAGAGACCAATTTGCGGCCTACTTCATGTCAGATGTAGGACGGGTGGATTGGCAAGAACAAATGGTGTAAAATAATGTTATTGTCTGTATGTTAATAATTATTTTTTTTTTAATGTTAATAAAATAACTCTGTTTATACCTGTACCACGTGCAGTCTGTTTTTAAATTTAAAAACAATTATGAAATGGCCAGGTTTACCAGTGAACTCATGATGCATATTTTTGAGTGCATCATCAAATCATTTGTAATCCTGACTATGTAGTTAAATATACATGCACACAAGTTGTATGACCTTTATTATTTATCCACTTTTGCTTCCATTTTCAGTGACGGTGGAGATAACACAACAATTATTTGTGGCACTGTGAATTGATTTGTAACGCAGAGATAAAAGATTATACATCTTGTTCTATACCAATGCCTGGTGGCATGCTGAAGTGGTGATGCCCCAAATAACACATGTATCAGGCCTGGGCAGGTGAGTACACGAGTTATAAACAGCAGCATCGCTACAGTATGCTTCAAATTAATGCATACTGAAGCAACGCTGCTGGTTAAAACTCATGTCTGTTCACCTGCCCAGGTGTGATAGTAATGATCGAAGGTCAGGGTATTGTACATATATAGTGTATTTTCACCATCATTTCCTCTGTTTCTTCAACACACACTGAATAGAGGATGTGCTCAATTACAAGCTATATGTAGAATCCCTGGCCTTCTATCACCAAGTGAAATAATGTAAAAAACACACCACACTCATTTCAGTTTTTAGTATATATGGCAAGGTTAAATAGATATGCCTTGCACGGAACCCCATCCTCTATTCAGTCTGTTCAATATTAGCAGACTGACAGAGTGGTTGTGAACAAAAAAGGAATGTATTTGTGTTTTGGAGTAAACATATCTCCATAAAGTACACAAACATGTGTCATTCGTGGAGTTATGTGTACTCCAAAACGCAAAGTGTACGGCGCAGTGTGTGTACAGCGAAGTGTGTAGGCGGCAAAATAAACACAAAGCAAACCAAAATTACTAAAAGAAGATTGGCACATTTATTTTCTACAACCGTAAAACAACATTTGAATTGCCAATTTTATTTTTGGCTGACATTTCTACATATCACATTATTACTTTTTTGAGTAAACAAAAAAATTATTTATAGTCACACAAAGGTTTTGGATAGATCAGATTAGTACAATTTGGGTCCAACATGACCATGGTATTGTCACTGGCCCAGAAGTTATTGAAAAGTCAGATTAGTAAAATGTGTGTACAATATAAAAATTCGTATAGTCTCTGCCCCAGTAGTAATTGAAAAATCAGATTAGTACAATGTGTGTACAAGATATAAATTGGTATAGTCACTGGCCCAGTAGTAATAGAAAAATCAGATTAGTACAATGTGTGTACAAGATGAAATTGGTATATTTACTGCCCCATGAAGTAGTAGAAAAAACAGATTAGTACAATGTGTGTACAATATAAAAAATTGGTAAAGTCACTGCCCCAGAAGTAGTAGAAAAATCAGATTAGTACAATGTGTGTACAATAAAAAAATTTGTATAGTCTCTGCCCCAGTAGTAATTGAAAAATCAGATTAGTACAATGTGTGTACAAGATATAAATTGGTATATTTACTGCCCCATGAAGTAGTAGAAAAAACAGATTAGTACAATGTGTGTACAATATAAAAATTGGTAAAGTCACTGCCCCAGAAGTAGTAGAAAAATCAGATTAGTACAATGTGTGTACAATAAAAAAATTCGTATAGTCTCTGCCCCAGTAGTAATAGAAAAATCAGATTAGTACAATGTGTGTACAATATAAAAATTGGTAAAGTCACTGCCCCAGAAGTAGTAGAAAAATCAGATTAGTACAATGTGTGTACAAGATGAAATTGGTATATTTACTGCCCCATGAAGTAGTAGAAAAAACAGATTAGTACAATGTGTGTACAATATAAAAATTGGTAAAGTCACTGCCACATATGTAGTAGAAAAATCAGATTAGTACAATGTGTGTACAAGATGAAATTGGTATATTTACTGCCCCAGAAGTTTTTTAAAAATCAGATTAGTATAATGTGTGTACAAGATGAAATTGGTATATTCACTGCCACATATGTAGTAGAAAAATCAGATTAGTACAATGTGTGTACAAGATGAAATTGGTATATTTACTGCCCCAGAAGTTTTTTAAAAATCAGATTAGTATAATGTGTGTACAAGATGAAATTGGTATATTCACTGCCACATATGTAGTAGAAAAATCAGATTAGTACAATGTGTGTACAAGATGAAATTGGTATATTTACTGCCCCAGAAGTTTTTTAAAAATCTGATTAGTATAATGTGTGTACAAGATGAAATTGGTATATTCACTGCACCAGAAGTAGGAGAAAAATAATATTAGTACAATGTGTGTACAACATGCCATTGGTATCGTCACTGCCACAGAAGTTGTATAGAAATGTGATACCTTTATTGGCTGCCAATAAAGGTATCACCTTAAGAATGCTCTTGTCATAATTGGATGGAAAAGTATTCATATAGAAATGTGAGAAATTTTTATTGCTAATGACGTTTTGGTGGTGATTTTGAGACTCTGGGGGTGTGCAGAGATGAAGACCGGCTGGAAAGCGATGAAGGGGTTCGAGGGGAAGGGGCAACAAAAGTAGTGGGTGAAGGAAGCTGAGACATCAAATGAGAGTCACTTTCAGACACATTAGGAGGAGAGGGTGGATGCACCAACAAAGATTTTTTTTTTTTTCTTCTTGGGGACAGGAGTACCTTGCGTGGACCGACTTCTCTGTGTCCGCCTTAAGCTGGTTGACTGTGGCCTTGACCTAAAAAAGACAGAATGTAGGTCACCGCTCTCATGCTCGCTGGTGGCAGTGGCGGTGGAAGTGTTGCCAGTGCTCGGAGTAACAGAAGGGTTGGCGGTGTTCCAAGGAGAAGTGGGTGCCCTTGAAATGCATGGTTGATGACTGGTGGCGGTACTCATAGGATCAGTGGCTGGTGTGTCCATAAATTGTTGACCGACTCGTGGCGGTACTCATAGAAGGAGAAGTGGGTGCCCTTGAAATGCATGGTTGATGACTGGTGGCGGTACTCATAGGATCAGTGGCTGGTGTATCCATAAATTGTTGACGACTCGTGGCGGTACTCATAGAAGGAGAAGTGGGTGCCCTTGAAATGGCTTGCTGACTGGTGACGGTACTCATTTGATCAGTGGGTGCTGTTCCGGGAAATTGTTGACTGGTAGCAGTACTAGTAGAAGGACAAGTTGGTATGTTGGCCCAAGCAGGTAGTGTGCTAGCTTGAGTCCATGACTGTGGACCAGTGTCAGTGGTGGTGTTGCTCCACACAGGAGCAGCGCTTGCCATGGTGGTGGCGACGGTGGACTGTCCAACAGTACTTGGACTTGTGGTGGTGTAGTGTTGACTTGGAATGCTGGTGGCCGTGCAGTGGTATGCAGCAGAAGTCGGTAGTGATGTGTGGCGAATCAGTGGTGGCACTGTTGGATATGCAACCACTGACTGCTGCGCGTACCGATTCTGCTGGATATACTGCATGTAAGCATTGTTGCAGGCCTGCATCACACCCAGCTGTTGCTCAGGACTTAGGTGTTCCGCCATGCCCCGTTCTATTTTACTAAAAAAATGGTGCGCTGGTCTGTTGAGGTCGGCCTCCAGGCGATCAAAACGCTGGTCGACACCGTTGAAGCGGTGATCCATGTGGGTAAAACCACGTTCCATCAGTGAAAAACCGCTTCCAACTCTGCCTCCAAGCGTCTTGATATGGCCTTGAAAGGACTCGCTCAAGTGAACAAACTCGGGCAAGACATTCCTCTCCATGGCCGTCTGCCGCTGGCGGTAAGTGCCCGCATAACCAGTGGCAGAGACCTGGGAGAGGGGAACACCTGATGGACCAGCTTCCTGGTCACCAGCTGTCCGTGTTGCTGACCTGCAAGTTGCTTCTTGGCTGTCGGATGGCTGGGACGTGTCCAAGGTCGTCCGAGGAAGGACCGCTTCAGGGACAGGCTGCATGGTGCTGCTCCAGGTGCTGTGGAAAAAAAAAAAAAAAACTATAATGCATGAACAAGAAGCATCAGCTGTAGACAAGAAAAAATAAATTAAAAAATAACAAATAAATTGAAAATCTAAAAAACTTACGCTCTGCTGGCAAGGACCGGTCTCAGGAACGCCAACTCGCAATAGTAGCGATATTTCTTTTTGTGCCTTGCTGCAGAACCACTGCGAACCTGTCCCTCTGCTCGAACATCAGTGTTGAAGCGGTCTTTCATCGAGCGCCATCGTGTGCGGATTTTGTTCACTGTTGATAAAAAAAAAAAAAAAATTAATACAATGCAGTATGTGCAAATTCACTCTCAACACACATACCTCAATATAAATGTCAAACTGTTAGGCTAAGTTCACACGTTGCGGAATTGCCGCGGAAATTTCCGCGGCAATCCCGCACTTCTCCCGCAGGAAATACGCACGTTTTTTGTATGCTGATTCCCGCCAGAATAATAGCGTTTTGCAAGCGTAATTAGCTTGCAGAATGCTAGCGTTTTCCTAGCGATCTGTAGCATCGCTTGGAAAACTGATTGACAGGTTGGTCACACGAGTCACACATAGTGTTTGACACGTGTGACCAACTTTTTACTATTGATGCCGCCTATGCCGCATCAATAGTAAAAAGATCTAATGTAAAAATAATAAAAAAAATAATAAATAATGATATTCTCACCTTCCGGCGGCCCCCGCAGCCTTCCCGCCTCTCAGTGACGCTCCCGGCAACTCCGGTCCCAGGAGTGCTTTGCGACAAATCACACCGATGACGTACATCTCGCGAGACCGCTATGCCATCTGGGTGATTCTCGCAAAGGACTCTTGGGACCGGAAGTTGCCGGGAGCATCGCTGAAGGCGGGAAGGCTGCGGGGGCCGCGGGAAGGCTGCGGGGGCCGCCGGAAGGTGAGAATATCATTATTTTTTATTTTAATTATTGTTTTACCAGGGATATGGTACCCAGGGCCTGGAGGAGAGTCTCCTCTCCTCCAGACCCTGGGTACCACCGCACATGAACCGCTTACATTCCGCAAAATTAATGAACATGTTGCTATTTTTTCCGCGAAGCGTTTTTTTCGCGGAAAAAAACGCAACATGTGGCCAAAACATGCGGAATCAATTAACATGTATAGGATGCTTAATGCTTGCGTTTTTATCGCGTTTTTACCGCGGAAAACCGCGGAAAAACCGCGAAAAAAACGCAATTATTCCTGATCGTGTGCACTTAGCCTCAATGAAGCATTATAAAAAGCTTTAGAATCCACATGTCATTGACTGTTGAACCACATGACACTGTTATGTTTGCTGTTAGAATACATCAGGCAGCAAAAACAAACTTAACATGAGGAACAAGTGTGACTGGGCATTAAACAAATCAATAGAATGCACAACACATAGCTCAAGAATCAACAGGGCACACACTCTTGAACCTGAGGGCACTGTTGGGTTTGCTTGCAGAATATATCTGCAAGTAAACCCATCAGTAGACACAGGAACAACAGTGAGTGCAACATTAAAACAAAAAATTGAATGCAGAACTTATAGCAATAGCATACACAGGGCAGTCACTTTTGAACCTGAGGGCACTGTTGGGTTTGCTTGCAGAATATATCTGCAAGTAAACCCATCAGTAGACACAGGAACAAGAGTGAGTGCAACATTAAAACAAAAAATTGAATGCAGAACTCATAGCAATAGCATACACAGGGCAGTCACTTTTGAACCTGAGGGCACTGTTGGGTTTGCTTGCAGAATATATCTGCAAGTAAACCCATCAGTAGACACAGGAACAAGAGTGAGTGGAACATTAAAACAAAAAATTGAATGCAGAACTCATAGCAATAGCATACACAGGGCAGTCACTTTTGAACCTGAGGGCACTGTTGGGTTTGCTTGCAGAATATATCTGCAAGTAAACCCATCAGTAGACACAGGAACAAGAGTGAGTTGTCACGCTGTCTAATGATATGTGTACGATGTCAGTTAACTATTCTTACAGAAACAACACTCTATACAACATATAGTTTAGCAACATCAGCATGTAAATATAGAATAGATTTACCTGACACGATATCCGTTGAACTCAGGGTTAATCTTGAGGACTTGATACGCTGTCACAGGAAAGAGGAGGACCGGGGTCTAACCTGACCCTAAAACTGGGGTCCTAACTAATCCCTCACCTTGGAGGTACTGATAATGGTTCAGAGGTCCAAGTCTCCAGCCTAACCCTGTCTCCTATCAGTCCCTGAACCCTGTAATCAGTCCTAAGAAGGACCCTGATTACCACCAAAGGGATATGGGCTGATCTCTGCTAAATACACAGATTAGACATATAAGACAGACTGGAGAAAACACAGACTCGCATACACACTCAAACACAGAAGGAACATAAATGGTCTGGGATATAAAACTCTAAGCAAGTTGAGCTTAAAACAACTAAGGAGCTCTTTAACTTAAGTCTATCCAGATTCAATCCTATCTGTGGTCTGCATGAAGAATTTCACTGGCAACTCCCCAAGCAGACAACCAGGGATTTAAAGGAAACCAATCAACAAATAATCAATTGCAGCCGGGAGAAACTGCACCCAGTCCCAGAACCGAGCACAGACAGAATTAACTCCCTCACTGCCAAACACAAAGAAACAGCAACTCAGCTGTGAGAAGTCAGAATGTGCAACCGCGACGATCTTCGTGGCGATGCACACATGACAGTACCCCCCCTTCTACGAGGGGCCTCCAGACCCTCAGGTCCAGGTCTGCCCGGGTGAGTTCTGTGGAAGGTCCGAACCAAACGATCTGCGTTAATGTCAGACGCAGGAACCCACGTCCTCTCCTCTGGACCATACCCCTTCCAATGCACCAAGTACTGAAGGGACCGGCGATTCAGACGTGAGTCAATGATCTTTGACACTTGAAACTCCAAGTTACCATTGACCACCACTGGAGGAGGAGGTAGAGGTGACGGTATGACTGGTGCCACGTACCTCTTAAGTAATGACTTGTGGAACACATTGTGGATTTTAAACGTAGGAGGGAGGTCCAGACGAAATGCCACAGGATTAATTATGGAACTGATCCTGTACGGCCCGATGAATCTGGGACCCAGTTTCCAGGAGGTAACTTTAAGTTTTATATTCCTGGTAGACAACCATACCAGATCGTTCACATTTAGATCAGGACCAGAAACTCTCCTCCTATCAGCCATACGTTTATAACGGTTCCCCATAGCACTCAGATTATTCAATACACCTCTCCACACTGAAGCAAGTGAAGATGAGAAACGCTCCTCCTCAGGAACCCCAGAAGGGCCCCCCCCATTGAAAGTACAAAACTGGGGATGAAAACCATATGCCCCAAAAAACGGGGATTTACCAGTGGACTCGCTCCGCCTGTTGTTAAGAGCGAACTCTGCCAGAGGCAAGAAAGAAGACCAGTCCTCCTGGTTCTCTGAGACAAAACACCGAAGATAAGTCTCAAGGCTTTGATTCAGACGCTCTGTCTGACCATTGGTCTGCGGATGAAAAGCCGAGGAAAATGACAATTGCATCCCCCGACGTAAACAAAATGCCCTCCAAAATTTAGACACAAACTGAGACCCCCTATCTGACACCACATCAGAAGGCAACCCATGAAGTCTCACAATCTCCCCAATGAACACCTGCGCCAGAGTTTTAGCATTAGGGAGGGCAGGAAGAGCAATGAAATGTGCCATCTTACTGAACCTGTCAACAACCACCAGAATGACAGTTTTCCCTGACGACGGAGGAAGATCCGTAATGAAGTCCATAGACAAATGAGTCCATGGACGCTCCGGAAGTTTCAAGGGTAAGAGGGTCCCAGACGGACGGGTATGCGGGGTCTTAGAGCGAGCACAAACCCCACAGGACGCGACAAAAGTTATAACATCTTTATTAACGTTAGGCCACCAAAACCGGCGAGAAAGGAGATCTAAAGTAGCCTTACTCCCTGGATGTCCTGCTAAAGCAGAATTATGATGTGCCTCAATAACCTTTTGTCTCAACTGATTTGGGACAAACAGTCTCCCTGAAGGTCCTGCAGGGGCGTCCCCCTGAGCCTCTAATACCTCCTCCTCAAGCTCAGAACATACAGCCACCACTACCACCCCCTCCTGAAGGATAGGAATCGGGTCATCCGTTTTCCCGGCCCCTGGGAAACTGCGAGACAAGGCATCAGCCTTAACATTCTTAGACCCAGGGCGATATGTGACGACAAAATTAAACCTGGTAAAAAACAACGACCATCGAGCTTGTCTGGAATTCAGACGCTTAGCAGATTCCAAATACAGCAGGTTTTTGTGATCAGTAATGACGGTGACCGGGTGGACTGCCCCCTCCAAAAAGTGACGCCATTCTTCAAAAGCCAACTTAATGGCCAAAAGTTCCCTATTGCCGATATCATAATTCCTTTCGGCGGACGACAACTTCTTAGAAAAGAAAGCGCACGGATGCCATTTACCAGGGGACGGACCCTGGGACAATATTGCACCCACCCCTACGTCAGACGCGTCCACCTCCACAATGAACGGCTGTGATGCATCTGGTTGGATGAGAACGGGTGCCGAAGCAAAACATTTTTTCAAAGAGGAAAAAGCTTGGCAAGCTTTGTCCGACCATTTAGAAAAATCCGTCCCTTTTCTTGTCATGTCAGTGAGAGGTTTGACAACAGATGAGAAATTACAAATAAATTTCCGGTAGTAGTTAGCAAACCCCAGAAAACGCTGCAGAGCCTTAAGATCCTCTGGCCGATCCCATTCAAGCACTGCTCTCACTTTTTCAGGGTCCATACGGAAACCGGAGGCTGACACCAAGAAACCCAAAAACTAAAGTTCCTGTACGGCAAATACACACTTTTCCAGTTTGGCGTATAGTTTATTGTCTCGCAAGATCTGCAACACCTGTCTCACATGCTCCTGGTGAGACACAAGATCTGGCGAGTAAATTAAAATGTCATCCAAATATACGACCACAAACAGCCCCACAAGGTGACGAAAAATGTCATTAACAAAATGTTGGAATACTGCTGGTGCAGTAGTCAGACCAAAAGGCATGACAAGGTTCTCATAATGTCCCTCTGGCGTGTTAAACGCCGTTTTCCACTCATCCCCCTCTTTTATCCTAATCAAATTATACGCCCCACTGAGATCCAATTTAGAGAACCATTTGGCGCCAACAATTTGATTGAAGAGATCAGGAATAAGAGGGAGAGGATACGGATCTCGAACAGTAATCCGATTAAGTTCGCGGAAATCCAAGGAAGGGCGTAGGCCTCCATCTTTTTTCTTCACAAAGAAGAACCCCGCGGCCACTGGGGAAGATGAAGGTCTAATATGCCCTTTGGCCAGACTTTCCGAAATATAGTCTTTCATAGCCTGCCTCTCAGGACCAGAAAGGTTATATAACCTAGCTTTAGGTAACTTAGCATCAGGAAGTAAATTAATAGAGCAGTCATACACGCGATGAGGAGGCAACTCCTGACACCCCTCCTCAGAGAACACATCCCCAAAGTCCTCCAAAAAAGGAGGCAATGTACTAGGCACGACCGCACTGATGACTGTGTTCATGCAGTTACTTTTGCAAAACTCACCCCATTGGCTTATCTCTCTGGACTGCCAATTAATCACAGGGTTATGTTTAACCAACCAAGGAAGTCCCAACACAATAGGAGTAGGTAGACCCTCCAACACATAACAAGATAATTGTTCCCTATGTATCGCCCCTACCCGAATGTCAATGTTATGGACCTCATGAACAAAGCTACCTTGGCCGAGAGGCCTGGCGTCAATGGAGAATATAGGGATCGGTTTGGCCAATACACTCAGAGGCATACCTTGAGCCTGAGCAAACTGAGCGTCAACCAGATTAGCCCCGGACCCACTATCAAGAAGAACAGAAAATCTCTCCACTCTCGTACCAACCACCATCTCCACTGGTACAAGGAACTGAGAAGAACTAGCGGACGAAATACATACTCCCAGGTTGTCGTCCACCACACAACCTGGGATTAACAGTTTTCCGGCAACTTTTTGCTCAACAAGGCACGGGATGGACATCCCCCAACAAAATGTCCCTCTTTCCCGCAGAAGAAACACCTTCTAGTCCTGCTGCGTACCGCCAATCCCCTCCTACGAAATGATGTCCCTCCCAACTGCATAGGCTCCTCCGAACAGACAAGGGGAACCTCAACATAAGGGACTTTTGTAGTAGGTGGAGCAACAACCGGGGGCGGAGTTACCTCACCCCTCTCCCGAAGCCGTCTATCAGTACGGATAGCTAGGGCCATAGCAGCCTCCAGTGATGGAGGAGAATCATACTGAGCCAAAACGTCCTTTAATTTGTCAGAAAGCCCATGACAAAACTGACTCCTAAGAGCTGGGTCATTCCACTGAGTATCTGTGGCCCATCTACGGAACTCAGAAGCAAATTCCTCCGCCGGACGATCTCCCTGCTGTATCTTACGTAATTTTGTCTCAGCAAGAGAGACCTGATCTGGGTCATCATATACCAAACCCAGGGCAGTAAAAAATCGATCTACAGACTGTAGAGCCGGGGATCCCGGAGGAAGGGAGAATGCCCAGGATTGAGGGTCCCCTTGTAGGAGTGAGATAACAATTCCCACTCTCTGCTCTTCACTCCCTGATGATCGAGGCCGAAGCCGAAAATACAATTTACATGCTTCCCGGAAGGTGAAAAATTTGTCTCGCCCACCAGTGAACCTGTCCGGGAGAGCTACTTTAGGTTCAAATCTGGTTTGCTCCGAGGGAGATAAAACTTTGGACTTAATGTCCGTCAGCTCCATGGATAATCCCTGCAACTGCAGAGTCAGCTGGGCTACTGGATCCATGGCAACTGGGGATAATTTTAAGGGCCAGTGAAAATGTCACGCTGTCTAATGATATGTGTACGATGTCAGTTAACTATTCTTACAGAAACAACACTCTATACAACATATAGTTTAGCAACATCAGCATGTAAATATAGAATAGATTTACCTGACACGATATCCGTTGAACTCAGGGTTAATCTTGATGACTTGATACGCTGTCACAGGAAAGAGGAGGACCGGGGTCTAACCTGACCCTAAAACTGGGGTCCTAACTAATCCCTCACCTTGGAGGTACTGATAATGGTTCAGAGGTCCAAGTCTCCAGCCTAACCCTGTCTCCTATCAGTCCCTGAACCCTGTAATCAGTCCTAAGAAGGACCCTGATTACCACCAAAGGGATATGGGCTGATCTCTGCTAAATACACAGATTAGACATATAAGACAGACTGGAGAAAACACAGACTCGCATACACACTCAAACACAGAAGGAACATAAATGGTCTGGGATATAAAACTCTAAGCAAGTTGAGCTTAAAACAACTAAGGAGCTCTTTAACTTAAGTCTATCCAGATTCAATCCTATCTGTGGTCTGCATGAAGAATTTCACTGGCAACTCCCCAAGCAGACAACCAGGGATTTAAAGGAAACCAATCAACAAATAATCAATTGCAGCCGGGAGAAACTGCACCCAGTCCCAGAACCGAGCACAGACAGAATTAACTCCCTCACTGCCAAACACAAAGAAACAGCAACTCAGCTGTGAGAAGTCAGAATGTGCAACCGCGACGATCTTCGTGGCGATGCACACATGACATGAGTGCAACATTAAAACAAAAAATTGAATGCAGAACTCATAGCAATAGCATACACAGGGCAGTCACTTTTGAACCTGAGGGCACTGTTGGGTTTGCTTGCAGAATATATCTGCAAGTTTTTGAATGTTTTTATTGAACATTTTATAAAACATTAATACTGAAAACAGTAGTACAGAAGTAAAAAGCATTATTAGACATGCTTTTCAGTTATAGCAACAAATTAAATTTTAAACATTGATTTAATAAACAGTTGAGGAGTTCCATGTCGGATGGATGTATAAACCGATGAACAAACAAACAAACAAACAAATATTTGTAAACAGATGACATATACTGTCAAAATTAACTGGATTATATCCGGTACTGCAATGAGAACCAGATATTAAGTTAGTAAGTTATGGCGCAACACTTTATTTTTTAGGAATAACTGGAATGGAAAATGAAGGGAAGGGAGAGGAAGAAGGGAAGGGATGAAAAGGAGGGAGGGGGGGGTTGGGTTAAATTATATTTTCCCAGTGAGACCACTTATTTATGAATTTCTTGGATTGGTTATTTGCGATAGCAAATTTTAACTCATAGTCCTTATGGAGTTTGATTCTTTCTATAACATCTGAGTATGATGGAGGGAATTGGTTTTTCCAATTATAGGCTATCATGTTTTTGGTAACTAAGAGGATGTGTATTATCAAAATGATTTTGTCAATTTCTAAGGTTGGAAGCTCCAACGAGAGTAAAGCTAGCTGAGGCGTGAGCTTAATTCGTCTGCCAATAATTTTATTTATTAGATTATTTATTTCAGACCAGAGTGGAGACAGTTTAGGGCAATTCCAAAACATATGGAGAAGATCCCCTTTATGACCGCAATCTCTCCAACAAAAAGATGTATTTTCACCGAAATGGGCTATTCTAGCTGGAGTGAGGTACCATCTCGAGAAAATTTTATATTGAGTTTCTTGGAGAGACATGGAGAGAGTAGATGAGTAGGAGGTTGTTAGTGCGTCTTCCCACTCTTCACAAGAAGGATTTATTTTGAGTTCCTCTTCCCATTTTTTGTTGTATGCATTTTTGGTGAAATCTGAGTCCTGATTTAAATAATCATATATGTAGCTATGGCTCCAAAAAATTTTGTGTTCCAAGTTGGAAATCATGTTTAAGGAAGCTTCAGAGACTAAAGGTTTTTGTCGAAGCCAGGGAGCTATCTGATCCTTTAAAATTAAATAGTGTCCGAACATTGAAGAGGGAATTTTAAATTTGTCTTTTATAACAGAGAACTGCAGTAAAGCTGTACCCTCATATAAGTCACCCAACTTTTTGACTCCAAACTCTTTCCAAGAGGGGTGTGGAATTTGATTTTTAAGTGATAGCAAGGTATCCAAGGACATATTTTTAAAATTGGTAATTTTGTCTGAACTTTTTTTAGTGTAGGATAGTTTCTTCCAAGCATGCGTTGTGGCTATAAAAGTAGGATGAGCCATCGAGTCAGGGAATTGATTAGACATTGTCTTAATGATGAGGTCGCGAAGTGGTTTATTGTTATTTAATGATATTTCGAGGTCTAGCCAGGCTGGGGAATTTTTTGGGGAAAGCCAATAAAGACTATGCTTGACTAGCATAGCATGGTGGTGATTTAAAATATTTGGTATACCCAAACCTCCATGGGATTTTTTAGTGTAGCCTATTGCTTGTAAAGTTCTAGGTTTTTTATTGTTCCAGATAAAAGTTTTAATTGTTTGTTGAAGATTTTTAACTTGGGATAAAGAAATTGGGAGAGGAAGAGAACCCAAGACGTATAAAATTTTTGGGAGGGTGAATATTTTGATTGAGAAAATTCTACCCCACCATGAAAGTTCTCTTTCTCCAAATGAGTTTGAATCCAGATTGATAATTTTGAGCAAGTTATTAAGATTTGTGACGACCATTTTTTTAAGGTTTTTTGTAATTGTGATACCCAAGTAAGTGAATTCTCCTTTTGCCCAGTTAATGGAGGAGAAACTTTTTATTTCTTCAATCACAGGTTTGGTTATGTTGATTGGTAATAGGGTGGATTTTTTATTGTTTATTTTAAAGTTGGATAATGTTGAAAACGTCTCCAGCAATTTTTGTAGCTCTTTTATAGAACCTACTGGATCAGATAAAGAAAGAAGGATATCATCAGCAAATAAGCTGATTTTGTGTTGACGATTTTTAGTATTTATACCCTTGATTTTTTTATTTTCCCTTATTTCCTGTGCAAGGGGTTCTAGAGCCAGAACGAACAGAAGTGGAGAAAGGGGGCATCCTTGTCTTGTCCCATTGGAAATGGGGAAGGTACGGGAAATATGATTGTTACACACCACTCTGGCCTTAGGATTGGAGTAAAGAGCCATAATAGTTGTGAGTGATTTATTGTTGAAGCCAAATTTTTTTAATGTTTGATTCATAAAGGTCCAATCGAGCCTATCAAAGGCTTTTTCTGCGTCAAGTGACGCTAGTAAAGTGGGGATTTTGGTAGAGTTGGCTAATTTAATTAAGTTGATGACCCTTCTGGTTCCATCAGAGGTGTGTCTGCCCCTAACAAAACCAATCTGGTCGTTGTTTATAAGTTTGGGTAAAATCTGGCCCAGTCTATCCGCTAAAATTTTTGCGTAAATTTTCAAATCTGAATTAATGAGAGAGATAGGTCTATAATTCGACAAAGACTCGAGGTCACCTTTAGGCTTCGGTATTAGGATCACTGAGGCTTCTAGCATTTCAGCAGGAAATGAGCCTGTATCCGATGTTGTATTAAATAGTTGCGTGAGATGAGGTGTTAATACGTCGGAAAAGATTTTATAATAGTCGTTACCAAACCCATCGGGACCCGGAGACTTTGCCGATTTCAGTTGGGAGATACAAATTCTGACTTCTTCTATGTTGAACGGGACGTTAAAAGGGTTAAGTCTTCATTTTGTAATTTTGGAAGGCTAATTGATTTTAAGTAGGCGGAGATGGCTTTTTGTTTTCCCTGAGGAGTAGGGAGGGGGTTTAGATTATAAATTTTTTCATAAAAATTTGCGAATTCGTTAACCACATCCTGTGGGTGGGACAAATAGGTTCCTTTTTCTGATTTAATTTTGTCAATTCTATTCCGGATTCTTCTCTTTTTGATTCGGTTCATCATGAATTTCAAAGGTTTATTCAGGGAAGTGTATAATTTGTATTTATTTGTCTTAATCATCTCGTCATATGATGAAAAAATTTGAAATTTTAGGTCTTGTCTAATTTTCGCAATTTCATTTTGGAGAGAGAGGGAAGGGGAAGAGAGACCAATTTGAGTTTCGATTTTGCTTTTAAGTAGAGTTTGTAGTTTCTCAGTTTCTGCTTTTTTCTCTTTCTTCTCCCTAGACGAAATCTGTATTAGGAGGCCTCTAATAACTGCCTTGTGGGCACACCATCTAATAGCTGGGCTTATATCCTCAGTGTTGTTCTCCTCAAAGTAGAGTTTGATGTTTGATTCTATAAATGATTTGTGTAATGGATTGTTAATTAGGTAGGAGTTGCATTTCCATAGAATTTTGTTTTTGAATGGTGGTCCCAAAACAAGATCCGCTATCACTGGAGAATGGTCTGACAGAGTTCTGTCACCAATGACAATTTTCTCAAATCTTGTTAAAGAGAAAACATTGGTGACGATGAGGTCGATTCTTGAAGCGGTTTGATATGTTTCAGAGAAATGTGTATATTCTCTGGAAGAGGAATTGACACATCTGAAAACGTCATACAACTCGTTTTGGGACAACCAGTTGTTGATATTGCCATGGCATGTTCTGTGTTTAGAAGAGGAATCAATGCGTGAATCTGGAACTGAATTAAAGTCTCCTAGAAAGATAACTTCACCCTGTTTGATTTTATTGGTTTTGTTAATCAGTTTGTTCAAAAATTTTGTTTGATTTTTGTTTGGGGCATACAAGTTTACAATTGTGCAAAGTTGATCATTGATTCGACCAATCAAGATATGAAATCTTCCATTCGGATCGGGAATTTCCTCAATTAGGCCAAAGGGGATGCTGTTTTTTATGATGGTAATGACTCCTGCTTTACTTTTCTGATTACATGCTTTAAAGATATGTGGGAATTTTTGGTGGGAAAAGGTGGGATGATTTTCAGATTTAAATTTTGTCTCCTGGATACATATGATATCCGCTCTGGATTTGTCCAGTTCTTTCCAAAGAGCAAATCTTTTTCTGGGGTTATTCAGACCCCTTACATTGTATGACATAATCTTGATACTCATGTTGGGTTGTTAGAGTTTGAATTAGGTCTATGAAAGAGAGTGGTCTCACTGGGAAAATGAGGTAGTACTGCGCCTTGATGGAAGAGAAAAACTATTTAGAATAACAATTGTAAGCGTTTCGCTAAAACAAATGCAAGTAGCAAATATAAGAAGATAGTTCACCTCAAAAATTAGATGAACTTTACTAGGGAGGTATTTCAAATTAGGAGTAGAGGGAAATCCTCTTAAAGATACAAGCCATTAGTTTTGACTTATAATAAATCTCTTAAGGCAGAAGGAACGTTTGAGGATTCTCAACGAGGACTTTTATGATTGGGTCCCTTATTTCTTAATGTGGAGATGAGATCAAGCCCCTCCTCCACAGAAAAAATTGGGATTGTTTTCCCATTTAGATAGACTAGAAGTTTTAGTGGAAAGCCCCATCTATAGGAAATTCCTTTTTCCCTGAAAAATGAAGTGACCTCATTAAAGGCTTTCCTAGATTCAAGGGTGTCTTTAGAGAGGTCTGTGTAAATTTTTAAATTTTGGAAAGGTTCTGGGAATGTTTTCTTTTCTTTAAGATATTGAAAGATTTTTTCCTTCGTTGCATAAAAATGCATGCGTAGGATGGTATCCCTCGGAGCATCCTGCGGAATTGATTTAGGGCGAGGGAGTCTATGTATCCTGTCGATATTCAGGTCAAGATTTGTTAAAGAAGGAATAGCTTTCTTGAAAATGGAGCGAGCATGTTCTGCTAGATTATCCGGGGTGATGCTCTCAGGTATGCCTCGGATTTTAAAGTTATTCCTGCGGTTACGATCTTCCAGATCAGCCAGTTTAATTCTGAGCCTCTTGACCTCATTGGTCAGATTATAGATCTCAGATGATGCTTCTAAGGCAGTTTTTTCGACCTCTGACAGCCTCTCCTCTTGATCCATGAATTTTTTGTTTAATTGATCAAAGGAACTTTGAAACATCTTTGCTTGTTCCTCAAAGTTTTTTTTCATGTTTTCATTTATTTTTGTAGCTAGGTTGGTCATGAATGCTTCCACTTGCTCCAACATTGGGCTGGGAGAGGGAGCATTCAAAGGTATAGAGGAGAGGCCTGAGGAGGCCGGTAGTGTTTCTAAATTTGGTTTGTGCCTATGTTTAGCTGGGGTGGAATTGGGTGAGGTTGAGGAATCGCTTTGGTCATCATCCTCATTACCCTGAGAGTCTGGGAATTTTTCCCCCCAATCCCCCGGTTCTTTTCTTTTAGCTGAGATGGAGAGGTCCATACTGTCATGCATGGGGGGTGATTGAGTAATGGATAGTGGGGTATTTTGAATTTTGTTTTGATGAGGTTTTGCTGTATCTGCAAAAAGTACCGTTTTTTTGACTTTTTTGTCACTCAGGCGCGGTAAAGATGACTTTATGTCAGTCTTTAATGGGGATCTCGACCTGGTGGGGCTGATCAGATTGATTTGATCCTTAGACGGACTGTCATTGGAACGCAAATTATTTGTTTTGGACTCCCTTTGCTGTTTTGGGGAATTATTAGCAATTTTTTGAGAGTTAGGTCGATTACTCATTTTAAGAAGAATGTACTTCTTAAATTCTGTACAAAATACAAAGTATAGACAAAAAAAAAAAAAAAAGGGTAGAGCTATTTGAGTTAACCTTTCAAATAAGAGTATATGTGTATATGAAGAGTGAATGTGCAAAATGAGTGTATATGTAGAAACAAATATTGAAAGGTAAAGTTGTGTGGGTTGACCTTTGCAATTGAGAATGTGTGAAGCCTTTAGTTAGGCTCGGTGGAATTTTGCCAAAAGAGGAATATATGGCTTGTGATGTCGCTGAATTTGTAGCGATTGAGGATTTTCCTCAAGAGCTCCTAAGACTCACGTCCTGCTCCACATGAGGCTTAAGCCACACCCCCGAATATATCTGCAAGTAAACCCATCAGTAGACACAGGAACAAGAGTGAGTGCAACATTAAAACAAAAAATTGAATGCAGAACTCATAGCAATAGCATACACAGGGCAGTCACTTTTGAACCTGAGGGCACTGTTGGGTTTGCTTGCAGAATATATCTGCAAGTAAACCCATCAGTAGACACAGGAACAAGAGTGAGTGCAACATTAAAACAAAAAATTGAATGCAGAACTCAGAGCAATAGCATACACAGGGCAGTCACTTTTGAACCTGAGGGCACTGTTGGGTTTGCTTGCAGAATATATCTGCAAGTAAACCCATCAGTAGACACAGGAACAAGAGTGAGTGCAACATTAAAACAAAAAATTGAATGCAGAACTCATAGCAATAGCATACACAGGGCAGTCACTTTTGAACCTGAGGGCACTGTTGGGTTTGCTTGCAGAATATATCTGCAAGTAAACCCATCAGTAGACACAGGAACAACAGTGAGTGCAACATTAAAACAAAAAATTGAATGCAGAACTCATAGCAATAGCATACACAGGGCAGTCACTTTTGAACCTGAGGGCACTGTTGGGTTTGCTTGCAGAATATATCTGCAAGTAAACCCATCAGTAGACACAGGAACAAGAGTGAGTGCAACATTAAAACAAAAAATTGAATGCAGAACTCATAGCAATAGCATACACAGGGCAGTCACTTTTGAACCTGAGGGCACTGTTGGGTTTGCTTGCAGAATATATCTGCAAGTAAACCCATCAGTAGACACAGGAACAAGAGTGAGTGCAACATTAAAACAAAAAATTGAATGCAGAACTCATAGCAATAGCATACACAGGGCAGTCACTTTTGAACCTGAGGGCACTGTTGGGTTTGCTTGCAGAATATATCTGCAAGTAAACCCATCAGTAGACACAGGAACAAGAGTGAGTGCAACATTAAAACAAAAAATTGAATGCAGAACTCATAGCAATAGCATACACAGGGCAGTCACTTTTGAACCTGAGGGCACTGTTGGGTTTGCTTGCAGAATATATCTGCAAGTAAACCCATCAGTAGACACAGGAACAAGAGTGAGTGCAACATTAAAACAAAAAATTGAATGCAGAACTCATAGCAATAGCATACACAGGGCAGTCACTTTTGAACCTGAGGGCACTGTTGGGTTTGCTTGCAGAATATATCTGCAAGTAAACCCATCAGTAGACACAGGAACAAGAGTGAGTGCAACATTAAAACAAAAAATTGAATGCAGAACTCATAGCAATAGCATACACAGGGCAGTCACTTTTGAACCTGAGGGCACTGTTGGGTTTGCTTGCAGAATATATCTGCAAGTAAACCCATCAGTAGACACAGGAACAAGAGTGAGTGCAACATTAAAACAAAAAATTGAATGCAGAACTCAGAGCAATAGCATACACAGGGCAGTCACTTTTGAACCTGAGGGCACTGTTGGGTTTGCTTGCAGAATATATCTGCAAGTAAACCCATCAGTAGACACAGGAACAAGAGTGAGTGCAACATTAAAACAAAAAATTGAATGCAGAACTCATAGCAATAGCATACACAGGGCAGTCACTTTTGAACCTGAGGGCACTGTTGGGTTTGCTTGCAGAAATATCTGCAAGTAAACCCATCAGTAGACACAGGAACAAGAGTGAGTGCAACATTAAGGGTGAGTTTCCACGGTCAGGAAACGCTGCGTGTTTGGCGCTGTGCGCTGGCGCAGCGCCAAACACGCAGCGTCCAGATGTTACAGCATAGTGGAGGGGATTTCAAGAAATCCCGTCTCCACTATGCGTAACAATACGCAGGTGGCAAACCTGCGTAAACGGACATGCGGCGCGTCTTTTTAGACCGCAGCATGTCCTCGCGTATTGCGGCGACGGTGCGTCGCCGCAACAGAATATTACACAGGGCTATGTAGCCCTGCGTTCTTTCCGGAGGTGTTCCGGAGGTGTCCTGAACACCTCCGGAAAGATCGCGCGTCAGAAAGGGGGCGGGGCTTAGACGGAGCGGAATTTCCGCTCCGTCAAAAGCGCTATGGTTCCGGACCGTGGAACCATAGCCTCAAACAAAAAATTGAATGCAGAACTCATAGCAATAGCATACACAGGGCAGTCACTTTTGAACCTGAGGGCACTGTTGGGTTTGCTTGCAGAATATATCTGCAAGTAAACCCATCAGTAGACACAGGAACAACAGTGAGTGCAACATTAAAACAAAAAATTGAATGCAGAACTCATAGCAATAGCATACACAGGGCAGTCACTTTTGAACCTGAGGGCACTGTTGGGTTTGCTTGCAGAATATATCTGCAAGTAAACCCATCAGTAGACACAGGAACAAGAGTGAGTGCAACATTAAAACAAAAAATTGAATGCAGAACTCATAGCAATAGCATACACAGGGCAGTCACTTTTGAACCTGAGGGCACTGTTGGGTTTGCTTGCAGAATATATCTGCAAGTAAACCCATCAGTAGACACAGGAACAAGAGTGAGTGCAACATTAAAACAAAAAATTGAATGCAGAACTCATAGCAATAGCATACACAGGCAGTCACTTTTGAACCTGAGGGCACTGTTGGGTTTGCTTGCAGAATATATCTGCAAGTAAACCCATCAGTAGACACAGGAACAAGAGTGAGTGCAACATTAAAACAAAAAATTGAATGCAGAACTCATAGCAATAGCATACACAGGGCAGTCACTTTTGAACCTGAGGGCACTGTTGGGTTTGCTTGCAGAATATATCTGCAAGTAAACCCATCAGTAGACACAGGAACAAGAGTGAGTGCAACATTAAAACAAAAAATTGAATGCAGAACTCATAGCAATAGCATACACAGGCAGTCACTTTTGAACCTGAGGGCACTGTTGGGTTTGCTTGCAGAATATATCTGCAAGTAAACCCATCAGTAGACACAGGAACAACAGTGAGTGCAACATTAAAACAAAAAATTGAATGCAGAACTCATAGCAATAGCATACACAGGGCAGTCACTTTTGAACCTGAGGGCACTGTTGGGTTTGCTTGCAGAATATATCTGCAAGTAAACCCATCAGTAGACACAGGAACAACAGTGAGTGCAACATTAAAACAAAAAATTGAATGCAGAACTCATAGCAATAGCATACACAGGGCAGTCACTTTTGAACCTGAGGGCACTGTTGGGTTTGCTTGCAGAATATATCTGCAAGTAAACCCATCAGTAGACACAGGAACAAGAGTGAGTGCAACATTAAAACAAAAAATTGAATGCAGAACTCATAGCAATAGCATACACAGGGCAGTCACTTTTGAACCTGAGGGCACTGTTGGGTTTGCTTGCAGAATATATCTGCAAGTAAACCCATCAGTAGACACAGGAACAACAGTGAGTGCAACATTACAGAGAATGAAAATACTTACTAAACGCCTTTTTCAGGTTTGGAGAGGCGCTGTCCCAGCCATCCATCAACGCTGCGGCCACCTCGTTCCATAGCCGCCGGGTCACCACATTGTCCTTGTACTGCGGATTTCGGCTGTCCCACAACGGACACGCTCCTGGACCTGGCAGATCAGGGCATCGTTGTCCACATACAGGTCGTCGTCCCCTTGTGGAACCTAGAAGAAACAAAAACAAAATTACAATCTTGTATATTTTTGACAAAGAAAAGAACAATAGGAGTAGAAAAGAAATAGACATTCAAAGGCTATATACTTACATTCCGTCTCGCCACCGGGACTTGACTCGGCTGCGACTGCTCCTGAGACTCCTCAATGGCCATGTCCGACGATGATGTCTGAAAAAGGAACCCAAATTTTAGCCATTTGTAGATTCAGCAGCAATACTTACCCAAAGGCAGGAAGATACTCACATCATGCTCTGCTTCGGCCAGTTCTTGCCGGGATGGGGAATATTCAGATCCAGAAGACATGCTGCAAAAAAAAAATAAAAAATACATGAACACATATTACATTATAAGGACAGTCTGTCATTTGGTTAAAGAATACTCACATTCTTGCCCTTTGGATCTGTCTTGAGTCAAGAAGCCGTGTCTCCAGACAATGTTCAGGCTTGGTCCAAGATGGATCTTCAAGTGTTCAGCTACAGTCTCCAGGCAGTGTATTATGTAGCTTGTTGGTTGCTGGCCTTTTTATAGGGATCCAGGCTGTATAATCTTCAGGTGTTATCAGCATGCAGTCTCCAGATAGTCTGAGGGGTCTGTGTGTCACTTCCTTTATCTATACTCCTTTTTCTAGACTCCTCACAAACAATGTATCTTGTCTAGGGGGTCATTTGACAAGTGTCTAGACATTGTTTACTAAAATATCGCATGCGCACACAATCGCTGACAAGCGTACAGCCACGCGCACACCAGCGTTCACATAGACTGCAATGATATTTTTATGCACATAGCGTGCGCACACGTGCGCACGCGCATTTTTATGTTGGTGTGCTGAAAAAAAAAATGCAACATGTAGCGTCTAGCGCGTCTGGGCGCACACCTGGAAAATGCGCTGCGCACGCAAAACGCTGATGAACGCGTGCAAGCGCAATACAATGCGCCCGCCATGTTAATGATAGGGAAAATTGCGCATGCGAACAATAGCGCACGATGCGCAGCGCTAAAAAACGCAAGTGTGAAAGTAGCCTAAGATCCCTATTCCTGGTTTGTTTTTTGGGGATCGGTCTAAATTTTTGAATTTTAAGAATGATTGTAAATTGTTTTTTGCCTTGAAACCTAATTCCTCGGGGGACTCTGTACAGCAGGTTAAAATTGTCATCTCCGTGTTGTGCAACGACCCTCAGGACTGGGCCTTTTCCCTGACACCTGGGGATCCTGTTTTGGCTAATGTTGATGCGTTTTTTCAGGCTCTGGGGTTGTTGTATGATGAACCTAATGTTATTGATCAAGCTGAGAAAACCTTGCTGGCATTGAACCAGGGTCAGGAAGCGGCAGAGTTATATTGTCAGAAATTGCGAAAGTCGGCAGTCCTTACTAAATGGAACAATGATGCCCTAGTGGCTCTTTTTCGGAAGGGTCTGGCAGAAACTGTAAAAGGTGTTATGGTGGGATTTCCTGTCTCCTCTGGTCTCAACGACTCTATGTCATTAGCCATTCAAATTGACAGACGTTTACTTGAACTTAGAAATATGCGAGAGGTGGTGATGCCTTTCGAGCGAACCTCTGAGCCCATGCAGTGTGATGGGTTGTTTCTAGGGCTCAGCGTCGAGTATTTAGAAAGCGTAATAAGTTGTGCTTCTATTGTGGGGACGCTTCTCATACTATTTCTGTCTGCCCTAAGCGGGGAAGACATTTTGGGCGCTCATTTGTTTTGGGCAATGTACAGCCTAAATTTCTCTTGACTGTTACCTTGATCTGCTCCTTGTCCTCATTTTCTGCTCAGACTTTTGTCAATTCAGGAGCAGCCCTGAACCTGATGGATTTCGACTTTGCCAAACGTTGTGGTTTTCCCATGGAACCCCTGCGGACTGCTATTCCTTTGCTGGGCATTGATTCTACCCCTTTGGTGGAGAATAAACCCCAGTTTTGGACCCAGGTGATAATGCGGGTAGCCCCGGACCACAAAGAGAATTGTAAATTTTTGGTGTTGCATAATTTACATGACATTATTGTACAGGGTTTTCCTTGGTTGCAGACCCATAATCCTGTTTTGGATTGGAAGTCTGTGTCTGTGGTCAGTTGGGGTTGTCAATGTGTTCGTGGTGACACTCCTGTTTTTTCTACCTCTCCCCAGTCTCAGGATATCCGCAACTATTTGGCTGATTTTTCTGATGTGTTTAGTGAGAGTAAGTCTGCGCCTGTAATGTATGTAGTACAGTTCATATAGCGTCTTGTGCTTGGGTGCGATGAAAATACATGAGACACAGGTTTGATATAGAAGGTCTTGTATTACTTCATACAAGTGGCAAAAATAGTCACACAGTTTGCAGATACAGAAGCAGGAGACACAGCAGGCCAGAGTAACTTAAACTCAGCAATCACTCTCCACAACTGGTTCAGGATCTTCTTCTCTGTTACTGTAAGTCCATGCAAACGTGGATCTTTCAAAGAGCAGGGTTCCAGAGTCCACAAGTGTTCCAAAGTTCCTCAGTATGGAATAGCTGGAGTACAAAGTCCAAGGCTTCCAGGAGTCAGGTCACAGGCTCACTGCAGGCTTGATTCTGAAGCACTGATTGCTCAGCTGTGGCTGCTTAAGAAGCAAGAGGGAGAGAATCAGGGCGGGAACATGAAAGCTGGAAACTCCATATTGACTGAGGGCAAGATAGCTGCAGCAAGACAGAAAGCAAAATGGCTGACGGAAAAACTGAGTTTCAAGAACATGTACAAAGAACCTTACATTACTCCCCCCTTAGGGACAACCTCCGGATGGCCTCAGACCAGGCTTGTCTGGGTACCTCTGATGAAACTGGCGGAGCAAACGAGGAGCATTAACGTTATTGACTGGTTCCCATGAGTTGTCCTCCACTGGGTAGCCCTGCCATTTAATCAAATATTGTAACTGATTTCTGTATAACCTGGAATCTAGAATCCTTTCCACCAAAAATTCTTCCTGACCATCGACTAGCACTGGGTCAGGGCAAGGAGAAGAACGTCCAGGAAACGTATTGGGTGTTGCAGCCTTTAGTAGGGATACATGAAAGACAGGGTGGATTCTCATAGTTCTGGGCAGTTGAAGACGACAAGCAACGGCACTTATAATTTTACTGATTTTATAGGGTCCAATGTACTTATGTCCCAACTTAGACGATGGAATCCTTAACTTAAGATTTCTGGTTGACAGCCAGACCAGGTCTCCTACCTTGAAAGCTGGTGCAGGTTTACGAAATTTATCTGCTGCTTTCTTGTACCTTTCCTGAGCCAATTCCAGATTCTCCTTTAGAAGATCTATATTCTTCTGTAAAGACGTGATTCTTTCAGCCACTGCTGGCAAAGGCGTTTCTATGGGAAATCGTGGAAGAATGTTAGGATGATAACCTAAATTGGAGAAAAAAGGAGACTGCTTAGTGGAGGCGCTCTGAGAGTTGTTATAAGAGAACTCAGCCAATGGAAGTAGATCCACCCAATCATCCTGTAGGTGGCAGATAAAGCAGCGGAGATACTGCTCCAGGGTTTGATTGGTTCGTTCTGTCTGTCCATTTGTCTGGGGATGAAAAGCAGAAGAAAGGTTTACTTTAATGTCCAATGCGGCACAGAAATTCTGCCAAAACCTTGAAGTGAATTGCACCCCTCGATCCGAAATAACCTCATCCGGTACTCCATGTAAACGAAACACATTCTTAATCATCAAATCTGATGTCTGTTTTGCAGTGGGTAAGCCGACACAAGGGATAAAATGAGCTGCCTTTGTTAAACGATCAACCACCACTAGAATGGTGTTCTTCCCTTGAGAGGTTGGTAACTCCACAATGAAATCCATAGAAATGGATCCCCACGGGCGGGACGGGGTGGAAGAGGTTGTAACAGACCAGTTGGTGAGGAGCGAGGTGTTTTGCATCTTGCACAGACTTCACATGAAGTGACATAGTTCAAAACATCTTTCCTGCAAGTGGGCCACCAAAAGAAACGAGAAAGAAATTCCTGTGTCTTTAGAATTCCTCTATGCCCAGCTATCTTGGAATCGTGGATGAGTTGCAGTACTCTCAATCTGACTGTTTCAGGAATATACAGACGTTGTCCCTGAATCCATACACCATTCTTAAAAACAAGACTTACGTCCCTTGGAGGTTGTGCCAACAAAGAATCCGCATGGTATGCTTCCTTGATGTCCTTAAGTAGGTCTTGATTATGAATCACTCCCAGGAATCTAGAGTCAGGAAGAATAGTCTTATGAGGAGCGAGTGGACGGATCTCTGCTGAATGAATCCTAGAGAGTGCATCAGCCTTTCCATTGCGCGATCCTGGTCTATAAGAAATGACAAAATTAAATTGGTTTAAGAAAAGATTCCAGCGAGCCTGGCGAGGAGTCAGGCATTTAGCCGACCTGATAAATTCGAGGTTATGATGGTCTGTCAGGACGACTATTTGCTGTGCAGCTCCCTGAAGAAGGTGTCTCCATTCTTTGAAGGCGGCAATAATGGCCAACAACTCTCTATTGCCCACATCGTAGTTCCTCTCAGCTGAAGACAACTGCTGGGAAAAGAAGGCACAGGGATGCAAGACATTCTTCTCACCTGTTCTCTGAGAGAGTATAGCTCCAACGGCACAGTCTGAAGCATCCACCTCTATTATGAAGACAAGTTCGGGGTTGGGATGTACTAAGATAGGTGCGGTGGTGAATTTATCTTTTAGACGGGAAAATGCTTCCTGGGCTTGGGGAGTCTAGGAGAACCTAGACTCTTTCCGGGTAAGTTGGGTGATAGGTGACACTACCTCAGAGAAATTCCTAATGAAACGTCTATAGAAGTTGGCAAACCCGATGAAGCGCTGCACCTCCTTCACATTTCTAGGAATTGGCCAATCCTTGATGGCTTGGGTCTTGCTTCCATCCATACTAATTCCTTGTGTAGACAGTACATACCCCAGAAATTGAATTTCGGTCCTATGGAATTCACACTTTTCAAGTTTGATGTAAAGATGGTTTCGTCTTAGACGTTCCAAGACCATTCTCCACATGTCCATGATGTTCCTCTGTGGAGTTAGAAAAAATTAGAATATCATCCAAATAAATCACCACGAATGTATCTAGGAGATCCCTGAAGATGTCATTCACCAAGTGTTGAAAAGTGGCTGGGGCGGTACTCAGACCAAAAGGCATAACTAGATACTCAAAGTGTCCATAGCGTGACCTGAATGCAGTCTTCCATTCATCCCCAGGTCTAATACGGACCAAGTTATAGGCCCCACGGAGATCCAGTTTAGAGAAAATTTTGGCATGCCGCACTCTCTCCAATAACTCAGGGATTAAAGGCAAAGGTTAACGGTTTCTAATAGTAACCTTATTGAGTTCCCTATAGTCTACGCAGGGTCTCAGAGATCCATCTTTCTTTTTCACAAAGAAGATGGGTGCACCTGCAGGAGATGAAGAGGGGCGTATGAAGCCCTTGGCTAGATTTTCGTCTATGTAATCCTTTAAAGCCTTTAGTTCGGGCCCCGCCAGGGGGTAGATCTTACCAAAAGGTATCTCTGCTCCAGGCAATAATTCAATTGGACAATCATATGGACGGTGAGGGGGAAGCTGGTCAGCGTTCTTCTTGTCACATAAATCCACATAGTCCTGGTATACAGCTGGTAGTTCAGGGACTGACATGGTTCCTTTAGGAACAGAGCATGCTGAAACTTCTGGACTCATCTTTTTCTCTGGAAAGTGTAATTCCTTGGTCTCCCAGTTAATGGTAGGATTCTGAGCCTGCAGCCATGGTAGCTCTAGAATAATGGGAAAGTGGGGAGAAGAGATAAGCATAAAGGACAGTTTCTCTTGATGATCTTTACCCATAAGGACCTTCAAAGGCTCCGTTTCCTGGTCCACTGGTCCAGAGGTCAGCAGGGAGCCATCCACAGTTTCCATCTGTACTGGAGTAGCCTTCTTCACTGAACGTATCCCCTGTTTCAGAGCAAAGGAGACATCCATAAAATTTCCACTTGCCCCTGAGTCGATCATAGCAGAGCTAGACTGAGTCAACCCAGAGTTTGATGGAAAGGAAGCAATGAGAATTGTTTTTCTTACAACTCAACTGGGACACCGCTGAGGAAACTTGAAAAATTGCAGCGTTTACACAGTCATCGTCCTCAGAAGTAACGGAGTTTAAGTCCGAAAAATCAATATCTGTTGCTGCAGGTCTCTCTGGAGCCTGAGGCTCGGACCTGACAGATCTCCTCTCGCAACACTCACAGTGAATGAGTGCTGCAGTAGTCCTATGAGAACGGCTGGGGCAGTTTATAATGAAGTGCCCTGACTTACCACAATAGAAACATAGATTTTCCTTAAAACGATGTTCTTTGCGTGCATCACTAACCCGTCGTTGTAAAGAGTCCACCTGCATGGGTTCAGGTTCAGGTTCCCGTGTGATCCTACTCAAAGGTTCCTTAGCTGGGGAGGAAGGTAGGAAAAAATTAGTGTGATTGCTTTCGAACCATCTTTCTTGCCTGCGTTTAGTCAGACGAGCGTCAATACGGATGCAGTAGTTAATAAAGTCACCTAACGCAGTGGGAGGGTCGGCACGAGCAAGTTCGTCCTTAATCAGTGGAGACAACCCTTTTCGAAAAATAGATTTTTTGGCGGAACTGTCCCAAGTGGTATCAAGGGCCCATCTCCTGAAATCCAAGGCATATTCGGCTACCGAGCGCTTACCTTGGCGCAAAGTTAACATGGCTGCTTCAGCTGTTGCACCTCGATTGGGGTCATCAAACACCTGCCCCATGGCTGAAATGAAAGCATCAAGATGATCCAAACATTCATCCTCAGTCTCAATCAGAGGGTTTGCCCACATCAAAGCTTTGTTGGTAAGCAACATAATTATAGTAAGTACTTTAGATCGTTCAGTGGGAAATTGTGAAGCATGTGCAGAAAAAAAAAGATTGCATTAGTTAATAAATCCCCTGAATTTCTCACGTTCACCACCAAAACGAAAAGGGGGCAACTTAGGAATCCCAGAACTCGGGGCTACGGCAGGAGCCTGGACTCGCTCCTCTAGAACCTCAATCCTGGCTCGTAAATCCTGGGTAGTTTGTCCAAACACTTGCAAATTGTGATTAGTAAGGTCCTGTAGATTTGCAAAACGGGTCTTTATAGACTGTAAATCTGCAAGGATATTATCAGTCACTCCGCAAAGTTCCTTTATGCGGGCCTCCATCTTCCAGATCTCTTAAGACAGGAGTACTGGAAGGAGAAGAGAAAAAGAGAAAAGAAAAAAAAAAACAATAGTGTTTACCTGTGGTAACACTGCAGAGGAAAAAAAAAGGGAATTGCTCACCTGGAATGGTTGTGAGAAGTCACAACCACTGTCATCACAGAAAGTACAACCGGACATCTGATATCCACAGTTACAGCAGACACAGCCTTCCCAGACCCAGCAGACACTAACGTTTGGCTTCAGAATCTTGTAATGTATGTAGTACAGTTCATATAGCGTCTTGTGCTTGGGTGCGATGAAAATACATGAGACACAGGTTTGATATAGAAGGTCTTGTATTACTTCATACAAGTGGCAAAAATAGTCACACAGTTTGCAGATACAGAAGCAGGAGACACAGCAGGCCAGAGTAACTTAAACTCAGCAATCACTCTCCACAACTGGTTCAGGATCTTCTTCTCTGTTACCGTAAGTCCATGCAAACGTGGATCTTTCAAAGAGCAGGGTTCCAGAGTCCACAAGTGTTCCAAAGTTCCTCAGTAGGGAATAGCTGGAGTACAAAGTCCAAGGCTTCCAGGAGTCAGGTCACAGGCTCACTGCAGGCTTGATTCTGAAGCACTGATTGCTCAGCTGTGGCTGCTTAAGAAGCAAGAGGGAGAGAATCAGGGCGGGAACATGAAAGCTGGAAACTCCATATTGACTGAGGGCAAGATAGCTGCAGCAAGACAGAAAGCAAAATGGCTGACGGAAAAACTGAGTTTCAAGAACATGTACAAAGAACCTTTTACGCCCTTGCTCCCCCACAGGAGTTATGATTGCGCGATTGAGTTAGTGCCGGGTTGTAAATTTCTCAAGGGTCGGCTCTTCAATTTGTCTGTACCTGAGTATGATGCTATGCGATCTTATATCAAAAGAGTCATCGGAGAAAGATCATATTAGACCGTCCTCTTCACCTTTAGGTGCCAGCTTTTTCTTTGTGGCCAAAAAGGATGGTTCATTGAGGCCATGTATTGACTATTGTCTCCTTAATAAGATCACTGTTAAATATCAGTATCCTTTACCCCTGATTTCCGATTTATTCTCCAGAATGAAAGGTGCTAGTTGGTTTGCCAAGCTTGACCTTAGAGGGCGTATAATCTTATTCGCATCAAGCACGGTGATGAATGGAAGACGGCGTTTAATACCCCTGAGGGGCATTTTGAGTACCTAGTGATGCCTTTTGGGCTCACTAATGCCCCTTCCGTCTTCCAATCTTTCATGAACTATATTTTCCGGGATTTTGTGGATAAGTTTCTGATCGTTTATTTGGACGATATTTTGATTTTTTCCAATGACTGGGATTCTCATGTGGAACATGTTTGGATGGTATTCCGGATTTTGAGAGAAAATGCTTTGTATGTTAAGGGATCAAAATGTCTCTTTGGCGTACAGAAGGTTTTGTTTTTGGGATTTGTTTTGTCTCCGTCCGCTATTGATATGGACCCGGTCAAGGTTCAGGCCATTTGTGATTGGGTTCAGCCCACTTCATTGAAGGCTCTTCAGAGATTTTTGGGTTTTGCTAATTTTTACCGTAAATTTATAAGTAATTTCTCTGGTATTGTGAAACCACTGACTAATTTCACCAAAAAGGGTTCTGTAAGGTTCTGTGTATCTGTTTCTGAAACTCAGTTTGTTCGTCGGCCATTTTGCTTTCTGTTTTGCTGCAGCTATCTTGCCCTCAGTTAAAATGGAGTTTTCCAGCTTGCATGTTCCCGCCCTGATTCTCTCCGTTTGCTTCTTAAACAGCCACACCTGAGCAATCAGTGCTTCAGAATCTAGCCTGCAGTGAACCTGTGTTCTGACTCCTGAAGCCTTGGACCTTGTACTCCAGCCATTTCTACTGAGAAACTCTGAAGCACTTGTGGACTCTGAACTCTGCTCTTGAGAGCCTCACGTTTGCATGGACTTGCGGTAACATAGAAGAAGATCTGAATCTGTTGTGGAGAGTTATTGATGAACTTAGATAACTCTGGCCTGCTGTGTCTCCTGCTTCTGTGTTTGCAACCTGTGTGTTTATTTTTGCCAATTTGTATGAAGCAATACAAGATTTTCTTTATCAACCTGTGTCTCAAGTATTTTCATCGCACCCAAGCACAAGACGCTATATGAACTGTACCACATACATTACAAGATTCTGAAGCCAAACGTTAGTGTCTGCTGGGTCTGGAAAGGCTTGTCTGCTGTACTGTGGATATTGGATGTCCGGTTGTACTTTCTGTGATGACAGTGGTTGTGACTTCTCACAACCATTCCAGGTGAGCAATTCCCTTAAGTTTTTTTTCTGCAGTGTTATCACAGGTAAACACTATTGTTTTTTTTTTCTCTTCTCTTTTTGTCTGCTGAAACTCTGGATATCAGATGTCTGGTTGAAAGCTTTCTGTGATGATAGTGGTTGTGACTTCTCACAACCATTCCAGGTGAGCAGTTCCCTTAAAGTTTTTTCTTTCTTCAGTGTTGCCACAGGTGAACACTATTGTTTTTTTTTCTCTCTCCTCTTCTTCCAGTATCCTGTCTTAAAAGATCTGGAAAATGGAGGCCCGCATAAAGGAACTTTGTGGAGTGACTGATAATATCCTTGCAGATTTGCAGAATTTAAAGACCCGTTTTACAAATCTTCAGGACCTAAATAATCACAATTTGCAAGTGGTTGGACAGACTACTCAGGATTTGCGAGCCAGGATTGAGGTTCTGGAGGGGCAAGTCCAGGCTCCTGCCGTGGCCCCGAGTTCTGGGATTCCCAAGTTGCCCCCTTTTCGTTTTGGTGGTGAACGTGAAAAATTCAGGGGATTTGTTAATCAATGTAATCTTTTTTTTTCTGCACATGCTTCACAATTTCCTACTGAACGATCTAAGGTGCTTACTATAATTATGTTGCTTACCAACAAGGCTTTGATATGGGCAAACCCTCTGATTGAGACTGAGGATGATTGTTTGAATCACCTTGATGATTTTATTTCAGCCATGGGGCAGGTGTTTGATGACCCCAATCGAGGTGCAACAGCTGAAGCAGCCATGTTAGCTTTGCGCCAAGGTAAGCACTCAGTAGCTGAATATGCCTTGGATTTCAGGAGATGGGCCCTTGATACCACCTGGGACAATTCCGCCAAAAAATCTATTTTTCGAAAGGGGTTATCCCCACTAATTAAGGATGAACTTGCTCGTGCCGACCCTCCCACTGCGTTAGGTGACTTTATTAACTACTGCATCCGTATTGATACTCGTTTAACTGAACGCAGGCAAGAGAGATGGTTCGAAAGCAATCGTACTAACCTTTTCCTACCTTCCTCTCCAGCTAAGGAACCTTTGAATAGGATTACACGGGAACCTGAACCTGAACCCATGCAGGTAGACTCTTTACTACGACGGGTTAGTGATGCACGCAAGGAACATCGTTTTAAGGAGAATCTATGTTTTTATTGTGGTAAGTCAGGGCACTTTATTATTAACTGTCCCAGCCGTTCTCGCAAGACTACTGCAGCACTCATTCATTGTGAGTGTTGCGAGAGGGGATCTGTCAGGTCCGAGCCTCAGGCTCCAGAGAGAGCTGCAGCAACAGATCTTGATTTCTCGGACTTAAACTCCGTTACCTCTGAGGACGTTGACTGTGTAAATGCTGCCATCTTTCAAGTTTCCTCAGCGGTGTTCCCAGCTGAGTTGTAAGAAAAACAATTCTCACTGTTTTCTTTCCATCAAACTCTGGGTTGACTCAGCCTGGGTGTCTAGCTCTGCCATGATCGACTCAGGTGCAAGTGGAAATTTTATGGATGTCTCCTTTGCTCTAAAACAGGGAATACGTTCAGTGAAGAAGGCTGCTCCAGTACAGATGGAAACTGTGGATGGCTCCCTGCTGACCTCTGGACCAGTGGATCAGGAAACAGAGCCTTTAAAGGTTCTTATGGGTAAAGATCATCAAGAGAAACTGTCCTTTATGCTTATCTCTTCTCCTCACTTTCCCATTATTCTAGGGCTACCATGGCTGCAGGCTCAGAATCCTACCATTAACTGGGAGACCAAGGAATTACACTTTCCAGAGAAACAGATGAGTCAAAAAATTTCAGCTTGCTCTGTTCCTAAAGGAACCATGTCAGTCCCTGAATTACCAGCTGTATACCAGGACTATGTGGATTTATGTGACAAGAAGAACGCTGACCAGCTTCCTCCTCACCGTCCATATGATTGTCCAATTGAATTATTGCCTGGAGCAGAGATACCTTTTGGTAAGATCTACCCCTGGCGGGGCCCGAGCTGAAGGCTTTAAAAGAGTACATAGACGAAAATCTAGCCAAGGGCTTCATACGCCCCTCTTCATCTCCTGCAGGGCACCCATATTCTTTGTAAAAAAGAAAGATGGATCCCTGAGACCATGCGTAGACTATAGGGAACTTAATAAGGTTACTATTAGAAACCGTTATCCATTGCCTTTAATCCCTGAGTTATTGGAGAGAGTGCGACATGCTAAAATTTTTTCTAAACTAGATCTTCGTGGGGCCTATAACTTAGTCCGTATTAGACCTGGGGATGAATGGAAGACTGCATTCAGGTCACGCTATGGACACTTTGAATATCTGGTTATGCCTTTTGGTCTGAGTACCGCCCCAGCCACTTTCCAACACTTGGTGAATGACATCTTCAGGGATCTCCTAGATACATTTGTGGTAATTTATTTGGATGATATTTTAATTTTTTCTAACTCCACAGAGGAACATCATGGACATGTGAGAATGGTCTTGGAACGTCTAAGACAAAATCATCTTTACATCAAGCTTGAAAAGTGTGAATTCCATAAGACCGAAATTCAATTTCTGGGGTATGTACTGTCTACACAAGGAATTAGTATGGATGGAAGTAAAACCCAAGCCATCAATGATTGGCCAAGTCCTAGAAATGTGAAGGAGGTACAGCGCTTCATCGGGTTTGCAAACTTCTATAGACGTTTCATTAGAAATTTCTCTGAGGAAGTGTCACCTATCACCCAACTTACCCGGAAAGAGTCTAAGTTCTCCTGGACTCCCCAAGCCCAGGAAGCATTTTCCCGTCTAAAAGATAAATTTACCACTGCACCTATCCTAGTACATCCCAACCCAGAGCTTGCCTTCATAATAGAGGTGGATGCTTCAGACTGTGCCGTGGGAGCTATACTCTCTCAGAGAACAGGTGAGAAGAATGTCTTGCATCCCTGTGCCTTCTTTTCCCAGCAGTTGTCTTCGGCTGAGAAGAACTACGATGTGGGCAATAGAGAGTTGTTGGCCATTATTGCCGCCTTCAAAGAATGGAGACACCTTCTTCAAGGAGCTGCACAGCAAATAGTCGTTCTGACAGATCATCGTAATCTTGAGTTTATCAGGTCGGCTAAGTGCCTGACTCCTCGCCAGGCTCGCTGGAATCTTTTCTTAAACCAATTTAATTTTATTATTTTCTTATAGACCAGGATCGCGCAATGGAAAGGCTGATGCACTCTCTAGGATTTACTCAGCAGAGACACGTCCAATTACTCCTCCTAAGACTATTCTTCCTGACTCTAGATTCCTAGGAGTGATTCATCATCAAGACCTAATTAAAGACATCAAGGAAGCATACCATGCGGATTCTTTTTTGGCTCAACCCCCAAGGGACGTAAGTCTTGTCTTTAAGAATGGTGTGTGGATTCTGGGACAACGTCTGTATATACCTGAAACAGTCAGATTGAGAGTATTGCAACTCATTCACGATTCCAAAATAGCCGGGCATAGAGGAATTCTAAAGACACAGGAATTTCTTTCTCGTTTCTTTTGGTGGCCCACTTGTAGGAAGGATGTTTTGGACTATGTCACTTCGTGTGAGGTTTGTGCAAGATGCAAAACACCTCGCTCTTCACCAACTGGTCTGTTACAGCCTCTTCCCACCCGTCCCGCCCGTGGGGATCCATTTCTATGGACTTCATTGTGGAATTACCAACCTCTCAAGGGAAGAACACTATTCTAGTGGTGGTTGATCGTTTAACAAAGGCAGCTCATTTTATCCCTTGTGTCGGCTTACCCACTGCAAAACAGACATCAGATTTGATGATTAAAGATGTGTTTCGTTTACATGGAGTACCGGATGAGGTTATTTCGGATCGAGGGGTGCAATTCACTTCTAGGTTTTGGCAAAATTTCTGTGCAGCATTGGACATTAAAGTAAACCTTTCTTCTGCTTTTCATCCCCAGACTAATGGACAAACCGAACGAACCAATCAAACCCTGGAGCAGTATCTCCGCTGCTTTATCTGCCACCTACAGGATGATTGGGTGGATCTACTTCCATTGGCTGAGTTCTCTTACAACAACTCTCAGAGTGCCTCCACTAAACAGTCTCCTTTTTACTCTAATTTAGGTTATCATCCTAACATTCTACCACGATTTCCCATAGAAACGCCTTTACCAGCAGTGGCTGAAAGAGTCACGACTTTACAGAAGAATATGGATCTTCTAAAGGAGAATCTGGAATCGGCTCAGGAAAGGTACAAGAAGGCAGCAGATAAATTTCGTAAACCTGCACCAGCTTTTAAGGTAGGAGACCTGGTCTGGCTGTCAACCAGAAATCTTAAGTTAAGGATTCCATCGTCTAAGTTGGGACATAAGTACATTGGACCCTATAAAATCAGTAAGATTATAAGTGCCGTTGCTTGTCGTCTTCAATTGCCCAGAACTATGAGAATCCACCCTGTCTTTCATGTATCCCTACTAAAGGCTGCGACACCCAATACGTTTCCTGGACGTTCTTCTCCTTGCCCTGACCCAGTGCTAGTCGATGGTCAGGAGAATTTGTGGTGGAAAGGATTTAGATTCCAGGTTGTATAGAAATCAGTTACAATATCTGATTAAATGGCAGGGCTACCCAGTGGAGGACAACTCATGGGAGCCAGTCAATAACGTTAATGCTCCTCGCTTGCTCCGTCAGTTTCATCAGAGGTACCCACACAAGCCTGGTCTGAGGTCATCCGGAGGTTGCCCCTAAGGGGGGAGTAATGTAAGGTTCTGTGTATCTGTTTCTGAAACTCAGTTTGTTCGTCGGCCATTTTGCTTTCTGTTTTGCTGCAGCTATCTTGCCCTCAGTTAAAATGGAGTTTTCCAGCTTGCATGTTCCCGCCCTGATTCTCTCCGTTTGCTTCTTAAACAGCCACACCTGAGCAATCAGTGCTTCAGAATCTAGCCTGCAGTGAACCTGTGTTCTGACTCCTGAAGCCTTGGACCTTGTACTCCAGCCATTTCTACTGAGAAACTCTGAAGCACTTGTGGACTCTGAACTCTGCTCTTGAGAGCCTCACGTTTGCATGGACTTGCGGTAACATAGAAGAAGATCTGAATCTGTTGTGGAGAGTTATTGATGAACTTAGATAACTCTGGCCTGCTGTGTCTCCTGCTTCTGTGTTTGCAACCTGTGTGTTTATTTTTGCCAATTTGTATGAAGCAATACAAGACTTTCTTTATCAACCTGTGTCTCAAGTATTTTCATCGCACCCAAGCACAAGACGCTATATGAACTGTACACATACATTACAGGTTCTGATGTAGTGAATTGGTCTCCAGGGGCAGTTTCGGTGTTTCAGTAGATTAAGCAGAGATTTACTTCTGCTCCTGTTCTACGGTAACCTGATGTTTCTCTACCATTTCAGGTGGAGATAGATGCTTCTGAGATTGGTGCAGGAGCTGTTTTGTCCCAAAGGGATCCTGTAACCTCTTAGAGTAACCCTTGAGCCTTCTTCTCTCGAAAATTTTCTCCAGCTGAACGTAATTATGATGTGGGGTTTCGGGAATTATTGGCTATGAAGTGGGCTTTTGAAGAGTGGAGACATTGGTTGGAGGGAGCCAAACATCCAAGTTGTGGTACTCACTGACCACAAGAACCTGATCTATCTCGAATCAGCCAAGCTATTAAATCCTAGACTGGCCAGGTGGGCCTTGTTTTTCACGCGTTTTAATTTTGTGGTTTCCTTTCTTCCAGGCACTAAGAATGTTAAGGCGGATGCCCTCTCTAGGAGTTTCTTTGTGGATTCTCTTGATGTGACTGAGCCTACTGCCATTCTGAAGGATGGTGTGGTTCTTTCCGCTATCTCACCCGAATTGAGACTGGCCCTGGAGGAATTTTAGGGGGATAAACCTGAACGATACCCTGTGGGGAAATTGTATGTCCCCGACCAATGGTGGAAGAAAGTAATGTCTGAAATTCATTGCTGTGTGTTGGCTGGTCATCCCAGTATTTTTGGTACCAGAGATTTGGTGAGTCGGTCCTTTTGGTGGCCTACTTTATCTCATGATGTCAGGAATTTTGTGCAGTCCTGTGGGACTTGTTCTCGGTCCCAAACCCTGCTCTCGCTCTAGTGGATTGTTAATACCACTGCCTGTGCCCTGGAGGCCATGGACCCATATCGCTATGGATTTTATTTCTGACCTCCCTGTGTCTCAGAGAATGACTGTTATCTGGGTGATCTGTGATAAATTTTCCAAGATGGTCCATCTTGTGCCATTGCCGAAGTTGCCATCCTCTTCTGAGTTGGTGCCCTTGTTTTTTTCAGCAGGTGGTTCGTTTGCACGGCATTCCGGAGAACATTGTGTCTGACAGAGGAGTCCAATTTGTTTCCAGATTTTGGAGAGCCTTTTGTTCTAAACTGGGAATTCAGTTGTCTTTCACCTCTGTGTTTCACCCTCAGCCCAATGTGCAGACTGAGAGAACAAACCACAAGTATTCAAGCAGCTGACAGCACTCGGGAGTTAGCTGTATTGGACAGGAGGCTTGATCAGATGTGTGGAAGTTCATCAGAAGGGGGTATCCTGAGAAGGATCTTAGAAAATTCAAGGAGAAAGCCTTGAAGACAACATTGGAAGATGTGAGAAACAAACGTATTAAGATTTCCCTAAAAGAGTCCCTTTTGTTTCTACCTATTGCCCTGTTAGTGGTAAAAATAGGGAATATCTTGAATAAGCATTGGGGTCTATTACATAGAGGTTTACCGGAAAGTAGCTGAATTTGCGCACAAGCCATTGCTTTCTTATAGGCGAGGGCGTAATTTGAAAGATAAGTTGGTCAAATCTGACATTGGATCCTCCAAAATATCCAGGACAGTTAACTTTGGGCCCTCCAAAAAATGGAAATTTTCCATGTTTGAATTGTGCATGCTGTGGCAATATGATCAAGGGTGACAGTTTTGGCCACTCACGCACGGGTCAACGCTTTCGGATCCAGGAACGGTACTCTTGTACATCTAGCTTTGTAATCTATATGCTCGTGTGTCCGTGTGGACTCATGTATATAGGCGAGACAACGATGGAAGTTAAGGCTAGGATAAGTAAACACAAAAGTACTATCAGGACGAAGATGATGGAACTGCCGGTATCTAAGCACTTTGTAGAATGTGGACACTTGGTCAGTCAGCTGAGATTTAGAGTTATTGACGGGGTTCCACCCCTCAGGGAGGTGGTGACAGGACTAAGTTGCTTAAACAGAAAGAACTCCGGTGGATCTCCTTTGGAGACATTGCAACCAAAGGGGTTGAATATCGAATATAATTTGCATATTTGTGCTAGGTAATTTTTGCATCTATATTCTGTGTTTGTTTTTAGATATATATTTTACTTATGTTTGTTGTTTTTCGTAGGGATTATTATCTGGAGTGATCGGAGTGGTGACTTAATGGTTCCTGATGACATCATTTATTTTTGTAGATATTATATATATTTCTTTAGGCGTCTGCTATATTGTTAATCTTCCATTCTATATAGATCCGCATGTGCGGTCTCTTGCTTACATTATGCCAATACTGACGGTCTTGTGACCTGCAGGTTTCCTGATGACATATCTGGAGTAGTATAAATAATGATAGAGTTTATTGTGCATGCGTGTTCTTTTTTCAGGTGTCGGATGATGCCGGTGATCGCGCGCTATTTTAGTGTTTTCAGCTTAGAATAGAGGCTTATGATGGGACTATCATGTGATTAGACCTCGGATGATGCTTACGGTCATGTGACTGGGTGTCTGATGACGCTGGTGTTCACATGATCCACTGGGCGTTTGCTATGATGACTTCTGAACATGTGCCTTTGTTTACCACACAGTGGGGAGTGAGTTAGGTGTGCCTCCCGATTTGTTATCCTGTGGGCTATTGGATAAGTGCTCTGACTAAGCGCTGCTGAACTGACACTGATTGGATATGGAGGACGCTGCTGCTAGTGAGTACATGATTGGTGCAGCACCAGAATGGGAGTGTGCAGTAACAGATTATCGATTGGCAGACTAAATGGTGATATTGTTAATATGGAGTAATCTATGGCATATTATATGCACAATTATAACACTGCTGTATTTTTCTATGATGTCACTATTCTGAGCTCTGATCACTGTTTTAAATTGATTATCGTTGTATATTCTGTATATATGTCTATTTGTATTATGGGCGGTTCCTGGATGGTGATTGGCTCCTCCACACCATTTAAGGACACCATTTTGCCTGTTTTTGTATACTTGATAAAGGCCTGAAAATGGCCGAAACGTCGTATTTTATGGTGGCTGAATAAAGACTTGTTATACTTCACCTGGATTGGATGCTGTTCCTATTTTTTCGTGAGAGAACAAACCAGACTTTGAAATCTTATTTGAGATGTTTTGTGTCTGCTGATCAAGATGACTCTGTCTCTTTTATGCCCTTGGCTGAATTCGGTCTAAATAATAGGGCTAGTTCTGCCACTTTGATGTCCCCTTTTTTATGCAATTTCGTGTTTCATCCTCAGTTTTCTTCGGGGCAGGTGGAGGCTTCTGTCTGTCCGGTGTTGTGACTCTATGGTAGAGAGAATGCAGCAGATTTGGGATCAAGTAGTGGATATGTTGTCTCTCTCAGGAGAGGGCAAAACGGTTTGCCAACCAGCATAGGACTGATGGTTCCTGGTTTAAAGTAGGTGACATGGTTTGGTTGTCCTCAAAAAATATCCCTATGAAGGTTGCATCTCCAAAATTTAGGCCAAGGTTCATTGGACCTTATAAGATCTTGGAAATCCTTAATCCCGTTTCCTTCCATTTGGCTCTTCCAGGGACGTTTAAGATTCACAACGTCTTCCATAAATCTTTTTTGAAAAGGTTTGTTGAGCCAGTAGTTCCTATGGCTATGCCCCCTCAGCCTGTTTTGGTTGAGGGCAATCTGGAGTATAAGTGGAGAAGATATTGGATTCTCGTTGGCTAGATGGAGACTCCAGTGCTTGGTCAAGTGGAAAGGTTATGGTCAGGAGGACAATTCTTGGGTGTTTGCTTCTGACATTCATGCTGAGAGATTGGTTCGCGCCTTTCACCGGGCTCATCCTGATCGGCCTGGTGGTGCAGGTGAGGGTTCGGTGACCCCTCCTCAAGGGAAAGGGGACTGTTGTGAATGCTCTGGATCTGACTTCTGAGTTTGGGCTCCCCCTGGTGGCTGCTGATAGTAATAAAGCTGCTTTGGCTAACAGAAGTCTATCACTTGGGGGCGAGGATTGGCAACTAGGTGTTATTGACTGGAGAGATATAAGTGAGCAACCTTCCCATAATCCTCGACGGTGATTTGTTTCTTCCTGGTCCCTTTTGGAAGTCAGCTTGCTTCCTGCTTTGTCCTGCAACTTTCAGATAAGTTATTTGCTGTTTATTTCTTTGGCAATTTTTTTTGTCTATCTCAGTTTTCTGCCCTTCTGGAGTTAGTACAGCAGATTTCCCTGCGTGGGCCTGCACTGGACTTGTTTCTCATTTTGCCCTGTTTTTGTATTTTCAGTTCCCTGTTATTTCGTATCTGCTGATTTGCTACCAGTTCACACCAGAGTTCTGATCTAGCGGGGGAGAGATCGTGTGGTTCAGTATTTTTGCATATTGACAGGTTGGAGTTTTTCTTAGAGTTTTTGCTGGATGCCAGACAGTATTCTTTCCTGTCCTGTTCTATCTAGACAGTTTGGGCCCGCATTTCCTTGCTCTATTTTCTGCCTGTGTTTGTATTTCACTTGTCTCACCGCCAATTATGTTTGGAGCCTCTACTCCGGGCAGTTAGCTTTCCCCTTTCTCTCTTTAGGCTTAGTTATCTCTCCGGCTGTGTCGAGACATCTAGGGCACCATAGGTACGTATCACGGCGCTTCTAGTTGTGCTGTCAGTTTAGGGGTCTGCAATCCGCTAGTTACCAACCTCTCTGGGTTTCTGGTTGCCTAGGCTTATTTGGCTACTGTCCTCCTCGGCTACCAAATCATAACAATATCCCTTTTGTCACATTTTTAAAGGGGGGTACCATTGTTTCTGTCCAGGCCTATTTCAGGAGTTTTATTTTTTTTTAAATTCTGTGGAAGCTGGTTGAAAAAGCAATATCTAACTTTCATTTGTTCAAGTTCATACATTTTTGGATTTATTTATTAATTTTTGTCAGATCAAGTTATTTCTGGTCACCATTGTGGGGTTTTTCATCATTAAATGAGGGGTACCAATAATTTTGACCACGTGTGTACGATAATTGTATTTCTATATGTATTGTAGAGCAGATTTACTACAAATATGGGGAAGGACTGAATGAGGTCTATGCTGAGGGCCAGGGCAGACTCAGATCTAAGAGGACCCCTTTTTCAAAAACAGTACATGTGCCCTTGCAGTCTAACAGCTCTCATAATGCACATCTTTTTGTGTTTGTAATAGAAGCTGCTTGCTGCTTTGGAAGTGCCATCCTTCACAGATTGCATAATGCTATGTCCGCCATTACTGTGGACTGCAAATAACTATGCACTCTGATTACAGTGTCCTACTCTGTTTCCTGACCCTTATATATCTATTAGAACCACACTACATTTTATAACGGTAACTTATGTACTGATAAGGGACTCCAAAAGACAGACTCTTTGTTTCAGTGCATGGGGAATTAGCAGCAAACAGCACAGACCCCAATCAGTCCTTGCTGCCATTTAGAAGCAGAATTGATATGCAATGTCCACTGTGTTTGGAAAAATTACCCACATCCAGGTATGTGGTTCTGGAGGTCTGGGCCAGTTATCGAAGCCATGTCCTGGTCTATTCGGAAAGTTATCAGGAACGTTGCATTTGTGAATGGCTGCCCTGATCAGGTGACTACAAAAGCATGTCATCACAGAAAATCCAATTCACAAAACACTAAATACGGACCATGATTGGAGGCAGCAGTCCTGGTTAAATTCTGAACAGTGCATATTCCATTTCTGGGGCCAACTTAGGCCTCTAGAGCCATCTGCGCATCGATCCATGAGGTGCTAAAAGGTGATTATGTCATCATTTATCATTTTAAAATATTCATGTTCATGGTAGAAGAAACTGTATTAGGCTATCAGACAACCCCTAAGCATTACCTATTTTTTTTTAATGAAATAGATTGCAATCCAAACAGCAATGTGGACACACATATAATAATGCAAGTCCCGCCTGATTATTAACTGTTTTGTTGTTTGTATTTCTCCGACAACATTTGATGCCTCTAATGGCAGATTATCTTCTGACACCATTTCTGCTTCATAAGTCTCTTCAGCGATGTTACAGAGGCTAATTGACCTTTATTTTCAGCATCAGCATGCTTTCCTATGCAATTGTAAAGAATTAATTTTTAGTGATTCAAAATAAATATCCACACTCCACGTTAATGTATTGTGTCAGTTAGTTACTGAAGAGGACCCCTAACCTAAGAGGTGTTTTATTCCAGTGTTTATCCAGGAGAATAGAATATTAGTAATGTCAGAAAAAAGAATGAAGATGTTTTAGTGACCAAGTTATTATATTACTTTTATAGGCACCGCCTTTATTAAATCATTGGTTGAGACTAAATGGTTATCTGTATTTGTTCGGTTATGCAACAGCCCATATAGAAGATTAACGTTTAAGGGGTTAGTTTGGTAATTAAAAGTCCTTTCTAAATTTCTTCTTTGCCCTAATCAGCTTCATTATAAAATGGCCTACCTTTATGCTTCGTAACTAATCCCTAAAGTGTTTTTTTTTTACGTACTTCCGTGAAGTTTTCGTTTGAGAGGAGTCCAAACAGGAGTTATTTACCTTTAAGGTTTTTTATGGATCCATGGTTGATAGAAGCTGTGGAGGAGGGAGTGATCACCAGCACTCTGTTTCTCCCTCCCGCATCTTTAAAGGAAAAAAGATGTAATGAGGGGGAGGTGATAGAAGAGTGAGTGACCAAGCCCCTCCTTGATGTGATTCACTTGAAGGGGCTCTAGAAGTGTGGGATGGAGCTATATCATCCTGCTTCTTGCAAACCCCGATGACGTTTAGTTTTCACATTAGAAAATGTGGTGGCTGAGATGAAGAAAAGGGTAGATTAGGACTCTTCAAGAGGGTGGCTCATGCAAAAACGTATAAGTAAACTACAGTATTCACCCTAGCGTTTGTTTCAGGAAGGGGGATAGATGCTGAGGAAAGGGTTGCAGCCAGCCTGCGTGAGTCTGTTTGGACTCCTTCAAACGAAACATCACAGGCAGATTGTAAAAGAACAGATTTAGGATTGCTAGATGGGAGAAGTGTAAGGCTTTTTTTAAAAAAAAGTTAATTAAAAACTTTTTAGGGCGTAATGTAGATATTTGAAAGGCATTTTAGATTAAAGATTAAAAAAACCTTCAGCAAAAAAAAAGGTTTTAACTGCACCCATTTTTATATTCTGAGGTAAATGCCATTTTAAACTTTTTGATTGGGTATCCCTTTGCTTTGGATGGTTTTGCTTTTTTAAGTTTCGGCACCTGGCCGCTGCAGCAGGGAAGCGGAGCGACATTGCCGTTACTGAAGAGGAAGAACACTCACGAGATCTCCGATGAAAGTTTCCCCGGGGAGTATTCTGGCGTGTGCTTGCTTATGAGCCGTATGACATCCCTTGCCATGCGCTGTTACAAGCATTAAGCAGTGCTCGCACCGGAGCGGCCTCCAACTGCGAGGGAGCGGGGAAGGTAATGTAATGGTATTTTTTTTTTTCTTTTCTATGGGGCCATGAATGCCCGGAACGGGGGTGGGGCCCAATAATACCCAAATAAAGGGTGGGGCCAAAATACCGGCCTGGATGGGGGCCAAACATAACGATTTAAAGGGTTGGACCAAGCTTCAAGGGAAAGGGGTGAAGCCGTTCCAATTAAGGTGGACCAAATTTTACCGAATAAGGATGGGACCAATCATACCAGAATAAGGATGGGACCAATCATTCAGGAACGGGATGGGCCAAACATACCAGAATAAGGATGGGCCATCTACCAGGGAAAAATGGGGGCCAATTTACCAGGGTACGGATGGGGCCAATCAACCGGTTAAGGGGTGGGGCCCCTTTTCCAGGGTAAAAATGGGGGCCCGCATACTTGAACAAGATGGGGGGCCCCGCTACCGTATGGAATGAGGTCGATCATTCCTGCCAGGATAAGGTAAGGGGAAGATTCCTTTCCCGGTAAGGGATGGGGGGCCTGCTACCGGCGGATGAGGAGGCAGATACCAGGGTGAGGATGGGGCCCTGCATCCAGGATAGGATAAGGGGACATGCTACCAGGATGGGAAGGGGGTATGTATTTGGGTGGGGTGAGGGGGGCCCTATTTACCAGGATAGGTGAATAAAACAAAATTTATCACAGTTTTTGCTTCAGTTTTATTTTTTAATTTCCTCCTCTTTAAAAATTGGTGCGTTATTGGGCCGGGGCGTCTTATAGTCCCAAAAAAAATGGTTAATAAAAAAAAATATAAAAGTTCAAATAACGAACACAATTTTTGGGATTCCGTGTTCGAATCGCCCGATCTATCAATATAAAAAAAAAGAATTATCCGACCGCTAAAAAACGTAACGAGAAAAAAATTCAAAATATCAGAATTTCGTTTTGTTGGTCGCAGCTAATTCTTTCAATAAA
>JARQOD010000002.1:295530816-295595504 GCA_033576555.1 Oophaga sylvatica
CAAAAAATAAAAAGCAGAACTCATAGCAATAGCATACACAGGGCAGTAAATTTTTCCTGGGGAAACTTTTGGGGTTTGCTTGAAAATTTATACTGCAAGAAAACCCCCCCAAATTCCAAGTAGACACAGGAAAAAAACTTGATTTGAAACTTTTTAAAAAAAAAAAATTAATGCAAAACTATAAAAAATAGCAACACAGGGCAGCCACTTTGAACCGAGGGCACGGGTTTGGGTTTGCTTGCAGAATATATCTGCAGAAAAACCCATCATAGACACGGGAACAACAGTGAGTGAAACATTAAAAAAAAAAATTTGGGAATGCAAAAACCTAAAAAGCAATAGCATACACAGGGCAGTCCCTTTTGAACCTGGGGGCACTTTTTGGGTTTGGCTTGCAGAATATTTCTGCAATTTAAAACCCACCCAGTAGAAAAAGGGAAACCCAAAAATTTGAGTGAAACATTAAAACAAAAAATTGAATGCAGAACTCATAGCAATAGCATACACAGGGCAGTCACTTTTGAACCTGAGGGCACTGTTGGGTTTGCTTGCAGAATATATCTGCAAGTAAACCCATCAGTAGACACAGGAACAAGAGTGAGTGCAACATTAAAACAAAAAATTGAATGCAGAACTCATAGCAATAGCATACACAGGGCAGTCACTTTTGAACCTGAGGGCACTGTTGGGTTTGCTTGCAGAATATATCTGCAAGTAAACCCATCAGTAGACACAGGAACAACAGTGAGTGCAACATTAAAACAAAAAATTGAATGCAGAACTCATAGCAATAGCATACACAGGGCAGTCACTTTTGAACCTGAGGGCACTGTTGGGTTTGCTTGCAGAATATATCTGCAAGTAAACCCATCAGTAGACACAGGAACAAGAGTGAGTGCAACATTAAAACAAAAAATTGAATGCAGAACTCAGAGCAATAGCATACACAGGGCAGTCACTTTTGAACCTGAGGGCACTGTTGGGTTTGCTTGCAGAATATATCTGCAAGTAAACCCATCAGTAGACACAGGAACAACAGTGAGTGCAACATTAAAACAAAAAATTGAATGCAGAACTCATAGCAATAGCATACACAGGGCAGTCACTTTTGAACCTGAGGGCACTGTTGGGTTTGCTTGCAGAATATATCTGCAAGTAAACCCATCAGTAGACACAGGAACAAGAGTGAGTGCAACATTAAGGGTGAGTTTCCACGGTCAGGAAACGCTGCGTGTTTGGCGCTGTGCGCTGGCGCAGCGCCAAACACGCAGCGTCCAGATGTTACAGCATAGTGGAGGGGATTTCAAGAAATCCCGTCTCCACTATGCGTAACAATACGCAGGTGGCAAACCTGCGTAAACGGACATGCGGCGCGTCTTTTTAGACCGCAGCATGTCCTCGCGTATTGCGGCGACGGTGCGTCGCCGCAACAGAATATTACACAGGGCTATGTAGCCCTGCGTTCTTTCCGGAGGTGTTCCGGAGGTGTCCTGAACACCTCCGGAAAGATCACGCGTCAGAAAGGGGGCGGGGCTTAGACGGAGCGGAATTTCCGCTCCGTCAAAAGCGCTATGGTTCCGGACCGTGGAACCATAGCCTCAAACAAAAAATTGAATGCAGAACTCATAGCAATAGCATACACAGGGCAGTCACTTTTGAACCTGAGGGCACTGTTGGGTTTGCTTGCAGAATATATCTGCAAGTAAACCCATCAGTAGACACAGGAACAACAGTGAGTGCAACATTAAAACAAAAAATTGAATGCAGAACTCATAGCAATAGCATACACAGGGCAGTCACTTTTGAACCTGAGGGCACTGTTGGGTTTGCTTGCAGAATATATCTGCAAGTAAACCCATCAGTAGACACAGGAACAAGAGTGAGTGCAACATTAAAACAAAAAATTGAATGCAGAACTCATAGCAATAGCATACACAGGGCAGTCACTTTTGAACCTGAGGGCACTGTTGGGTTTGCTTGCAGAATATATCTGCAAGTAAACCCATCAGTAGACACAGGAACAAGAGTGAGTGCAACATTAAAACAAAAAATTGAATGCAGAACTCATAGCAATAGCATACACAGGGCAGTCACTTTTGAACCTGAGGGCACTGTTGGGTTTGCTTGCAGAATATATCTGCAAGTAAACCCATCAGTAGACACAGGAACAAGAGTGAGTGCAACATTAAAACAAAAAATTGAATGCAGAACTCATAGCAATAGCATACACAGGGCAGTCACTTTTGAACCTGAGGGCACTGTTGGGTTTGCTTGCAGAATATATCTGCAAGTAAACCCATCAGTAGACACAGGAACAAGAGTGAGTGCAACATTAAAACAAAAAATTGAATGCAGAACTCATAGCAATAGCATACACAGGGCAGTCACTTTTGAACCTGAGGGCACTGTTGGGTTTGCTTGCAGAATATATCTGCAAGTAAACCATCAGTAGACACAGGAACAACAGTGAGTGCAACATTAAAACAAAAAATTGAATGCAGAACTCATAGCAATAGCATACACAGGGCAGTCACTTTTGAACCTGAGGGCACTGTTGGGTTTGCTTGCAGAATATATCTGCAAGTAAACCCATCAGTAGACACAGGAACAACAGTGAGTGCAACATTAAAACAAAAAATTGAATGCAGAACTCATAGCAATAGCATACACAGGGCAGTCACTTTTGAACCTGAGGGCACTGTTGGGTTTGCTTGCAGAATATATCTGCAAGTAAACCCATCAGTAGACACAGGAACAACAGTGAGTGCAACATTAAAACAAAAAATTGAATGCAGAACTCATAGCAATAGCATACACAGGGCAGTCACTTTTGAACCTGAGGGCACTGTTGGGTTTGCTTGCAGAATATATCTGCAAGTAAACCCATCAGTAGACACAGGAACAACAGTGAGTGCAACATTACAGAGAATGAAAATACTTACTAAACGCCTTTTTCAGGTTTGGAGAGGCGCTGTCCCAGCCATCCATCAACGCTGCGGCCACCTCGTTCCATAGCCGCCGGGTCACCACATTGTCCTTGTACTGCGGATTTCGGCTGTCCCACAACGGGACACGCTCCTGGACCTGGCAGATCAGGGCATCGTTGTCCACATACAGGTCGTCGTCCCCTTGTGGAACCTAGAAGAAACAAAAAAAAATTACAATCTTGTATATTTTTGACAAAGAAAAGAACAATAGGAGTAGAAAAGAAATAGACATTCAAAGGCTATATACTTACATTCCGTCTCGCCACCGGGACTTGACTCGGCTGCGACTGCTCCTGAGACTCCTCAATGGCCATGTCCGACGATGATGTCTGAAAAAGGAACCCAAATTTTAGCCATTTGTAGATTCAGCAGCAATACTTACCCAAAGGCAGGAAGATACTCACATCATGCTCTGCTTCGGCCAGTTCTTGCCGGGATGGGGAATATTCAGATCCAGAAGACATGCTGCAAAAAAAAAATAAAAAATACATGAACACATATTACATTATAAGGACAGTCTGTCATTTGGTTAAAGAATACTCACATTCTTGCCCTTTGGATCTGTCTTGAGTCAAGAAGCCGTGTCTCCAGACAATGTTCAGGCTTGGTCCAAGATGGATCTTCAAGTGTTCAGCTACAGTCTCCAGGCAGTGTATTATGTAGCTTGTTGGTTGCTGGCCTTTTTATAGGGATCCAGGCTGTATAATCTTCAGGTGTTATCAGCATGCAGTCTCCAGATAGTCTGAGGGGTCTGTGTGTCACTTCCTTTATCTATACTCCTTTTTCTAGACTCCTCACAAACAATGTATCTTGTCTAGGGGGTCATTTGACAAGTGTCTAGACATTGTTTACTAAAATATCGCATGCGCACACAATCGCTGACAAGCGTACAGCCACGCGCACACCAGCGTTCACATAGACTGCAATGATATTTTTATGCACATAGCATGCGCACACGTGCGCACGCGCATTTTTATGTTGGTGTGCTGAAAAAAAAAATGCAACATGTAGCGTCTAGCGCGTCTGGGCGCACACCTGGAAAATGCGCTGCGCACGCAAAACGCTGATGAACGCGTGCAAGCGCAATACAATGCGCCCGCCATGTTAATGATAGGGGAAAATTGCGCATGCGAACAATAGCGCACGATGCGCAGCGCTAAAAAACGCAAGTGTGAAAGTAGCCTAAGATCCCTATTCCTGGTTTGTTTTTTGGGGATCGGTCTAAATTTTTGAATTTTAAGAATGATTGTAAATTGTTTTTTGCCTTGAAACCTAATTCCTCGGGGGACTCTGTACAGCAGGTTAAAATTGTCATCTCCGTGTTGTGCAACGACCCTCAGGACTGGGCCTTTTCCCTGACACCTGGGGATCCTGTTTTGGCTAATGTTGATGCGTTTTTTCAGGCTCTGGGGTTGTTGTATGATGAACCTAATGTTATTGATCAAGCTGAGAAAACCTTGCTGGCATTGAACCAGGGTCAGGAAGCGGCAGAGTTATATTGTCAGAAATTGCGAAAGTCGGCAGTCCTTACTAAATGGAACAATGATGCCCTAGTGGCTCTTTTTCGGAAGGGTCTGGCAGAAACTGTAAAAGGTGTTATGGTGGGATTTCCTGTCTCCTCTGGTCTCAACAACTCTATGTCATTAGCCATTCAAATTGACAGACGTTTACTTGAACTTAGAAATATGCGAGAGGTGGTGATGCCTTTCGAGCGAACCTCTGAGCCCATGCAGTGTGATGGGGTTGTTTCTAGGGCTCAGCGTCGAGTATTTAGAAAGCGTAATAAGTTGTGCTTCTATTGTGGGGACGCTTCTCATACTATTTCTGTCTGCCCTAAGCGGGGAAGACATTTTGGGCGCTCATTTGTTTTGGGCAATGTACAGCCTAAATTTCTCTTGACTGTTACCTTGATCTGCTCCTTGTCCTCATTTTCTGCTCAGACTTTTGTCAATTCAGGAGCAGCCCTGAACCTGATGGATTTCGACTTTGCCAAACGTTGTGGTTTTCCCATGGAACCCCTGCGGACTGCTATTCCTTTGCTGGGCATTGATTCTACCCCTTTGGTGGAGAATAAACCCCAGTTTTGGACCCAGGTGATAATGCGGGTAGCCCCGGACCACAAAGAGAATTGTAAATTTTTGGTGTTGCATAATTTACATGACATTATTGTACAGGGTTTTCCTTGGTTGCAGACCCATAATCCTGTTTTGGATTGGAAGTCTGTGTCTGTGGTCAGTTGGGGTTGTCAATGTGTTCGTGGTGACACTCCTGTTTTTTCTACCTCTCCCCAGTCTCAGGATATCCGCAACTATTTGGCTGATTTTTCTGATGTGTTTAGTGAGAGTAAGTCTGCGCCTGTAATGTATGTAGTACAGTTCATATAGCGTCTTGTGCTTGGGTGCGATGAAAATACATGAGACACAGGTTTGATATAGAAGGTCTTGTATTACTTCATACAAGTGGCAAAAATAGTCACACAGTTTGCAGATACAGAAGCAGGAGACACAGCAGGCCAGAGTAACTTAAACTCAGCAATCACTCTCCACAACTGGTTCAGGATCTTCTTCTCTGTTACTGTAAGTCCATGCAAACGTGGATCTTTCAAAGAGCAGGGTTCCAGAGTCCACAAGTGTTCCAAAGTTCCTCAGTATGGAATAGCTGGAGTACAAAGTCCAAGGCTTCCAGGAGTCAGGTCACAGGCTCACTGCAGGCTTGATTCTGAAGCACTGATTGCTCAGCTGTGGCTGCTTAAGAAGCAAGAGGGAGAGAATCAGGGCGGGAACATGAAAGCTGGAAACTCCATATTGACTGAGGGCAAGATAGCTGCAGCAAGACAGAAAGCAAAATGGCTGACGGAAAAACTGAGTTTCAAGAACATGTACAAAGAACCTTACATTACTCCCCCCTTAGGGACAACCTCCGGATGGCCTCAGACCAGGCTTGTCTGGGTACCTCTGATGAAACTGGCGGAGCAAACGAGGAGCATTAACGTTATTGACTGGTTCCCATGAGTTGTCCTCCACTGGGTAGCCCTGCCATTTAATCAAATATTGTAACTGATTTCTGTATAACCTGGAATCTAGAATCCTTTCCACCAAAAATTCTTCCTGACCATCGACTAGCACTGGGTCAGGGCAAGGAGAAGAACGTCCAGGAAACGTATTGGGTGTTGCAGCCTTTAGTAGGGATACATGAAAGACAGGGTGGATTCTCATAGTTCTGGGCAGTTGAAGACGACAAGCAACGGCACTTATAATTTTACTGATTTTATAGGGTCCAATGTACTTATGTCCCAACTTAGACGATGGAATCCTTAACTTAAGATTTCTGGTTGACAGCCAGACCAGGTCTCCTACCTTGAAAGCTGGTGCAGGTTTACGAAATTTATCTGCTGCTTTCTTGTACCTTTCCTGAGCCAATTCCAGATTCTCCTTTAGAAGATCCATATTCTTCTGTAAAGACGTGATTCTTTCAGCCACTGCTGGCAAAGGCGTTTCTATGGGAAATCGTGGAAGAATGTTAGGATGATAACCTAAATTGGAGAAAAAAGGAGACTGCTTAGTGGAGGCGCTCTGAGAGTTGTTATAAGAGAACTCAGCCAATGGAAGTAGATCCACCCAATCATCCTGTAGGTGGCAGATAAAGCAGCGGAGATACTGCTCCAGGGTTTGATTGGTTCGTTCTGTCTGTCCATTTGTCTGGGGATGAAAAGCAGAAGAAAGGTTTACTTTAATGTCCAATGCGGCACAGAAATTCTGCCAAAACCTTGAAGTGAATTGCACCCCTCGATCCGAAATAACCTCATCCGGTACTCCATGTAAACGAAACACATTCTTAATCATCAAATCTGATGTCTGTTTTGCAGTGGGTAAGCCGACACAAGGGATAAAATGAGCTGCCTTTGTTAAACGATCAACCACCACTAGAATGGTGTTCTTCCCTTGAGAGGTTGGTAACTCCACAATGAAATCCATAGAAATGGATCCCCACGGGCGGGACGGGGTGGGAAGAGGTTGTAACAGACCAGTTGGTGAGGAGCGAGGTGTTTTGCATCTTGCACAGACTTCACATGAAGTGACATAGTTCAAAACATCTTTCCTGCAAGTGGGCCACCAAAAGAAACGAGAAAGAAATTCCTGTGTCTTTAGAATTCCTCTATGCCCAGCTATCTTGGAATCGTGGATGAGTTGCAGTACTCTCAATCTGACTGTTTCAGGAATATACAGACGTTGTCCCTGAATCCATACACCATTCTTAAAAACAAGACTTACGTCCCTTGGAGGTTGTGCCAACAAAGAATCCGCATGGTATGCTTCCTTGATGTCCTTAAGTAGGTCTTGATTATGAATCACTCCCAGGAATCTAGAGTCAGGAAGAATAGTCTTATGAGGAGCGAGTGGACGGATCTCTGCTGAATGAATCCTAGAGAGTGCATCAGCCTTTCCATTGCGCGATCCTGGTCTATAAGAAATGACAAAATTAAATTGGTTTAAGAAAAGATTCCAGCGAGCCTGGCGAGGAGTCAGGCATTTAGCCGACCTGATAAATTCGAGGTTATGATGGTCTGTCAGGACGACTATTTGCTGTGCAGCTCCCTGAAGAAGGTGTCTCCATTCTTTGAAGGCGGCAATAATGGCCAACAACTCTCTATTGCCCACATCGTAGTTCCTCTCAGCCGAAGACAACTGCTGGGAAAAGAAGGCACAGGGATGCAAGACATTCTTCTCACCTGTTCTCTGAGAGAGTATAGCTCCAACGGCACAGTCTGAAGCATCCACCTCTATTATGAAGACAAGTTCGGGGTTGGGATGTACTAAGATAGGTGCGGTGGTAATTTATCTTTTAGACGGGAAAATGCTTCCTGGGCTTGGGGAGTCCAGGAGAACCTAGACTCTTTCCGGGTAAGTTGGGTGATAGGTGACACTACCTCAGAGAAATTCCTAATGAAACGTCTATAGAAGTTGGCAAACCCGATGAAGCGCTGCACCTCCTTCACATTTCTAGGAATTGGCCAATCCTTGATGGCTTGGGTCTTGCTTCCATCCATACTAATTCCTTGTGTAGACAGTACATACCCCAGAAATTGAATTTCGGTCCTATGGAATTCACACTTTTCAAGTTTGATGTAAAGATGGTTTCGTCTTAGACGTTCCAAGACCATTCTCACATGTCCATGATGTTCCTCTGTGGAGTTAGAAAAAATTAGAATATCATCCAAATAAATCACCACGAATGTATCTAGGAGATCCCTGAAGATGTCATTCACCAAGTGTTGAAAAGTGGCTGGGGCGGTACTCAGACCAAAAGGCATAACTAGATACTCAAAGTGTCCATAGCGTGACCTGAATGCAGTCTTCCATTCATCCCCAGGTCTAATACGGACCAAGTTATAGGCCCCACGGAGATCCAGTTTAGAGAAAATTTTGGCATGCCGCACTCTCTCCAATAACTCAGGGATTAAAGGCAAAGGTTAACGGTTTCTAATAGTAACCTTATTGAGTTCCCTATAGTCTACGCAGGGTCTCAGAGATCCATCTTTCTTTTTCACAAAGAAGATGGGTGCACCTGCAGGAGATGAAGAGGGGCGTATGAAGCCCTTGGCTAGATTTTCGTCTATGTAATCCTTTAAAGCCTTTAGTTCGGGCCCCGCCAGGGGGTAGATCTTACCAAAAGGTATCTCTGCTCCAGGCAATAATTCAATTGGACAATCATATGGACGGTGAGGGGGAAGCTGGTCAGCGTTCTTCTTGTCACATAAATCCACATAGTCCTGGTATACAGCTGGTAGTTCAGGGACTGACATGGTTCCTTTAGGAACAGAGCATGCTGAAACTTCTGGACTCATCTTTTTCTCTGGAAAGTGTAATTCCTTGGTCTCCCAGTTAATGGTAGGATTCTGAGCCTGCAGCCATGGTAGCTCTAGAATAATGGGAAAGTGGGGAGAAGAGATAAGCATAAAGGACAGTTTCTCTTGATGATCTTTACCCATAAGGACCTTCAAAGGCTCCGTTTCCTGGTCCACTGGTCCAGAGGTCAGCAGGGAGCCATCCACAGTTTCCATCTGTACTGGAGTAGCCTTCTTCACTGAACGTATCCCCTGTTTCAGAGCAAAGGAGACATCCATAAAATTTCCACTTGCCCCTGAGTCGATCATAGCAGAGCTAGACTGAGTCAACCCAGAGTTTGATGGAAAGGAAGCAATGAGAATTGTTTTTCTTACAACTCAACTGGGACACCGCTGAGGAAACTTGAAAAATTGCAGCGTTTACACAGTCATCGTCCTCAGAAGTAACGGAGTTTAAGTCCGAAAAATCAATATCTGTTGCTGCAGGTCTCTCTGGAGCCTGAGGCTCGGACCTGACAGATCTCCTCTCGCAACACTCACAGTGAATGAGTGCTGCAGTAGTCCTATGAGAACGGCTGGGGCAGTTTATAATGAAGTGCCCTGACTTACCACAATAGAAACATAGATTTTCCTTAAAACGATGTTCTTTGCGTGCATCACTAACCCGTCGTTGTAAAGAGTCCACCTGCATGGGTTCAGGTTCAGGTTCCCGTGTGATCCTACTCAAAGGTTCCTTAGCTGGGGAGGAAGGTAGGAAAAAATTAGTGTGATTGCTTTCGAACCATCTTTCTTGCCTGCGTTTAGTCAGACGAGCGTCAATACGGATGCAGTAGTTAATAAAGTCACCTAACGCAGTGGGAGGGTCGGCACGAGCAAGTTCGTCCTTAATCAGTGGAGACAACCCTTTTCGAAAAATAGATTTTTTGGCGGAACTGTCCCAAGTGGTATCAAGGGCCCATCTCCTGAAATCCAAGGCATATTCGGCTACCGAGCGCTTACCTTGGCGCAAAGTTAACATGGCTGCTTCAGCTGTTGCACCTCGATTGGGGTCATCAAACACCTGCCCCATGGCTGAAATGAAAGCATCAAGATGATCCAAACATTCATCCTCAGTCTCAATCAGAGGGTTTGCCCACATCAAAGCTTTGTTGGTAAGCAACATAATTATAGTAAGTACTTTAGATCGTTCAGTGGGAAATTGTGAAGCATGTGCAGAAAAAAAAAGATTGCATTGGTTAATAAATCCCCTGAATTTCTCACGTTCACCACCAAAACGAAAAGGGGGCAACTTAGGAATCCCAGAACTCGGGGCTACGGCAGGAGCCTGGACTCGCTCCTCTAGAACCTCAATCCTGGCTCGTAAATCCTGGGTAGTTTGTCCAAACACTTGCAAATTGTGATTAGTAAGGTCCTGTAGATTTGCAAAACGGGTCTTTATAGACTGTAAATCTGCAAGGATATTATCAGTCACTCCGCAAAGTTCCTTTATGCGGGCCTCCATCTTCCAGATCTCTTAAGACAGGAGTACTGGAAGGAGAAGAGAAAAAGAGAAAAGAAAAAAAAAAACAATAGTGTTTACCTGTGGTAACACTGCAGAGGAAAAAAAAAGGGAATTGCTCACCTGGAATGGTTGTGAGAAGTCACAACCACTGTCATCACAGAAAGTACAACCGGACATCTGATATCCACAGTTACAGCAGACACAGCCTTCCCAGACCCAGCAGACACTAACGTTTGGCTTCAGAATCTTGTAATGTATGTAGTACAGTTCATATAGCGTCTTGTGCTTGGGTGCGATGAAAATACATGAGACACAGGTTTGATATAGAAGGTCTTGTATTACTTCATACAAGTGGCAAAAATAGTCACACAGTTTGCAGATACAGAAGCAGGAGACACAGCAGGCCAGAGTAACTTAAACTCAGCAATCACTCTCCACAACTGGTTCAGGATCTTCTTCTCTGTTACCGTAAGTCCATGCAAACGTGGATCTTTCAAAGAGCAGGGTTCCAGAGTCCACAAGTGTTCCAAAGTTCCTCAGTAGGGAATAGCTGGAGTACAAAGTCCAAGGCTTCCAGGAGTCAGGTCACAGGCTCACTGCAGGCTTGATTCTGAAGCACTGATTGCTCAGCTGTGGCTGCTTAAGAAGCAAGAGGGAGAGAATCAGGGCGGGAACATGAAAGCTGGAAACTCCATATTGACTGAGGGCAAGATAGCTGCAGCAAGACAGAAAGCAAAATGGCTGACGGAAAAACTGAGTTTCAAGAACATGTACAAAGAACCTTTTACGCCCTTGCTCCCCCACAGGAGTTATGATTGCGCGATTGAGTTAGTGCCGGGTTGTAAATTTCTCAAGGGTCGGCTCTTCAATTTGTCTGTACCTGAGTATGATGCTATGCGATCTTATATCAAAAGAGTCATCGGAGAAAGATCATATTAGACCGTCCTCTTCACCTTTAGGTGCCAGCTTTTTCTTTGTGGCAAAAAGGATGGTTCATTGAGGCCATGTATTGACTATTGTCTCCTTAATAAGATCACTGTTAAATATCAGTATCCTTTACCCTGATTTCCGATTTATTCTCCAGAATGAAAGGTGCTAGTTGGTTTGCCAAGCTTGACCTTAGAGGGCGTATAATCTTATTCGCATCAAGCACGGTGATGAATGGAAGACGGCGTTTAATACCCTGAGGGGCATTTTGAGTACCTAGTGATGCCTTTTGGGCTCACTAATGCCCTTCCGTCTTCCAATCTTTCATGAACTATATTTTCCGGGATTTTGTGGATAAGTTTCTGATCGTTTATTTGGACGATATTTTGATTTTACCAATGACTGGGATTCTCATGTGGAACATGTTTGGATGGTATTCCGGATTTTGAGAGAAAATGCTTTGTATGTTAAGGGATCAAAATGTCTCTTTGGCGTACAGAAGGTTTTGTTTTGGGATTTGTTTTGTCTCCGTCCGCTATTGATATGGACCGGTCAAGGTTCAGGCCATTTGTGATTGGGTTCAGCCACTTCATTGAAGGCTCTTCAGAGATTTTTGGGTTTTGCTAATTTTTACCGTAAATTTATAAGTAATTTCTCTGGTATTGTGAAACCACTGACTATTTCACCAAAAAGGGTTCTGATGTAGTGAATTGGTCTCCAGGGGCAGTTTCGGTGTTTCAGTAGATTAAGCAGAGATTTACTTCTGCTCCTGTTCTACGGTAACCTGATGTTTCTCTACCATTTCAGGTGGAGATAGATGCTTCTGAGATTGGTGCAGGAGCTGTTTTGTCCCAAAGGGATCCTGTAACCTCTTAGAGTAACCCTTGAGCCTTCTTCTCTCGAAAATTTTCTCCAGCTGAACGTAATTATGATGTGGGGTTTCGGGAATTATTGGCTATGAAGTGGGCTTTTGAAGAGTGGAGACATTGGTTGGAGGGAGCCAAACATCCAAGTTGTGGTACTCACTGACCACAAGAACCTGATCTATCTCGAATCAGCCAAGCTATTAATATCCTAGACTGGCCAGGTGGGCCTTGTTTTTCACGCGTTTTAATTTTGTGGTTTCCTTTCTTCCAGGCACTAAGAATGTTAAGGCGGATGCCCTCTCTAGGAGTTTCTTTGTGGATTCTCTTGATGTGACTGAGCCTACTGCCATTCTGAAGGATGGTGTGGTTCTTTCCGCTATCTCACCCGAATTGAGACTGGCCCTGGAGGAATTTTAGGGGGATAAACCTGAACGATACCCTGTGGGGAAATTGTATGTCCCCGACCAATGGTGGAAGAAAGTAATGTCTGAAATTCATTGCTGTGTGTTGGCTGGTCATCCCAGTATTTTTGGTACCAGAGATTTGGTGAGTCGGTCCTTTTGGTGGCCTACTTTATCTCATGATGTCAGGAATTTTGTGCAGTCCTGTGGGACTTGTTCTCGGTCCAAACCCTGCTCTCGCTCTAGTGGATTGTTAATACCACTGCCTGTGCCCTGGAGGCCATGGACCCATATCGCTATGGATTTTATTTCTGACCTCCCTGTGTCTCAGAGAATGACTGTTATCTGGGTGATCTGTGATAAATTTTCCAAGATGGTCCATCTTGTGCCATTGCCGAAGTTGCCATCCTCTTCTGAGTTGGTGCCCTTGTTTTTTCAGCAGGTGGTTCGTTTGCACGGCATTCCGGAGAACATTGTGTCTGACAGAGGAGTCCAATTTGTTTCCAGATTTTGGAGAGCCTTTTGTTCTAAACTGGGAATTCAGTTGTCTTTCGCCTCTGTGTTTCACCCTCAGCCCAATGTGCAGACTGAGAGAACAAACCACAAGTATTCAAGCAGCTGACAGCACTCGGGAGTTAGCTGTATTGGACAGGAGGCTTGATCAGATGTGTGAGAAGTTCATCAGAAGGGGGTATCCTGAGAAGGATCTTAGAAAATTCAAGGAGAAAGCCTTGAAGACAACATTGGAAGATGTGAGAAACAAACGTATTAAGATTTCCCCTAAAAGAGTCCCTTTTGTTTCTACCTATTGCCCTGTTAGTGGTAAAATAGGGAATATCTTGAATAAGCATTGGGGTCTATTACATAGAGGTTTACCGGAAGTAGCTGAATTTGCGCACAAGCCATTGCTTTCTTATAGGCGAGGGCGTAATTTGAAAGATAAGTTGGTCAAATCTGACATTGGATCCTCCAAAATATCCAGACAGTTAACTTTGGGCCCTCCAAAAAATGGAAATTTTCCATGTTTGAATTGTGCATGCTGTGGCAATATGATCAAGGGTGACAGTTTTGGCCACTCACGCACGGGTCAACGCTTTCGGATCCAGGAACGGTACTCTTGTACATCTAGCTTTGTAATCTATATGCTCGTGTGTCCGTGTGGACTCATGTATATAGGTGAGACAACGATGGAAGTTAAGGCTAGGATAAGTAAACACAAAAGTACTATCAGGACGAAGATGATGGAACTGCCGGTATCTAAGCACTTTGTAGAATGTGGACACTTGGTCAGTCAGCTGAGATTTAGAGTTATTGACGGGGTTCCACCCCTCAGGAGAGGTGGTGACAGGACTAAGTTGCTTAAACAGAAAGAACTCCGGTGGATCTCCTTTGGAGACATTGCAACCAAAGGGGTTGAATATCGAATATAATTTGCATATTTGTGCTAGGTAATTTTTGCATCTATATTCTGTGTTTGTTTTTAGATATATATTTTACTTATGTTTGTTGTTTTCGTAGGATTATTATCTGGAGTGATCGGAGTGGTTCCTGATGACATCATTTATTTTGTAGATATTATATATATTTCTTTAGGCGTCTGCTATATTGTTAATCTTCCATTCTATATAGATCCGCATGTGCGGTCTCTTGCTTACATTATGCCAATACTGACGGTCATGTGACCTGCAGGTTTCCTGATGACATATCTGGAGTAGTATAAATAATGATAGAGTTTATTGTGCATGCGTGTTCTTTTTTCAGGTGTCGGATGATGCCGGTGATCGCGCGCTATTTTAGTGTTTTCAGCTTAGAATAGAGGCTTATGATGGGACTATCATGTGATTAGACCTCGGATGATGCTTACGGTCATGTGACTGGGTGTCTGATGACGCTGGTGTTCACATGATCCACTGGGCGTTTGCTATGATGACTTCTGAACATGTGCCTTTGTTTACCACACAGTGGGGAGTGAGTTAGGTGTGCCTCCCGATTTGTTATCCTGTGGGCTATTGGATAAGTGCTCTGACTAAGCGCTGCTGAACTGACACTGATTGGATATGGAGGACGCTGCTGCTAGTGAGTACATGATTGGTGCAGCACCAGAATGGGAGTGTGCAGTAACAGATTATCGATTGGCAGACTAAATGGTGATATTGTTAATATGGAGTAATCTATGGCATATTATATGCACAATTATAACACTGCTGTATTTTTCTATGATGTCACTATTCTGAGCTCTGATCACTGTTTTAAATTGATTATCGTTGTATATTCTGTATATATGTCTATTTGTATTATGGGCGGTTCCTGGATGGTGATTGGCTCCTCCACACCATTTAAGGACACCATTTTGCCTGTTTTTGTATACTTGATAAAGGCCTGAAAATGGCCGAAACGTCGTATTTTATGGTGGCTGAATAAAGACTTGTTATACTTCACCTGGATTGGATGCTGTTCCTATTTTTTCGTGAGAGAACAAACCAGACTTTGAAATCTTATTTGAGATGTTTTGTGTCTGCTGATCAAGATGACTCTGTCTCTTTTATGCCCTTGGCTGAATTCGGTCTAAATAATAGGGCTAGTTCTGCCACTTTGATGTCCCCTTTTTTATGCAATTTCGTGTTTCATCCTCAGTTTTCTTCGGGGCAGGTGGAGGCTTCTGTCTGTCCGGGTGTTGACTCTATGGTAGAGAGAATGCAGCAGATTTGGGATCAAGTAGTGGATATGTTGTCTCTCTCAGGAGAGGGCAAAACGGTTTGCCAACCAGCATAGGACTGATGGTTCCTGGTTTAAAGTAGGTGACATGGTTTGGTTGTCCTCAAAAAATATCCCTATGAAGGTTGCATCTCCAAAATTTAGGCCAAGGTTCATTGGACCTTATAAGATCTTGGAAATCCTTAATCCCGTTTCCTTCCATTTGGCTCTTCCAGGGACGTTTAAGATTCACAACGTCTTCCATAAATCTTTTTTGAAAAGGTTTGTTGAGCCAGTAGTTCCTATGGCTATGCCCCCTCAGCCTGTTTTGGTTGAGGGCAATCTGGAGTATAAAGTGGAGAAGATATTGGATTCTCGTCTGGCTAGATGGAGACTCCAGTGCTTGGTCAAGTGGAAAGGTTATGGTCAGGAGGACAATTCTTGGGTGTTTGCTTCTGACATTCATGCTGAGAGATTGGTTCGCGCCTTTCACCGGGCTCATCCTGATCGGCCTGGTGGTGCAGGTGAGGGTTCGGTGACCCCTCCTCAAGGGAGGGTACTGTTGTGAATGCTCTGGATCTGACTTCTGAGTTTGGGCTCCCCTGGTGGCTGCTGATAGTAATAAAGCTGCTTTGGCTAACAGAAGTCTATCACTTGGGGGCGAGGATTGGCAACTAGGTGTTATTGACTGGAGAGATATAAGTGAGCAACCTTCCCATAATCCTCGACGGTGATTTGTTTCTTCCTGGTCCCTTTTGGAAGTCAGCTTGCTTCCTGCTTTGTCCTGCAACTTTCAGATAAGTTATTTGCTGTTTATTTCTTTGGCAATTTTTTTGTCTATCTCAGTTTTCTGCCCTTCTGGAGTTAGTACAGCCAGATTCCCCTGCGTGGGCCTGCACTGGACTCTGTTTCTCATTTGCCACTGTTTATGTATTTTCAGTTCCCTGTTATTTCAGTATCTGCTGATTTGCTACCAGTTCACACCAGAGTTCTGATCTAGCGGGGAGAGATCGTGTGGTCTCAGTATTTTTGCATATCTGACAGGTTGGAGTTTTTCTTAGAGTTTTTGCTGGATTGCAGACAGTATTCTTTCCTGTCCTGTTCTATCTAGACAGTTTGGGCCCCAGCATTTCCTTGCTCTATTTTCTGCCTGTGTTTGTATTTCATCTTGTCTCACCGCCAATATATGTTTGGAGCCTCTACTCCGGGGCAGTTAGCTTTCCCCTTTCTCTCTTTAGGCTTAGTTATCTCTCCGGCTGTGTCGAGACATCTAGGGCACCATAGGTACGTATCACGGCTGCTTCTAGTTGTGCTGTCAGTTTAGGGGTCTGCAATCCGCTAGTTACCAACCTCTCTGGGTTTCTGGTTGCCTAGGCTATTTTGGCTACTGTCCTCCTCGGCTACCAAATCATAACAATATCCCTTTTGTCACATTATTTAAAGGGGTACCATTGTTTCTGTCCAGGCCTATTTCAGAAGTTTTATTTTTTTTTAAATTCTGTGGAAGCATGGTTGAAAAGCAATATCTAACTTTCATTTGTTCAAGTTCATACATTTTTGATTTATTATTAATTTTGTCAGATTCAAGTTATTTCTGTCACCATTGTGGGTTTTTCATCATTAAATGAGGGGTACCAATAATTTTGACCACGTGTGTACGATAATTGTATTTCTATATGTATTGTAGAGCAGATTCTACTACTAAATATGGGGAATGGACTGAATGAGGTCTATGCTGAGGGCCAGGGACAGACTCAGATCGAAGAGGACCCCTTTTCAAAAACAGTACATGTGCCACTTGCAGTCTAACAGCTCATCATAATGCACATCTTTTTGTGTTTGTAATAGAAGCTGCTTGCTGCTTTGGAAGTGCCATCCTTCACAGATTGCACTAATGCTATGTCCGCCATTACTGTGGACTGCAAATAACTATGCACTCTGGATTACAGTGTCCTACTCTGTTTCCTGACCTTATATATCTATTAGAACCACACTACATTTTATAACGGTAACTTATTACTGATAAGGGACTCCAAAAGACAGACACTTTGTTTCAGTGCATGGGAATTAGCAGCAAACAGCACAGACCCCAATCAGTCCTTGCTGCCATTTAGAAGCAGAATTTGATATGCAATGTCCACTGTGTTTGGAAAAATTACCCACATCCAAGGTATGTGGTTCTGGAGGTCTGGGCCAGTTATCGAAGCCATGTCTGGTCTATTCGGAAGTTATCAGGAACGTTGCATTCTGTGAATGGCTGCCCTGATCAGGTGACTACAAAAGCATGTCATCACAGAAACATCCAATTCCACAAAACACTAAATACCGGACCACTGATTGGATGCAGCAGTCCTGGTAAATTCTGAACAGTGCATATTCCATTTCTGGAGCCAACATAGGCCTCTAGAGCCATCTGCGCATCGATCCATGAGGTGCTAAAAGGTGATTATGTCATCATTTATCATTTTAAAACTATTCATGTTCATGGCTAGAAGAAACTGTATTAGGCTATCAGACAACCCCACTAAGCATTACCTATTTTTTTTTAATGAAATAGATTGCAATCCCAAACAGCAATGTGGACACACATATAAATAATGCAAGTCCACGCCTGATTATTAACTGTTTTGTTGTTAGTATTTCTCCGACAACATTTGATGCCTCTAATGGCAGATTATCTTCTGACACCATTTCTGCTTCATAAGTCTCTTCAGCGATGTTACAGAGGCTAATTGCACCTTTATTTTCAGCATCAGCATGCTTTCCTATGCAATTGTAAAGAATTAATTTTTAGTGATTCACAAATAAATATCCACACTCCACAGTTAATGTATTGTGTCAGTTAGTTAACTGAAGAGGACCCTAACCTAAGAGGTGTTTTATTCCAGTGTTCTACTCCAGGAGAATAGCAATATTAGTAATGTCAGAAAAAAGAATGAAAGATGTTTAGTGACCAAGTTATGATATTAACTTTTATAGGCACCAGCCTTTATTAAATCATTGGTCTGAGACTAAATGGTTATCTGTATTTGTTCGGTTATGCACACAGCCCATATAGAAGATTAACGTTTAAGGGGTTAGTTTGGTAATTAAAATGTCCTTTCTAAATTTCTATCTTTAGACCCTAATCAGCTTCATTATAAAATGGCCTACCTTTATGCCTTCGTAACTAATCCCTAAATGTGTTTTTTTTTACTGTACTTCCTGTGAAGTTTCGTTTGAGAGGAGTCTCAAACAGGAGTCTATTACCTTCTAAGGTCTTTTATGGATCCATGGTGATAGAAGCTGTGGAGGAGGTGAGTGCATCACCAGCACTCTGTTTCTCCCTCCACTGCATCTTCTAACAGTGAAAAAAGATGTAATGAGGGGGAGGTGATAGAAGCAGTGAGTGACACAAGCTCCACTCCTTGATGATGATTCACTTGAAGGTGCTGCTAGAAGCTGTGGGATGGAGCTAGTATCACTCACTGCTTCTCTGTCAAACCCCTGATGACGTTTAGTTTCACAGTTAGAAAATGTGGTGGCTGAGATAGAAGCAGAGGATAGATTCAGGACATCTTCAGAGGGTGGCTATGCAAGAAACTGTAGTAAGTAACTACAGTATTACACCCTGATGACGTCTTGTTTCAGGAAGGGGGATAGATGCTGCAGGAAAGGGATTGCAGCACAGCCTGCTGTGATGTCATGTTTGAGACTCCTCTCAAACGAAACATCACAGGCAGTATTGTAAAAGAACAGATTTAGGATTAGCTAGATAGGGAGAAGTGTAAGGCATTTATAATAAAGTTAATTATAAAACTTTTTAGGGCGTAATGATAGATATTTAGAAAGGACATTTTAGATTAAAGATTAAAAACAACCTGTCAGCAAAAAAAAAAGGTATTTAACTGCAGCCATTTTGATATTCTGCAGGTAAATGCCATTTTAAACTATTTTGATTGGGTACTCCCTATTGCCTTTGGATGGCTATTATGCTTTTTTAAGTATCGGCACACGTGGCCGCTGCAGCAGCAGGAAGCTGGCAGCTGACATTGCGCGTTACTGAAGAGGAATGAACACTCACCGAGATCTCCGATGAACAGTCCCGGTGAGTATTCTGGCAGCTGTGCTCTGCTTGTGAGCAGCGTATGACATCCCTGCCATGCGCTGCTTACAAGCATTAAGCAGCTGCTCGCACCGGAGCAGGACGCTGCCACTGCGAGGGAGCGGAGGAAGGTAAGTGTAATGGTATTTTTTTTTCATCTTTTCTGATGGGGCCATGAATGCCAGGAACGGGATGGGGCCAATAATACCAGAATAAGGATGGGACCAATCATACCAGGCCTGGATGGGGCCAATCATACCAGATTAAGGATTGGACCAAGCATTCAAGGAATGGGATGAAGCCAGTCATACCAGATTAAGGATGGGACCAATCATACCAGAATAAGGATGGGACCAATCATACCAGAATAAGGATGGGACCAATCATTCAAGGAACGGGATGAGGCCAATCATACCAGAATAAGGATGGGACCAATCATACCAGGACTAAGATGGGGGCCAATTATACCAGGATACGGATGGGGCCAATCATACCAGGTTAAGGATGGGGCCCTGTATACCAGGATAAGAATGGGGCCATGCATACTTGAACAAGATGGGGACCCTGCATACCAGTATAGGAATGAGGTCGATCATTCCTGCCAGGATAAGGATAAGGGGGAAGATTCCTTCCAGGATAGGGATGAGGGGGCCATGCATACCAGGCTAGGTATGAGGAGGCATGCATACCAGGATGAGGATGAGGGCCATGCATACCAGGATAGGGATAAGGGGACCATGCATACCAGGATAGGGATGAGGGGCCATATGTATTAGGATGGGGATGAGGGGACCATATTTACCAGGATAGGTGATATAAAGTACAGAATTGATCACAGTTTTTGCTTCAGTTTTATTTTCCTAATTTCCTCCTCTAAAACTTAGGTGCGTCTTATGGTCCGGTGCGTCTTATAGTCCGAAAAATATGGTAATAAAAAAAATATAAAAGTTCAAATAACTGAACACAATTTGGTATTGCCGTGTTCAGAATCGCCAGATCTATCAATATAAAAAAAGAATTATCTCGACCGCTAAACAGCGTAACGAGAAAAAAATTCAAAATATCAGAATTACGTTTTGTTGGTCGCAGCTACATTGCAATAAAATGCAATAACGTGCAATAAAAAGATCGTATCTACACCAAAATGCTATCAATAAAAACATCAGCTCAGCGCACAAAAAAAAAGCTCACACCCAGCCCCAGATAATGAAAAATAGATATGCTATAGTTCCCGGAAAATGGCACCATTTTTTTTTACCATATTTTGGAATTTTTTTCACCAGTTAAAAAACCTAGACATATTTGGTGTCTATGAACTCGTAATGACCTGGAGAATGATAATGGCAGGTCAGTTTTAGCATTTAGTGAACATGGTAAAAAACATGAAATTGCACTTTTTTTTGCTATTTCTCTGCACTTGGAATTTCTTTAATGTTTTCCAGTACACAATATGTTAAAACCAATAGTATTGTTCAAAAATACAACTTGGCCCACAATAAAATAAACCCTCACATGGCCATATTGACCAAAAAGTAAAAAAGTTATGGCTCTGTGAAGAAGGGGAGCAAAGAACGAAAACACAAAAATAAATCCCTCTGTTTGTAAAGGAGTTAAACATGCGTAGCTGTCTAATAAAAACATGTGGCTGGACGTAGAAAATGAAGTTATATTTTTATTGCAGCAACTCACTTTTAATCATTCGTGTGGAAAAACGCGCAGTAAACTATCAGCGCTCAATACACAGTAATCGCACAATATAACTTCATTTTTTTCATGTAGCCATACTTCCACATATGTTTACCTGCAGATTAGCAATATGGCTGTAGGTAAATACCATTTGTTTTGCTGACAGATTTCCTTCCAATGTAGCTTAATATTAAATTTTTTCATCCAAGCAGTTTAAGCCCCCACCTAGAGTCACATAATCCAAGATCAATGCACAGATAACTAGTTACTGTATATTACAAAATTACTGTTCGATAAGTGATCTTTTACAAGTCCCATATATTTAATTGCTATGATTTATTACTGATTTAATATACAAATTATAGTTCTTACCATTTTCATTGCTGCTTTTTTCAGCTTTCTTTGATTGGACACCTGACCTAATTCTAGCCTAGCAAAAATGAAATGTGATTTTAGAATTTTATAAACATCTGCAAATAAAAATAACGGAAATAAAATACATTTTTTTTGCTGTGGAAGTGATTGACCTGTGTGCTCTTTTAAAGAAGACATTGAAAAAGTGGCGCAAGTTCAGAGAAGAGCTGCTAGGATGGTGAGCGGACTGCAAAGTATGTACTACGACAAACGGTTAAAGGATCTGGGAATGTTTAACTTGAAAAAAAGAAGGCTAAGAGGAGACTTAATAGCTGTGTACAAATATCTGCAGGGATGTCACAGTGTAGAGGTGATCATCCTTATTCCCATTTTCACATGGAAACAGGAGAAACAATGGTATGAGACTGAAAGGGAGAAGAAACCGATTAGATATTAGAAAAAACTTTTTGACAGTGAGGGTAATCAATGAGTGGAACAGGCTGCCACAAGAGGTGGTGAGTTCTCCTTCAATGGAAGTCTTCAAACAGAGGCTGGACAGACATCTGTCTGGGATGGTTTAGTGAATCCTGCATTGTGCAGAGGGTTGGAAACGATGACCCTTGAGATTCCTTCCAACTCTAACATTCTATGATTCTTTGAGAGAACCTGGACAATAATCTTAAAAATGACGGGACAGTCTTGACTCTTGTTTTAGTGACCTACTGTATAAGTTATTTACAGTATGTACAGTACAGGTCAAAAATTTTGACATATCTGTTCATGCAGTGGTTTTCCTTGTTTTTATTGGAATATATGATTTAACACATTCTGTCTTGTTTCGCATGTATTGACTCTGTGCTTTAATACTTTTTTATGGTTTTGTTTCTTTCAGACTAAATCCACGGTACGCACATTCCAATGAGAACAAGAAAAACGATACGATACACTTTATTGATCCCGGGGGGAAATTACAGTATTACAGCAGCAATACAAACAGCAGTACATAAAATATTAGGACACAAATCTTGCACAGGCATACCAACATTACATAATAAATAAAAGTGTGTAGTTCAGGTGTATATAAGACAATGTTAATTGACATTAGTACACCAGCCATCAGTCATTATTTTCTACCAGCCTTAGGAAATTATTATACATCCCCATAGCAGTAGGTACAAACGATTTCCTGAATTTCTCCTTCTTGCACCTTACAATTTCATTAACAGATGTCTCCAAGCATTTGTCCGGCATTGTATACAAGTTTCAATAAATGTATACTCCCCATAAAAATAAATGTTTTTTTTTCAACCCCATGTTGAATCCAGCTGATCTAGAAATTAAAGAAATTCTCTGTCCCCAAAACACTTATGATCTATCTTTAGAATACAATAAGACAAATTGCACTATCAGGCACTGCCAATTGCATGGACATCCTAATGTGTCTACTCTCCCTCCAACCAAGTGGCCTTCATATACCGAGCCTCGGGCCCTGCAACCTCCTTTATCAACTGCTTTACCAACACTTTCTCTTTACTGACATCACCACTATCATTATGGATGACTTCAACATACCCATCAGTCAGCAGCCTCCAAGCTCTTATCACTTGCTTCATCCTTTGGTCTCACACAATGGTCCTCCACAACCACTGAGAGAGATGAACATACACTTGATTTTATTTTTACCCACCTCTGTTCCTTAGCCACCCTTATAAATCCACCTCTCCCACTATCTGACCTTCACCTACTCACATGCACATCCCTGTTCTTTTCAACAGCCCCCAAAGTCTAGCAATTAGTACAACCCCACAGAAACTTTTCATGCCTAGATTTTAACACATCTTCCTGACTCTTCTTCCACCATAGAATTCGAAAAACATGTCTGAACACACAAAAACATCTTTGGCATTTGGGTAGACCTATTGAGTAGAGGCTTCTCTAATATTATTACTAATACCAATATTATTAAAGGGCTTGTTCGAAACTAAAATTTATTTTAATCTTAAATGTCTTTCTATTTAATGTCATATTCTAATCTATTTTCTAATATAAGACAACCCATAAGAAATAAGTGCAAGGCAACAGTATACTCAATAAAATATTATTTATATTGAAAATGTAGTTTAAAAAGAGTTAAAAAACGTAAGACACAAGATAATCAAAGCTGATTAGCATAACTTTGTATAAATAACATGATACACATAAGATATTATAATATAAACAGGATTAAACACTAAATGGTAAAATATCAAAGATAAATATAATGTTATAACAAGATATACAAAATGTAATCCCAGTAGTTTCGCATCCGACACACGCTTTTTCATTGACTGGAGAGTCTTTTCCATGCCACTGTGTACACTTACATCTCCCACTTTTGGGACTTATGCTTTTTATACCGCACGATACTTTATTTTGACGTATTTTGCCTGTTTACCACTTACACTGTTTTATCTTAACTGGTATCCATCTGTAATATTGGGATTACATTTTGTGTATAACAAAATATAACAAGTTATACCATTATATTTAATTTGGTATGTTACCATTTAGTGTTAATCCTGTTTCTATTATAATATCTTATGTGTATCATGCTATTGTGAGTCAGTGAAGGGGGATGCTATGTATCCCCCAGGATGCGCATAGAAGCGTTTTGAGGCCGCTGGAGTGCATTGTAGTCACAGGTATAGCTGTGGTTGCAATGCAGAATAAAAGTAAATGTGGTCTTGGACAAGCTATTTGCGCAAGGCAGATTTAAGAAAACCCAGAAGGGGCTTTTATTGTTGGAGTGAACTACAGGATGGTAGTGGGGCTGTTCACTTCCTCCTGGCTGTGTCTTACAAGTGGTCCATGGCAACAGATTCCATTCAAAGAAATGGGTGTGTCAGTGTTTGTTTGTAAGTGGCAGAGCAGGTGGCTCTGCAACAGCTGGCTTGTGTGAGGTAACACAGTGCAAAGAGAAGCAAATGTCTGGCACCCCTCAGCATGACTCGGTGGTGCAGTCGCCACGGCAATCGATCTCGAATATGGACTGTTTTTGACACCCCGGCTGCGATCCGGAGGATACCATGTGCTTTTCATTTTGTGAGTTTATGGACATTAAATACATTTGCTTTTGCTTTGAACTTTCCTGGGTCACTGCCTCATTACTGCACGGTGTGAACACCGCTGCACTAAATTATTTATACAAAGCTATGCTCATCAGCTTACATTATCTTGTGTCTTACATTTTTTTAACTCTTTCTAAACTATATTTTCAAGAAAAGTTATATTTTATTGAGTATATTGTGGCCTTGCACTTACTTCTCATAGGTTTTCTTCTCCCTACATGTGCTAAGTTGGTACACTTACCCTGTGCTCATGATACGTATATATGTTTATTTATTCTTTTCTAATACACTTTAATTAAAAAGTCTCTATCATTTCCTCACTAATCTATTTAACTGATTTGTTATTTTTTTTACTACTTCCTGTGTCCCTTTCTTCCTGTGACCCTTTCTTTGAGAAGCCAATGGCATGGTGGGATACTTGAATGTGTCGTCATCAAGGAACAGTTACTGCAGCTTCTGCCCCTACCCTAAAAAAAAGCGTCAGTGACATCTGCTTCAGGGGCTGGGTTAGACCATGCTTTACTGAGAATGCGTCAGTTGTCAATTCCGACGGATGCTCATTAAGATCTTGTCACTGTGCACTATCTTTCTCAATGCACAGTGACAATGCGCTCTCTTGAAGGCTCTGATGAGAAGTGACAAGACAGCAAGAGAGTGTATGGTCAGTGTGCTTTGGAAGGATAGAACGATCGAGTGAGGTCACTTGCGGGGGCGTGCGACATTGGTCTCCGATTGCTCGTTTTCTCCTCCAATGTGCACTAACCATGCATTCTATTGCCACCTCATAACCTCTCATCAGAGCTGTCTCATTGCTATCATTACCACCTGAGCTGTTACAACCCCTATCAAACTGTCTTCTTTGCCAATACCTTGTAGATTGTTCTCCTCCCCTCTGTACAGTTTCCTTCACAGTTCACTGTATGTGTTTGTATTTTACATATGTAAACCCTCTTTAACCTCTATGGAATCCTTGAATCAGTGGTACTTTAAGATAATAATATAAGTTTTGAAAGAGAGCATGGTGGCACCTTTGTACATCAATCAAACATTTATGGCATATCCTAGGTCTTGAATGATGCGAGTAGTAATACTGGCAAAATAGGCAGCAAATAAGCAACTTTTCTATTCATTCAACAACATAATTACCTCTTCACATGCCCGATTCCAATCCATACACAAAATGTAGGGCACATAGATGCAGGACTGCAAGGCCACTGGACATAACAGCCCAACCCATAGACCTTAAAAATTAAATTTAAAACAGGTTTATGAGAAAGGCAATGTCAGTATCTTTGAGTTTGGGGTGAAAATTCCTTAAACCTCTTACTGCACAGCACCATTTTAGTATGGAGAAAGAAATTAGTACTTTTACTACCATGCCATACAATTCACATATTTTCTATTCCCAGTAGAATTAATAATTCAGAAAGTGATAACTGTTATATGAAGGACCACAAGAAGAAATTGGGACCAAATAGGTAAACTTTAATAGTTTTAAAGCAACCCTCCACGCTTGGACTAAAAGTGAATATACAATTCTCATATACAATCAAATTACATTCCATGGACTTCTCCACTCAGATCAGTACTCTGTTTCTTCTGCTTCCAAGATTGGAGCCGCAATGGCATTGGGAGAACAGTGTTAAGTCTAATCCCAACTACCTTGCCTTTCTTATGCCACATCATTAGAAAGGCTGGGAAGCAGTTGTTCGGCTTACAATTCCACTTCCCCTGCCACTTTGATGGTTATCTTTGCAGCTGGAGGAACAGAACTCTAATCTGAGTCGCAGAGGCATCGGAAAGCAGATGACAACAGGTAGGATGACTATGCATAAAAAATGTATCGTCACTTTTCAGTCCCTAGGTGGAAGGTCATTTTAAAGGGACCATGAAAATGAAGTCCAGTCTACTGGCACCATGTTGTAGAACAGTTGAAGCTGAGTAGATTGATATATAATTTTTGGGAAAACATTCAGGATAACCTGTGGTTTTAATCATTTTAATCGTTCTGTGACTAGTACATGCTCTGTATACAGAGGTCTCAAACTGCATTCCTCAAGGGCCACAAACAGGTCATGTTTTCAGGATTTCCTTGTATTTCACAGGTGATAATTTAATCACCTGCACAGATAATGATTCCAGCACCTAGTGCAATGCTAAGGAAATCTTGAAAACATGCACGGTTTGCGGCCCTCGAGGAATGCAGTTTGAGACCCCAGCTCTATAACATGCTGCCTGCTTTTTGAACTGCATTTTCATTTTGACAAGTTCCCTTTAAAGAAGAAATTCCAGTTGATATTAACATTGATAAAGATGTTAAATGAATGTAATTTTCTAGTGATTATTCTCTTTACGAACAGAATGTTTTGCACCTTAATGACCAGTGCAGATATTCAGTTTTAAAATGCCGCTAAAGTGCATTCACACGCGACATGAATTTAGCAGAAAAAAAACTCCTGCACATTTTGTTGCAAAATCATGTTATGATGAATTTTCATTTTGCATTGTTTTGTTTAATTAATTTTATTTCTCCCAAAAATTAATTGGTTATACAAATCACCATTAACAGTTAAAGCTAACAGACCATTAGATCACCGTCTGTCTATTGTAGATAGCGAGACATACAGAGAAAACCAAGATTACATTTTCTCTCAATGTTTCCAACCTCTTCTAAATAGGAAATCTTTGCAACATCATTATTAATGTCAAGGTGCTCCCTAACAACCACCCATTCAAAAACACATGCCGTATATACTCATGTATAAGCCGACCCCCCTAATTTTGCCACAAAAAAATGGGAAAACTTATTGACTCGCGTATAAGCCTAGGGTGAAAAATGATTATGCCCCCATATGATGTTCCACAGATTATGCCCCCATATGCTGCACAGATTATGCCTCCATATTCTCCAGATTATGCCCAATATGCTTCAGAGATTATGCCCCCATATGCTCCAGATTATGCCCCCATATATTCCACAGATTATGCCCCGTATGATCCACAGATTATGCCCCCATATGCTCCAGATTATGCCCCCATATGTTCCACAGATTATGCCCCCATATGCTCCAGTTTATGCCCCATATGTTCCACAGATTATGCCCCCATATGCTCCAGATTATGCCCCATATGTTCCACAAATTATGCCCCCATATGCTCCATATTATGCCCCCATATGTTCCACAGCTTATGCCCCCATATGCTCCAGATTATGCCCCCATATGTTCCACAGTTTATGCCCCCATATGCTCCAGATTATGCCCCCATATGATCCATATTATGCCCCATATGTTCCACAGCTTATGCGCCCATATGCTCCATATTATGCCCCATATGCTCCAGATTATGCCCCCATATGCTGCACAATTATGCCCCATAGTATAGGCCTCATATGCTGCTGCAAAAAAAAAAATAAAAAATAACATACTCACATCTCGTCGCTGGGGGCCAGGTGCCGGTGTCCTGAGCAGGCGGTGACAGCGGCGCGCTTTGGGGGACAGGTGCCGGTGTCACTGCTCGCTCAGGACCCCCGGCACCTGAGATATTTACCTGTCCTCTCAGCACCGCTGCGCTGCTCCCTCGGTCTGACTCCTCTGGCTGTGAATGATCTGGCAGGGGGCGGGGCGCGCACTAACGACGTCATCACGCCCTCTGCCTGATCATTCACAGCCAGAGGAGTCAGACCGAGGGAGCAGCGCGCAGCGGTGAACCGGGACAGGTAAATATAGCTATACTCACCCCTCCGCCGGCGCGGTCTCTGCAGCCTCTCCTCTTCTCCTGGCGCTCTCCGCAGCACCTCAGTCCTGCAGCGGTCACGTGCTACCACTCATTAAAGTCATGAATATGTGCATATTCATGACTTTAATAAGCGGTACCATGTGACGGCTGCAGGAAGGATCCGGAGATCGTGGGAGAAGCAGGGGGGCTGCAGAGACCGCGCCGGCGGAGGGGTGAGTATGATCCGACACCCCCGCTCTCTCTCCCTCCTCCCCTGCCGACCCCCATATATGACCCGCATATAAGCCGAGAGGGGGACTTTCAGCCCTAAAAAATGGGCTGAAAATCTCGGCTTATACATGGGTATATACGGTAATTTAATAAAAGAACTGTGTTCATGACATAAGAGACATGGAACCAATTCTATCAGTAGTTACAGGAAATCTTTTAGTGGGATCAACCCTCTTAAACTGTCTAAACGGGCATGCAGGGCATAGAGAATTGAAAAAAATATATATACTTACTATTTGCTATGCAAATGAGCAGTTAAGCTCCCTGGGTATGACACAGATGTCCCTGAAAATCTCCTTTCAGATATAATTTTAAATGAATGTGGGCATCACTGAAGAGCTGTGCCTTCATTACAACGGACACAGTATAGCAAAGCTAAGCTTTGTCTCATTACAAGCTCATCTACAGTAGTAGCTCTCTTATTACTGTGCTATCAGCTCATCAGTACTCCCCTCTCTTCACACTAGCTGTTTGTGAGATGTAAGCTGAAGAATAAGTTTGGGGTCCATACCGAACACCTAGCGTCCATGCATGTACCACAAACACAGACATCTCCAGGAAGTCTGTGTTACTGTTCCAGTTGAGCACCCTGAATATCAGCTGTTTCCCATGCTGTCATCTGTGTGAGTGTGATAAACACCGCTGATCTGAGAGCTGGGGTTCCCACACAGTGAAATGACAGCATGTGAACCAGTAGCTGTGACTGACTGTAAAGAATATGGTGTTTTATTATTTCTGTCTTTTACGGGGGACATGGGCTTTAATGGATTATCTTCTCATTAGACAGGTGAAGAATATGGGGTTTTATTATTTTTTGTCTTTTACAGATCACATGAGCATCAATGGATTAGGTCTAAAGGCGAGTATAACTTTGCTTTTTTATTTCAAATAAAGGTGTCAGTGCCTTTATTTCAATTAAAGGACTTTTTTCTGGCCGTGTCTTTTTTACAATCTAACTATGTGGTTACTAATGGGGGCGTCTAATTAGTAACTCTTGGGCTTGATATCAGCAGCTATAAAACAGCTGATATCAACCCCAAACCTATTACCTCACTTGCCATTGCACCAGGGCACGTTTGATGAGCCAGGCAAAGCACTAGAATTGGCGTATCTAATTGATGCGCCTTTTCTGGGGCGGCTGCACAATGCAATTTTTAGGCTAGGGAGGGCCAATATCCATGGACCCTTCCCAGTTTGAGAAAACCAACTCCCAGCTGTCTGCCTTAACTTGGCTGGTTGTCAAAAATGGGGGAAACTTACGGTACTCCATTTTTTAAAATTATTTATTTAAATAATTTAAAAAAAAACGGTGTGGGACCCCTCTATTATTTATAACCAGCCATGATAAAGCTGACAACTGGGGGCTGCAGCCCACAGCTGTTGTTTTTGCCTGATATGGTTATGAAAAAAAAAAAGATACCACGCATCATTTTTCATATTTTTTTAAGTTATTTATAGCACAGGCGCCAGCTGACAAATACTCTCATCAGCCTTGCCTGCTCTCTCTGTTATCAGCGAGACCACATGTGGGATGATGAGAATAGTAATCTTATCAGCTGACGGATGTGACCGGTGGTAAACTTTTTACCACCAGTCAGAGCTGCTGGCTCACACGCTGTCATCTGACGATCTTACCTGCCAATCAGAGTCCGTGTGTGCCGTGCTGTCACACATATGACAATGTGGCAAGCAATGGATGTTCGGACACCCCATTCAGATGGTCGGGTATTCTTCTGGTACCCGAACCAAACTTTTTTTTTAAAATGATCGGCGGAACCCGACGGACCCAAACATCCATGGCTTCACCCATCACTACTGAAGAAGTGTTAATTGTAATCATGTAAAGCTCTACAGCAAAATTGACGGCACTATGAAAGGAGAGTTGCGGCTGCAGAAGTCTTTGTAATGAGACAAAATTCAGTTCTACTGTACTCTTAATTGTAATTAAGCTCTGTAGTACTGCAATGAGATCAGGAGAGCAGGCTGCCATTCATTGCATGTTTCAAACTAGTAACGCCCATTGCAGTTAAAATAAGTTTTTGGGGCATATTCTCATGGAGATCAATATCTGGCCCTTGAGCAGCTCATAAGTATGCAATCTCGTCTCTTCTTACTTCCTGGTTGCTTGGGGGCAGGTGCACCTCCTTGAGTGACAGTTTTGAGCAGCTTCAATCAGCTACAACACAATAATGGTTTGTTCAGGCCCCGTCACACTAAGTGAGATCGCTAGCGAGATCGCTTAAGGGTCACCGATTTTGTGACGCAACAGCGACCTCGGCAGCGATCTCGCTTAGTGTGACACGCAGAGATGATCAGCCCCCCTGCTGGGTATCGCTGATCGTCGTTGAATGGCCTGGACCATTTTTTCATCGTTGGTCTCCCGCTGGCCAGCGTGAACCGCTGCATGTGACAGCAGGAGACCAACGATCAGCGACCTCCCAGCGCGTACAACAGAAGTTGGGAACTGGTATCTATGGTACATATTGGGTAACTAAGCACCGTGCTGCGCTTAGTAACCCAATGTTTAGCCTGGATACCAACTCCCAGCGCGTACAACAGAAGCTGGGAGTTACTTAGTTAGTAACTTACTTAGTAACCCTATGTTTAGCCTGGATACCAGCGTGCTCGCTGGTCCTGATTGCTGGTGAGTCTGCCCATGTGACAGCTCACCAGCGATCAGCTAACGATGTCCCAGCGATCCCATCCACGTCGGATCATTGGTGGGATCGCTGGGACATTGAAGAGTGTGACGGGACCCTTAGTGTTTGTTCTGAGTCACTGTGTTTACATATAGAGATAACAGGAACTGAACAAGCACACAGGAAGTGAGAGCCGTGATTTGAACTGCTGTGGAAGCTGCCAATATGATGCTGGGTGCTGTGTCAGGGATTACGATTATTCAGGACTGATAACAGTCCTGAGCCAAGAGGGAAGACAAGGAAGGTTAGCAGCTAACTGCTGTATAGAAATCAATGGCCTGGAGAGAGGTGGCTGGTATGTTGGGAGTTTACTTCTGTCCTGAAATGTAACTACTGCGCATGCTAGGCCTGGGCCTGGGCAGGCTGTAGTTCCAAACTCCAAGGAATCCAATTGACCAGCCTCACCAAAGAACTGAGACAGGCTTCCAGGGTTGCTGAGCGGAGATGGAAAAAATCCCGCTCTGCCGAGCACTTAACTGCATACAAGCAGTCCCTCACCAGCTTCAAGTCCACGCTCACTGCCGCAAAACAAACTTCTCATCTCTCATATCCTCCCTGTCTCACAACCCTAAACAGCTCTTCAACACTTTCAATTCTCTACTCCGTCCCCCAGCACCTCCTCCTCTCATTTCTGCTGAAGACTTTGCCTCTTTCTTTAAGCAGAAGATTGATACGATCAGAGAAAGCTTTGGCCCACAGCCCCCATTGCCCCTCTTAGCTGCTCAGCCCTGTTCCTCCAAAACCAACTTCTCCACCATGACAGAAGATCAGCTCTCCACCCTCCTATCAAGATCACACCTCACCACTTGCATGCTCGACCCGCTCCCATCTCACCTCATCCCTAGCCTCGCCAGTCTTCACCCCTACTTTAATACACCTCTTCAACCTCTCACTTACAAATGGTGTCTTGCCCTCATCCTTCAAACATGCCTCGATCACACCCATTCTCAAAAAGACCTCCCTTGACCCATCCTCTGTGTCTATCGCCCGATATCTCTTCTCCCTTATGCCTCAAAACTACTGGAACAGCATGTCCATCTTGAACATTCCTCCCACCTCTCCTCCTGCTCCCTCTTTGACCACTTACAATCAGGCTTCCGACTGCATCACTCAACTGAAACTTCCCTAACTAAAGTCACCAACGACTTACTAACCGCCAAGAGCAAGCGACACTACTCTGTCCTCCTTCTCCTGGACCTGTCTTCTGCCTTCGACACTGTGGACCATTCCCTCCTACTACAGATTCTCTCATCTCTTGGCATCACAGGCTTGGCCCTATCCTGGATCTCATCATATCTAACAAACCGAACATTCAGTGTCTCCCTCTCCCACACTATCTCCTCACCTTGCCTCCTGTCTGTCGGTGTTCCTCAAGGCTCAGTTCAAGGACCCCTAATTTATTCTCCATCTACACCCTCAGACTGGGACAGCTCATAGAATCTCATGGTTTGCAGTATCATCTCTATGCCGATGACAGGCAGATCTACCTATCTGGACCTGACCTCACCTCCTTACTGACCAAAATCCCACAATGTCTTTCTGCTATTTCCGCTTTCTTCTCTGCTCGCTTTCTAAAACTGAACATGGACAAAACAGAATTCATCATCTTTCCCCCATCTCACTCTACCCCCCATCAGACCTATCCATCAATGTCAATGGCTGCTCACTTTCCCCAGTCCGGCATGCTCGGTGCCTCGTGGTGATCCTCGACTCTGCCCTCTCTTTCAAGCCACATGTCCAAACCCTTGCCTCCTCCTGCAGTCTCAAACTCAAAAATATTTCCCGGATCCGTGCATTCCTTGACATGAAACTACAAAAACACTAGTGCATGCTCTCTTCATCCCCCGCCTTGACTACTGCAACCTCCTACTCTCTGGCCTCCCCTCTAGCACTCTGGCACCACTCCAATCCATCGTGCACTCTGCTGACCGACTAATCCACCTGTCTCCCCGTTATTCCCCAGTCTCTCCTCTCTGCCAAGCCCTTCACTGGCTTCCTATCATCCAGAGGCTCCAGTTCAAAACCCTAACTATGACATACAAAGCCATCCACAACCTTTCTCCTCCATACATCTGTGACATGGCCTCCCGGTACATACCCACACGCAACCTTCGATCCTCTCAAGATCTCCTTCTCTACTCCCCTCTTATCTCTTCTTCCCACAACCGTATACAAGACTTCTCCCATGCCTCCCCCACACTCTGGAACTCTCTACCCCAACACATCAGACTCGCGCCTACCGTGGAAACCTTCAAAAAGAACCTGAAGACTCACCTCTTCCGACAAGCCTACAACCTGCAGTGATCTTCAGTCTACTGAACCACCGCACGACCAGCTCTACCCTCTCCTAGTGTATCCTCACCCATCCCTGTAGACTATGAGCCCTTGCGAGCAGGGTCCTCTCTCCTTCTGTACTTGTGTGTGCCTTGTATTGCTCACGTTTATTGTACGTCTCTATATTTGCCCCTTTTCACATGTAAAGCGCCATGGAATAAATGGCGCTATAAAAATGTATAATAATAATAAAATAATAATAAAAGGTAAATAATAACTTGAGAATACCCTTTAAGAAAAATGGGGATTTCTCTGGAATAAGACATCAGCTTGTAGATATTAAGGTATCAATTTATTTAACTTTATGACTTGCATGCCCATATTCATGGCTAAGGAGGGTTGATACTACTAGCAGATTCCAATATCATCATTAGGTTATTCTCCAGTTTGTCAGGTCATTCTTCAGTTTTCACAATGTAAGATGCTATTTATTTTCAAAGGTTCTACTGTGTCTAGCAAAAATGTTGGTATTTTTCTTGTCTTGTTACAACTTGAAATTAAAATTAATTTTTTGAGGGATGTAGTACTTGATTTACACAACATGCCTATAATTTGGAAGGCGCAGAATATATTTTACTGTGACAAAAAAATAAGAAAAAAACTAGTCTCACTTTTCTGGATAAACATCAAAGCGATTTTTTTTTATGCAGATGTGAGCGAAGAACTAGGTGCATTTTTTTTTCCACTGCAAATTTTCATGCACAGAAAAAAAGTTTCAGAAAAGTGTATGGGATTCATAGAAATCTCTTGCCTACTGTTTTTTTACCCTGCTGAAATTGACTTGTGTGATTTTGAAATCTGCGACAATGTCAATATTTTTGGGGTAAATATGGAATTTATTTACAGATTTCCAAATGGACTTTAAAGGGACTCTGTCACCCTCTGGAACACTTTTCAGCTATTACTACAGGCATACAGGTAATAGATATGCTAATCTAGTCAGGCACCACAACTGCATGTCACAGGTCAGTGTGACCAGCATGAGAGGGGAAGGGTGATAGTATAATGAAGAAAGGAGGCAGGGATTTCTTCCAGGCACCTCATGCCCTGGATCCTGGAAGAGATCATTAGCATAACAAAATAAAAGTCTATTTCTCCACATCTAGTCAGCAACTATGATGCATACAGGTAAGATTAGACTAGATTAACATTTCTATTACCTGTATGCCCATAGTTATAGCCGAAAAGTGTCCCAGGGGTTGACAGGTTACTTTTAATGAGATGAGGAAAACCCGCAGTATAAAATTCATATGCGGTTTTAGTACAAAACACACCAAATACTTTTCATGGGAACGTTACCTAAAAGAATACAAGAGACAAAAAGCACAGCTAAAAAACACATGTAAAAAAATGTATTAAAAAACACAATTAACCCCTTCACCCCAAAGCCTGATTTCACTTTCCTGAACATGCCAAATTTTACAATTCTAACTAATGTCACTTTATGTGGTTATAACGCTGGAACACTTCAACAAATCCCACTGATTCTGAGAATGTTTTCTCGTTACATATTGTACTTCATGATAATGGCAAAATTTGTTCGATATGACTTGCTTTTATTTGTGAAAATATCTGAAATTTTAGGAAAAGTTATCAATTTTCAAACTTAATTTTTATGCCTTTAAATCAGAGAGTTATGTCACACAAAATGCTTAATAACTCTGCCGTCTAATGTTGTAATGAGTGATTCCTTACTAAAATTTAAGAGGGGACTGGATGCCTTTCTTGAAAAGTATAATATTACAGGCTATATTCACTAGTTTCCTAGATACAGCGTTGATCCAGGGAGCTAGTCTGATTGCCGTATGTGGAGTCGGGAAGGAATTTTTTTCCCCAATGTGAAGCTTACTGTTTGCCACTTGGGTTTTTTTGCCTTCCTCTGGATCAACATGTTAGGGCAGGTTAGGATAGGATATGGGTTGAACTAGATGGACTTAAAGTCTTCCTTCAACCTTAATAACTATGTTACTATGTTATGTAATAAACTATGTTACTATGTTATGTTACTAACATTTCCAACATGTTTACTTTACATCAGCCCAACTTTTGAAAGATAATTTTTTTTGTTAGGAAGTTATAAGGGTTAAAAGTTGACTAGTGATTTCTTATTTTTCCAACCAAATTTACAAAACTATTTGTGGACCACATCATATTTGAAGTGGGCTTATATGACAGAATATGCCCAAAAGTGATACCATTCTAAAAACTACACACCTCAGGGTATTCAGGGTATGTTCACATGGTCAGTAAGCCCTGACATCCACAGCTTTCAACCCGCAGGGTCCAGATGTTACAGCACAGTGGATGGGATTTCAAAAAATCCCATGTCCACTATGCGTGCATGGACGCCTCCGGCTCACCTGCGGAGATGGAGATGCAGTGAATTTTTCCAGACTGCAGCTTGTCAATTTATGTAGCAGAGACGCTCAGTCTCCGCTGCGTAAAATACCCATAGACTTTCATTAAACCGCATTATCTTCCTAGTTACATGTGTATTAAGTGCAGGAACGCAGCTTACTATGCATGTGTACTAATTTAAATAATGCTGTGACTTGTTTTAGTCGGAAGTACATGTACACCTCAGAACTGCAATGCATGTGACCACCAGGAATGGGATTATCGCCGGTCACTAGCATCAGCTTCAAGTTCTCATGATTAGCTGATCGCGAGAACTGCAGTGCACGTGACCCCAGGGACCGAGTTGTCTTCAGTCATCAGCTTCAAGCTCAGATGTGTTGCTGGATATCAGGCTGAATGGTGGCATAATGCCACCGTTCAGCCAATTGCATCCAGATGTAGCAGAGGTGGACTCGTCGTGGGACAGTATGTATATCTTTTCGACGAACAGGCAAGGATATTGTTGCTTTTTTATTTTAATTCTCTTCCAGGAGACAAGGGCATCAGTGGAATAGGCGATACTGTAAGTATGGTTTAATTAAGATCTATTAAAGGAGTCTATCATTATTTCAATCAAAAGACTTTATTCTGGCTGTGTCTTTATTTACCAAATAACTATAGGATTAGTAATGGATAGGTGTCTTATAGACACTTCTTCATTACTAAGATGTGGGCTTGATGTCACCTGACAATACAAAAGTGACATCAACCCAACAAATATGAACCCCACTTGCCACCGCTACAGGGCAAGTGGAAAGAGTCGGGTAAAATGCAAAAATTGGAGCATCTTTGGATGTGCCAATTGTGGGGCGGCTGCGGGCTGCTATTTTTAGCCTGTTGAGGACCAAAATCCATGGGCCTCATCAGCCTGAGAATACCAGGCCGCAGCTGTCTGCTTTTTCCTCAGCTGTTTAAAAAAATAGAGGGACCTCACGCTATTTATTTTGAGGGGATCCCAATATTTTTGCTAACCATCCAAGGTAAGCAGACTGCTACAGCCTAGTATTATCAGGCTGGCAAGGTTCATGGATATTGGATCCTTACCAGCCTGGAATACCAGTCCCAGTAGTCTGCTTTACTTTGGCTTGTTAAAAATATAGGGGGACCCCACGCTATGTTTTTAAATTAATATTTATTTATTAAAAAAGAGGACCTCTCTGTGCTTTCCTCCACTTCCTGTGTCATGTACTTCTGGCTGTGTCACAAGATTCACCATTGATTAAAATTAGTACACATGCATAGCAAGCAGCGTTCCCGCACTTAATATGCACTTAATATGCTACATAAATTGACATGCTGCTGTCTGGAAAGATGAGCCGCATGTCTGTCTCCACTGGTGAGCCGCGGGCATCGGTACATTCATAGTGGGCATGGGATTTCTTGAAATCCCATCCACTATGCTGTAACAGCTGGACACTGCAGATGAATGCAGTGTCCAACCCACAGAGTTTACTGACTGTGCACATACCCCAATATATCTGCAAACAGGAAATCACTCTTTTTTTCTTTCCCAGAAGCCAACTTTCAATTAGCTTTATTTCAAGTGACAAAAAAATGCATGCAATGAAGAAACACATCAAAAACGCATATAAAAATGCATTTGACCTGCCAGTGACCTCAGATGCAGATTTGGTGCAGATTTCACCTGTGTCAAATCCTAAACAAACACTGAGCCATTCCCGATCGTGTGCACATACCCTCAAGGTGTTCAAAACCACATTCAAGAAGTTTATTAACCCTTCAGGTGCTTCACAGAAATTAATGGAATGTGGAAGGAAAAAAAAAAATTTTCACAAAAATTTTACTTTAGACCCATTTTTTTATTTTTTGCAAAGGTAACAGGATAAAATGGATCCCAAAATTTGTTGTGCAATTTCTCCTGAGTACACCGATACCCCATATGTGGGGAAAACTACATTGTCAGAGCTCGGAAGGGAAGGAGCCCTTTTATACTTTTTGAATGTAAAATTTGCTGGAATAATTAGCGGACACCATGTCCATTTAGAGAGCCACTGATGTCCCAAAACAGTGGAAACCACTCATGAGTGACACTATTTTGAAAACTAGACCCTTCAGAAAAATTAGATGTATGGTAAGCAAATTGAACCTCCAGGTGCTTCACAGAAGTTTATAATGTTGAGCTGTGAAAATAGTAAAATCACATTTTTCACACACAAATTTTTGTTAGCCCCAGATTTTGCATTTTCAGAGAAGTAATAGGAGAAATTGCACCATACAATTCGTTGTCCAATTTTTCCTGCGTACGACGATACCCCATACAGTGGGGAAATAAGTATTTGATCCCTTGCTGATTTTGTAAGTTTGTCCACTGACAAAGACATGAACAGTCTATAATTTTAAGGGTAGGTTAATTTTAACATTGAGAGATAGAATATCAAAAATAAAATCCAGAAAATCACATTGTATAAATTATATAAATGTATTTGCATTTTGCAGTGAGAAATAATTATTTGATCGCTCTGGCTAACAAGACTTAATACTTGGTGGCAAAACCCTTGTTGGCAAGCACAGCAGTCAGACATTTTTTGTAGTTGATGATGAGGTTTGCCCACATGTCAGGAGGAATTTTGGTCCACTCCTCTTTGCAGATCATCTCTAAATTATTAACATTTTGAGACTGTCACTTGGCAACTCGGAGCTTCAACTCCCTCCATACGTTTTTTAAAGGATTAAGGTCTGGAGACTGGCTAGGCCATTCCAAGATCTTAATGTGCTTCTTTCTAAGCCACGACTTTGTTGCCTTGGCTGTATATTTTAGGTCATTGTCTTGCTGGAAGACCCAGCCACGACCCATTTTTAATGTCCTGGTGGAGGGAAGGAGGTTGTCACTCAGGATTTTCTTGTACATGGCTCCATCCATTCTCCCATTAATGCGGTGAAGAAGTCCTGTGCTATTAGTAGAGAAACACCCCCAAAATATGTTTCCACCTCCATGCTTGACAGTGGGGACAGTGCTCTTTGGGTCATAGGCAGAATTTCTCTTCCTCTAAATAGGCGAGTTAATGCCAAAAAGCTCAATTTTTGTCTCATCTCAACAAAGCACCTTCTCCCAATCACTCACAGAATCATCCAGGTGTTCACTGGCAAACTTCAGACAGGTGTTATGATTTGGTAGCCGAGGAGGACAGTAGCCAAAATAGCCAAGGCAACCAGACACCCAGAGAGGTTGGTAACTAGCGGATTGCAGATCCCTAAACTGACAGCACAACTAGAAGTAGCCGTGGGATGTACCTACGATGACCTAGACGCCTCGACACAGCCGGAGAGTTAACTAAGCCTAAACATAGAAAGGGGAAAGCTAACTGCCCCGGAGTAGCACCCCAAAGGAATAGGTAGCCCCCACAGATATATTGGCGGTGAGACAAGATGAAATACAAACACAGGCAGAAAACAGAGCAAGAAAACACTGGGATGCAAACTGTCTAGATATAACAGAACAGGAAAAAATACTGTCAGCAATCCAGCAAAAACTCTAAGAAAAATTCCAACACGTCTGATTTCCAAAAATACTGAGACCACACAATCTCTCCCTCACTAGATCAGAACTCTGGTGTGTACTGGTAGCAAACCAGCAGAGACTGAAATAACAGGGACTGAAAACACATAAACAGTGGTAAATGAGAAACAGAGTCCAGCGCAGGCCCCAGCTGGGGAACCTGGCTGACCTCACTCCAGAAGGGCAGAAAACAAAAGGGAAAACAAATGCCACAGAAATAAGCAGCAAATAACTTATCTGAAAGTTGCAGGAGAAAGCAGGAAGCAAGCTGACTTCCAAAAGGGACCAGGAAGAAACAAATCACCCGCGAGGATCATGGGAAGGTTGACACCTGATTGCCAATCATTGTCACCACCTGATAGACCTCAGTTAGCCAAAGCAGTTTCATTAATGTCAGCAGCCACCAGGGGGAGCCCAAACTCAGAAGTCAGATCCCGGGCGTTCATAACAGTACCCCTCCCTTGAGGAGGAGTCACCGAACCCTCACCTGCGCCACCAAGCCGATCAGGATGAGCCCGGTGAAAGGCGCGAACCAATCTCTCAGCATGAATGTCAGAAGCAAACACTCAAGAATTGTCCTCCTGACCATAACCTTTCCACTTGACCAGGTACTGGAGTCTCTGTCTAGCAAGATGAGAATCCAATATCTTCTCCACTTCATACTCCAGATTGCCCTCAACCAAAACAGGCTCATGGGGCATAGCCATAGGAACTACTGACTCAAAAAATCTTTTCAATAAAGATTTATGGAAGATGATGTGAATCTTAAACGTCCCTGGAAGAGCCAAATGGAAAGAAATGGGATTAAGGATTTCCAAGATCTTATAAGGTCCAATGAACCTTGGCTTAAATTTTGGAGACGCAACCTTCATAGGGATATTTTTGGAGGACAACCAAACCATGTCACCTACTTTAAACCAGGGACCATCAATCCTATGCCAGTTGGCAAACCGTTCGGCCCTCTCCTGAGAGAGAGACAACTTATCCACTACTTGATCCCAAATCTGCTGCATTCTGTCCACCATAGAGTCAACACCCGCACAGACAGAAGCCTCCACCTGCCCCGAAGAAAACAAAGGCTGAAACCCGAAATTGTAGAAAAAAGGGGACATCAAAGTGGCAGAACTAGCCCTATTATTTAGAGTGAATTCAGCCAAGGGCAAAAAAAAGACTCAGTCATCTTGATCAGCAGACGAAAAACATCTCAAATAAGTTTCCAAAGTCTGGTTTGTTCTCTCAGTCTGCCCATTGGTCTGAGGGTGAAACGCAGAGGAAAAAGACAACTGAATTCCCAGTCACGAACAAAAGGCTCTCCAAAATCTGGAAACCAATTGGACTCCTCTGTCAGACACAATGTACTCCGTATTGCCATGCAAACGAACCACCTGCTGAAAAAACAAGGGCACCAACTCGGAAGAGGATGGCAACTTCGGCAGTGACACAAGATGGACCAACTTGGAAAATCTATCACAGATCACCCAGATAACAGTCATTCTCTGAGAGACAGGGAGGTTGGAAACAAAATCCATAGAGATATGGGTCCATGGCCTCCTGGGCATAGGCAGTGGCATTAACAATCCACTAGAGCAAGAGCAGGGTTTGGACCGAGAACAAGTCCCACAGGACTGCACAAAATTTCGAACATCATGAGATAAAGTAGGCCACCAAAAATACAGACTCACCAAATCTCTGGTACCAAAAATACTGAGATGACCAGCCAACGCAGAGCAATGAATTTCAGACATTACTTTCTTCCTCCATTGGTCGGGGACATACAATTTCCCCACAGGTATAACAGAGAAAATAAGAATAATTGGTACAAAATAATACAACAATTAATTAAATAGAAATAATTATACCAAATTATTCCCAAGATTTCCCAGAAAAAAAGGATGGCAGACCATCCGGAAAAGATAAAAAGAAACCAAAGGATATGGTATGGTAAAGCACCCCTACAGTGGTAATAAAGAATATGAACAACAAAAATAATGTGCACCAATAAAAATATTTTATTAATATACAAATGGCATATCAGAATACAATAAAAGATAATAGATTAATTTTAATGTTAAAAAATTGGTGGTGAGAGACCCAAATTGTACATGTGCTGGAAAATTGGATAAAAAATGCTCAACATATAACCAGGTATATATATATATAGCCGATCCAATGCCCCAGATGGGAGCTATAACAAAATTATAATAATATGTGCAACACTAAAAAGCATGTGCCCAAATAATGTGCAACTTGGTGCAAACAGAGATCAACTATAAAGACAAATCACACAGTGCCAAATAAGTGTGATATAGATGAAGGTGAATAAAATAGCTAACCCAAAATAAGGTATATGGCGATCGGTATAGGATAAACAAATTACCTGGGAGCATATACCAGCACAGGGGAATCACAGCCAAACGCGCGTTTGGCTGTGATTCCCCTGTGCTGGTATATGCTCCCAGGTAATTTGTTTATCCTATACCGATCGCCATATACCTTATTTTGGGTTAGCTATTTTATTCACCTTCATCTATATCACACTTATTTGGCACTGTGTGATTTGTCTTTATAGTTGATCTCTGTTTGCACCAAGTTGCACATTATTTGGGCACATGCTTTTTAGTGTTGCACATATTATTATAATTTTGTTATAGCTCCCATCTGGGGCATTGGATGGGCTATATATATATACCTGGTTATATGTTGAGCATTTTTTATCCAATTTTCCAGCACATGTACAATTTGGGTCTCTCACCACCAATTTTTTAACATTAAAATTAATCTATTATCTTTTATTGTATTCTGATATGCCATTTGTATATTAATAAAATATTTTTATTGGTGCACATTATTTTTGTTGTTCATATTCTTTATTACCACTGTAGGGGTGCTTTACCATACCATATCCTTTGGTTTCTTTTTATAATTTCCCCACAGGGCATCGTTCAAGTTTATCCCCCTGAAATTCCTCCAGGGCCAGTCTCAAATCGGGTGTGATTTCGGAAAGAACCACACCCTCCTTCAGAATGGCAGTAGGCTCAGTCACATCAAGAGAATCTGCAAAGAAACTCCTAGAGAGGGCACCCGCCTTAACAAGTGCCCGGAAGAAAGGAGACCACAAAATTAAAACGCATGAAAAACAAGGCCCACCTGGCCTGTCTAGGATTTAATCGCTTGACTGATTCGAGATCAATTTCTTGTGGTCAGTGAGGACCACAACTTGATGTTTGGCTCCCTCCAACCAATGTATCCACTCTTCAAAAGCCCACTTCATAGCCAATAATTCCCGATTCCCCACATCATAATTACGTTCAGCTTGGGAAATTTTTTGAGAGAAGGCACAAGCAGGGCCGGCGTCAGCACCCGGCATACCCGGGTAAGTGCCGGGGCCCTGAGCAGGCGGGGGGCCCACTCGCCGTCGGGCACCCTGGTGCCCGTTAGCGGTGCCAGTGCCGCCACTGGGCCCCCCGCTTGCTCAGGGCCCCCGGCAGCAGCCGGCGCAATACTTACCTCTCCCCGTGCCTCCGCTGCCGCAGCTCCAGGCTCCGGGGGCGCCTGCGCCGGAGCTTCCTCACAGCAGCGCCGCTGAATGACATCATTCAGCGGCTGGCTGTGGCAGAGAGGGCGCGGACGCCGGACAGGTGAGGTGTGTGTGTGTGCTGCGGTGCTGTCTGTGTGTGGTGCTGTATGTGTGATGGTGGTGGGGGAGGCAGTGATGGTGGTGAGGAGAGGCAGTGATGGTGGTGAGGAGGCAATAATGATGATGATGATATGATGATGGGGAGGCAAAGATAATGGGAAGGCAATGATGATGATGTTATTAATGGGGAGGCAATGATGATGATGGGGAGGCAATGATAATGGGAAGGTAATGATGATGATGATATTAATGGGGAGGCAATGATGATGATGATGGGGAGGCGATGATGATGATTATGGGGAGGCAATGATGATGATGATGGGGAGGCTATGATGATGGGGAGGCAATGATGATGATGATGATGGGGAGGCAATGATGATGATGATGATGGGCAGGCAATGATGATGATAATGGGGAGTCTTTCTTTCTTTCCTGAGCCGTAACAGTGCAGAACGCAGCACAGTGTAGAGGAGAGCTCCATATTTTGTATGGAGCATTATATGTGGTCCAGTATTCTGTATGGAGCATTATATTGGGGGTGGGGGGTGACATCCTGCTTGGGGTATTATATGGGTGATGAGGGGGAGACTATGTGATGCCCATAATATTGTATGGAGGACTGTACAGTCCAGTCTGTACTGTGCGCTGTGAGGATTTGGCGGTTTTTGAGCTATTGTACAATTTACAATAGTTATCAGTTATGTAATGGAAGAAGAGAAGTGTTTGGCATTGTACTATACCCATATTTCTCTGCAGTATCTGTGCATCATGAATCGTGGTCTGTGTTAAAGGGGCCCACTGAGACTCTTTAGCCCGGGGCCCATAAAAACCTGGAGTCGGCCATGGGCACAAGGGTCACTCTTAGAGGTTACAGGATCCCTTTGGGAAAAAACGGCTCCTGCACCAATATCAGAAGCATCTATCTCCACCTAAAATGGTAGAGAAACATCAGGTTGCCGTAGAACAGGAGCAGAAGTGAATCTCCGCTTAAGCTCCTGAAACACCGAAGCTGCCTCTGGAGACCAATTCACTACATCAGATCCCTTCTTGGTCAAATCCGTCAGTGGTTTCACAATACCAAAGAAATTACTGATAAATTTACGGTAATAGTTAGCAAAACCCAAAAATCTCTGAAAGCCTTCAAGTAAGTGGGCTGAACCCAATCACAAATGGCCTGAACCTTGACCGGGTCCATTTCAATAGCGGACGGAGACAAAATGAATCCCAAAAGCGAAACCTTCTGTACGCCAAAGAGACATTTTGATCCCTTAACATACAAAGCATTTTTCTCAAAATCTGGAATACCATCCGAACATGTTCCACATGAGAATACCAGTCACTGGGAAAAGATCAAAATATCGTCCAAATAAACGATCAGAAACGTATCCACAAAATCCCGGAAAATATCATTCGTGAAAGATTGGAAGACGGAAGGGGCATTAGTGAGCCCAAAAGGCATCACTAGGTACTCAAAATGCCCCTCAGGGGTATTAAATGCCGTCTTCCATTCATCACCGTGCTTAATGCGAATAACATTATACGCCCCCCTAAGGTCAAGTTTGGTAAGCCAACTAGCACCTTTCACTCTGGAGAATAAATCGGAAATCAGGGGTAAAGGATACTGATATTTAACAGTGATCTTATTAAGGAGACGATAGTCAATACATGGCGTCAATGAACCATCCTTTTTGGCCACAAAGAAAAAGCCGGCACCTAAAGGTGAAGAGGACGGTCTAATATGACCCTTCTCCAATGACTCTTTGATATAAGATCACATAGCATCATGCTCAGGTACAGACAAATTGAAGAGCCGACCCTTGGGAAATTTACACCCGGGCACTAACTCAATCGCACAATCATAACTCCTGTGGGGAGGCAAGGACGCAGACTTACTCTCACTAAAGACATCAGAAAAATCAGCCAAATAGTCGGGGATATCCTGAGACTGGGGAGAGGTAGAAAACACATGAGTGTCACCACGAACACATTGACACTCCCAACTGACCACAGACACAGACTTCCAATCCAAAACAGGGTTATGGGTCTGCAACCAAGTAAAACCCAGTACAATAATGTCATGTAAATTATGTAACACCAAAAATTTACAATTCTCTTGGTGGTCCGGGGCTACCCGCATTATCACCTGGGTCCAAAACTGGGGTTTTTTCTCCGCCAAAGGGGTAGAATCAATACCCAGCAAAGGAATAGGAGTCCGCAGGGGTACCATGGGAAAACCATAAAGTTTAGCAAAGTCAAAATCCATCAGGTTCAGGGCTGCTCCTGAATCGACAAAAGCCTGAGCAGAAAATGAGGATAAGGAGCAGATCAAGGTAACAGTCAAGAGAAACTTAGACTGTACATTGCCCAAAATAAATGAGCACGCAAAAAGTCTTCCCCGCCTAGGGCAGACAGAAATAGTATGAAAAGCGTCCCCACAATAGAAGCACAACTTATTACGCTTTCAAAATTCTCGACACTGAGCCCCAGACACAACCCCATCACACTGCATGGGCTCAGAGGTTTGTTCGAAAGGTATCACCACCTCTCACATATTTCTTCGTTCACGTAAATGTCTGTCAATTTGAATGGCTAATGACATAGAGTCGTTGAGACCAGAGGGGACAGGAAATCCCACCATAACATCTTTTACGGTTTCTGCCAGACCCTTCCGAAAAAGAGCCGCTAGGGCATCATCGTTCCATTTAGTAAGGACTGCCCACTTTCGAAATTTCTGACAATATAACTCTGCCGCTTCCTGACCCTGGTTCAATGCCAACAAGGTTTTCTCAACTTGATCAATAACATTAGGTTCATCATACAACAACCCCAGAGCCTGAAAAAATGCATCAACATTAGCCAAAACAGGATCGCCAGGTGTCAGGGAAAAGGCCCAGTCCTGAGGGTCGCCGCGCAATAGGGAGATGACAATTTTAACCTGCTGCGCCACGTTCCCCGAGGACTTAGGTTTCAAGGCAAAAAATAACTTACAATTATTCTTAAAGTTCAAAAATTTAGACCAATCCCCAGAAAATAAATCAGGAATAGGAATCCTAAGTTCCACAGCAGACGACTGAGTGAGATAGACAGAAATTCCCCGGACTTCAGCAGCAAGCTGCTCAACACGGTCAGACAACTGCCTAATCTCCATTGAAGAAAAAATCCTCGTACGGCCCCCAGAGAAAATGAGGAAAAATATATAAAAAATTCTGACAACTTTTTTTTTTTTTTTTTTACTATTCTTTCCTTCTTTTGTGTACCATAGAATTACAGTCAGGCCGGTGATTCTGTTATGATTTGGTAGCCGAGGAGGACAGTAGCCAAAATAGCCAAGGCAACCAGACGCCCAGAGAGGTTGGTAACTAGCTGATTGCAGACCCCAAAACTGACAGCACAACTAGAAGTAGCTGTAGGGCGTACATACGATGACCTAGACGCCTCGACACAGCCGGAGAGTTAACTAAGCCTAAATATAGAAAGGGGAAAGCTAACTGCCCCAGAGTAGCTCCCCAAAGGAATAGGTAGCCCCCACACATATATTGGCGGTGAGACAAGATGAAATACAAACTGTCTAGATATACAAAAAAAAACCCTGTTTGGGAGAGAAGAATAGACAAATCGCGGCGCCCTAAGTGCGTAAAAACAATATTATAGTCTTTAGAGTGTGCACAATTTTATGCACTCACCTGATAGAAGACTAATATGGCTTTAGATTGTGTATCCTCAAAAATCCTTCTGGGATACTTTTCAATAGACAGGGCTTGCAGCTTGCCTCGGGTGGATCCAAGTGAAAGAGCCAGATTCAGGCTCACACAGGATGAGTAAATCAAGAAAGGCACATCCAGCCCATGAATGGCAGTGCTTCCGAGGACTCACATCCAAAGATGATATTTCATATTTTTTTATTTAATAAGTTAAAATGGAGGAGATAAAACGCGTTTCGGATACAGTATATATCCTTCATCAGGTATCATAAAAACACAGTACAAATCCTAATAATATAAAATTCAGTAACACTTATATATAGTGGCAAACCTTTTATCCCAGTCTCAGACACTTGATTTAGGGAGTGGACCAAGTTCAGGAGCACACCCACCAACTTTGACAGCATAGATGCAAGAAGAAAGAAAAAAAAAAAAAACATTCAAACTCTCTCTATGATATCATTCAATCCATTTGGATATAATGTTCCCAGACGATATATCCAAAACATTTCTTTCCGGTTTAAAAGAGCATTCCTATTTGCAACACCAGAGGGTATCTGTTCCACTGGAGTTACTTTTATGTTGAAAATGTTGTTATGTTTAATTAGCAGATGCCTTGAGAGACTATGTTTTAAAAACCCATTTTTTGCTCTATTTCTGTCTGTGACCATTAATGCAGGACCGCAGTGTCTGCACAGTGCGTCCCACATATTGCAAACCTCAACTGCATGTGATGACATGTACGACATAATCACTGCTACAGTTGAGTCTTTGTGAAATCTTAAAGACCTCACCAGTATTGTTACATTTGATAGTTTTAGCCCCGTAATCTAGGATCCCACAGGTACAACATTTTTTGGAGGTGCATTTAAAAACTCCGGTTCCTTGAAAAACACCACTTGAAATTTGATCCGTACCTTTTTTTTGTTTTTTCCTTTTGAATCCAACTGTTTTTTTAATTTACTGGGGGCCACCAAGTTTTTCAAAGTTTTCCCCCTTCTATATGTAATCCCTGGTTTATCAGGGAGATGTTTTCCCAAAACAGGGTCACGCTTCAAGATATACCAATATTTTGAAAGCACAGTTCTTATGACTTTATTTCCCTTATTGAATGTTGTCACAAAATTCAATTTCCAGCGATCATCACTTTTTTCTTTACCAATAGTCAAATTATCCCCTTCCTATTTTTTCCTTTTAAACATTCCTCCTGTGTTTTTATTTTGTTATCCCTATATGCACCATTTATCAAATTTTTTGGGTAACTTTTTTCCTTGAATTTTCTTTTTAGAATTTTTGACTGAGCTACATAATCAGATTCTCTCGTACAATTCTTTCTTATACGGAAAAATTGGCTGTGGGGTATATTTACCTTCCACTTCTTGTAATGTGCACTGTTGAAATCTAAAAAGCCATTTGAATCCACCTTTTTGAAGTGGGTTTTTGTAATAATTTTTTTCCCACTATGGCATATCTCTAGATCAAGAAACACCATTTTTTCTTTATTAAATTGTGATGTAAAGGTGATCCCCAGGTGTTATTATTGAGCTCCTTTATAAAATGTGCCGCTTCCTCCTCTGCCCCCTTCCATATGATAATCAGATCATCAATGAAGCGCTTATAAAGCCTTATTTTATCATTAAAGGGAATCTGTCACCCTAAATTGGCGGGATATTTAAATGATGGCAGTCAGGTCAGATGGGCGGTGTTTTGGGTACTTGCCTTAACATGTTGTTCGCCGCTGTCTCCATTATTTCTGGGAATTGTAGTCATTGCCCTCCATATAACGCGCCTGCGCATTGCAATCATGAATTGTGCACGCGCAGTATGCTTTGCCCGCAGATTGCAATGCGCAGGCGCGTTATATGGAGGGCAACGACTACAATTCCCAGAAATAATGGAGACAGCGGCAAACAACATGTTAAGGCAAGTACCCAAAACACCGCCCATCTGACCTGACTGCCATCATTTAAATATCCGGCCAATTTAGGGTGACAGATTCCCTTTAAAAACAGGCTTAGAGAGTGACAATGAGGACTCGAATCGCCCATGAATAAGTTTGCGAAACTTGGCGCGACCCGAGTCCCCATCGCGGTGCCGAGCAACTGTAAGTACAGTACGCCTTCAAAAATGAACACATTGTGTTCAAGAATGAATTTGAGACCCTTTAAGAGAACGTCTCTTTGTTCTTTGTTTTGGTAAATGAAACAGAAAAAAGGTTTTTAACAAATACAGCGCCAACCATGGCGTTATTTTATCATTTACCAAAATTGCATAAGAACCCTGAAAAACCACCTGGCAGACGATAATATCAGGAATAGGGTCTTTGACTTGTCATCTTTCTCATTATATTGACTTGTTTTTACAAGATTTAGTAAAGTCTCTTCCTTCATATTTGAGAGACTCCACACAATTAATCGAGGAATTGAGGGATATTGAATGGGAAGATAACTATTCCTTTATCTCGTTGGATGTAAATTCATTATATTCCAACATAGATCATGAAATGGGGGTAAACGCGGTGGGTTTTTATTTAGCAAAGACAGAGATGCTCCCTGAACAAAGAGACTTTCTGTTAAAGGGTCTCAAATTCATTCTTGAACACAATGTGTTCATTTTTGAAGGCGTACTGTACTTACAGTTGCTCGGCATCGCGATGGGGACTCGGGTCGCGCCAAGTTTCGCAAACTTATTCATGGGGCGATTCGAGTCCTCATCGTCACTCTCTAAGCCTGTTTTTAATGATAAAATAAGGCTTTATAAGCGCTTCATTGATGATCTGATTATCATATGGAAGGGGACAGAGGAGGAAGCGGCACATTTTATAAAGGAGCTCAATAATAACACCTGGGGGATCACCTTTACATCACAATTTAATAAAGAAAAAATGGTGTTCATTACAAGAAGTGGAAGGTAAATATACCCCACAGCCAATTTTTCCGTATAAGAAAGAATTGTACGAGAGAATCTGATTATGTAGCTCAGTCTAAAATTCTAAAAAGAAAATTCAAGGAAAAAAGTTACCCAAAAAATTTGATAAATGGTGCATATAGGGATAACAAAATAAAAACACAGGAGGAATGTTTAAAAGGAAAAAATAGGAAGAGGGATAATTTGACTATTGGTAAAGAAAAAAGTGATGATCGCTGGAAACTGAATTTTGTGACAACATTCAATAGGGGAAATAAAGTCATAAGAACTATACTCTCAAAATATTGGTATATCTTGAAGCGTGACCCTGTTTTGGGAAAACATCTCCCTGATAAACCAGGGATTACATATAGAAGTGGGAAAACTTTGAAAAACTTGGTGGCCCCCAGTAAAATTAAAAAAACAGTTGGATTCAAAAGGAAAAAACAATAAAAAAGGTACGGATCAAATTTCAAGTGGTGTTTTTCAAGGAACCGGAGTTTTTAAATGCACCTCCAAAAAATGTTGTACCTGTGGGATCCTAGATCACGGGGCTAAAACTATCAAATGTAACAATACTGGTGAGGTCTTTGAGATTTCACAAAGACTCAACTGTAGCAGTGATTATGTCATATATGTCATCACATGCAGTTGCGGATTGCAATATGTGGGACGCACTGTGCAGACACTGCGATCCCTCATTAATGGTCACAGAAATAGAGCAAAAAATGGGTTTTTAAAACATAGTCTCTCAAGGCATCTGCTAATTAAACATAACAACATTTTCAACATAAAAGTAACTCCAGTGGAACAGATACCCTCTGGTGTTGCAAATAGGAATGCTCTTTTAAACCGGAAAGAAACGTTTTGGATATATCGTCTGGGAACATTATATCCAAATGGATTGAATGATATCATAGAGAGAGTTTGAATGTTTTTTTTTTTCTTTCTTCTTGCATCTATGCTGTCAAAGTTGGTGGGTGTGCTCCTGAACTTGGTCCACTCCCTAAATCAAGTGTCTGAGACTGGGATAAAAGGTTTGCCACTATATATAATATTAGGATTTGTACTGCTTTTTTATGATACCTGATGAAGGATATATACTGTATCCGAAATGTGTTTTATCTCCTCCATTTTAACTTATTAAATAAAAAAATATGAAATATCATCTTTGGATGTGAGTCCTGGGAAGCGCTGCCATTCATGGGCTGGATGTGCCTTTCTTGATAAACTGTCTAGATAGAACAGGACAGGAAAGAATACTGTCTGCAATCCAGCAAAAACTAAGAAAAATCCAACACGTCTGATTTCCAAAAATACTGAGTCCACACGATCTCTCCCCCACTAGATCAGAACTCTGGTGTGTACTGCAGATACTGAAATAACAGGGACTGAAAACACATAAACAGTGGCAAATGAGAAACAGAGTCCAGCGCAGGCCCCAGCCGGGGAACCTGGCTGACCTCCAGAGGGGCAGAAAACAAAAGGGAAAACAAATGCCACAGAAATAAGCAGCAAATAACGTATCTGAAAGTTGAAGGAGAAAGCAGGAAGCAAGCTGATTCCAAAAGGGACCAGGAAGAAACAAATCACCCGCGAGGATCATGGGAAGGTTGCTTACTTATATCTCTCCAGTCAGTGACACCTGATTGCCAATCATTGCCCCCATCTGATAGACCTCTGTTAGCCAAAGCAGCTTCATTACTATCAGCAGCCACCAGGGGGAGCCCAAACTCAGAAGTCAGATCCAGGGCGTTCACAACAGACAGTCCTGCACATGTGCTTTCTTGAGCAGGAGGACCTTGCGGGCACTGCTTCCCTACTGTATGTGGGATTAAACTACTGTTTTAGCGCATAGCAGAGCTTAGAAGGAAAGTAGTGCCATTTGACATTTTGAATGTCAAATTTGCTAGAATAATTAGTGCATGTTATGTCGCATTTTGAGAGCCCCTGAAGTGCCCAAACAGTCGAAACCGCTCACAAGTGACACCATTTTGGAAACTAGACCCCTCAGGGAACTTATCTAATTGCTTGTTGAGTACCTTGAACCCCCAGGTGCTTCATAGAAGTTTATAATGTTAAGCAGTGAAAAAAAAACACATTTTCCCAACAAAAATGTATTTTAGCCTCAAATTTTTTATTTTTAAATGGGTATCAGGAAAACATTGACCACAAAATTTGTTCTGCAATTTCTCCTGAGTATGCAGATACTCCATATGTTGGGATAAATTACTGTTTTGGTGCATGGCTGGTCTCAGAAACGATGGAGTCATGTTTTGGAACGCAGATGTTGATGGAATATTCTGCAGGTGTCATGTCGTGTTTGGAGGGTCACTGATGTGCCTAAACAGTGAAAACCCCCCCACAAGTGACCCTTTTTTGGAAACTAGAGCCTTCAAGTAATTTATCTAGATGTATGGAGAGTACCTTGAACCCCGAGTTGCTTCACAGAAGTTAATAATGTTGAGCCATGATAATAAAAAAAATCCCATTTTTTTAGCCCCAATTTTTTATTTTCACAAAGTTAACAGGAGAAAAGGGAATCTGTTGTGCTATTTCTACTGAGTGCACACATACCCCACATGTGGCCAAAAACTACTTTAAAGGCACAGTGCAAAACATTGAAGGAAAGAAGCACCATATTAAAGTTCAGATTTTGCTGGACTGGTTTGAGGGTGTCATGTCACATTGATAGAGCCCCTGAGGTGCTAGAATAGCAGAAAACCCCATAACTGACCCCATTTTACAAACTGAACATCCCAATTAATTTACGGGTGCAGTGATCACTCACAGGATTTTATACCATTCGGCAATGAAGAAAAAATAACCACATTTTTAACACAAAAATTGTTTAAGCCCCATATTTTTCATTTTCACACTGGGAAATGGGTTAACTTACATCAAAATTTGTCCTACAATTTATACTGAATGTGGAAATACCATATATGTGACTGTACATTATTGCTTAGCCATACGGTGACACTCAGGAGGGACAGAGCGCTATTATCATGGAGCACAGATTTTCCTAGTACAGTTTGCAGACTCCATATATAGAGTCCTAATTGCTAGAAGAGCAGAATCCCCCCTCATGTGACCTCATTTGAGAAACTATACCCCTTTGGGAATTTATTTACTGGTGTAGTGATGATTTTGACTCCATGGGTGTTTTCCAGAAAAAAGCAGCAGTGGATGTTGCAGAGTGAAAATTTCAAACTGCCATTGTGGTGCCCAAACGTTGCAGTCACCAGTATGTGGTAGTACCCAGTATATTGTAGTGCCCAGCTTGTGCTTCTGGAGAGATGCACCTGTAAATTAGGGGGGCTGTCATCGTTACAGAAATGCCAAACGTGGATGCTAAATTTTATTTAGGCACACTGTTGTGATCAGAATTGAGAGGGGCATTTAGATTTAGGAGTGCAGAATTTGCTGATTTTTTTTGGGGGGGATCGAAGAGCTAAAGCACTTTTCAGAGCCTGTGTACTACCAGTAACATGGAAACCCCCTATATTACCATTAACAGATGACTGAACTGAGTAGGGACTTGCTTTTTTCCCCATAACATTTGGGATCACATTTATCCAGTGGTCTACGCTGCACACTTACATCGTGATTTAGATGAAACCCCCAAGAGAGCCACTCATTATGATGAGGCAGCAAAGTTACAGTACTTTTGACTCCGTCTGGGCTCTGTTCAACAAAGTCCTTCTTTTCAGAGGTGCACAAAACTGTAGTCAACAGCATTTTTATGCACATCTAAAAAGACGAACAGCGCCGGATCATAGGCAGCCACACGGCGCCCATAGTGCCTCCATCTGCCTCATTATAGGGAATCTTCCACTGAGGGTTCCGTCTGAACTAATTTTTTCAGAGATTTATATGGAAACCTTGGTGTAAGCATTCAGTGCAAAGTGCAGGATAAGCGTGAGCTGAGCCTTATTGCGATCTTTGGGAGGCAGAATGAACAAATGAACAGCAGATGAAGAATTGGTTTTATTTATTTTTTACGCTGTTCCTGATGCAGTATAAGTGATTTGACGCTTTATTCTTCAGGTCGGTGCGATTACAGTGATACCAGATTTATATTTTTTTTATGTTTGGCTGATGTCACACTCTGAAAGAAGCTGCATCGCCATATTTTGATAGCTACACATGTGGTCAAAATTGTTGGTACCCCTCATTTAATCACAGAAAAAAACACAATGGTTACAGAAATAACTTGAATCTGACAAAAGTAATAAATAAAAAATCTATGAAAATGAACAAATGAAAGTCAGACATTGCTTTTCAACAATGCTTCCACTGAATTTTTTAAAAAAATAAAACTCATGAAATAGGTCTGGGCAGAAATGATGGTATCCCTTAAAATAATGTGACAAAAGGGACATGTTAAATCAAGGTGTGTCCACAAAATAGCACCACAGGTGTCTACAATCTTGGAATCAGTGAGTGGGCCTGTATAGAGGGCTACAGATACTCACTGTACTGTTTGGTGACATGGTGTGTATCACACTCAATATGGACCAGAGGAAGCAAAGGAAAGAGTTGTCTCAGGAGATTAGAAAGAAAATTATAGACAAACATGTTAAAGGTAAAAGTTATAAGACCAATTCCAAGCAGCTTGATGTTTCTTTAACTACAGTTGCACATATTATTCAGAAATTTAAGCTCCATGTGACTTTAGCCAACCTCCCTGGATGTGACCGGAGGAAAATTGATGACAAATCAAAGAGACGGATAATTCATATGGTAACAAAAGTGCCCAGAAAAGCTTCTAAACAGATTAAAGGTGAACTTCAAGTTCAAGGAACATCAGTGTCAGATCGCACCATCCGTCGTTGTATGAGCCAAAGTGGACTTCACGGGAGATGAACAAGGAGGACACCATTGTTGACAGAAAATCATAAAAAAGCCAGACTGGAATTTGCCAAACCACATGTTGACAAGCCACAAAGCTTCTGGGAGAATGTCCTATGGACAGATGAGACAAAAATGGAACTTTTTGGCAAGGCACATCAGCTCTATGTTCACAGATGGAAAAATGAGGCATATCAAGAAAAGAACACTGTTCCTACTGTGAAACATGGAGGAGGCTCTGTTATGTTCTGGGGCTGCTTTGCTGCATTTGGCACAGGGTCTCTAGAATCTGTGCAGTGTACAATGAAATCTCAAGACTATTAAAGTATGCTAGAGAGAAATGTGCTGCCCAGTGTCAGAAAGCTTGGTCTCAGTCGCAGGTCATGGGTCTTGCAACAGGATAATGACACAAAACACACAGCTATTCTGAAGTGTCCTCCTAAATCCTATTGAGCATATTTGGAAAGAGCTGAAACATGCCATCTGGGCAAGGCAACCTTCAAACATGAGAGAACTGGAGCAGTTTGCTCGTGAGGAGTGAGCTTAATACCTGTCGAGAGGTGCAGGAGTCTCATTGACAGTTACAGGAATCGTTTGATTGCAGTGATTGCCTCATAAAAGGTTGTGCAACAAAATATTAAGTTAAGAGTACCATCATTTCTGTCCAGGCCTATTTCATGAGTTTCATTTTTTTAAAAAATCTGTGGAAGCATGGTTGAAAAGCAATGTCTGACTTTCATTTGTTCATTTTCATAGATTTTTGATTTATTATTACCTTTGTCAGATTCAAGTTATTTCTTTGACCATTGTGGGTTTCTTCTGTCATTAAATGAGGAGTACCAACAATTTGGACCACATGTGCATAATTTTTCTATATTTCGGTTGACGTAGTCATGTGAGGGTTACTTTTTTGCAAGATAAGTTGATGTATTTATTGGTACCATTTTTGGGCACATGACATTTTTTGATTGCTTTCTGTTCTGATTTTTGGGAGGCAGAATTAACAAAAACCAGCAATTCAGGATTTTTTTTTTAGCCTTTCCGTGTGTAGTAAAATTAATAAGGCAGCTTTATTCTTCGGGTCAGTACGATTACAGTAATACCTCATGTATATGCTTTTTTATGTTTTGGCACTTTTACACAATAAAAACTATTTTACAGAAAAAAATATTTTTGCATCGCTTTATTCTGAGAGCCATAATTTTTTTATGTTTCCACTGACAGAGTTGTATGGCTTGTTTTTTTGCAGAACAAGTTGATTTTCTCAGATACCATTTATGTACAGTTGCTTCTCACGAAATTAGAATATCATCAAAAAGTTAAATTATTTCAGTTCTTACAAAAAGTGAAACTCATATGGAGTCAAAACAGAGTGATCTATTTCAAGGGTTTATTTCTGTTAATGTTGATAATTATGGCTTCCAGCCAATGAAAACCCAAAATACATTATCTCAGTAAATTATAATAATTAACAAAAACACCTGCAAAGACTTCCTAAGCATTTAAAAAGGTCCCTTTGTCTGTTTCAGTAGGCTCCACAATCATGGGGAAGACTGCTGACTTGACAGATGATCAAAAGACAATCATTGACACAATCCACAAGGAGGGTAAGTCACAAAAGGTCATTGCTAAAGAACCTGAGTGCTGTATCTAAGCATATTAATGGAAAGTTGGGTGGAAGGAAAAAGTGTGGTAGAAAAAGGTGCACAAGCAACTGGGATAACCGAAGCCTTGAAAGAATTGTTAAGAAAAGTCCATTCAAAAATTTGAGGGAGATTCATAAGAAGTGGACTGCTGCTGGAGTCATTGCTTCAAAAGCCACCATACACAGATGTATCCAGAACATGGGCTACAAGTGTTGCATTCCTTGTGTCATGCCAAGACCAATAGACAACGGCAGAAGTGTCTTACCTGGGCCAAGGAATAAAAGAACTGGACTGTTGCTCATTGGTCAAAAGTATTGTTATCAGATGAAAGTAAATTTTTCATTTCAATTGGAAATCAAGGTCCCGGAGTCTGGAGGAAGAGTTAAGAGGCACACAATCCAAGCTCCTCGAGGTCTTGTGTGAAGTTTTCACAATCAGTGATGGTTTGGGGAGCATTGTCATCTGCTGGTGTCGGTCCACTGTGTTTTATCAAGACCAAAGTCAGTGTAGCCATCTACCAGGAAATTTTAGAGCACTTCATGGTTCCCTCTGCTGACAAGATTAAATTTCATTATCCAGCAGGACTTGGCACCTGTCCACACTGTCAAAAGTACCAAGACCTGATTTAAAAACAACAGTATCACTGTGCTTGATTGGCCAGCAAACTCGCCTTGACCTTAACCCCATAGAGAATCTATGGGGTATTGTCAAGAGGAAGATGAGAGACACCAGACCAAACAATGCAGATGAGCTGAAGGCTGCTATCAAAGCAACCTGAGCTTCCATAACACCTCAGCAGTGAGACAGTCTGATTGTCTACATGCCATGCCGCATTGATGCAGTAATTGATGTAAAAGGAGCCCTGACCAAGTATTGAGTGCATTTACTGAACATACATTTTAGTAGGCCAACATTTCGGATTTTAAAATCATTTTTCAACTGGTATTATAAAGTATTCTAATTTACTGAGATAATGACTTTTGTTTTTTCATTGGCTGTAAGCCATAATCATCAACATAAACAGAAATAAACACTTCAAATAGATCACTCTGTTTGTAATGACTCTATATAATATACGAGTTTCCATTTTTGTATTGAAGAACTGAAATAAATTAACTTTTTGATGATATTCTAATTTTGTGAGAAGCACCTGTAGATTGGTCTTTTTGATCGTGTTTTATTCCACTTTTCGATCAATGGTATGATGATAATGCATAGTTTTTTGCCTCTTTTTTATTTATTTTTTTCACAGTGTTTTTAAGGGGTTATCTATTGGAACAGTTTTCTAGGTTGGGTCATTCCAGACGTGGCGATACCAAATATGTGTACTTTTTTTTTTACATAAATAAATGCATGTATTTAACTAATATATATATATATTTTTTCTTTATTTTGTGACATTTTAAAAATATTTTTACAATTTTTATTAATTTTTTTTTAATATTGTCCCAGGATGGGACATCAACTCTATTGTGACATATCGCTGATATAATACTCTGCAATGTAAGAGGTGTGTGAGTTGTGCTTTTGTAACGGTTGCACAAGAACTAGTTTGTGCCCCATTCCTCTTCCCCGTGTTTCTACGTCCCTGAGAAGGTGGTAACTTTAATACGTTATACTGTGAAATGTAATGTATGTTATGTGTATTGTAAATGTATACATATTGTATGGATATAGGGAAAGTGTAGTAATTAGAATAGCCCAATAGAGGGGGCACAATAGAATATAATAGGATAAGATAGACTTTAAATAAAGGAGCCCAGCTCGTCCAGGGGTTGGGAGCAATGATCACCTGGAAGGTGAAGGAATACAGGGCAGCTTTAACATGCTTGCAGTAAACGACGCAGAAAGATGCCTAAATGTCCGGGGCAAAACAGACAGGGAACTCCTGAAGATAGTTAGGCTGGCCAGGCAGAAGGCTGCGGTACCGAAGGCAATGGTACGACCCTGCAATATTTCTGAAGAAGTGAGGTGTCGACAGCACAGGGAAAGGAAATGCTATGCTTTGTGAAGGAACTTGTGCTGCACCTGTGACTGATCTGGACGAGCTGTGTAAGGAACTGAGTAAAAGTTGTATGTTTAAAAATGGCAAAAACAGCAATAGCTCTGGTGTCAACCAGAGTTCAAATAAGACCAGTATCACCAAATAGGAATAGAATACAGCAAAGGTTCAAAATATAAAACATAACTTTTAATACATATTGGAAATAAAATCACAATAGTGAGTCACCCAATCAATAAAAAAGAGAGAGAAAGGTGCTGCTTGTTCAGACAGTCAATATGCAATCAACATGGAGGAGACTGGCACCTATCCCTTAAAGATACAAATTGGCCCCTCAATGCACAGAGGAGGCAAAAGGATTCCAAATCACAGCCAAAAAAGATCATAATATAACCAAACAGGTTTCCAAGGCTGTGAGCAAGAATGTACATATAGTATACACCATACAAGAATATATATGTGATGAGAAAAAAGGAACAATCTCACCGCCAATATGAAGAGGTAACAGGAGCCATTACAGGAATCTCGTGGAATGCGATGAATCCCTGGAGCGTTGAAGGGAAGACAATACCCTGTCCATCCCTATGGAGCTATCATAATGCTACCCCAAAGCTCCCGCCCTGACAGGGGCTGTCCACAGCTAGCCCTGTCACACAAAAAGCCCTGCACTTTCCCCTCCAACGCACCAGGGATTCATCGCATTCCACGAGATTCCTGTAATGGCTCCTGTTACCTCTTCATATTGGCGGTGAGATTGTTCCTTTTTTCTCATCACATATATATTCTTGTATGGTGTATACTACATGTACATTCTTGCTCACAGCCTTGGACACCTGTTTGGTTATATTGTGATCTTTTTTGGCTGTGATTTGGAATCCTTTTGCCTCCTCTGTGCATTGAGGGGCCAATTTGTATCTTTAAGGGATAAGTGCCAGTCTCTTCCATGTTGATTGCATATTGACTGTCTGAACAAGCAGCACCTTTCTCTCTCTTTTTTATTAATTTTGTGACTCACTATTGTGATTTTATTTCCAATATTTATTAAAAGTTATGTTTTATATTTTTCACCTTTGCTGTATTCTATGTTTGAAAATGGATCCAGACTCTGCCTGTCATTGTGTGCAGATAAAAGGGAAGAAGCCCTGGCAGATCAGAAAGGACCCTGATGGACAGGAGAGTGGACTAAAAGGTACGCTACAACAGGGACAATGTATTTACGTGGCAGGAGGCCAAGGTACGACAAAGCATCCATTGAGAGCCACGACTACTGCCCTGGCCCCCGTTACACTTGGCGTAGTACGGCAGGATCCAGAAATTTTGCAATATGGAGATGCCAATAATGTGATAAAGAAACGTGCTTTGAATGTGACAGATATCTTGAAATGTGAAGATGCCTCTAATGTACAGATGCCCGGAATGGGATAATTACCTCTAATGTGACAAAACAATATGCCTTGAATGTGACAAAGATGGTGACTCTGAATATGGTGGAAAATGGCACGGAGATTGAGGACAACTCCAACCCCACCCCTCGTGGGCGTCCTGATGTGATAATGGCATGAGATTCAATCTGGCAGAGTCAGCAGTCTAAGCTGGAGATGCATACCCTGGTGAACAGTTCCCGCCCTTGATGGGCGCGATGGAGGAGAAGAAAGTCACGCCCCTTGCAACAGAACCTAGGAGAACGGGCAGGGCCTGATGCAGAACAGGCGGAGCAGTCGGAAGGGGCTCCACCCCTGGAACGGGTGGGGTCCAGAAGAAAACCCCGGGTGCAGCTGCACAGTGCCATTGCAAGACACGGCACAGATGGACCACTCCTGCACGCGTTCCTGCGGCGGAGTAGGCCGCATCGAATGGAGATGGTGACAGATGGAGGAGAAGACCTAGCCCGGAAGGTTGGGAGGAATCACCAACGACTATTGGTCCACTGGGGTCCCTGTACCTGCAAAGGAGTGGAGCTGGGGGCCGCCAGAGCGTCACCGGGAGCTGGATGAGGCCGGTGAACCAGAAGCCAAACATGCCCCAGAGGAGCCTGAGCCGGATATGGAGGAGTCAGAGGGCGCTGCAGCTGTGGCGGAAGGATCTGGCGGTCACGGAGCAATCACTTCCGGGATGCTGGGGCAGGAGGTAGTGAGTGAGCTTCAGACCTGGTCCCCAGAACGTAAGCCCATGAACGGTCACGCCCCGACCCTCGTACCTTCCCATCCCTCAGTCAGGCAGCATGGATCGCAGGGGTAGTTGAGTGGAAGAAGCAATGGGAGAAGTAGATATGGGCAGAGCTACGCTAACCAGGAGGGGGCGCTATGGCAGGACAGCATACCAGCAGGCAGCTAGTCTACACCGACATGGATAACGGATATGGCTTCATCCGTCAGGTGGGCACCAATGCTAAGGTCTATGTAAATGCCGCCTCAGTTAAATATAGAAGGCCCCTGAGAGAAAGCGATTGGGTCTTCTTCTACAAAGAGGATAGCCCTTGGGGGTACTACGCTGTGGCGGTCAGTTTGTGCTTAAAGGATGATTTGAATCTGTACTCGGGCCCGGAACAAGTGCAGTCGGCCCCCTGTTCCCTGGTCGCTGAACGACCAAGGCCCACTCCTCTATCACTGCGGCAGAACATGACACCTGTGGCTGCAGGGTCGTCTACTGGAGCACGGGCGCAGAGCCCAATGTGGGATAAAGCGGCATTGAACGAGTGTCGCTGAAGTGGTGCTTGAACTTTAAAGGAAAGTTGTGCTTGTTGCACCAGATCTGTAAGGAATAAGACTGTTCCGCATCCCTGTGTGCAAAGTAGCCCTATAGCACCCAAGATCAGGTGCAGTGTAGCCACAGTTGAACATTGACAGGTATTGTTTTTCTTCCCCTCTCCAAGTTTTGTTGTGCCTGTTGCTCCTCCCCTGCTGGATGGCAGGACCCTAACCCTAAGGGATTACGTGCCCGTGGACTGAAAACGAACTGTGTGTGACTGTTGAGCGTGCAGTACACGTGTTCGAAGGGCCATACTCCATGCCAAAGGGGGAGGGGGAAGACCCCCAAGGACTGAGGGCCTAATGAGCAGGTCAGGATGATCTGATAAATAACTATGGATTGTGTAAGTGCTTGGGTCCTGTAGGCAGAGGGGACCGAAGCTTATTGGACTTAAGGTGCTAACTGAGGGACTGTGACCAGGAACCTGTTTAAGGAAAAGGACTCCCTCCAGAGCGGTTGGTGTCCAGTACATTCCGCTGAGCCAAAAGACTTTGTTCAATCGTAAAAAGATTTATAGGAAGTAAATGCGTTTTTATATATATGGACTTCTACGTTGAGATAACAGACTGTCCAACTCATTTAACTGTTTACCTCCCTGCGTGGAGTATTTTACTGTAGAAAATTAAAGTGGCATTCTACCAGCACTACATGGTCGGGGACGACCATATTTAAAGGAGGGAGAAGTATAAGGGTTGTACAAGGACAAGTTTGTGCCCCACTCCCCTTCCCCCATGTTTCTACGTCCCTGAGAAGCTGGTATCTTTAATACGTTGTACTGTGAAATGTAATGTATGTTATGTGTATTGTAAATGTATGTGTATTCTATGGCTATAGGGAAAGTGTAGTAATTAGAATATTCCACTAGAGGGGCACAATAGAATATAATAGGAAGATAACAGACTCATAGGATTGTTAGTTAAGTTAGTAGGGGTCAACTGGGGTAAAGTAGTGAGCTTCCTTGGTTTAAGTCAGTAGGGCCTGGGAGCCTTGGCAGGGCAGTTCTGTCACGCAACATTTAAATAAAGGAACCCAGCTCATCCAGGGGTTGGGAGCAACGATCACCTGGAAAGTGAAGGAATACAGGGCAGCTTCAACATGGTGGCGGTAAACTACGCAGGAAGACGACTAAATGTCCGGAGCAAAACAGACAGGGAACTCCTGAAGATAGTTAGGCTGGCCAGACAGAACGCTGCAGTACCAAAGGCAATGGTATATTCCTGTAGAAGTGAGGGATAGCACAGGGAAAGGACATGCTATGCTTTGTGAAGGAACTTGTGCTGTACCTGTGACTGATCTGGACGAGCTGTGTAAGGCACTGAGTAAAGTTGTATGTTTGAAAATGGATCCAGACTCTGCCTGTCATTGTGTGCAAATAAAAGGGAAGAAGCCCTGGCAGATCAGAAAGGACCCTGACGGACAGGAGAGCAGACTAAAAGGTACACTACAAAAGGGACAATGAACAGTGGGTTTGGAAAGTATTCATTAAATTTTTCACTCTATGTTTCATCGCAGCGATTTGGTAAATGCAAAAAAAGTTATTTTTTCTCTCATTAATGTACACACTACACCCCATCTTGACTGATAAAAACCAGAAATGTAGACATTTTTGCTAATTTATTAAAAAAGAAAAACTGAAATATCACACGGTCATAGGTATTACTTTTGCAAATTTATTAAAAAAGAAAACTGAAATATCACATGGTCATAAGTATTCCTTTTACGTTACATGCTGTCCATTTTCTTGTCATCCTCCTTGAGATGGTTCTACTCCTTCACTGGAGTCCAGCTAATTAAACAGATAGGACTTGATTTGTACAGTCATGGCCAAAAGTTTTGAGAATGACACAAATATTATATTTTCACATGATCTGCTGCCCTCTGGTTTTTATGTGTGTTTGACAGATGTTTTTATCACAGACAGAAATATAATAATTGCAAACATATGAGTAACAAAAGCTTATATGACAGTTAGAATGAGTTAATGCAGCAAGTCAATATTTGCAGTGTTGATCCTTCTTCTTCAGGACCTCTGCAATTCTCCCTGGCATGCTCTCAATCAACTTCTGGACCAAATCCTGACTGATAGCAGTCCATTCTTGCACAATCAATTCTTTGATTTTGTCAGAATTTTTAGGTTTTTGTTTGTCCACCCGTCTCTTGATGATTGACCACAAGTTCTCAATGGGATTAAGATCTGGGGAGTTTCCAGGCCATAGACCCAAAATCTCTATGTTTTGTTCCCTGAGCCATTTAGTTATCACCTTTGCTTTATGGCAAGGTGCTCCATCATGCTGGAAAAGGCATTGTTGATCGCCAAACTACTCTTGGAGGGTTGGGAGAAGTTGCTCTTGGAGGACATTCTGGTACCATTCGTTATTTATGGCTGTGTTTTTAGGCAAAATTGTGAGAGAGCAGATTCCCTTGGCTGAGAAGCAACCCCACACATGAATGGTTTCGGGATGCTTAACAGTTGGCATGAGACAAGACTGGTGGTAGCGCTCACCTTGTCTTCTCCGAATGAGGCGTTTTCCTGATGTCCCAAACAATCGAAAAGGGGATTCATGAGAGAAAATAACTTTACCCCAGTCCTCAGCAGTCCACTGCCTGTACCTTTTGCAGAATATCAGTCTGTCCATGATGTTTTTTTCTGGAGAGAAGTGGCTTCTTTGCTGCCCTCCTTGAGACTAGGCCTTGCTCCAAGAGTCTCCGCCTCACAGTGCGTGCAGATGCACTCACACCTGCCTGCTGCCATTCCTGAGCAAGCTCTGCACTGCTGGTAGCCCGATCCCGCAGCTGAAACACTTTTAAGAGACGGTCCTGGCGCTTGCTGGTCTTTTCTGGGCGCCCTGAAGCCTTTTTTGGCAACAATGGAACCTCTCTCCTTGAAGTTCTTGATGATGCGATAGATTGTTGACTGAGGTGCAATCTTTCTAGCTGCGATACTCTTCCCTGTTAGGCCATTTTTGTGCATTGCAATGATGACTGCACGTGTTTCTTTAGAGATAACCATGGTTAACAGAAGAGAAACAATGATGCCAAGCACCAGCCTCCTTTTAAAGTGTCCAGTGGTGTCATTCTTACTTAATCATGATGTCACGCTGTATAGCAGATATATATATATGTGATGACAGTAATCTATATCAAAAGGGCAACATACTATATAACATGCGCATAGATATATGATAACATAGAATTACCTGACAGAATGTCCAGTGGGTCAATACTGAATCCGTTATACGCTGTCTCCGGCTAGAGGGTGACCGGGGTCTATGCTGACCCTAAACTGGGGTCCTGACTAATCCCTCTACCTGGAGGTACTGTTAAAGGTACAGAGGTCCAGGCCACCAGCGTAAACCCTGTCTCCTATCAATCCCTGCCAACTGTAATCTAGTCCTAAGAAGGACCCTGATTACCACCAAAGGGAATGAACAGGTAACGGTTAATGAACAGAAAGACATAAAAGAAAGACAAGAAATAAAGTAAATAAAGTCTTACATACAACACTCACACACAGTAGGAACACCTAAGGTCTCAGAGATAAACTATAAGCTATAAGAGTAAAAACAACTAAGGAGCTCTTAGCTTAAGTATTCTCAGAACCGCTCCAGTCTGCTAGACTACATGAATGCTTTCACCGGCATCTAACAAGCAGACTGGCAGGAATATAAAGGAAACTAATTAGAACATAATCAAAAGCAGCCGGGCGAGGCTGGACCTAGTCTTAGCAAAGAGCTAGGTAAAATTAACTCTCTCATTACCAAACACAAAGAAACAGCAGCTCAGCTG
>JARQOD010000002.1:295595604-295636703 GCA_033576555.1 Oophaga sylvatica
GGTGCATTCCTCTGTTTTATGTGAGTAAATATTTGTATGCCTGGTATTCTCAATTACCCTTGTTCATGTTGCCGTGTTTGTCGGGTTGGTGTACTAAGGTGCACGGCAGCGCCCCTCTTCCCTGGGTGGGGAAAGAGAACAGACGGAGCGCTGATTCATGAGACAAGGCAAGGGTGAAGGCCCCGGCATCTTCACCTTTAGAAGAATCACGGGGAATAGAGCAAGCTAGGGTGCCTCCTAGTGGTAGGGACAGTGAAGGAGCCCCTGGTCCCGGGTCCCCCAACAGCTGAGTCGTGACAGTTACCACATGTGTTGAGACATCAAGAGACCAGGCAAGGAAGCACCAAAGATGGAGTGTACAGTTTTCTTTTTATCCATTTTAGGCCACATTCACATGTTCAGAATTTGGTCAGTATTTTACATTAATATTGTTAAGCCAAAACCAGGAGTGGGTGAAAAATGCAGAAGTGGTGATGTGTTTCTATTATACTTTTCCTATGATTGTTCCTCTCCTGGTTTTGGCTTATACTTAAACTGATGTAAAATACTGACCAAATACTGAATGTGTGAACGTGGCCTTAAACTTAATGAAAAGTGTTTTTGCAGTTGAGGTGTTTTGCAGATTTTGACTTCCTCATTGAATTTAATGGGGAGGAAAATCTTCAAGAAAGTAGAAATAAAAGTCCAGCTCACCAGTGCAGCATACCAGAGATCGGAGCAAGGAACCGCTGTGTCAGACGTAGAACATTGCAAAAGGAAAAAATCCAGCTCAACGATGAAGTGAAGATAAAAAAATCTTTATTCACTTGTCATTCCAAATACAGAGGAGTATCAGCATAGATAGCAGCAGATGAATGCGTTATCAACGCGTTTCAGGTGACGCAGCACCCTTAGTCATCGTTGAGCTGGATTTTCTCCTTTTGCAAAATCTTCAAGAAGTCTGTGACAAGTTTGCAACAAGATTGATATGCTGCAGATTTCAAGTCTGTAAAACCGGTGTCCTACTAGCGAATCACATACAATGCAAGAGCATTGGATGCGATATGCAAATGACACTTGGCTCCTGCCCTGCTGCGAGCATGAGGCAAATGTCAGTGCTCTGTATTACGATACTCTCGCATGAGAGGATCGCACCACAGCTGTGGAGGAGGCATAAAAATTAATTTCTCCGTCTCCTCTGCTGCCGGCGTTAGCGGCAAGTGCACTGGACTCGGGGGTTAACAAACGCATCCATAGACTTATATGGGTGCGTGCGATCCGAATTCAGCATGCTGCAAAATGCAATTGAGAAAGGAAACATAGAATTAAATTGGTACAAATGCAATCTGATTTTTAATCGGATTGCATGTGTCTGATTTAATCACAAATCACAAGTGGGGGCAAGCTCTAACGCATGTCAACTTCCGAACTGATATTTTTTCCATTTATGGAGATTTGTCACATGAGATTTGTTGCTGCTAAAGTAATATGCTGCTTATTTTCCACCTGCAAATTTGGATGAAAATTCTACAGCATAGCTTCTCCATGTGAACATAACCTTACAATTGTTTTATATTTTTTTCAGGGATGTTCTCCTATTGATTTCACGAATCATGCTAATATTTACTCCATTTCACATTTGTGATGCAACAAACGTAAGTATAGCCATCAAAAGTAACTTTATATATAAAAATAAAATAGTAGGTAAATTGTGTTAAAGGGAAACCTGAGAGTAGATTGTAAGCTCTCACGAGCAGGGTCGGCTTATTTTGCTTTAATTATTGTATTGTTAACGCTGTTACCTATGACTTGTGTTTTGAAATTGTTAAACTGTAAAGCGCTGCGGAATATGTTGGCGCTATATAAATAAAGATTATTATTATTATTATTAGATACAGTACAGACCAAAAGTTTGGACACACCTTCTTATTCAAAGATTTTCCTGTATTTTCATGACTATGAAAATTGTACATTCACACTGAAGGCATCAAAACTATAAATTAACACATGTGGAATTATATACTTAACAAAAAAGTGTGAAACAACTGAAATTATGTCTTATATTCTAGGTTCTTCAAAGTAGCCACCTTTTGCTTTGATTACTGCTTTGCACACTCTTGGCATTCTCTTGATGAGCTTCAAGAGGTAGTCACCTGAAATGGTTTTCACTTCACAGGTGTGCCCTGTCAGGTTTAATAAGTGTGATTTCTTGCCTTATAAATGGAGTTGGGACCATCAGTTGTGTTGTGCAGAAGTCTGGTGGATACACAGCTGATAGTCCTACTGAATAGACTGTTAGAATGCGTATTATGGCAAGAAAAAAGCAGCTAAGTAAAGAAAAACGAGTGGCCATCATTACTTTAAGAAATGAAGATCAGTCAGTCCGAAAAATTGGGAAAACTTTGAAAGTGTCCCCAAGTGCAGTTGGAAAAATCATCAAGCGCTTCAAAGAAACTGGCTCACATGAGGACCGCCCCAGGAAAGGAAGACCAAGAGTCACCTCTGCTTCTGAGGATAAGTTTATCCGAGTAACTAGCCTCAGAAATCGCAGGTTAACAGCAGCTCAGATTAGTGACCAGGTCAATGCCACACAGAGTTCTAGCAGCTGACACATCTCTACAACATCTGTTAAGAGGAGACTTTGTGCAGCAGGCCTTCATGGTAAAATAGCTGCTAGGAAACCACTGCTAAGGACAGGCAACAAGCAGAAGAGACTTGTTTGGGCTAAAGAACACAAGGAATGGACATTAGACCAGTGGAAATCTGTGCTTCGGTCTGATGAGTCCAAATTTGAGATCTTTGGTTCCAACCACCGTGTCTTTGCGTGACGCAGAAAAGGTGAACGGATGGACTCTACATGCCTGGTTCCTACCGTGAAGCATGGAGGAGGAGGTTGATGGTGTGGGGGTGTTTTGATGGTGACACTGTTGGGGATTTATTCAAAATTGAAGGCATACTGAACCAGCATGGTTACCACAGCATCTTGCAGCGGCATGCTATTCCATCTTGTTTGCGTTCAGTTGGACCATCATTTATTTTTCAACAGGATAATGACCCCAAACACACCTCCAGGCTGTGTAAGGGCTATTTGACCAAGAAGGAGAGTGGTGGGGTGGCACGCCAGATGACCTGGCCTCCACAGTCACCAGCCCTGAACCCAATCGAGATGGTTTGAGGTAAGCTGGACCGGAGAGTGAAGGCAAAAGGGCCAACTAGTGCTAAGCATCTCTGGGAACTCCTTCAAGACTGTTGGAAGACCATTTCTGGTGACTACCTCTTGAAGCTCATCAAGAGATTGCCAAGAGTTTGCAAAGCAGTAATCAAAGCAAAAGGTGACTACTTTGAAGAACCTAGAATATAAGACATATTTTCAGTTGTTTCACATTTTTTTGTTACGTATATAATTCCACATGTGTTAAGTCATAGTTTTGATGCCTTCAGTGTGAATGTACAATTTTCATAGTCATGAAAATACAGGAAAATCTTTGAATGAGAAGGTGTGTCCAAACTTTTGGTCTGTACTGTACATACTGCTGATCCATGGGCAGCATGTGTCAGACCATGGCTATATGATTTCACATATATATGTTTAACTACTTCACCACTTTGTGATTTTCCGTTTTTGCGATTTTCGTTTTTTGCACCTTCTTCCCAGAGTCATATTTTTTCATCAATATGGTCGCTTGAGGGTTTGTTTTTTTCAGGAAAAGTTGTACTTTTTTTTTACCATGTTCTCTACATGCTAAAACTGACCTGCCTTTATGATTCTCCAGGTCGATTTTGCAGATACCAAACATATCTACTGTATATACTTGAGTATAAGCCGACCCGAGTATAAGCCGAGGCACCTAATTTTGCCACGGACAACTGGGTAAGCTTATTGACTCGAGTATACCATGGGTTCGGAAAGTATTCAGACCTCTTTAAATTTTTCACTCTTTGTTTCGTAGCAGCCATTTGGTAAATGCAAAAAAGTTCATTTTTTTCTCATTAATGTACACTCTGCACCCTATCTTAACTGAGAAAAACCAGACATTTTTCCAAATTTATCAAAAAAGAAAAACTGAAATATCACATGGTCATAAGTATTCAGACCCTTTGCTCAGACACTCATCTTTAAGTCACATGCTGTCCATTTCCTTGTGATCCTCCTTAAGATGGTTCTACTCCTTCATTGGAGTACAGGTGTGTTTAACTAAACAGGATTTGATTTGGAAAGGCACGCACCCTCACAGCTCACAGTACATGTCAAACCAAATGAGGGGACAGGAAACTGGCCAATGAGCTCAGAGACAGAATTGTGGCAAGGCACTCATCTGGCCAAGGTTACAAAAGAATTTCCTTTCTGCAGCACTCAAGGTTCCTAAGAGCACAGTGGCCTCCATAATCCTTAAATGGAAGAAGTTTGGGACCACCAGAAGACTTCCTAGACCAGGCCTTCCAGCCAATCTGAGCAATCGTGGGAAAAGAGCCTTGGTGCGAGAGGTAAAGAAGAACCCCAAGATCACTGTGGCTAAGCTCCAGAGATGCAATAGTGAGATGGGAGGAAGTTCCACAAAGTTAACTATCGCTGCAGCCCTCCACCAGTCGGGCCTTCATGGCAGAGTGGCCAGACGGAAGCCTCTCCTCAATGCAAGACATATGAAAGCCCATATAGAGCTTGCTAAAAAAAAAACATGAAGGACTCCCAGACTATGAGAAATAATATTCTCTGGTCTGATGAGACGAAGATAGAACTTTTTGGTGATAATTCTAAGTGGTGTGGATAAAACCAGGCACTATTCATCACCTGCCTGCCCAATACAATCCCAACAGTGAAATGTGGTGGCAGCATCATGCTATGGGGGTGTTTTTCAGCTGCAGGGACAGGATGACTGGTTGCATATGAATTAAACATGAATGCGGCCAAGTACACAGATATCTTGAATGACAACCTCTTCCAGAGTGCTCTGGACCTCATACTTGGCCAAAGGTTCACCTTTCAACAAGACAACAATGACCCCAAGCACACATCTAAAATAACAAAGGATTTGCTTCAGAACAACTCTGTGACCATTCTTGACTGGTCCAGATAAAGCTCTGACCTAAACCCAATTGAGCATCTCGGAGAGACCTGAAAATGGCTGTTCACCAACGTTCACCATCCAACCAGACAGAACTGGAGAGAATTTGCAAGGAAAAATGGCAAAAACTTCTTGCATCATTCCCAAGAAGACTCATGGCTGTACTAGCTCAAAAAGGTGCTTCTACTCAATACTGAACAAAGAGTCTGAATACTTATGACCATGTGATATTTCAGTATTTCTTTTTTAATAAATTCGCAAAAAATTCGACATTTCTGTTTTTTTTCAGTAAAGATGGGGTGCAGAGTGTACATTAATGAGAAAAAAATGAACTTTTTTGTATTTACCAAATGTCTGCAATGAAATAAAGAGTGAACCCACTGAAAGCCGGGTATGTATTGTCCCCTCATCCCTGTCCTGCTATGCATGGCTTTCCTCCGTCCTGTCCTGCTATGCGTGGCTTCCCCGTCGCTGTCCTGCTATGCGTGGCTTCCCCCATCGCTGTCCTGGTATACGTCGCTCCCCCCCATCTCGTCGTTGTATGCATGGCTCCCCCGGTCAAGTCGTTGTATGCATGGCTCACCCCCTCCCGATCTGGTATGCATGCTTCGTACTACAAAAAAAACCCATCCTACTCAACCTCCTTCAGCGTGTCCTCACAGTATCTCCATTGGGGCCAGCTTTCTGTAGCTCTTCCTGTGCTGAGCAATCACGTGGCACCGCTCATTAAGGTAATGAATATGCGCTCCATGCCTATGGGAGTGGAGATGCGTGCATATTCATTACCTTAATGAGCGGTGCCACATGATCGCTTAGCACAGGAAGAGCTGCCGGGACCAATGGAGATGCGAAGACGGCGCGAAGGAGGGTGAGTATGATGTCTTCTGGATGCCGGTGGCTGCAGCTGTTACTGCTATAAGAGAAATGAATATTCATTTCTCTTTAGCAGCGGCACAGTTAGGCTATGGTTCCACGGTCCGGAACCATAGCGCTTTTGACGGAGCGGAAATTCCGCTCCGTCTAAGCCCGCCCCCTTTCTGACGCGCGCTATTTCCGGAGGTGTTCAGGACACCTCCGGAACACCTCCGGAAAGAGCGCAGGCTACATAGCCCTGTGTTAATTATGTTGCGGCGATGCACCGTCGCCGCAATACGCGAGGACATGCTGCGGTCTGAAAAGACGCGCCGCATGTCCGTTTACGCAGGTCTGCCACCTGCGTATTGTTACGCATAGTGGAGACGGGATTTCTTGAAATCCCTCCACTATGCTGTAACATCTGGACGCTGCGTGTTTGGCGCTGCGCCAGCGCACAGCGCCAAACACGCAGCGTTTCCTGACCGTGGAAACTCACCCTTACAGCCGCAGCAGCCGGCTCCTGCCGCTGCTCCGCCACTCCCCCTCCCCCGCCGGCTTTCTGGACATTGACTCATGTATCAGCTGAGTGGGGCGTTTTCAGCACACAAAAAATGTGCTGAAAAACTCAGCTTATACACGAGTATATACAGTAGGTTCTTTTTTATTTAAGTGTAAAAAATTGCAAAGTTTGTAAAAAAAAACAAAACAAAAAAAACGCCATTATCCGAGACCCGTAGCATCTCCATTTTTTTATTTTTTTTGGATCTAGGAATGGGTGAGGGCTTATTTTTTGCGTCCCTAGCTGAAGTTTTTGTAAATACCATACACATCTTTCAGTTGCCTATTATTACATTTTATTGCAATGTTGAGGCGACCAAAAAACGTAATTCTGGCTTTTTTTGTTTTTGTTCTCATTACACCGTTTACTGATCGGATTAATTCTTTTATATTTTGATAGATCAGACGTTTCTGAACACAGCAATACCAAATATGTGTATTTTTTTTTTTTTATTGTTTTATTTTGAATGTGGCAAAATGGGGGTGATTTGAACTTTAATGTTTTTTACTTTTTTAAAATTTATAAACTTTTTTTTACACATTATACCTGCTTCAATAGTCTCTTTAGGAGACTTGAAGCCGTAAACTTCTGATCGCTTGTGCTACACATAGTAGAGCTTCAGCCTTGCTATGGGTAACAAAAATGATAATATGCAATGAATGCTGGCCACGGGGCAGAGATCATAGCAGGTCGTCAATGACAACCCCCGGGGTTTCCTGCAGACCCTGATTGTCATGCCAACCCATCGGTGCCCCGCGATCATATAACAGAGGCGTTGATGGGTGGGGTTAGTGACACGCTTCCGGAGCGTGCATGTTACATGCCGCTGTCAGAGATTAGCAGCTGCATTTAACATTTTAACAGCCGCAGGTGGATCGCGATTCCACCTGCAGCTGTTAGGGGCACATGACAGCTTCAAGGAAGTAGAGGCAACCTTTGATGTATAGGTACGTCATATGTCGTAAAGGGATTAACTCTGAAATGACGCTAGGGACCAAGCCGCATGGAAGACTAGTCTCATAATAATAATTTCATAATAATTTTTGTTTCTATAATGCCATCATGTTCCGCAGAACTTTACATTTTTAATCTTAATGCGAACCTAACAGGTGCTTCTTCCCACCCAGTACCAGTGTCTGACAGGTCTCTCTCTGTGTGCATTTATAGAGAGAGATCTATCACTCCAGGACAGTGAGCAGGGAGAATCCTGCGTCAGGTTCCCATTAAGACTAGTACATACTTATAAAATATAAATCAATTTCCTGTTTAGAACCTGGTATGATGATTTTTTCTGCTATTATTAATGCATTGATTATTACCATTATTTTCAAAAGTAAAGAGTCTGATAGCATTTAAAAACTGCATTGCAGTATTCCAGCGGAGGAGTACTGAGAGGATTAGGAAAGCAATCAATTGGAGCTATTACCAATGCCATTGGCTACTATGCTATTGGACTGCCAGTTGGAATTTCACTGATGTTTCTAGTGAAACTTGGAATCGTAGGTGAGATTACTAGCCTATAAGTATGTAAGCATGTATCTACAACTTCAGTTTAAAGTGAATTCAAATAATATATAAAGATTAAGGTAATTTAAAAGAACAATCAAAACTCTAACAAAGTGATATCTTCATTAACGCCTTCACCCCCAGTCAGTTTTCCCCTTCATGACCAGGAAAAATTTTGCAATTCTTACCAGTGTCACTTTTTGTGGCAATAAATCTGGAACGCTTCAACAGATTCCAGTGATTCTGTGAGCTTTTTTTTTTCAGAATGTATTTTACTTCATGATAGTGGTAAAATTTGTTTGATATTGACTTGCATTTATGTGTGAAAATATCAGAAATTTTGAGAATATTAATTCTTATTCCCTTAAACCAGACAGGTATGCCACACAAAATAGGTAATAAATAACATTTATGTCCACTTTACTTCTGCATAATTTTTGAAACATATTTCTTTTGTTAAGAAGTTATAAGGGTTAAAATTTGATCAGCAATTTCTAATTTTTCCAACAGGATTTACAAAACCATTGTTTTAGGGACCACCTCACATTAGCAGTGACTTTGGGGGTCTTATATGACATAAAATACCCAATAACGACACCATTCTAAAAAACTACACCCCTCAAAGTCCACAAAACTATATTCAAGAAGTTTATTAACCCTTCAGGTGCTTCATAGGAATTAAAGCAATGTGGAAGGAAAACAAAATTAACATTTTACTTTTTTCACAAATATTTTACTTTAGCCCCACATTTTATTTAGATGTGTGGTGAACACCTTGAACCCCTAGGTGCTTCACAGAAGTTTATAACATAGAGCCGTGAAAATAAAAAAATCTATTTTTTTCCCTCAAAAATGTTCTTTTATTCCCAATTTTTCTATTTTCACAAGGTAACAGGAGAAAATCTACTGAAAATTTGTTGTGCAATTTCTCTTGTATAAATCAATACCCTATATGAGGGGGGAAAGCTACAGTTTGGGCTCACTGCAGATCTTGGAACAGAAGGAGCACCTTTTTACTTTTTGAACACAAACATGGCTAGAATCGAGAGTGGATGCCATGTTGCATTTGGAGAGCCACTAATGTGTCTATAATGTCGAAACCCCTGACAATGACCCCATTTTGGAAACAAGATCAATCAAGGAATTTATCTAGATGTGTGCTGGGCACCTTGAAACCCCAGGTGCTTTATAATGTAGAACCGTAAAAATAACAAATCTATTTTTTCCTATAAAAATGTTCTTTTAGCCCAAATTTTTTTATTTTCACAAGGGTAAAGAGAGAAAATGGACCCCAAAATTTGTTGTGCGATTTCTCTTGAGTATGCTTATACCCCATATATGGGGGTTCTAAGACCTCTAATAGAACATGTAGATAAAATGTGATTTTATCTACATGCTCTAATAAATTGATGTCACTAATTGTCAAATATGTAGAGCTGGAACTAAACAAATTAAAGTGTATAGCTGTCAGGGTTCCACCGCTCATTGTGTCTGGGATGCAGTTACTGACAGCTTGGCCATCCAATCTGGTACAGGGGCGTACTGAGCTGTCAGTGTGGCGATTGACAGCTCGACTATCCAATCTGAGACTGGGAGGCGTCGGCTGTCAAGTGTTCGTTATTCCATTGTGATTGCCATCAGGGCCGGCTCCAGGTTTTTATGGGCCCCGGGCGAAAGAGTCTCAATGGGCCCCTTTAACACAGACCACGATTCATGATGCACAGATACAGCAGAGAAATATAGTACAGCGCCAAAGATTTCACTTCTTACATTACATGACTGATATCTATTGTAAATTCTACAATAGCTCAAAAACCGCCAAATCCTCACAGCGCACAGTACAGACTGGACAGTACAGTCCTCCATACAATATTATGGGCACCACATAGTCTCCCGCTCATCACCCATATAATACCCCATGCAGGATGTCACCACCTTTCCCCCATATAATGCTCCATACAGAATACTGGACCCAATACAGTATAATGCTCCATACAGAATACTGGACCCAATATAATGCTCCATACAGAATACTGGACCACATAAATTGCTCCATACAGGATACTGGTCCCCATATAATGCTCCATACAAAATATGGAGCTCTTCTCTGCAATGCGCTGCTCTCTGCACTGTTACGGCTCAGGAGAGGCCGTATCACCTCCCCATCACCTCCAACATGGCCTTCTCCCCATCTCCTCCATCAATGCCTTCTCCCCATCACCTCCATCAATGCCTTCTCCTCATCACCCCCATCATTGCCTTCTCCCCATCACCTCCATCATGGCCTTCTCCCCATCACCCCATCATGGCCTTCTCCCCATCACCTCCATCAATGCCTTCTCCCCATCACCTCCATCAATGCCTTCTCCCCATCACCCCCCATGATTGCCTTCTCCCCATCACCTCCATCAATGCCTTCTCCCCATCACCCCCCATCATTGCCTTCTCCCCATCACCTCCATAATGGCCTTCTCCCCATCATTGCCCTCTCCTCCACCTACACACACACACAGACACACACAGGAGCATTCACCTGTCTGCACATTCACACACACACACACACCACATCTCATCTGTCCGGTGTCCGCACCGCAGGCTCTCCCGCAGCATCACCGGTGCCCGCGCTTTCTCTCTCTGCCACAGCCGACCGCTAAATGATGATGACATCATCCAGCGGCGCTGCTGTGAGAGGAAGCGCGGGCACCCTGCAGGGGCCCCCTGGAGCCCAGAGGTGCGGAGGCACGGGGAGAGGTAAGTATTGTGCCAGCTGCCGGGGCCTTGAGCAAGCATGGGGGCCCAGTAGCGGCGCTGGCACCGCTCTCCTCCGCTAACGGGCGCCGGGGTGCCCGACGGCGAGTGGGCCCCCCGCCTGCTCAGGGCCCCGGCACTTGCCCGGGTACGCCGGGTGCTCACGCCGGCCCTGATTGCCATGCTACTTAACTGAGCTGTTTCTCCAGACCTCTGGCAGAGATGTACATTCAGCTAGTGAGGTTTGTGCTTCCTGTGCCTTGAGTTCTGTATGCTTGATCTTTTGTTGACTGATCTTGGACTTCATTCTGACCATCCTTCTGTTTAACCACTTCTGCTCTGATCCATTGTCCTCTTAGTATTCTGACCTTGGAACGTTACCTGACCACGCTTTTGTCTCTTCCTTTTGTTAATGACGTACCCTCTTGGCTTCTAACCTTGGACTCCTTGACCATTCCTACTCACGGCTTAGCCATAGCTTTTGCCTTAGTGAATGCACAATTAAACAGTTTCAATTGAAAGCCTATAAATATCCATGGAATCCCTACTCTGCTCTGTGTGCTCATTCAGACACGAAATATATGCTCTTGCCTCCTAAGCTGCACACTTCTCAGAGCTCTTTTAAGTGATCAGTTGATCAGTAGGAGTCGTAGGACCTGGACTCCCACTGATCTGCAAGAAATTAAAGGTTCTAAAAAATATTAAAAATAAGTCACAAGTTTAGTTACTCCTTAAAAACAACAGCAGAGATGGTAGTATCTGTCCAAAATACCATTGTAAGCGGTACATTCCACTGAGTAAAGGCCTCTGCAGATGAACGAATGAGAAATCATCCAAGTACAATCCAGAAAAGTCGGATAATTTTTTTCTAATTGTTATCCAATTTTCAACCTTGTGTCATCGACGGCTATGATTGGGCCTATATACGCCCCTTTCCTATGTCATACTTAGCCTGCGTCATTATGAGGCGGGCTTTACTGCATCCAATTGAGTGCTGATTGGGTGCAATGAGTCTGCTCCAGACTTTAGTCTGCTCCACATATTTCAAATCCCATATTTCAAATTACAGATTTCTAATTACACTACTGTGAATTAGACTAGAATTCTAGAATGCATTTGGCCACACATCAATCCTACAGCATTGTCATCATCACCCTGTGACCGAGATGTTCTTCTGTTCCCACAGGTATTAACTGCAAAATTTCCCCAGCTTTCCAGTGTTCCTGAATGACCCCTGTGTATTGCTTTGTTTCGTGGTATGAACTGCAAAATTTCCCCAGCTTTCCAGTGTTCCTGAATGCCCCCTGTATATTGCTTTGTTTCATGGTATGAACTGCAAAATTTCCCCAGCTTTCCAGTGTTCCTGAATGCCCCCTGTGTATTGCTTTGTTTCATGGTATGAACTGCAAAATTTCCCCAGCTTTCCAGTGTTCCTGAATGCCCCCTGTGTATTGCTTTGTTTCATGGTATGAACTGCAAAATTTCCCCAGCTTTCCAGTGTTCCTGAATGCCCCCTGTGTATTGCTTTGTTTCATGGTATGAACTGCAAAATTTCCCCAGCTTTCCAGTGTTCCTGAATGCCCCCTGTGTATTGCTTTGTTTCATGGTATGAACTGCAAAATTTCCCCAGCTTTCCAGTGTTCCTGAATGCCCCCTGTGTATTGCTTTGTTTCATGGTATGATTTGCTCACCCATCTTCTTGTATACATAATTGTACTCCATTCTTGTTATCTTCACCACACATCTGAGTGGTCTGTGTAACCCCTACCCCCTTTTATGACCTTTGCTTAACTCTGTACATCTGGCCTGGGCAGTCCCAGCCCACTTCCCAATCACACCTGATTGCCCTTAGCTGCATATTTATTCAGTGCAATGGGTCTGCTCCAGACTTTAGTCTGCTCCACATATTTTAAATCCCATATTTCAAATGACAGATTTCTAATTACACTACTGTGAATTAGACTAGAATTTGACTGCAAGGTAACAGATTATAAAACCACTATGTTTCATTTTCTTATCACTTTCACACCCCATCCTCCTTTCTTTCTTCCTATCCCCTGTAATCCCCCCACCTAGTAAGGAATTAGTCATTTCTCCCTCCATTCTCCCCAGCCATCTCACCTTTCCCTCAGAACTGTTCCTCCACATACAATCCTTTTTACCAAGACACACACGGCCACACAATGGCTTATCCTGCTCCCACCTTCTAACGCTCTGTCTGCCACTCCTCATCGCTGGCGATGTATCCCCAAATCCTGGCCCTCCTCAACACATCCCCACACTCATTTCTAACACCCTGCCACGATCTTCCACACATTTTTGCAACCCTGTCAACCTCATACCTATCCATCCACACCCCCCTCCCCCAGTCCCCCTACCCGGAGCACTATGGAACGCACGCTCCGTCTGCAATAAACTGTCATTTATCCACGACCTCTTTATCACCAACAAACTCTCCTTCCTTGCCATCACTGAAACCTGGCTCACTCCCTCTGACACAGCCTCCAGCTGCGCTCTCATATGGCGGATTTCATCTTTCTCACACCCCTCGCCCCAGCAACAAACGCGGTGGAGGAGTTGGCTTACTCCTGTCTGATACCTGCTCCTTTACTCCTATTCAAATTCCACCCTCCGCTGCTATTCCCTCGTTCGAAGTGCACTCCGTCCGCATCTATTCCCCCTCCAACCTCCAGCTGGCTGTCATCTACCGCCCCCCGGAACTTGCCATCTCCACCTTTCTCGACCACTTCACCACCTGGCTACTCCATTTCCTCTCTGCTGACATCCCCACCATCATCATGGGCGATTTCAACATCCCCATTGACACTTCCACCCCGGCGGCCTCTAAACTTCTTTCGCTCACGGCTTCCCTCGGCCTCACTCAATGGTCCTCTGCGGCCACTCACAAAGGCGGTCACACGCTGGACCTTATCTTCACCCGCCTCTGTTCCCTCACCAATCTCACTAACTCCCCACTCCCCCTGTCTGACCACAACCTACTGACATTCTCTTCCCTCTCCTCTGTTAGTACGCATCCCCCACTCCACAAACTCACCCACCCTCGCAGAAATCTCAAACACCTCAATTTACAATCGCTCTCTGAGTCCCTCCTCCCTCTCACAGACATAGCCTCACTTAATGACACAGATGCTGCTGCCACATTTTATAACACCACAATAAAAACCACACTTGATTCGGCCGCCCTCCTCACGCAGAGCAAAACTCGTACAATCAACAGGCAGCCCTGGCTGACCGGCCTGACCAAAGAACTGAGACGGGCTTCCAGGGTTACCGAGCGGAGATGGAAGAGAACCCATTCTACCGAGCACCTCAACGCATACAAGCAGTCCCTCGCCAGCTTCAAGTCCACGCTCTCTGCCGCAAAACAAACTTACTTCGCATCTCTCATATCCTCTCTGTCTCACAACCCTAAACAGCTCTTCAACACTTTCAATTCTCTACTCCATCCCACAGCTCTTCCTCCCTCTCCTCTCATTTCTGCCGAAGACTTTGCCTCCTTTAAGCAAAAGATTGATACTATCAGAGAAGGCTTTGGCCCGCAGCCCCCAATGCCCCTCTTAGCCACTCAGCCCTGTTCTTCCAAAACCAGCTTCACCACCATGACAGAAGATCAGCTCTCCACTCTCCTGTCAAGATCACACCTCACCACTTGCGCACTTGACCCACTCCCGTCCCACCTCATCCCTAACTTTGCCACAGTCTTCATCCCTACTCTCACACACCTCTTCAACCTTTCACTTACAAATGGTGTCTTTCCTTCATCCTTCAAACATGCTTCAATCACACCCATCCTCAAAAAGCCCTCCCTCGACCCATCCTCTGCGTCTAGCTATCGCCCGATATCTCTTCTCCCCTACGCCTCAAAACTACTGGAACAGCATGTATATCTTGAACTGTCCTCCCACCTTTCCTCCTGTTCCCTCTTTGACCGGTTACAATCCGGCTTTCGACCGCATCACTCAACTGAAACTGCCCTAACTAAAGTCACTAACGACCTGCTAACCGCCAAGAGCAAGCGACACTACTCTGTCCTCCTTCTCCTGGACCTGTCTTCTGCCTTCGACACTGTGGACCATTCCCTCCTGCTACAGATTCTCTCATCTCTTGGCATCACAGACCTGGCCCTATCCTGGATCTCATCATACCTAACTGACCGAACATTTAGTGTCTCCCTCTCACACACCACCTCCTCACCTCGCCCCCTGTCTGTCGGTGTTCCTCAAGCTCAGTCCTAGGACCCCTATTCTTCTCCATCTACACCTTCGGCCTGGGACAGCTCATAGAATCCCACGGCTTGCAGTATCACCTCTACGCCAATGACACGCAGATCTACCTATCTGGACCTGACCTCACCTCCCTACTGACCAAAATCCCACAGTGTCTGTCTGCTATCTCAGCCTTCTTTTCTGCTCGCTTTCTCAAACTCAACATGGACAAAACAGAATTCATCATCTTTCCCCCACCTCACTCTACCCCTTCACCAGACCTATCCATCAATGTCAATGGCTGCTCGCTTTCCCCAGTCCCACATGCTCGGTGCCTTGGGGTGATCATCGACTCTGCCCTCTCTTTCAAACCACATATCCAAGCCTTCGCCACCTCCTGCCGCCTCAAACTCAAAAATATTTCCCGGATCCGCTCATTCCTCAGCCATGAAACCACAAAAACACTAGTGCACGCCCTTATCATCTCCCGCCTCGACTACTGCAACCTCCTACTGTCTGGCATCCCCTCTAGCACTCTGGCACCACTCCAGTCCATCCTACACTCTGCTGCACGACTAATCCACCTGTCTCCCCGCTATTCCCCAGCCTCCCCCTATGCCAGGCCCTTCACTGGCTCCCTATTGCCCAGAGGCTCCAGTTCAAAACCTTAACCATGACATACAAAGCCATCCACAACCTTTCTCCTCCATACATCTGTGACATGGTCTCCCGCTACCTACCTACACGCAACCTTCGATCCTCTCAAGAGCTCCTTCTCGACTCCCCCCTCATCTCTTCTTCCCACAACCGCATACAAGACTTCTCCCGAGCTTCCCCCATACTCTGGAACTCCCTGCCGCAAAACATCACACTTTCACCAACAACGGAGACCTTCAAGAAAAACCTGAAGACCCACCTGTTCCGACAAGCCTACAACCTGCAATGATCCTCAGTGTACTGAACCATCGTACGACCAGCTCTACCCTTTCCTAGTGTATTCTCACCCATCCCTGCAGTCTGTGAGCCCTCGCGGGCAGGGTCCTCTCTCCTTCTGTACTTGTGTGTCCCTTGTCCAGCACATGTTTATTGTACCTGTCTATATTTTTCCCCTTTTCATATGTAAAGCGCCATGGAATAAATGGCGCTATATAAATGTATAATAATAATAATATAATAATAATAATTAGCTCATGGCCTTATTTCCTTCTATTTAAACCTCGTGCTTTACACATCTCACCATGCCTCCTGAAGAAACCGAGGACGGTGAAACGCGCGTCGGGGCTCTCCTGCCGTCCCTATGTCACAAGGTAAATAGCACTTTCACTTATTCAAGCGCTGTTGTACATTTTGTGCTATTTTACCCTTACCTTATAGTCATTTATCGGGTCATAACTCTTATGAAGACTGCTAGTACACCTTGATATTCTCTGTGCCTGATATTTTGAACCTGTACAAAGACTTAAGAAATATTGAGATATTAGCCTGCATTGTGCATTTCTTTTTCTGGAACCCGGTATTTTTTTTTATATATCACTGTTATTATCTTGGGTCATTTGATATTTTGATATTCTGTGACTCTGTGACATGCTCCTATGGGACAGCTTTCTGTCTAACCTGATACTAAAGGCTGGGTCTCACATAACGATACACCAGCGATCCCGACAACGATATGCACTTGTCAGGATCGCTGGTGTATCGCTACATGATCGCTGCTGAGCTGCCAAACAGGCAGCTCAGGCAGCGATCTGGGACAGCGACACTGCGGGTAACATCGCTTAGTTACCCGCAGTGTACCTTGGATACCAGCGCGCTGATGCAGGGAGCTGGTATCCAAGGTACACAGCGGGTTTCCAAGCGCTGCGCGGTGCCTGGAAACCCGTTGTGTACCTTGGATACCAGCTCCCTGCATCAGGGCGCTGGTATCCAAGGTACACAGCGGGTTTCTAGGCACAGCCCCGCGCCTGGAAACCCGCTGTGTACCTTGGTTACCAGCGGATCGCTGGTCTCCCGCCTGTCACACGCAGCGATGCGTGCCTGTCAGCGGGAGACCAGCGATCAAAAAAATGTCCTGACATTTCAGCGACGATCAGCGATACCCAGCAGGGGGGCTGATCGTCGCTGAATGTCACACACAGCGATATCGCTGGTGAGCTCGGTGCTGCGTCACAAAACTAGTGACTCAGCACCGATCTCGGTAGCGATATCGCTATGTGAGACGGGCCCTTTACACCCTTACTATTTGCTTATCTTTAGCTGTTTGTATAAATATCTACCTCACTTTTATACTCATTGTATGTTTAAACTTTATAAATTAATAAATTATTATAATTCATAAAAATCCTCCTACGTTCAGCGGATTTATTATCTGATTACATTTCATTATACTACTGAATTCTGGTCCGCTAAATTCCCTTTCTGTTTCGGTTGGTGTAGTTTAGGCCCGTGAGGTATATCCGGTGGGCCACGGATTTGTTTTTGGGTTAATACTTGTGTCATCGTGTGTCTGTTTTTACGTCCGTGTGACATCCATGTGACATCTGTGTGCAATCCGTTTTCATATATCTACACTACAAAATGTACATGATCAAATACAGTTTCCTAGGTTTATAATAGCAATGTATCAATAAAAATCAGATGTTCCGTATGGGATCCAATTTTTATTTATTTATTTATTTTTTTTACTCACTAGTAGACTTGAATGAATGACTCTTATCCCAGACTTGGAAGAAAGTAGCATATGCTGCAATTATTTTCTCACGGACAATTGGGCCAAGAGAAAAATCGTTCATCTGAACAGCCCTATTGAATAACATGGGTCAGTGTGCTGCCAATGTGCTATCTGATCAAAAATCATACAGTACACGTACACGTCCGATTTATATACTCGTCTGCATGAGCCCTAAAACTAAGTCCCCACGATAATTAACTGGTGCATTTTTGATACTGCAGATTTTCTGCAGCATTTCTGCACCAAACAGCTAAATTAGGCTACTAGCAGTTTTTCACCCCTTCCTAACATGACCTGTATGTATATGGTGCCGTGGGAGCTACGTGCCTGTAAACCACCATATTGATATGGCGCTGTGATCGAGTGGGCTCAAGCTGAGCGCCACCTTGATCGAGTGCATGTGTCAGCTCTATGTGAGAGCTGACGCCCTGCAACAATGGTGCATAGCAATAGTGACAGCGACATTGTGGGGCATTGCAGAAGGAGTGAGTCCCAAGATGGCCACGGAGTCTCAGGGATGGTGGCCAGTTAGTTCATGCTGAGAGTGTAACGGGGGCCAGGGCAGCAGTCGTGGCTCTCAATGGATGCTTTATCATACCCTGGCCTCCCTCCACATAAATACAATGAGTTTGGAAAGTATTCAGACCCTTTAAATTTTTCACTCTTTGTTTCATTGCAGCCATTTGGTAAATGCAAAAAAGTTAATTTTTTTCTCATTAATGTACACTCTACACCCCATCTTTACTGACCAAAAACAGAAATGTAGAAATTTTTTAAAATTTATTAAATAAGAAAAAATGAAATATCACATGGTCATAAGTATTCAGACCCTTTGCTCAGTATTGCGTAGAAGCACCCTTTTGGGCTAGTACAGCCATGAGTCTTCTTGGGAATGATTCAACAAGTTTTTCACACCTGAATTTGGGGATGCTCTGCCATTCTTCCTTGCAGATCCTCTCCAGTTCCGTCAGGTTGGATGGTGAACATTGGTGAACAGCCATTTTCAGGTCTCTCCAGAGATGCTCAATTGGGTTTAGGTCAGGGCTTTGGCTGAGCCACAGAGTTGTTCTGAAGTCACTCCTTTGTTATCTTAGCTGTGTGCTTGGGGTCATTGTTTTGTTGGAAGGTGAACCTTCGACCAAGTATGAGGTCCAGAGCACTCTGGAAGAGGTTTTCATCTAGAATATCTCTGTATTTGGCTACATTCATGTTTACTTCAATTGCAATCAGTCGTCCTGCCCCTGTAGCTGAAAAACACCCACATGGCATGATGCTGCCACCACTATGTTTCACTGTTGGGATTGTATTGAGCAGTGCCTGGTTTTCTCCACACATACCGCTTAGAATTATCACCAAAAAAGTTCTATCTTTATCTCATCAGACCAAAGAATCTTATTTCTCATAGTCTGGGAGTCCTTCATGTGTTTTTTTTTAGCAAACTCTATGCAGGCTTTCATGTGCCTTGCACTGATGAGAGGTTTCCGTCGAGCCACTCTGCCATAAAGGCCTAACTGGTGGAGGGCTGCAGTGATAGTTGACTTTGTGGAACTTTCTCCCATCTCCCTACTGCATCTGTGGAGCTCAGCCACAGGGATCTTGGGGTTCTTTACCTCTCTCACCAAGGCTCTTCTTCCACGATTGCTCAGTTTGGCTGGACGGCCAGGTCTAGGAAGACTTCCGCTGTTCCCAAACTTCTTCCATTTAAAAATTATGGAGGCCACTTTCTTCTTAGGAACCTTGAGTACTGTAGTGTCACGCTGTATAGCAGATATATATATATGTGATGACAGTAATCTATATCAAAAGGGCAACATACAATATAACATGCGCATAGATATATGATAACATAGAATTACCTGACAGAAAGTCCAGTGGGTCAATACGGAATCCGTTATACGCTGTCTCCGGCTAGAGGGTGACCGGGGTCTATGCTGACCCTAAACTGGGGTCCTAACTAATCCCTCTACCTGGAGGTACTGTTAAAGGTACAGAGGTCCAGGCCACCAGCGTAAACCCTGTCTCCTATCAATCCCTGCCAACTGTAATCTAGTCCTAAGAAGGACCCTGATTACCACCAAAGGGAATGAACAGGTAACGGTTAATGAACAGAAAGACATACAAGAAAGACAAGAAATAAAGTAAATAAAGTCTTACATACAACACTCACACACAGTAGGAACACCTAAGGTCTCAGAGATAAACTATAAGCTATAAGAGTAAAAACAACTAAGGAGCTCTTAGCTTAAGTATTCTCAGAACCGATCCAGTCTGCTAGACTACATAAAGGCTTTCACCGGCATCTAACAAGCAGACTGGCAGGTATATGAAGGAATCTAATTAGAACATAATCAAAAGCAGCAGGGCGAGGCTGGACCTAGTCTTAGCAAAGAGCTAGGTAAAATTAACTCCCTCATTACCAAACACAAAGAAACAGCAACTCAGCTGTGAGAAGTCAGAGTGTGTAATCGCGACGATCCTTGTGGCGATACACCCATGACATGTAGAAATTCTTTTGTAATCTTGGCCAGAAGTGTGTCTTGCCACAATTCTGTCTCTGAGCTCCTTGGCCAGTTCCTTTGACCTTATGATTCTCATTTGGTCTGACATGCACTGTGAGCTGTGAGGTCTTATATAGACAGGTGTGTGCTTCTACAGTCATGGCCAAAAGTTTTGAGAATGACACAAATATTAATTTTTACAAAGTCTACTGCTTCACTTTTTCTAATGGCAATTTGCATATACTCCAGAATGTCATAAAAAGTGATCAGCTTAACAGCAATTACTTGCAAAGTCAATATTTGGCTAGAAAATGAACTTTATCCCCAAAACACATTTCAACATCATTGCAGCCCTGCCTTAAAAGGACCAGCTAACCTCTTTTCAGTGATTGCTCCATTAACACAGGTGTGGGTGTTGATGAGGACATGGCTGGAGATCAATCTGTCATGTGTCATGGGTGCATCGCCACGAAGATCGTCGCGATTGCACATTCTGACTTCTCACAGCTGAGCTGCTGTTTCTTTGTGTTTGGTAATGAGAGAGTTAATTTTACCTAGCTCTTTGCTAAGACTAGGTCCAGCCTCGCCCGGCTGCTTTTGATTATGTTCTAATTAGTTTCCTTTATATTCCTGCCAGTCTGCTTGTTAGATGCCGGTGAAAGCATTCATGTAGTCTAGCAGACTGGTGCGGTTCTGAGAATACTTAAGCTAAGAGCTCCTTAGTTGTTTTTACTCTTATAGCTTATAGTTTATCTCTGAGACCTTAGGTGTTCCTACTGTGTGTGAGTGTTGTATGTAAGACTTTATTTACTTTATTTCTTGTCTTTCTTTTATGTCTTTCTGTTCATTAACTGTTACCTGTTCATTCCCTTTGGTGGTAATCAGGGTCCTTCTTAGGACTAGATTACAGTTGGCAGGGATTGATAGGAGACAGGGTTTACGCTGGTGGCCTGGACCTCTGTACCTTTAACAGTACCTCCAGGTAGAGGGATTAGTCAGGACCCCAGTTTAGGGTCAGCATAGACCCCGGTCACCCTCTAGCCGGAGACAGCGTATAACGGATTCAGTATTGACCCACTGGACATTCTGTCAGGTAATTCTATGTTATCATATATCTATGCGCATGTTATATAGTATGTTGCCCTTTTGATATAGATTACTGTCATCACATATATATATATCTGCTATACAGCGTGACATTTTCACCGGCCATACTAAAGATTCTCCCCAGCTGTCATGGATCCAGTAGCCCAGCTGGCCCGGCAGTTGCAGGGGTTGTCCATGGAGTTTGCAGACATTAAGTCCAAGGTTTTGTCCCCCCGGAGCAAACCAGATCTGAACCTAAGGTTGCTCTCCCGGACAGGTTCACTAGTGGGCGGGACAAATTTTTTACCTTCCGGGAGGCATGTAAATTGTACTTTCGGCTGCGGCCTCGGTCATCTGGGAGTGAAGAGCAGAGGGTGGGAATTGTTATCTCGCTCTTACAAGGGGACCCTCAATCTTGGGCGTTCTCTATTCCTCCAGGCTCCCCAGATCTCCAGTCAGTGGATCGATTTTTTACTGCCCTAGGTCTGGTATATGATGATCCGGATCGAGTCTCCCTTGCTGAAACAAAGTTACGTAAAATACGGCAAGGAAATCGTCCAGCGGAGGAATATTCTTCTGAGTTCCGTAGATGGGCAACACATACTCAGTGGAATGACCCAGCTCTTAGGAGCCAGTTTTGTCAAGGGTTGTCTGACAAATTAAAAGATGTGTTGGCTCAGTATGATTCTCCTCCATCACTGGAGGCTGCTATGGCCCTCGCTATTCGCATTGATAGATGACTTCGGGGAAGACGCGAGGTAACTCCGCCTCCCGTGATGACTCCACCTACTACTAAAGTCCCTTATACTGAGGTTCCCCTGGTCTGTTCTGAGGAGCCCATGCAGTTGGGAGGGACATCATTTTGTAGGAGGGAATCGGCGGTGCACCGCAAGACTAGAAGGTGTTTCTTTTGCGGGAGAGAGGGACATTTTGTTGGGGGGTGTCCATCCCGGGCCTCTTTGAGCAAAGGAGTTAACCTGGGAGTGTGTATTTCGTCCCCAAATCCCTCTTAGTTTCTCGTGCCTGCGGAGGTGGTGATTGGTACTAGAACTGAGAGGATTTCTGTTTTTCTTGATAGTGGGTCCGGGGCTAATCTGGTGGACGCTCGGTTTGCCCAGGTGCATGGTATGCAACTGAGTGTATTGGCCAAACCAGTCCCTATAGTCTCTATTGATTCTAGACCTCTCGGTCAAGGTAGCTTGGTACAAGCTGTTCATAACATAGATCTTCGAGTAGGGGCAATACATAAAGAGCAATTGTCTTGTTATGTGTTGGAGGGTCTACCTACTCCTATTGTGTTGGGACTTCCTTGGTTGGCCAAACATAACCCAGTGATTGATTGGCAATCCAGAAAGATAAGCCAGTGGGGTGAATTTTGCAGGAATAACTGCATGAGCACGGTCATCGGTGCGGTTGTGCCTAGGACTTTGCCTCCTTTTCTGGAGGACTTTGGGGAGATGTTCTCAGAGGAGGGGTGTAAAGAGTTACCTCCTCATCGCGCATATGACTGCTCAATAAAGTTGCTTCCTGATGCCTTATCTCGTACTTTCCCAGGGGCCGGGAAGACGGATGATCCGGTTCCTATTCCTCAGGAGGGAGTTGTAGTGTGAGCTGTATGCTCTGAGCTTGAGGGGGAGGTATTGGGGGCTCAGGGGGACGCCCCTGTGGGACTTCCAGGGAGACTGATAGTTCCAGATCGCTTAAGACTGAAGGTTACGGGGAACCGTTACAAACGGATGGCTGATAGGAGGAGAGTTTCTGGTCTAGATCTGAAGGTGAACGATCTGGTTTGGTTGTCTACCAGGAATATAAAACTTAAAGTTTCCTCCTGGAGGTTGGGTCCCAGATTCATCGGGCCGTACAGGATCAGTTCCATAATTAATCCTGTGGCATTTCGTCTGGACCTCCCTCCTACGTTTAAAATTCATAATGTGTTTCACAAGTCATTACTTAAAAAGTATGTGGCACCAGTCATACCGTCACCTCTACCTCCTCCTTCAGTGGTAGTCAATGATAACGTGGAATTTCATGGGTCGAAAATCATTGACTCACGTCTCAGTCGCCGATCCCTCAGTACTTAGTTCATTGGAGGGGGTATGGTCCTGAGGAGAGGATGTGGGTCCCTGCGTCTGATGCTAACGCAGATCGATTGGTTCAGACCTTTCACACAACTTACCCGGACAGACCTGGTCATGAGGGTCCGGAGGCCCCTCGTAGAAGGGGGGGTACTGTCATGGGTGCATCGCCACGAAGATCGTCGCGATTGCACATTCTGACTTCTCACAGCTGAGCTGCTGTTTCTTTGTGTTTGGTAATGAGAGAGTTAATTTTACCTAGCTCTTTGCTAAGACTAGGTCCAGCCTCGCCCGGCTGCTTTTGATTATGTTCTAATTAGTTTCCTTTATATTCCTGCCAGTCTGCTTGTTAGATGCCGGTGAAAGCATTCATGTAGTCTAGCAGACTGGAGCGGTTCTGAGAATACTTAAGCTAAGAGCTCCTTAGTTGTTTTTACTCTTATAGCTTATAGTTTATCTCTGAGACCTTAGGTGTTCCTACTGTGTGTGAGTGTTGTATGTAAGACTTTATTTACTTTATTTCTTGTCTTTCTTTTATGTCTTTCTGTTCATTAACCGTTACCTGTTCATTCCCTTTGGTGGTAATCAGGGTCCTTCTTAGGACTAGATTACAGTTGGCAGGGATTGATAGGAGACAGGGTTTACGCTGGTGGCCTGGACCTCTGTACCTTTAACAGTACCTCCAGGTAGAGGGATTAGTCAGGACCCCAGTTTAGGGTCAGCATAGACCCCGGTCACCCTCTAGCCGGAGACAGCGTATAACGGATTCAGTATTGACCCACTGGACATTCTGTCAGGTAATTCTATGTTATCATATATCTATGCGCTGTTATATAGTATGTTGCCCTTTTGATATAGATTACTGTCATCACATATATATATATCTGCTATACAGCGTGACATCATGATTAAGTAAGAATGACACCACTGGACACTTTAAAAGGAGGCTGGTGCTTGGCATCATTGTTTCTCTTCTGTTAACCATGGTTATCTCTAAAGAAACACGTGCAGTCATCATTGCAATGCACAAAAATGGCCTAACAGGGAAGAGTATCGCAGCTAGAAAGATTGCACCTCAGTCAACAATCTATCGCATCATCAAGAACTTCAAGGAGAGAGGTTCCATTGTTGCCAAAAAAGGCTTCAGGGCGCCCAGAAAAGACCAGCAAGCGCCAGGACCGTCTCTTAAAAGTGTTTCAGCTGCGGGATCGGGCTACCAGCAGTGCAGAGCTTGCTCAGGAATGGCAGCAGGCAGGTGTGAGTGCATCTGCACGCACTGTGAGGCGGAGACTCTTGGAGCAAGGCCTAGTCTCAAGGAGGGCAGCAAAGAAGCCACTTCTCTCCAGAAAAAAACATCATGGACAGACTGATATTCTGCAAAAGGTACAGGCAGTGGACTGCTGAGGACTGGGGTAAAGTTATTTTCTCTCATGAATCCCCTTTTCGATTGTTTGGGACATCAGGAAAACGCCTCATTCGGAGAAGACAAGGTGAGCGCTACCACCAGTCTTGTCTCATGCCAACTGTTAAGCATCCCGAAACCATTCATGTGTGGGGTTGCTTCTCAGCCAAGGGAATCTGCTCTCTCACAATTTTGCCTAAAAACACAGCCATAAATAACGAATGGTACCAGAATGTCCTCCAAGAGCAACTTCTCCCAACCCTCCAAGAGTAGTTTGGCGATCAACAATGCCTTTTCCAGCATGATGGAGCACCTTGCCATAAAGCAAAGGTGATAACTAAATGGCTCAGGGAACAAAACATAGAGATTTTGGGTCTATGGCCTGGAAACTCCCCAGATCTTAATCCCATTGAGAACTTGTGGTCAATCATCAAGAGACGGGTGGACAAACAAAAACCTAAAAATTCTGACAAAATCAAAGAATTGATTGTGCAAGAATGGACTGCTATCAGTCAGGATTTGGTCCAGAAGTTGATTGAGAGCATGCCAGGGAGAATTGCAGAGGTCCTGAAGAAGAAGGATCAACACTGCAAATATTGACTTGCTGCATTAACTCATTCTAACTGTCAATATAAGCTTTTGTTACTCATATGTTTGCAATTATTATATTTCTGTCTGTGATAAAAACATCTGTCAAACACACATAAAAACCAGAGGGCAGCAGATCATGTGAAAATATAATATTTGTGTCATTCTCAAAACTTTTGGCCATGACTGTACAAATCAAGTCCTATCTGTTTAATTAGCTGGACTCCAGTGAAGGAGTAGAACCATCTCAAGGAGGATGACAAGAAAATGGACAGCATGTAACGTAAAAGGAATACTTATGACCATGTGATATTTCAGTTTTCTTTTTTAATAAATTTGCAAAAGTAATACCTATGACCGTGTGATATTTCAGTTTTTCTTTTTTAATAAATTAGCAAAAATGTCTACATTTCTGGTTTTTATCAGTCAAGATGGGGTGTAGTGTGTACATTAATGAGAGAAAAAATAACTTTTTTTGCATTTACCAAATCGCTGCGATGAAACATAGAGTGAAAAATTTAATGAATACTTTCCAAACCCACTGTTCATTGTCCCTTTTGTAGTGTACCTTTTAGTCTGCTCTCCTGTCCGTCAGGGTCCTTTCTGATCTGCCAGGGCTTCTTCCCTTTTATTTGCACACAATGACAGGCAGAGTCTGGATCCATTTTCAAACATAACAACTTTACTCAGTGCCTTACACAGCTCGTCCAGATCAGTCACAGGTACAGCACAAGTTCCTTCACAAAGCATAGCATGTCCTTTCCCTGTGCTATCCCTCACTTCTACAGGAATATACCATTGCCTTTGGTACTGCAGCGTTCTGTCTGGCCAGCCTAACTATCTTCAGGAGTTCCCTGTCTGTTTTGCTCCGGACATTTAGTCGTCTTCCTGCGTAGTTTACCGCCACCATGTTGAAGCTGCCCTGTATTCCTTCACTTTCCAGGTGATCGTTGCTCCCAACCCTGGATGAGCTGGGTTCCTTTATTTAAATGTTGCGTGACAGAACTGCCCTGCCAAGGCTCCCAGGCCCTACTGACTTAAACCAAGGAAGCTCACTACTTTCCCCCAGTTGACCCCTACTAACTTAACTAACAATCCTATGAGTCTGTTATCTTCCTATTATATTCTATTGTGCCCCCTCTAGTGGAATATTCTAATTACTACACTTTCCCTATAGCCATAGAATACACATACATTTACAATACACATAACATACATTACATTTCACAGTACAACGTATTAAAGATACCAGCTTCTCAGGGACGTAGAAACATGGGGAAGGGGAGTGGGGCACAAACTTGTCCTTGTACAACCCTTATACTTCTCCCTCCTTTAAATATGGTCGTCCCCGACCATGTAGTGCTGGTAGAATGCCACTTTAATTTTCTACAGTAAAATACTCCACGCAGGGAGGTAAACAGTTAAATGAGTTGGACAGTCTGTTATCTCAACGTAGAAGTCCATATATATAAAAACGCATTTACTTCCTATAAATCTTTTTACGATTGAACAAAGTCTTTTGGCTCAGCGGAATGTACTGGACACCAACCGCTCTGGAGGGAGTCCTTTTCCTTAAACAGGTTCCTGGTCACAGTCCCTCAGTTAGCACCTTAAGTCCAATAAGCTTCGGTCCCCTCTGCCTACAGGACCCAAGCACTTACACAATCCATAGTTATTTATCAGATCATCCTGACCTGCTCATTAGGCCCTCAGTCCTTGGGGGTCTTCCCCCTCCCCCTTTGGCATGGAGTATGGCCCTTCGAACACGTGTACTGCACGCTCAACAGTCACACACAGTTCGTTTTCAGTCCACGGGCACGTAATCCCTTAGGGTTAGGGTCCTGCCATCCAGCAGGGGAGGAGCAACAGGCACAACAAAACTTGGAGAGGGGAAGAAAAACAATACCTGTCAATGTTCAACTGTGGCTACACTGCACCTGATCTTGGGTGCTATAGGGCTACTTTGCACACAGGGATGCGGAACAGTCTTATTCCTTACAGATCTGGTGCAACAAGCACAACTTTCCTTTAAAGTTCAAGCACCACTTCAGCGACACTCGTTCAATGCCGCTTTATCCCACATTGGGCTCTGCGCCCGTGCTCCAGTAGACGACCCTGCAGCCACAGGTGTCATGTTCTGCCGCAGTGATAGAGGAGTGGGCCTTGGTCGTTCAGCGACCAGGGAACAGGGGGCCGACTGCACTTGTTCCGGGCCCGAGTACAGATTCAAATCATCCTTTAAGCACAAACTGACCGCCACAGCGTAGTACCCCCAAGGGCTATCCTCTTTGTAGAAGAAGACCAATCGCTTTCTCTCAGGGGCCTTCTATATTTAACTGAGGCGGCATTTACATAGACCTTAGCATTGGTGCCCACCTGACGGATGAAGCCATATCCGTTATCCATGTCGGTGTAGACTAGCTGCCTGCTGGTATGCTGTCCTGCCATAGCGCCCCTCCTGGTTAGCGTAGCTCTGCCCATATCTACTTCTCCCATTGCTTCTTCCACTCAACTACCCCTGCGATCCATGCTGCCTGACTGAGGGATGGGAAGGTACGAGGGTCGGGGCGTGACCGTTCATGGGCTTACGTTCTGGGGACCAGGTCTGAAGCTCACTCACTACCTCCTGCCCCAGCATCCCGGAAGTGATTGCTCCGTGACCGCCAGATCCTTCCGCCACAGCTGCAGCGCCCTCTGACTCCTCCATATCCGGCTCAGGCTCCTCTGGGGCATGTTTGGCTTCTGGTTCACCGGCCTCATCCAGCTCCCGGTGACGCTCTGGCGGCCCCCAGCTCCACTCCTTTGCAGGTACAGGGACCCCAGTGGACCAATAGTCGTTGGTGATTCCTCCCAACCTTCCGGGCTAGGTCTTCTCCTCCATCTGTCACCATCTCCATTCGATGCGGCCTACTCCGCCGCAGGAACGCGTGCAGGAGTGGTCCATCTGTGCCGTGTCTTGCAATGGCACTGTGCAGCTGCACCCGGGGTTTTCTTCTGGACCCCACCCGTTCCAGGGGTGGAGCCCCTTCCGACTGCTCCGCCTGTTCTGCATCAGGCCCTGCCCGTTCTCCTAGGTTCTGTTGCAAGGGGCGTGACTTTCTTCTCCTCCATCGCGCCCATCAAGGGCGGGAACTGTTCACCAGGGTATGCATCTCCAGCTTAGACTGCTGACTCTGCCAGATTGAATCTCATGCCATTATCACATCAGGACGCCCACGAGGGGTGGGGTTGGAGTTGTCCTCAATCTCCGTGCCATTTTCCACCATATTCAGAGTCACCATCTTTGTCACATTCAAGGCATATTGTTTTGTCACATTAGAGGTAATTATCCCATTCCGGGCATCTGTACATTAGAGGCATCTTCACATTTCAAGATATCTGTCACATTCAAAGCACGTTTCTTTATCACATTATTGGCATCTCCATATTGCAAAATTTCTGGATCCTGCCGTACTACGCCAAGTGTAACGGGGGCCAGGGCAGTAGTCGTGGCTCTCAATGGATGCTTTGTCGTACCTTGGCCTCCTGCCACGTAAATACATTGTCCCTGTTGTAGCGTACCTTTTAGTCCACTCTCCTGTCCATCAGGGTCCTTTCTGATCTGCCAGGGCTTCTTCCCTTTTATCTGCACACAATGACAGGCAGAGTCTGGATCCATTTTCAAAATAGAATACAGCAAAGGTGAAAAATATAAAACATAACTTTTAATAAATATTGGAAATAAAATCACAATAGTGAGTCACAAAATTAATAAAAAAGAGAGAGAAAGGTGCTGCTTGTTCAGACAGTCAATATGCAATCAACATGGAAGAGACTGGCACTTATCCCTTAAAGATACAAATTGGCCCCTCAATGCACAGAGGAGGCAAAAGGATTCCAAATCACAGCCAAAAAAGATCACAATATAACCAAACAGGTGTCCAAGGCTGTGAGCAAGAATGTACATGTAGTATACACCATACAAGAATATATATGTGATGAGAAAAAAGGAACAATCTCACCGCCAATATGAAGAGGTAACAGGAGCCATTACAGGAATCTCGTGGAATGCGATGAATCCCTGGTGCGTTGGAGGGGAAAGTGCAGGGCTTTTTGTGTGACAGGGCTAGCTGTGGACAGCCCCTGTCAGGGCGGGAGCTTTGGGGTAGCATTATGATAGCTCCATAGGGATGGACAGGGTATTGTCTTCCCCTTCAACGCTCCAGGGATTCATCGCATTCCACGAGATTCCTGTAATGGCTCCTGTTACCTCTTCATATTGGCGGTGAGATTGTTCCTTTTTTCTCATCACATATATATTCTTGTATGGTGTATACTATATGTACATTCTTGCTCACAGCCTTGGAAAACCTGTTTGGTTATTTTATGATCTTTTTTGGCTGTGATTTGGAATCCTTTTGCCTCCTCTGTGCATTGAGGGGCCAATTTGTATCTTTAAGGGATAGGTGCCAGTCTCCTCCATGTTGATTGCATATTGACTGTCTGAACAAGCAGCACCTTTCTCTCTCTTTTTTTATTGATTGGGTGACTCACTATTGTGATTTTATTTCCAATATGTATTAAAAGTTATGTTTTATATTTTGAACCTTTGCTGTATTCTATTCCTATTTGGTGATACTGGTCTTATTTGAACTCTGGTTGACACCAGAGCTATTGCTGTTTTTGCCATTTTTAAACATACAACTTTTACTCAGTTCCTTACACAGCTCGTCCAGATCAGTCACAGGTGCAGCACAAGTTCCTTCACAAAGCATAGCATTTCCTTTCCTGTGCTGTCGACACTCACTCTTCAGAAATATTGCAGGGTCGTACCATTTGCCTTCGGTACCGCAGCCTTCTGCCTGGCCAGCCTAACTATCTTCAGGAGTTCCCTGTCTGTTTTGCCCGGACATTTAGGCATCTTTCTGCGTCGTTTACTGCAAGCATGTTAAAGCTGCCCTGTATTCCTTCACCTTCCAGGTGATCATTGCTCCCAACCCCTGGACGAGCTGGGCTCCTTTATTTAAAGTCTATCTTATCCTATTATATTCTATTGTGCCCCTCTATTGGGCTATTCAATTACTACACTTTCCCTATATCCATACAATATGTATACATTTACAATACACATAACATACATTACATTTCACAGTATAAACGTATTAAAGTTACCACCTTCTCAGGGACGTAGAAACACGGGGAAGAGGAATGGGGCACAAACTAGTTCTTGTGCAACCGTTACAAAAGCACAACTCACACACCTTTACATTGCAGAGTATTATATCAGCGATATGTCACAATAGAGTTGATGTCCCATCCTGGGACAATATTAAAAAAAAATTAATAAAAATTTGTAAAAATATTTTTAAAATGTCACAAAATAAAGAAAAATATATATATATATTAGTTTAAAAACATGCATTTATTTATGTAAAAAAAAAAATACACATATTTGGTATCGCCACGTCTGGAATGACCCAACCTAGAAAACTGTTCCAATAGATAACCCCTTAAAAACACTGTGAAAAAAATAAATAAAAAAGAGGCAAAAAATATGCATTATCATCATACCATGATCGAAAAGTGGAATAAAACACGATCAAAAAGACCAATCTACAGGTGCTTCTCACAAATTAGAATATCATCAAAAAGTTAATTTATTTCAGTTCTTCAATACAAAAATGGAAACACGTATATTATATAGAGTCATTACAAACAGAGTGATCTATTTGAAGTGTTTATTTCTGTTTATGTTGATGATTATGGCTTACAGCCAATGAAAAAACAAAAGTCATTATCTCAGTAAATTTAGAATACTTTATAATACAGTTGAAAATGATTTTAAAATCCGAAATGTTGGCCTACTAAAATGTATGTTCAGTAAATGCATCAATACTTGGTCAGGGCTCCTTTTACATCAATTACTGCATCAATGCGGCATGGCATGTAGACAATCAGACTGTCTCACTGCTGAGGTGTTATGGAAAGTCAGGTTGCTTTGATAGCAGCCTTCAGCTATCTGCATTGTTTGGTCTGGTGTCTCTCATCTTCCTCTTGACAATACCCATAGATTCTCTATGGGTTAAGGTCAAGGCGAGTTTGCTGGCCAATCAAGCACAGTGATACTGTTGTTTTTAAATCAGGTCTTGGTACTTTTGACAGTGTGGACAGGTGCCAAGTCCTGCTGGATAATGAAATTTAATCTTGTCAGCGAGGGAACCATGAAGTGCTCTAAAATTTCCTGGTAGATGGCTACACTGACTTGGTCTTGATAAAACACAGTGGACGACAACAGCAGATGACAATGCTCCCAAACCATCACTGATTGTGAAAACTTCACAAAGACCTCGAGGAGCTTGGATTGTGTGCCTCTTAACTCTTCCTCAACTCGGGACCCTTTATTTCCAATTGAAATGAAAAATTTACTTTCATGATAACAATATTTTGACCAATGAGCAACAGTCCAGGTTTTTTTTTTCTTGGCCCGGTAAGGCACTTCTGCTTTTTCTATTGGTCTTGGATGAACAAGGAATGCAAACTTACCCTTCTGGATACATTGTGTTGGTGGTTTAACAAGACCCCCGCAACAGTTTCCCCTTTTTTTGAACTCCCTCAAATTTTTGAAGGGGTTTTTTTAAAATTCTTTCAAGGCTTCGTTATCCCATTCTTGTGCACCTTTTTTTACCCCACTTTTTCCTTCCCCCCAAAATTTCCATTAATATCTTAGTACACACTCAGGTTTTTTACAATGCCTTTTGTGATTCCCCCTTGGGTTGTTCAATGTTGTCTTTTGACATCTGTCAATCAGCACCCCCCATGATTGGGGCCCCTATGAAAAAAAAGGATTTTTTAATTTGGAAAATTTTTGCAGGTTTTTTTGTTAATTTTAAAATTTTGAGATAATTATTTTGGGTTTTTCTTGGGGGGGAACCAAATTTTATAAACTTAACAAAAAAACCCTTAAAATAGATCCCTTGTTTTGACCCCTATGATTTCTTTTTTTGTAAAAACGAAAAAATTTAAACTTTTTGGATATTCTAATTTGTGAGAAGCAATGTACAAAAGGGATCGAGAAAAACTTGTTCTGCAAAAAAAAAGATAAACCCCTTGTCGGGAAACAAAAAAAATTATGGCTCTAAAAATAAAGCGATAAAATATTTTTTTCGAAAAAAATTTTTTTTATTGTGTAAAAGTCCCAAAACATAAAAAAGCAATACTGGGTTTACTGTAATCGTCTGACCCGAAAAAAAATCCCTTTTAAATTTTTTATACAACAAAAAAAAAAAAATCCTGAATTGCGGTTTTTTTAATTCTCCCCCAAAAACAGAAAAAACAATAAAAAATGTCATTGCCCAAAAAGGGCCCCAAAAAATACTAACTTATTTGAAAAAAGTAACCCCACATGACTACGAAACCAAAATATAGAAAAATTTTTCCTTGGCCCAAATTTTGGTACTCCCATTTAAAACAGAAAAAACCCAAAAGGGGCAAAAAATAACTTAATCTGACGGGGTAATAATAAACAAAAACTATGAAAAGAACAAAAAAAGTCAGACATTGCTTTTCAAAACCTGCTTCCCAGTTTTTTTTAAAAAAAAAGAAACCTGAAAAGGGCCCGGACAGAAATAGGTACCTTTTAAATTAATATTTTGTTGCACAACCTTTATGAGGGGAACACCAAACAAAAAATTCTGAACTTCAATGAATCCGCCCCCTCGAAGGGATTTAACTCCTCCTCACGGGAAACTGCTCCGTTCTCTCATTTTGAAGGTTCCTTCCCCCGATGGTTTTTCGCCTTTTCCAAATTGTAAAGGATTTTGGGGGACACTTCAGAAAGCTGTTGGAATTGGTCTTTTAACTTTTTCCCCTTTTAAAATTTTTTGTCATAAATTTTTTTTCAATTTCCTGGAAAAATCTTTCCTTTTTTTTCCCTTTGGGCCATTTTGGGTGATACACACCGTCACCAAAACCCTACGTTAGACGTACCCCCCTATCAGGCCCCCTCATGTTCCCAAGTTTTTTGGGGGAACCCCCGTGGGCTTTTTTGGAAAACCCCTTTTATTTACATGCCTTTTGTCAATTAAATTTTTAAAGGGGGTACCATATTTTTTTGCCCCGACCCATTTCTGATTTTTTTTTTTTTAAAAAAATTTAGTTTTGGGCATTGTTTAAAAGCAATGTCTGACTTTTTTTGTTTATTTTTATAGATTTTTTTTTTATTACTTTTGTCAATTCAAGTTATTTCTGTAAAACCCCCTTTTTTTTTTTTTGTGATTAAAGAGGGGGACCAACAATTTTTTTTCCAAAGTGTAGTATCAAAAAATGGGGATGCAGCTTTTTTTTAATGTGACATCAGCCCAAAAAATAAAAAAAATAAAATCTGGTACCTGTAATCCACCCACCGAAAAAAAAAACGTCAAAACAATTATACGCACAGGAACAGCGAAAAAAAAAAAAAACCAATTTTCATCTGCTGTTCATTTGTTCTTTTTCCCCCCCCAAAAAATCGCCAATTTAAGGGCCCGCTCACGCTTACCTGCACTTTGCCTGAATGCTTACCCCCAAAGGGGTTTTATATAAATTCTAAAAAAAAAAGTTCAAGGGAACCCCCCGTGGAAGATTCCCCCAAAATAGGCCCGTGGAGGCACTATGGGGCCCCCTGTGGTGCCAAAGATGGGGGCTGTTCGTTTTTTAAAGTGCAAAAAAAAGCTGTTGGGCACAGTTTTGTGCCCTTAAAAAAAAGGAATTTTTTTGAAAAAGGGCCCCCGACGGAGTAAAGTACTGTAATTTTTTCCCCCCTTTAAAGAGGGGCTCCTTGGGGGTTTCATTTTAAAAACACATGAAGTGTGGGAGCGTAAAACCCCTGGGGAAAAAGTGACCCCCAAATTTTTTGGGGAAAAAAAAACAAGTCCCAAACCCGTTCAGTATCGTTAATGGTAATATAGGGGGGTTTTTTTTTTTAATGGGAGTACACGGGTCTGGGGAAAAATCTTTTTTTCCCTTTTTTCCCCCCAAAAAAAAACAGCCAAAATTCCCCCCCCTCCCAAATCTAAAGCCCCCTTTAATTCTGTCAAACAGGTTTCCCAAATAAAATTTGCTCCCCGTTTGGGATTTCTGTAAAATTAAGCCCCCCAATTTTTAAAAGGGACCCCAGAAAACACAAGTGGGCCTACAATATACTTTGGGTTTTTAAAAAACCCCAAAAAGGGGACTGAACGTTTTGGGGCCCCCAAGGCTTTTGAAATTTTTACTCTTTCCAAAAAACCCCTGCGCTTTTTTTTTGGAAAAAAAACCCCTGGGTCAAAAACATCACTCACCATAAAAAATTCCCCAAAGGGGGGTTTTTTTTCAAATGAGGGCAAATGAGGGGGGTTCTGCTCTTTTTAGCAATTTGGGCCTATATAAGGAGTCTGCAAACTGTACAGGAAAATCTGTGCTCCTGATAATAGGGTTGTCCCTTTCCCGAGTGTCCCCGTATGGCTAAGCAATAAGTACAGTACATATATGGTATTTTTCCCCCTTCAGATAAATTGAGGGGGAAAATTTTTAGTAAGTTAACCCTTTTTCCCCGTGGGAAAATGAAAAATTTGGGCCCCTTTTTAAAAAATTTTTTTGTTAAAAAAAGTGGTTATTTTTTTTTTTATTCCCCAAAGGTAAAAAACCTTGGGTCACTGCCCCCCCAAAAAATTAAATTTTGGGGGTTAGTTTGTAAAAAGGGGTCAGTTTGGGGTTTTCTGTTTTTAACCTCAGGGGCTTATCAAGTGAAGACACCCAAAACCCCCCACAAAATCTAAAAATTTTTAAAAAGGTTCTTTTTCCCTTTTAATTTTTTTTCACTGTGCCTTTAAAGTATTTTTTGGGGCCAAAAAATTTGGGGGATTTTGGGGGCCCAGTAAAATTTGCAAACAGTTTTCCCCTTTTTTCCCCCGTTAACTTTGTGAAAAAAAAAATTTGGGGGGAAAAAAAAGGGGGGGTTTTTTTTTATCAGGTCAACATTTTTAACTTCTGTGAAGAAAAATGGGGGTTTTTAAGGGACTTCCATACATCTAGAAAAAATTTCTTGAAGGGTTAGTTTCCAAAAAAAGGGGCAATTGGGGGGGGGGTTTCCCCCTTTTTTTGGACATCAGGGCCCCCCCAAAAAACGACAGACCCCCGCAATATTCCCAAAACTTCCTTTCCCAAAAAAATGACCCCATTTTTTTGGGGGGGGGTTTTTGGGGGGGGGAAAACCCGCCAGCACCAAAAAAGTAATTTATCCCAAAAATAGGATATCTGCAATCAGGGGAAAATTTTTCAGAAAAAATTTTTTTGGTTTAATTTTTTTTCCCGATCCCCCCCTTTAAAAAAAAAAAATTTTTGGGGGGGAAAAAAACATTTTTTTTGGGGGAAAAAGTTTTTTTTTTCACTGCTTAAAATTAAAAATTTAGAAGCCCCTGGGGTTTTTAAGGGACTCAACAACAATTTTAAAAAAAGTTCCCTGAGGGGTTTATTTTCCCCCAAAGGGTCCTTGGGGCGGTTTCGATTTTTTTGGGGACTTCAGGGGGCTCTAAAAAAGCGACAAACATCACTAATTATTCTAGAAATTTTAAATTCAAAATGTCAAAAGGCACTACTTTTTTTCTAAGCTCTCTATGCGCTAAAACGTAGTTTTTTTTTCCCCCATACAGTAGGGGGAAACATCCCCAAAAGGCCCCCTGTCAAAAAACACTTTTGCAGGTGGTTTTTGGGAAAAAGGCCCCGGATCTATTTGGTTTGGGGCCCCCCGGTGGCTGCTGATGTTAAAAAGGGTTTTGGGAAAAAGAGGGGCTATCAATGGGGGGAAAGATTGGAAAACGGGGTATTTTCTGGAGAGATATAATAAGAAACCCTTCCCCTACCTCGGGGTGTTTTTTTCTTCCGGGGCCCCTTTTGGGGAAACAGCGCTTCCTTTTTTCCCCTTTTAATTTTTAGTTTTTTTTGTGCTTTTTCTGTGGGTTTTTTTTCCCCCTTTTTTTTTTCTGCCCCCCTTTGGGGGCACCAGGTTCCCCGGGGGGGCCCGGGCTGGACCCTGTTTCTCATTTGCCATGTTTATGTGTTTTCGTCCCCTTTTTTAGTTCTAACACACCCCAAAAACTGTCTAGTGGGGAGAATGTGTGGACTCATTTTTTGGAAACGACGTGTTGGGTTTTTTTTTATTTTTGGGGTTGAGACGTATTCTTTCCCGTCCGTTTTTTTCTAAAAATTTACAAAAAAAGGGAATCCGCCCCTGAATGGCAAACGCTTCCAGGGTCCATTTCCCAAAAAGTATTTCAAAAATTTTTTATTTTAAAAAGTTAAAAAGGAGGAGATAAAACCCCATTTCGGATACAGTAAATCCCTTTTTTAGGGCAAAAAAAAACAGTACAAACCAATTTATATATAGGGGAAACCCCTTTTTTTCCCCCCCTCAGACACTTGATTTAGGGAGTGGGCCAATTTTAAAGGGGCAACCCCCCAATTTTTTAGCTTTGATGCAAGAAAAAAAAAAAAAAAAACATTTAAAAAATTCTTTAGATATCATTTTTTCCATTTGGGTATAATGTTCCCGACGGGGATATCCAAAACGTTTTTTTCCGGGTTTAAAAAAAAATTCCATTTGCAAAAACCCAAAAGGGGGGCTGTTTCCCCCGGGGTTACTTTTATGTTGAAAATTTTTTGTTTTTTAATTAGCGGCCCTTAGAGACATGTTTTAAAAAAAACCCTTTTTTTCTCTATTTTTTGTGCCATTAAGAGGGTCGCAGTGTCTCACAGGGCCCCAAAATTTTGAAAAACCCCAACTGCATTTTATGACATATAGGGACATAATCATGTACAGTTGAGTCTTTGTAAAAACCAAGATCCCCCGTTTTGGTTACATTTGATATTTTTAGCCCCTTTGCCTGGGACCCCACGGGTAAAATTTTTTTGGAGGGTTTTAAAAAAACCCCGGTTTCCCTTTTAAAAAAACCCCATTTGAAATTTGATCCCCCCCCTTTTTTTTTTTTTTTTCCTTTTTAACCCAATTTTTTTTTAATTTCGGGGGGCCCCCAAAGTTTTTCAAAGTTTTCCCCTTCTAAGAAATTTCCGGGGTTTATCGGGAGTTTTTTTTCCCAAAACAGGGCACGTTTCAAGTTTATACCAATTTTTGGGGGTATGTTTTTAGACTTTTTTTCCCCATTAAAATTTTTTTCAAAAAATTCATTTCCAGGGGATCAATTTTTTTTTTCCCCCAAAATTAGCAAATTACCCCTTTTTTTTTTTTTTTCCTTTTAAAAACATTCCCCCTGGTTTTTTTTTTTTTTTCCCTATATGCCCCTTTTAAAATAAAATTTTTTTTGGGTAATTTTTTTCCTTAATTTTCTTTTAGAATTTTAGATGAGTAATAATCAGTTTCTCTCGAAAAATTTTTCTTTTTTAAACGGAAAAAATTGGGCTGTGGGGTATTTTACCTTCACTTCTTGAAAAAAACCCCTTTTTTTTTCTTTTTTAAATTGTGTTTGAAAAAGGTCCCCCCCCGGGTGTTTTATGAGCCCTTTTTATAAAAGTGGCTTCCTCCCCTTCCCCCTTTTTAAGATAACGACCCTCAAGAAGGAAAAAACCTTTTTTTACCCTTTAAAAACGGTTTAGGAGGACGTGAGGACTCGAATCGCCCCATGAAAAATTTTGCAAAAATTTGGCGCAAACCCGACCCCATCGCGCCCCCGAGCAATGTAATCAGTAGCCTTCAAAATGAAAATTGTTTTCAAAAAAAAAATTTAAAAACCCCTTTTTTAAAAAAAAAGTCTCTTTGTTCAGGGAGCATTCTGTCTTTGTAAATAAAAACCCCCGCTTTTACCCCCATTTCATGATTTTTTTTGGAAATTTAATGAATTTACACCCAACGAGAAAAAAGGAATAGTTTTTTTCCCCCCTTTAACCCCCCTCAATTCCCGTTTAAATTTGGGTGTGGGTCTCCAAATAGAAGGAAGAGACTTTACAAAATTTTTTAAAAAAAACAATTTCAATAAATGAAAAGATGACAAGCAAAGCCCCCATTCCTGATATTATTTTGCCAGGTGGTTTTTCGGGGGTTTTATGAAATTTTTGGGGAAATGTTTAAAAAAACGCCATGGTTGGGGCGTATTTTTTTAAAAAAATTTTTTTTCCCGTTTCTTTTACCAAAACAAAAAACAAAAAGCTTCTCTTAAAGGGGTCTAAAAAATTTATTCTTGAACAAAATGTGTTTTTTTTTTAAGGCGTACGTACTTACTTTTTCTGGGGCCCCGCGATGGGGACTGGGGGCGCCCAAGTTTCGCAAACTTATTCATGGGCGTTTTCGGGGCCCCATTTTCATTTCTAACCTTTTTTTAAAAGGGGGAACGCCCCCCCTAAATTGGGGGGAATTTAAATATGGCAGTGGGTTTCGATGGGGGGTTTTTTGGGGTACTTCCCTTTAAATGTTGTTTCCCCCTGTCCCCATTTTTTTCTGGGAATTGGTCTTTGCCCTCCTTTTTAACGCCCCTCCATTGCAATCGGGCGGGAAAAGCAACTGCCCGGTGCACTTCAGATTCTTTCGCAGGCCGTTATTGGAGGGAATAAATAAAATTCCCAAAAAAGGGGGGGAAAGGGGGAAAAAAACTTTTTAAAGGGCAAGTCCCCCAAAACCCCCCCATCGGACCTGACTCCCCTATTTAAATTTCCCCCCCAAAATTTTAGGGTGACTTTTTCCCCCTTTTAATAAAAAAAATAAGGCTTTATAAGCGCTTCATTGTGATCGTTATATATGGAAGGGGGCAGAGGGGGGAAAACGGCCATTTTAAAAAGGGGCTCAATAAAAACACCGGGGGGATCCCCTTTTTACATCACAATTTAAAAAAGAAAAAAAGGTTTTTTTTAAATCTAAAATTTGCCTGGGGGGAAAAAAATTTTATTAAAAAAACCCCCACAAAAAAAAGGGTGGTTTCAAAGGGCTTTTTAGATTTCAACAGTGCACATTCAAAAAGTGGAAGGTAAATTTCCCCCAAGCCAATTTTTCCTTTATAAGAAAGAATTGTAGAGAAAATTCAAAATTATGTGCCTTAAAAATTTTTCAAAAAAAAAAATTTTAAGGGAAAAAAAAATTAAAAAAAAAAAATTTTTATAAAGGGGGCTTTTGGGATAAAAAAATAAAAAAAAACAGGGGGAATTTTTTAAAAAGGAAAAAAAAAAGGAAAAGGGGGGGAAAAATTTTCTTTTGGTAAAGAAAAAAGGGGTTGATCGCTGGAAAATTTTTTTTGGAAAAACATTCAAAAAGGGAAAAAAAGTCATAAGAACGGGGCTTTCAAAATTTTGGGGAAAAATTTTTAACGTGCCCCTTTTTTGGGGAAAAACATCCCCCCGAAAAACCGGGGTTTTTCAAAAGGGAAGGGGGGAAAACTTTAAAAAAACCCCTTGGTGGCCCCCAGAAAATTTAAAAAAAAAATTTGGGTTTAAAAAGGAAAAAAAACAAAAAAAAGGTACGGTTTTTAAATTTCAAGTGGTTTTTTAAGGGAAACCGGGGGGTTTTTAAAGCACCCCAAAAAAATTTTTGTACCTGTGGGATTAGTTTAGGGGGAAAAAATTTTAAAAAGAAAACAATATGGTGAGGTTTTTTAAGATTTAAAAAGACTCAACTTTTTGCGGGGTTAGTCGTACTGCATCAATGCTTGGGTTTGAATATGTGGGACGACGTGCAACCGCGGTCCTCTTTAAAAAGGTACAGAAAAAAAAAAGAGAAAAAAAATTTTTTTTTTAAAAAAATATCCCCAAAGGCTCTAAAAATTTTAAAAAAAACAACTTTTTCAAATAAAATAATCCATAAAACAGATCCCCCTGGTGTTGCAAATAGGAATTTTTTTTAAACCCGGAAAGAAATGTTTTGGATATATTGGGAAAAAATTTTACCCCCCAAATTTTTTTGAAATATCAAAAAAAGGTTTAAAGTTTTTTTTTTTTTTTTTCTTTTTTGCATCTTGCTGTCAAAATTTTGGGGGGGGTGCTCCCGAACTTGGCCCCCTCCCCAAATAAAGTGTCTGGATGGGGGAAAAAAAGGGTTTTCCCCTATATATAAGTGTTACTGAATTTTTTTTATTAGGGTTTGTACTTTTTTTTATGATACCCGAGAAGGAAAAAAAATGTAGAAAAGGTTTTATCCCTCCATTTTTTAATTTTTAAATAAAAAAAAATGAAATATCATCTTTTGGTTTTAGTCCCCGGAAGCCCCTGCCATTTTGGGCTGGATGTGCCTTTTTGATTTACTCATCCTGTGTGAGCCCGAATCTGGCTCTTTACTTGGATCCACCCGAGGGAAAAGGCCCAAACCTGTCTATTTTTAAAATATCCCGAAGGATTTTTTAGGATACCCCCAAACAAAAACCTATTAAATTTTTATCAGGGATGAAAAAAATTTTCACACTTAAAGCTTTAAAAAATTTTTTTTTACGCACTTAGGGGGCCGCGATTTTTTTCTTTTCTCCCAAACAGGGTTTTTTTTTTTTTTCTAACAGTTTTTATTTTTTCTTGCTCCCCCGCCAATATATTGTGGGGGGTACCCATTCCTTTGGGGGCTAAATCTGGGGGGTTTTTTTTCCCCCCTTTTTATTTAGGCTTAGTTAACTCTCCCCTTTTCGAGGCGTTTTAGGTCTTTGTAGTACGCCCTACATACTTCTTTGTGCTGTAGTTTTGGGGTCGAAAAAGCTAGTTTCCAACCTCCTGGGGGCTGGTTCCTTGGGTATTTTTGGGTACTGTCCTCCTCGGGTTTTTAAAAACATAACGAATCACCCCCTGACTGTAAATTTTTATGGGAAAACAAAA
>JARQOD010000002.1:295636803-295709004 GCA_033576555.1 Oophaga sylvatica
TTCAGAGCATATTCATCTGCAAATAAATGTGGCAAATATCTAGCAAATACAATTAAGAAACAAATTAACTCCACGCACATGCTTAAAATAAAGAATAATAAAGATCAGTTACTTTATAAAACAGAAGATATTGTCAAGGCCTTCTCAGATTTTTACTCAAATCTATACAATCTAAAACCCAATTATAGCTCTGCCGTAGATAAGACTGTTAAAATACAAAATTTCTTAAAAGACCTATCCCTTCCCCAAATCACGGACATTCAATCAAATTTTTTAGATAGTCCCATAATTAAAGATGTGGAAGACGCGATAAACCAATCTCCAGGCAGAAAAAGTCCAGGTCCAGACTGTTTTTCGATTGAATATTACAAATATTTTAAACCCGAATTATCCCAACATTTGACGGATTATTTTAATCATATTAGTAAATCCAACAATTTCAAAAAAGAGTCTCTAGTAGCCCACATTAGTCTCATTCCAAAAGAGGGAAAAGACCCCACCTCTTTCGGCAGTTACAGGCCAATTTCACTCATTAATAACGATGTGAAATTATACGCCAAAATATTAGCAAACAGAATACAAAAACTTCTCCCAGATCTGATAAACCCAGAACAAGTTGGCTTTGTCAAAGGAAGAGAAGCCAAGAATAATGTCATGAGGGCAATCAACGAGATTCATCTAGCAAAACAACACAATATACAAATGTCGATTCTCTCCACAGACGCAGAGAAAGCTTTCATGGAACAAGCACTTACAAAATTTGGCTTCCCTCTAAATTTTATACAGAAAATAACTGCACCCTCTGCGAAAATTAAAATGAATAACACACTATGTTAGGGTCTGCGAAACGCACCAAATAAATATAAATAGTGGGTGCGTTCGCAGCCGGGGGTCCACCGTGCAGGCAGAGCCTGCTGCTAGTAAGATGGCGGTAAAGGCGAACTCTGTTACTTCACAGAGTCGCAAACATAGATGCTGTGGCACTATATGGCTGTATAAGCAAACTCTGTTACACCACAGAGTCGCTGCGGTAAAGCCGCCGAGATAGCGACTGTGTCCTGTTAACACCACAGGGCTGCACAGATAACTGCTGTGCGGAGAGCAGTCCATGGTCATGCAATCAGCAACACAAACAGCTCCTCACCGGAGAAGCCGGTATTCTAGGGGCTTATTTCAGCCAAGCCCTGAACACGTGCATACGAATCTCCTCACCAGAGGTGCCGGTATTCTAGGGGTTTATTTCAGCCGAGCCCTAACCACATGCGTGCATGATCACACTGGCGCAAAGCACATAATGCAATTGATACTAGCGCATGGCCGCAAGACCATGCAACCCTTTTATAGTAGCAACTACAGGACCTGCCAGAATTGGACCAATGAGAAACTGTTCCAGAACACATGTAGTTTCAGGACCTTCCTGGCGGATCAATAGGAGCTGCTGCAGTACCTGAGCATGTGACCCCTGATCTCCAATAAGAGATCTTACCCTGGGCATGCTCAGTAGGGGAAAGGCAGGACTTAGGCCTAAAGACGTCTGCTCGCCGCTGACCAGTACTGGCTACAATAGCAGAACCTGGAGAGGCAGCAGCAAGTCTCTGCACAGTATTAGACCGGGCGAGCTGCCGGGACCGACGTCTTTGCTGAGCAGGCTCCACTGCGGCCGGAGATGGATGGAGGACCGCAGCGGGACTGGTTCGAGACTCCCCTTGTGCAGCAGCGGGAACTCGAACCCTAACACACTATCCACCAGCTTTGAGATCAAAAACGGCACAAGGCAAGGTTGCCCACTATCGCCCCTTTTGTTTATTCTCTCATTAGAGACATTCTTCCAGAAAATACGACAATCCCCTAAGATCAAAGGATTGAAAATCGGCACAGTTGAACACAAATGTGCAGCATACGCAGACGACATACTTTTCTTTTTGGTAGATCCTGACAAGTCTATTCAGATTTTACTCACTGAGTTGCCCTTCTTCAACTCAATCTCCAACTTTAAAATAAACCTCACTAAGTCTAATATCATGCATATTTCTTTATCTCCTCGAAACAGAAACAACTTAACATCAATATCCCCATTTAAAGAATGCCCATCCATTGCATATTTGGGAACCAAACTTAGCTGCTCTCCTTCACGCCTTTTTGATTTAAGCTTCAAACCATTGTTTCATTTGGTCGAGTCTACCTTATCAAATTGGAGAGATGTCCCGGTTTCATGGTTCGGTAGAGTCAACCTTATAAAAATGATAATCCTCCCCAAAGTCCTATACCTTCTCCAAAAGCTTCTCAAAAGCTCAAAAATATAATTTCAAAATTTATATGGGTAGCTAAAAACCATAGGATAAATCATAAAACCTTAATAAAATCAAGATGTAGAGGAGGTTTGGGTCTCCCTGATTTTGAAAGATATAGATTTTCAACCCACTTATCAAGAGTGATTGAGCTGCAATCCCCTTGTCCCACAAAACTTTGGGTTCCCCTTGAGTTGGACGATCTCCATGATGGCTTCTCACACTACCTATGGCCCACCCCATTTAATAGATTTAAATACAATAATATCACGAACCCGTACACGATGACTACCCTCAGGTTATGGCACAAAACAAATAAAAAATGAATCTTATTCCAAATATATGCAAAGCCACTCCTATCTTGCATTTAATCCCTAATAATTATAGATCTCTTAAGAAGAAAATCAGGCTTTCTATTCCCTTTAGAAACATGTCGATTTACTCCTTGGTGTACAAAAACAGATGTATGAGCAAGAACAAGATCAGCTCACTCACTAAAAACCTTCACTTGAAAGATGAGGAAATTCAAACTCTACAGGAAGTAACCAAACTTTATCTCCCAGACATTTCTACCTCTGCACCTGATCCGCCAATTCTTAAACTGTTTATGAAAACATAAGGAAAGGGAAAAATGATAGCCAAAATAAATAAAAATCTAACCCAAACACAGGAGATCCCAGATTTCATAAAAAAATGGGAATTAGAACTAAATACAATATTTCTCCCAAAAGAAAGTCATACAATTTTCAAAAACATCCACTTCCTAATGTCTTCAGTGAGATTCCAGGAACTTAGCTTTAAAATCATATCAAGATGGTATAAAACACCTGACATATTGAATAAAATAGACAACTTAATCTCCCCTCTTTCTTGGAGATGCACCAAAGAGAAGGGTTCTCCGTCTCACATTTGGCTGGAATGCACAAAAATTAAAAGTTTTTGGGAGAAAGTTAGAGAGCATATAAAGAAAACCTTAAATGTAGACATCCCATTAACGTCACGTTTCATTCTATTTAATCTGGAACCTTCAAATTTACACTTTAAAAAAGGCTCACTGATACCTCACCTGTCAACGCAGCTAAAATAACTATCGCAAGACACTGGAAATATGTAGAGACCCCTACCTGCAAAGAATGGATAAAAGAAGCCAACCAAATCGGTATATACGAGAAAATTAGACTTTCAGGATCTAAAAACCTAAAGACTCTAAACGCATGGATAGCCTGGTTGAGGATCACCAAATAAGCACAACTGGTAACGGTAATCCTTAATTTCTGTCTTCCTATAAGTTTCTTTTCTTATTCCTTGTTATTCCTTTTTTTTTTTACATATAGCCTGTTCTGTAATGTTCATGCCTTGATTTGAGTTTGATCTCCCAAATCGCTTAGTTAATCTCTATATTTTAAGCAGGACTTTCTGACTCCCTACCCTCCCCTTTCCTTCCTGTGTCCCTCCCCACCACTGCCCCTTGTTTTTTAAACTCTTCTTACAACCCTTTTGGTTTGCAAAACCGCAGCCTTGTAGTGTTATCGTTGTGATTTATTACGAATGTTTTTTCTTTTTTTTTTTTTTCCTCTTTTACTATTTCTGGAAAATATTTACCCTTTTTTCCTTTCCTGTTATATTATTGAAATTTTCTAAATAAAGAATACAGTCATGGCCAAAAGTTTGAGAATGACACAAATATTTATTTTCACATGATCTGCTGCGCCTCTGGTTTTTATGTGCTTTGACAGATGTTTTATCACAACAGAATATAATTGCAAACATAGAGTAACAAAGCTTATATTGACAGTTAGAATGAGTTAATGTCAGCAAGTCAATATTTGCAGTGTTGACCTTCTTCTTCAGACCCTGCAATTCTCCCTGGCATGCTCCAATCAACTTCTGGACCAAATCCTGACGATAGCAATCCATTCTTGCACAATCAATGCTTTGATTTTGTCAGATTTTAGGTTTTTGCTTGTCCACCCGTCTCTTGATGATTGACCACAAGTTCTCAATGGAATTCAGATCACTGGGAAGTTTCCAGGCCATGGACCCAAAATCTCTATGTTTTTTTCCCTGAGCCTTTAGTTTATCACCTTTGCTTTATGGCAAGGTGCTCCATCATGCCTGAAAAGGCATTGTTGATCGCCAAACTGCTCTTGGAGGGTTGGAGAAGTTGCTCTTGGAGACCATTCTGGTACCATTCTATTATTCATGACTGGTTTTTTATGCAAGACGTGAGAGAGCCGATTCCTTGGCTGAGAAGCAACCCACACATGAATGGTTTCAGGATGATTAACAGTTGGCATGAGACAAGACTGGTGGTACGTTCACCGTGTCTTCTCCGAATGAGGCGTTTCCTGATGTCCCAAACAATCAGAAGTGGGATTCATCAGAGAAAATAACTTTACCCCAGTCCTCAGCAGTCCACTGCCTGTACCTTTTGCAGAATATCAGTCTGTCCATGATGTTTTTTCTGGAGAGAAGTGGCTTCTTTGCTGCCCTCCTTGAGACCAGACCTTGCTCCAAGAGTCTCCGCCTCACAGTGCGTGCAGATGCACTCACACCTGCCTGCTGCCATTCCTGAGCAAGCTCTGCACTGCTGGTAGCCCGATCCCGCAGCTGAAACACTTTTAAGAGACGGTCCTGGCGCTTGCTGGTCTTTCTTGGGCGCCCTGGAGCCTTTTTGGCAACAATGGAACCTCTCTCCTTGAAGTTCTTGGTGATAAGTTTACTATTCTCTTTCCTGCGTTATCCTTCCTTTATTTTTGTATCATATAGCACTGTTCTGTAAGATCCATGTTGATGAGTTGACTCCACAATCCTTTTAAAGTTAATGTCTCATATTTTAATCAGACTTTTGACTCCTACCCTCCCTTCCTCCTGTTCCTCCACCCTCCCTGTGTTATACAATCATCTAAAACCTTTTGGTTTGCAAACGCAGCCTGTAGTGTATCGTTGATGTTTTTCGATAGTTTTTTTCTTATTTTTTTTTTTTTCCTCTTTTACTATTCTGGAATAAATTTACCCTTTTTACATTACTGTTAAAATTGAAATTTTTAATAAAAATTCCAGTATATACAAAAAAAATCATGGTTTTTCCACAAAATATTGATTTCTGAACTCTTCCTGAGTTAAAACATTAGTATGGTTGTTTCTAAATGATTATGAACTTGTTTTCTTAGCATTATTTGAGGTCAGCAAGCACTGAATTTTTTTGTTATTTTGACCATTTCTTATTTTCTGAAAATGAATACAAAATTTATTGCTTGGAAATTCAGAGACATGTTGTCAGTAGTTTATAGAACAAAAGAACAAATTACATTTTACTCAAAAATATGCCTATAAAGAGAAAAATCAGACAAACTGAAAATTTTGCAGTGGTCTCAATCTTTTCCAGAGCTGTATGTGTGTATATATATATATATATATGTATATATATATATATATATATATATATATATATATATCATAATATATATATATATATAGTACAGACCAAAAGTTTGGACACACCTTCTCATTTAAAGATTTTTCTGTATTTTCATGACCATGAAAATTGTAAATTCTCACTGAAGGCATCAAAACTATGAATTAACGCATGTGGAATTACAGTATATACAGTCACCAGAAGTGAAAACCATTTCCGGTGACTACCTCTTGAAGCTCATCAAGGGAATGCCAAGAGTGTGCAAAGCAGTCATCAAAGCAAAAGGTGTCTACTTTGAAGAACCTAGAATATAATAAATATTTTCAGTTGTATCACACTTTTTTGTTAAGTATATACTGTAATTCCACATGTGTTAATTCATAGTTTTGATGCCTTCAGTGTGAATTTACAATTTTCATAGTCATGAAAATACAGAAAAATCTTTAAATGAGAAGACGTGTCCAAACTTTTGGTCTGTACTCTATATATTTTCATCTTTTACATTTTAAAAATTACAAAAAGGAAAATGGACTAATTCAAAAGTTTGGCCACCGTTCATTGTTAGTACAGTACCTAGAAGCAACTCCTTGAACAGCCAGTCAAGGGTGCATACTGCTGTGAGCATGTTGTGCATTTGGAAGCCCAGTTACTGGATCTAAATGTGCAGCTGGCAACACTGAGATCCATAGACAATATGGAAAGGAGTCTGCTGCTCACTGAGCAGACACTCAATGGGATAGATGTGGGGGAGGATGGTAGGATGGAGCTGCAGGACAGTAAGGCTGCTAGCTGGGTGACAGTTAGAAGGCGGGGTAGAGGGAATAGCGCCAGGGAGGCTAGTCTTGATGTGGCACACCCCAATAAGTTTGCTAAGTTGGCAGATGAGGGGGGTGTCAGTACAGGGGTAGCACTGCTGCAGCAAGGCATGTCCTCTGAAAGCCGGAGGAGTGTCTGCTCCAGTAAGGGGGGAAATAGGAGAGCAGGGCAGGCCAGACAGGTGCTGGTAGTGGGTGACTGTTGTGAACGTGTTGGAGACGACTTCGGATCTGAGGCTCCCTCTGGGGGTTGCTAAGGGTATTGAACCTATGTTGAACAGCAAGAGTTCTACACCTGCAATGGATGATTGGTTATCAGGGTGGATGGACTGGCCTGATATAAGTTAGCTGGCCTCCCATGATCCTCGTCGGTGATCAATTGTTACTTCCTGGTCTAGGTTGGAATTCAGCTTGCTTTTCTGCTGTCTCCTGCTATCATTCAGATAAGTTACTTTCTGTTTTTTTTTTCTGTGGTTTGATTTCCCTTGTTTTTGCTGCTTTGCTTTTAAGTTCAGCCGGGTCCCCTTTGGGGGCTTGCACTGGTCTCTGTTCTCTTTTTGTATTTGCACTTGTGCTCAGTTCCTGTGATATTTTACTGCGGGGTAGCTGCATTTTCACACCAGAGATCTGATATAGGTGGTCGAGACCGTGTGGTCTCAGCATTTTTGGATTCAGAAGTGTTGGAATTTTTCCTAGGGTTTTATTGGGTTGCAGACAGTATTCTCTCCTGTACTATCCTATCTAGACAGTTTTGGGCCCCAGCGTTTGTTCATTCTAATTTCTGTCAGTGTTCGTGTTTTCCTCTTGTCTAACCGCCATTATATGTTTGGGGGCTTCCTTATACTTTGGGGTTCTACTCCGGGGCAGTTAGCTTTCCTCTTTCCATCTACAGGGGTAGCTAATCTCTCCGGCTGTAACGAGGCATCTAGGGCACCGTAGGAACGTCCCACGGCTGCTTCTAGTTGTGCGGTTAGTTTATTGGTCTGCAACCTATTAGATAGCAACCTCTCTGGTGTTTGGCTGCCTTTGCGGTTTTTTGCTCCTGCCCTCCTCAGCTACCAAAACATAACAGATGACTCAATTATCAGGGGAACGGATAGGACAATCTGTCACAAAGACAGGGATCGTCAAACAGTGTGCTGCCTACCTGGCGCTCGAGTCCCACACATCGCTGATCGGGTTGACAGACTATTGTGAGAGGCTGGTGAGGATCCAGCGGCCATGGTGCACATTGGCCCAAATGACAAACTTAGAGGCAGGTGGAAAGTCCTTAAAAATTATTTCAGGGAATTAGGCTGCAAGCTTAAAGTAAGGACCTTCAAGGTGGCATTTTCTGAAATACTGCCTGTACCACGTGCTACACCAGAGAGGCAACAGGAGATTAGGGAGATAAATAAGTGGCTCAGGAATTTGCTACAGGTTCTATGCTAGGGACAGGCTGCACCTCAATGGGGAGGGTGCAGCTGTGCTGGGGAGAAAATGGCTAGAAGGTTGAAGGAGTCTTTAAACTAGGAATTGGGAGGAGGGCATTCATTTTATAGGCGGGGAAGATAGTGCAGATAGTGACCTGGGCACAGTTAAAGAGATTGGGGGTGGCGTGGGGGTTGGGGTTAAAACAGTTAAGATTTTAAAGAAGAATAGAGGTAATGAGAGATACATAAAGTTCATGTATACTAATGCCAGAAGCCTCACCAACAAAATGGTGGAATTAGAATTAAGTTTGTTGGAAAATAATTATGACATTGTGGGGATATCTGAGACTGTTAATTTGCAGGGCTATAGTCTGTTCAGAAATGACCATACAAATATGCGAGGGGGTGTGTGTGTTTATATTTAAAATCATCCAAAATGTAGAGTCCCTGTGGGTGGATATAAGGGGAGGGGGAAAAATAATAAATTATTGATAGGGGTTTGTTATAAGTCTCCAAAAATAATGGAAGCAATGGAGAATATCCTCGTAAAGCAAATATATGAAGCAGCAACTCAAGGAGAAGTCATTATTATCGGGGACTTCAACTACCCTGAAATAAATTGGGGAATAACCTGTGTGGTGTAATGACCCCTGATGCAGCTAGGGGGCACTGTGTATGGCCCTCGGGATATGCATGGAGGCATGTGATGGATGGACGTTATGTATCGCAGAGGTGGGTGGCCCTGTGATGGAAGCCTGAGCATGTTTTGTTCAGCAGATCTACTGCTGAGAGTTTTGCTATACATTGGGAGGCTTCCAGGTGACTTGGAGAGCTGGGCGGGTCCAGTCACCTACAAACCCACCAAAGGGGTATGTGTCTGAATACCCAAGATAAAGTCTGTAGTTGTTTATATGTATCAAAAGGACCTGTGGTGAGGTCATAACCATGTGACCTAACCATGTGATCCTGACCTCACCTGTGGGCGGGGTTACGGCTATGTAACTGAGTTGTGTTTGGCACCTGAGAGTGTGTGGGAGTCTGTGAGTGTGAACAGACTTCCATGTGTCCCGGCGGGACATTACAGAGAGGTCTCTGTGACTGAGGAGTGAGGCTCCAGGCAGGAGCTGAAACATTGAAGATATGAATTGTACGGTAATATGCTTTATGATGTAATAAACCTACGGACTTTTTGCATAAGAAAGTGTCTCCTGATTTGCCTCTGAAGCAGCCGAGTGAGTAAAACCTTACACCTGAAATACATTGGGGAACTGAAACCTGCAGTTCCAGCAAAGGTAATAGGTTTTTGACAACTATGAGAGACAGTTACCTTTCACAACTAGTTTAGGACCAAACAAAAGGGGGGGCACTGCTAGACCTAATATTAACCAACAGGCCAGACCGCATATCAAATATAAGGGTTGGGGGTCACTTGGGTAATAGTGATCACAAAATAATATGTTTTCATGTATCCTTTAAAGGGAACCTGTCACCCCCCCCCCAGAGCCTAAGGCTACATTCTGTAAAGGTGTTTATTAGGTTTCTGATCGCTAGGAACTCTGAATTTGACAGTTTTATAATTTGTCTGCCATACCTGTATTGTGTTCTGGAGGTATGTGTCACGACGTATAACAGATATATTCTATGATAGTAACATATATCTAATGTGACAACATTCTATATTTCATATAATAGAAAATATCAACATGTATACATAGTATCTGCCAGCAATGTCTTACCTGACATAATATCCTATGTATTGTGGGTCTATACTGTGTACGTGTCACGCTGTCTCAGGATAGAGGTGGACCGGGGTCTATGCTGACCCTGAACTGGGGTCCTGACTAGTCCCTCTACCTGGAGGTACTGTTAATGGTACAGAGGTCCAGGCCGCCAGTGTAACCCTGTCTCCTGTAGATCCCTGACCACTGTAATCTAGTCCTGAGAAGGACCCTGATTACCACCACAGGGAATGGGCAGGTCACAGCTTACACACAGTCTAAGACAAACGAGACAGACAAGGGGTAAAGAAAACACTGCCTTGCATACAAAACTTCCACTACAGAGGAACACAAAAGGTTAAGGAGATAAACAATAAGCGAGGAGAGGAAAAACCACAACAGGCACTCTTAGCTTAAGTCTTCTCAGAAACGATCCGCTCTGCTGGTCTGAATGAATGCTTTCACTGACAACTTCCCCAGCAGACCAGCAGGTATATGAAGGAAGCTAATTAACAAAACATCAATCGCAGCTGGGCGAGGCTGGTCAGTCCAGCACCGAGAGAGAAAGAATTAACTCCCTCAGTGCCGAAAAACACCCAGCACCAGAAACTCAGCTGTGCGAAGTCAGGGTGTGCAATCGCGACGATCTTCGCCGCGACACACCCGTGACAGTACCCCCCCTTCTACGAGGGGCCTCTGAACCCTCAGGGCCTGGTCTATCTGGGTGAGTAGTGTGGAAGGCCCGAACCAATCGGTCTGCGTTAATATCCGATGCAGAAACCCACATCCTCTCCTCAGGACCATACCCCCTCCAATGAACAAGGTACTGAAGGGACCGGCGATTCAGACGTGAGTCAATGATCTTCGATACCTGAAACTCCAAATTACCATTGACCACCACAGGAGGAGGAGGTAGAGGTGACGGTATAACTGGTGCCACGTACCTCTTAAGCAACGATTTGTGGAACACATTGTGGATTTTAAACGTAGGAGGAAGGTCAAGACGGAAAGCCACCGGATTAATTATTGAACTGATCCTGTATGGCCCGATGAATCTGGGACCCAGTTTCCAGGAGGGAACCTTAAGTTTTATATTCTTGGTAGACAACCATACCAGATCGTTCACACTTAGGTCCGGACCAGACACTCTCCTCCTATCAGCCATACGTTTGTATCGGTTCCCCATAGTGCTCAGATTATTAAGCACTCCTCTCCACACTGAAGCAAGTGACGATGAAAATCGTTCCTCCTCAGGAACCCCAGAAGAGCCCCCCCCATTGAAAGTACAAAACTGGGGGTGAAAACCATATGCCCCAAAAAACGGGGACTTACCAGTGGACTCGCTCCGCCTATTGTTAAGAGCGAACTCTGCCAGAGGCAAGAAAGAAGACCAGTCCTCTTGGTTCTCTGAGACAAAACACCGGAGATATGTCTCTAAGCTCTGATTCAGACGCTCTGTCTGACCATTGGTTTGCGGATGAAAAGCCGAAGAAAATGACAACTGCATCCCCCGACGAGAACAAAATGCCTTCCAGAATTTGGACACAAACTGAGACCCCCGATCCGACACCACATCGGAAGGCAACCCGTGAAGTCTCACAATCTCCCCAATGAACACCTGCGCCAGAGTTTTAGCATTAGGAAGAGCAGGAAGAGCAATAAAATGTGCCATTTTGCTGAACCTGTCAACTACAACTAGTATGACAGTTTTACCTGAAGACGGAGGGAGGTCCGTAATGAAGTCCATAGACAGATGGGTCCATGGACGCTCCGGGATTTTCAATGGTAAAAGGGCCCCAGACGGACGGGTATGTGGGGTCTTAGAGCGCGCACATACCCCACAGGACGCGACAAAAGTTACCACCTCTTTATTTAAGTTAGGCCACCAAAACCGGCGAGAAAGGAGATCTACAGTTGCTTTACTCCCTGGGTGTCCTGCCAAAGCAGAATTATGATGTGCCTCGATAACCTTTTGTCTTAACTGATCTGGAACAAACAGTTTCCCTGGAGGTCCTACAGGGGCGTCCCCCTGAGCCTCCAATACCTCCTCCTCAAGCTCAGAGCATACAGCCGACACCACAACTCCCTCCTGTAGAATAGGAACCGGGTCATCCGTCTTCCCGGCCCCCGGGAAACTACGAGATAAGGCATCAGCCTTTACATTTTTTGACCCAGGACGATATGTGACGACAAAATTAAACCTGGTAAAAAACAATGACCATCTAGCTTGTCTGGAATTCAGACGTTTTGCAGACTCTAAATACAGCAGGTTCTTGTGATCAGTAATGACGGTGTAAGGTTCTTTGTCTCTGTTGACATGTTCCTTGAAACTCAGTTTTCCGTCGGCCATTTTGCTTTCTGTCTTTCTGCAGCTCTTGCCCTCAGTTAATATGGAGTTTCCAGTTTTCATGTTCCCACCCTGATTCTTCCCTCTTGCTTCTTAAGCAGCCTCAGCTGAACAATCAGTGCTCCTGAATCAAGCCTCAGTCAGTCTGTGACCTGACTCCTGCTAACCTTGGACTTGTACTCCAGCTATTCCCTACTGAGGAACCTTGGAACACTTTTGGACTCTGGAAACCTGCTGTTTGGTGAATCCATGTTTGCAGAGGAATTACGGTACAGAGAAGAGATCCTGAACCTGCTTTGGAGATTTATTGTAGAGCTTGAAGTTACTCTGGCCTGCTGTGTCTCCTGTCGCTGTTCCTGCAAACTGTGTGAACTTTTCAGCATGCTTGTATGAAGTAATACAAGTCATTTCATTTCAACCTATGTCTCCTGTGTTTTCCTCGCACCCAAGCACAAGACGCTATAGGAACTGTACACTATACATGACAAGATTCAGGAGCCAATGTTTAGTGTCTGCTGGGTCTGGGAAAGCCGTGTCTGCTGTGACTGTGGATATCAGATGTCCGTTTAATACCTTATGTGATGACAGTGGTTGTGACTTCTCACAACCATTCCAGGTGAGCGCATTCCCTTAAAATTTTACTCTGGAGTGTTACCACAGGTAAACACTATTGTTTTTTTTTGTTTGTTTTTTTTTCCTTTCCTCTTCTCCTTCCAGCACTTCTGCCTTAAAAGATCTGGAAGATGGAGGCCCGCATAAAGGAACTTTGCGGAGTGACTGATACAATCCTTTCAGATGTACAGACTTTAAAAACCCGTTTTGCAAGCCTACAGGACCTCACTAATCATAATTTGCAAGTGTTTGGACAGACTACCCAGGAATTGCGAGCCAGGATTGAGGCTCTAGAGGAACGAGCCCAGGCTCCTGCCATAACCCCGAGTTCTGGGATCCCCAAATTACCTCCTTTTCGTTTTGGCGGTGAACGTGAGAAATTCAGGGGATTTATTAATCAATGCAATTTATTTTTCTCTGCACATGCTTCACAATTTCCCACTGAACGATCCAAAGTGCTTACTATAATCATGTTGCTTACCAATAAGGCTTTGATGTGGGCAAACCCTCTGATTGAGACTGAGGATGATTGTTTGAATCACCTTGATGCTTTTATTTCAGCCATGGGGCAGGTGTTTGATGACCCCAATCGAGGTGAAACAGCTGAAGCAGCCATGTTAACTTTGCGCCAAGGTAAGCGTTCAGTAGCCGAATATGCCCTGGATTTCAGGAGATGGGCTCTTGATACCACTTGGGACACTTCCGCTAAAAAATCTATTTTTCGGAAAGGGTTGTCTCCACTGATTAAGGATGAACTTGCTCGTGCCGACCCTCCCACTGCGTTAGGTGACTTTATTAACTATTGTATCCGTATTGATGCTCGTCTGACTGAACGCAGACAAGAGAGATGGTTCGAAAATAATCGCACTAACCTTTTACTACCTCCCTCCTCAGCTAAGGAACCTTTGAGTAGGATCACAAGGGAACCAGAACCTGAACCCATGCAGGTGGACTCTTTACAAAGACGGGTTAGTGATGCACGCAAAGAACATCGTATAAAGGAAAATCTATGTTTCTACTGTGGTAAGTCAGGGCACTTCATTATAAACTGCCCAGCCGTTCTCGTAAGACTACTGCAGCAGTCATTCACTGTGAGTGTTGCGAGAGGAGCTCTGTCATGTCCGAGCCTCAGGCTCCAGAGAGATCTGCTGCAAGAGATCTTGATTTCTCGGACTTAAACTCTGTTAGTTCTGGGGACGATGACGGTATAAACGCTGCAATTTTTCAAGTTTCCTCAGCAGTGTCCCAGCTGAGTTGTAAAAGAAACAATTCTCATTGCTTCCTTTCCATCAAACTCTGGGTTGACTCAGTCTGGGTGTCTAGCTCTGCTATGATCGACTCAGGAGCAAGTGGAAATTTTATGGATATCTCCTTTGCTCTGAAACAGGGATACGTTCAGTGAAGAAGGCTACTCCAGTACAGATGGAGACTGTGGATGGCTCTCTACTGACTTCTGGACCAGTGGATCAAGAAACAGAGCCTTTGAGGGTCCTTATGGGTAAAGATCATCAGGAGAAAATGTCTTTTATGCTTATCTCTTCTCCCCACTTTCCCATTATTCTAGGGCTACCATGGCTGCAGGCGCAGAATCCTACGATTAACTGGGAGACCAAGGAATTACACTTTCCGGAGAAACAGATGAGTCAAGGAGTTTCAGCTTGCTCTGTTCCTAAAGGAACCATGTCAGTCCCTGAACTACCAGCTGTATACCAGGACTATGTGGATTTATGTGACAAGAAGAACGCTGATCAGCTTCCTCCTCACCGTCCATATGATTGTCCAATTGAATTATTGCCTGGAGCCGAGATACCTTTTGGTAAGATCTACCCCCTAGCGGGGCCCGAGCTAAAAGCTTTGAAGGATTATATAGACGAAAATTTAGCCAAGGGCTTCATACGCCCCTCTTCATCTCCCGCAGGTGCACCCATCTTCTTTGTGAAGAAGAAAGATGGATCTCTGAGACCCTGCATAGACTATAGGGAACTCAATAAGGTTACTATTAGAAACCGTTATCCATTGCCTTTAATCCCTGAGTTGTTGGAGAGAGTGCGGCATGCCAAAATTTTCTCTAAACTGGATCTCCGTGGGGCCTATAACTTGGTCCGTATTAGACCTGGGGATGAATGGAAGACTGCTTTCAGGTCACGCTATGGACACTTTGAATATCTAGTTATGCCTTTTGGTCTGAGTACCGCCCCAGCCACTTTCCAACACTTCGTGAATGATATCTTCAGGGATCTCCTAGATACATTTGTGGTGATTTATCTGGATGATATTCTAATTTTTTCTAACTCCACAGAGGAACATCATGGACATGTGAGAATGGTCTTAGAACGCCTAAGACAAAACCATCTCTACATCAAACTTGAAAAATGTGAATTCCATAGGACCGAAATTCAATTTCTGGGGTATGTACTATCTACGCAAGGGATTAGTATGGATGGAAGCAAGACCCAAGCCATCAAGGATTGGCCAATTCCTAGAAATGTGAAGGCGGTGCAGCGTTTCATCGGGTTTGCCAACTTCTATAGACGTTTCATTAAGAATTTTTCTGAGGTAGTGTCACCTATCACCCAACTTACCCGGAAACAGTCTAGGTTCTCCTGGACCCCGCAAGCTCAGGAAGCATTTTCCTGTTTAAAGAATAAATTTACCACCGCACCTATCTTAGTACATCCCAACCCCGAGCTTGCCTTCATAATAGAGGTGGATGCTTCAGACTGTGCCGTTGGAGCTATACTCTCTCAGAGAACAGGTGAGAAGAATGTCTTGCATCCCTGTGCCTTCTTTTCCCAGCAGTTGTCTTCGGCTGAGAGGAACTACGATGTAGGCAATAGAGAATTGTTGGCCATTATTGCCGCCTTCAAGGAATGGAGACACCTTCTTCAGGGAGCTGCACAGCAAATAGTCGTCCTGACAGACCATCGTAACCTTGAATTTATCAGGTCGGCTAAGTGCCTGACTCCTCGCCAGGCTCGCTGGAATCTTTTCCTAAACCTATTTAATTTTGTCATTTCTTATAGACCAGGATCGCGCAATGGAAAGGCTGATGCACTCTCTAGGATTCATTCAGCAGAGACACGTCCACTTACTCCTCCTAAGACTATTCTTCCTGACTCTAGATTCCTGGGAGTGATTCATAATCAAGACCTACTTAAGGACATCAAGGAAGCATACCATGCGGATTCTTTGTTGGCTTAACCCCCAAGGGACGTAAGTCTTGTCTTTAAGAATGGTGTGTGGATTCAGGGACAACATCTGTATATACCTGAAACAGTCAGATTGAGAGTATTGCAACTCATCCACGATTCCAAGATAGCCGGGCATAGGGGAATTCTAAAGACACAAGAATTTCTTTCTCGTTTCTTTTGGTGGCCCACTTACAGGAAAGATGTCTTAAACTATGTCACTTCATGTGAAGTCTGTGCAAGATGCAAAACACCTCGCTCCTCACCAACTGGTCTGTTGCAACCTCTTCCCACACCGTCCCGCCCGTGGGGATCCATTTCTATGGACTTCATTGTGGAGTTACCAACCTCTCAAGGGAAGAACACCATTCTAGTGGTGGTTGACTGTCTAACAAAGGCAGCTCATTTTATCCCTTGTGTCGGCTTACCCACTGCAAAACAGACATCAGACTTGATGATTAAGAATGTATTTCGCTTACATGGAGTACCGGATGAGGTCATTTCGGATCGAGGGGTGCAATTCACTTCAAGGTTTTGGCAAAATTTCTGTACAGCATTGGACATTAAAGTAAACCTTTCTTCTGCTTTTCATCCCCAGACTAATGGACAGACAGAACGAACCAATCAGACCCTGGAGCAGTATCTCCGCTGTTTTATCTGCCACCTACAGGATGATTGGGTGGATCTACTTCCACTGGCTGAGTTCTCTTATAACAACTCTCAGAGCGCCTCCACTAAGCAGTCTCCTTTTTACTCCAATCTAGGTTATCATCCTAACATTCTTCCTCGATTTCCCATAGATACGCCCTTGCCGGCAGTGGCTGAAAGAATCACTTCTTTACAAAAGAATATGGATCTTCTAAAGGAAAATCTAGAACTGGCTCAGGAAAGGTACAAGAAAGCAGCAGATAAATTTCGTAAACCTGCACCAGCTTTCAAGGTAGGAGATTTGGTCTGGCTGTCAACCAGAAATCTTAAATTAAAGATTCCATCGTCTAAATTGGGACATAAGTACATTGGACCTTATAAGATCAATAAGATTATAAGTGCTGTTGCTTGTCGTCTTCAACTGCCCAGAACTATGAGAATCCACCCTGTCTTTCATGTATCCCTACTAAAGGCTGCAACACCCAATACGTTTCCTGGACGTTCTTCTCCTTGCCCTGACCCAGTGCTGGTCGATGGTCAGGAAGAATTTATGGTGGAAAGGATTCTAGATTCCAGGTTGTACAGAAATCAGTTGCAATATTTGATTAAATGGCAGGGCTACCCAGTGGAGGACAACTCATGGGAACCAGTCAATAATGTCAATGCTCCTCGCCTGCTCCGCCAGTTTCATCAGAGGTACCCTGACAAGCCTGGTCTGAGGTCATCCGGAGGTTGCCCCTAAGGGGGAGTAATGTAAGGTTCTTTGTCTCTGTTGACATGTTCCTTGAAACTCAGTTTTCCGTCGGCCATTTTGCTTTCTGTCTTTCTGCAGCTCTTGCCCTCAGTTAATATGGAGTTTCCAGTTTTCATGTTCCCGCCCTGATTCTTCCCTCTTGCTTCTTAAGCAGCCTCAGCTGAACAATCAGTGCTCCTGAATCAAGCCTCAGTCAGTCTGTAACCTGACTCCTGCTAACCTTGGACTTGTACTCCAGCTATTCCCTACTGAGGAACCTTGGAACACTTTTGGACTCTGGAAACCTGCTGTTTGGTGAATCCATGTTTGCAGAGGAATTACGGTACAGAGAAGAGATCCTGAACTTGCTTTGGAGATTTATTGTAGTGCTTGAAGTTACTCTGGCCTGCTGTGTCTCCTGTCGCTGTTCCTGCAAACTGTGTGAACTTTTCAGCATGCTTGTATGAAGTAATACAAGTCATTTCATTTCAACCTATGTCTCCTGTGTTTTCCTCGCACCCAAGCACAAGACGCTATAGGAACTGTACACTATACATGACAGACGGTGACAGGGTGGACTGCCCCCTCCAAAAAGTGACGCCACTCTTCAAAAGCCAACTTAATGGCCAAGAGTTCCCTATTGCCGACATCATAATTCCTCTCGGCGGACGACAATTTTTTAGAGAAGAAAGCGCACGGATGCCATTTACCAGGGGACGGACCTTGAGATAATACCGCACCCACTCCTACGTCAGATGCGTCTACCTCCACAATGAACGGTTGTGATGCATCAGGTTGGATGAGTATGGGTGCTGAAGCAAAACATTTTTTCAAGGAGGAAAATGCTTGACAAACTTTGTCAGACCACCTAGAAAAATCCGTCCCTTTTTTTGTCATGTCAGTGAGAGGTTTGACAACGGATGAGAAATTACGAATAAATTTCCGGTAGTAGTTAGCAAACCCCAGGAAACGCTGCAGTGCTTTAAGATCCTCTGGCCGATCCCATTCAAGCACAGCCTTCACTTTCCCAGGGTCCATACGGAAACCGGAAGCTGACACCAGGAATCCTAAAAACTGAAGTTCTTGTACGGCGAATAAACACTTCTCCCATTTGGCGTACAGTTTATTGCCTCGCAAGATCTGCAACACCTGTCTCACATGCTCCTGATGAGACACAAGATCCGGCGAGTAAATTAAGATGTCATCTAGATAAATGACAACAAACTGTCCCACTAGGTGGCGAAAGATGTCATTAACAAAATGTTGAAACACCGCCGGGGCAGTAGTCAGACCGAAAGGCATGACAAGGTTCTCATAATGTCCCTCCGGAGTGTTAAACGCCGTCTTCCACTCATCCCCCTCCTTTATCCTAATCAGATTATACGCCCCCCTGAGATCCAACTTAGAGAACCATTTGGCGCCCACAATCTGATTGAAGAGATCAGGAATAAGTGGGAGCGGATACGGATCTCGGACCGTAATCCGATTAAGCTCACGGAAATCCAGGCAAGGGCGTAGGCCTCCATCTTTTTTCTTCACAAAGAAGAACCCCACGGCCACTGGGGAAGATGAAGGTCTAATATGCCCCTTGGCCAGACTTTCCAAAATATAATCCTTCATACTTGCCTCTCAGGACCAGAAAGGTTATATAACCTAGATTTTGGTAACTTAGCATCAGGAAGCAATTTTATAGCACAGTCATACGCGCGATGAGGAGGTAATTCTTGACACCCTTCCTCTGAAAACACATCCTCAAAGTCCTCCAGAAAAGGACGTAAGGTTCTAGGCACGACCGCACCGATGACCGTGTTCATGCAGTTACTATTGCAAAATTCACCCCACTGGCTTATCTCTCTGGATTGCCAATTAATAACTGGGTTATGTTTAGTTAACCAAGGAAGTCCCAACACAATAGGAGTGGGAAGGCCCTCCAACACATAACAAGACAATAGTTCTTTATGTATTGCCCCCACTCGAAGGTCTATGTTATGCACGGCTTGCACAAAGCTACCTTGACCGAGAGGCCTGGCGTCAATAGAGAATATAGGGATAGGTTTGGCCAATACACTCAGTTGCATACCTTGCACCTGGGCAAACCGAGCGTCCACCAGATTAGCCGCGGCCCCACTATCCAGAAGAACAGAAATCCTCTCAGTTCTCGTACCTACCACCACCTCCGCTGGTACGAGAAACTGAGACGGACTTGGGGACGAAATACATACTCCCAGATTGTCGTCCACCACACAACCTGGGATCAACAGTTTTCCGGCAACTCCTTGCTCAGCAAAGTACGGGATGGACACCCCCCAACAAAATGTCCCTTTCTCCCGCAGAAGTAACACTTTCCTGTCTTGCGGCGCACCGCCGATCCCCTCCCTCGAAACGATGTCCCTCCTAACTGCATAGGCTCCTCAGAACAAACCAGGGAACCTCAATATAAGGGACTATAGTAGAAGGTGGAGTCATCACAGGGGCGGAGTTACCTCGCACCTCTCCCGAAGCCGTCTATCAATGCGAATAGCAAGGGCCATAGCGGCCTCCAGTGACGGGGGAGAATCATACTGAGCCAACACATCTTTTAATTTGTCAGATAATCCTTGACAAAACTGGCTCCTAAGAGCTGGGTCATTCCACTGAGTATCTGTGGCCCATCTACGGAACTCAGAAGAAAATTCCTCCGCCGGACGATCTCCCTGCTGTATCTTACGTAACTTCATTTCAGCAAGGGAGACCCGATCCGGGTCATCATATACCAGACCCAGGGCTGTAAAAAATCGATCTACTGACTGGAGAGCCGGGGAGTCCGGAGGAAGAGAGAACGCCCAGGATTGAGGGTCCCCTTGTAAGAGCGAGATGACAATTCCCACCATCTGATCTTCACTCCCCGAAGACCGAGGCCGTAGCCGAAAATATAATTTACATGCCTCCCGGAAGGTAAAAAATTTGTCCCGCCCACCAGTGAACCTGTCCGGGAGAGCTACTTTAGGTTCAGATCTGGTTTGCTCCCGGGGGTACAAAACCTTGGACTTAACGTCCGTCAGCTCCATGGACAAACTCTGCAACTGCTGAGCTAACTGGGCTACTGGATCCATGGTAGCTGGGGAGAATCTTTTAGTGTGGTCGGTGAAAATGTCACGACGTATAACAGATATATTCTATGATAGTAACATATATCTAATGTGACAACATTCTATATTTCATATAATAGAAAATATCAACATGTATACATAGTATCTGCCAGCAATGTCTTACCTGACATAATATCCTATGTATTGTGGGTCTATACTGTGTACGTGTCACGCTGTCTCAGGATAGAGGTGGACCGGGGTCTATGCTGACCCTGAACTGGGGTCCTGACTAGTCCCTCTACCTGGAGGTACTGTTAATGGTACAGAGGTCCAGGCCGCCAGAGTAACCCTGTCTCCTGTAGATCCCTGACCACTGTAATCTAGTCCTGAGAAGGACCCTGATTACCACCACAGGGAATGGGCAGGTCACAGCTTACACACAGTCTAAGACAAACGAGACAGACAAGGGGTAAAGAAAACACTGCCTTGCATACAAAACTTCCACTACAGAGGAACACAAAAGGTTAAGGAGATAAACAATAAGCGAGGAGAGGAAAAACCACAACAGGCACTCTTAGCTTAAGTCTTCTCAGAAACGATCCGCTCTGCTGGTCTGAATGAATGCTTTCACCGACAACTTCCACAGCAGACCAGCAGGTATATGAAGGAAGCTAATTAACAAAACATCAATCGCAGCTGGGCGAGGCTGGTCAGTCCAGCACCGAGAGAGAAAGAATTAACTCCCTCAGTGCCGAAAAACACCCAGCACCAGAAACTCAGCTGTGCGAAGTCAGGGTGTGCAATCGCGACGATCTTCGCCGCGACACACCCGTGACAGTATGTCCCCCTGTGTCAACATCCTCAGAGGTGTCAATCCTCTCCCTCTTGCGTCTATTGTGTCCTGGAGGTATGACTTTCCCCCGTGTCAACTGCCTCAGAGGTGTCAATTATCTCCCTCTGGCGTCTGTGCGCCGCCTCCTGTGTTCCACTAACATGCCCGGCGCCTGTGCTCTGTCTAAATCTCTCGGGCATGCGCTGTGCATGCTGGCCAGGAACTTAGATCAGGCGATGATGTAAGTTCCCGGCCAGCGCGCACGGTGCATATCCGAGAAATTTAGGCAGAGCACATGCGCCGATTATGTAACTGAAACACAGACTTCTCAATTTTTCATATTTCTAAGGCAGTGATGCAATTCATTTTTCATATTTCGTGTTTGCAAGCTATAGCGCTACAGTGTGCTACCCTTTCTTTCTTGTATGTGCATGAGTTGGTGACTCTGGGTTTAGCACCTGTTCACACTGGATCTATGTTTGAATGTGCCGGTCAGTTTTTTGATATGTATTCATTTACCTTCTACCTGAGCACTCCACCTGTTGGTCACAGGCTTTTTAATTACACCAGGTTCATTACCCCTCCACAGAGATGTAGATTTTAGTCTTAAGAGAGGATTAATATGTTCCCATGCAGACAGACTTTTCTAAAGCGAGGATTGGCATTAGTTAGGACCTGATATACGACAAGAGCCTTGACGTGGCTATCAGGCTCACATAATTTGGCCACCTTATGCGCTAAGACTTCTCAATTTTTCATATTTCTAAGGCAGTGATGCAATTCATTTTTCATATTTCGTGTTTGCAAGCTATAGCGCTACAGTGTGCTACCCTTTCTTTCTTGTATGTGCATGAGTTGGTGACTTTGGGTTTAGCACCTGTTCACACTGGATCTATGTTTGGATGTGCCGGTCAGTTTTTTGATATGTATTCATTTACCTTCTACCTGAGCACTCCACCTGTTGGTCACAGGCTTTTTAATTACACCAGGTTCATTACCCCTCCACAGAGATGTAGATTTTAGTCTTAAGAGAGGATTCATATGTTCCCATGCAGACAACTTTTCTAAAGCGAGGATTGGCATTAGTTAGGACCTGATATACGAGAAGAGCCTTGACGTGGCTATCAGGCTCACATAATTTGGCCATCTTATGCGCTAAGACTTCTCAATTTTTCATATTTCTAAGGCAGTGATGCAATTCATTTTTCATATTTCGTGTTTGCAAGCTATAGCGCTACAGTGTGCTACCCTTTCTTTCTTGTATGTGCATGAGTTGGTGACTCTGGGTTTAGCACCTGTTCACACTGGATCTATGTTTGGATGTGCCGGTCAGTTTTTTGATATGTATTCATTTACCTTCTACCTGAGCACTCCACCTGTTGGTCACAGGCTTTTTAATTACACCAGGTTCATTACCCCTCCACAGAGATGTAGATTTTAGTCTTAAGAGAGGATTCATATGTTCCCATGCAGACAGACTTTTCTAAAGCGAGGATTGGCATTAGTTAGGACCTGATATACGAGAAGAGCCTTGACGTGGCTATCAGGCTCACATAATTTGGCCATCTTATGCGCTAAGACTTCTCAATTTTTCATATTTCTAAGGCAGTGATGCAATTCATTTTTCATATTTCGTGTTTGCAAGCTATAGCGCTACAGTGTGCTACCCTTTCTTTCTTGAAACACAGGAGGTGGCGCACAGACGCAAGAGGGAGATGATTGACACCTCTGCAGCCGTTGACACAGGGGGAGAAGACATACCTCCAGGACACAATAGAGGTATGGCGGACAAATTATAAAACTGTCTATTTCAGCGTTCATAGCGATCAGAAACCTAATAGACACCTTCACAGAATGCAGCCTTAGTTCTGCTGAAGGTGGCTCTTTTACTTAAAAAGGCCCTGGGGGGTGACAGGTTCCCTTTAATAAGATGTGTAGAAGAGGGGTTACAAGGACACTAAACTTCAGGAAGGCAAATTTCCAACGGATGAGAGATGATCTTAGTGCAATACACTGGGATGATATCCTGAGACATAAAAATACACCAAGAAAATGGGAGACGTTTATTAGCACCCTGAATAGGACCTGTGCACAGTATATACCCTATGGGAATAAACATGCTAGAAATAGGAGGAAACCACTATGGCTAGATAGAGCTGTAAGGGGCGCAATAAGTGACAGAAAGAAAGCATTTAAAGAATTAAAGCAAGTAGGTAGTGATGAAGCATTGAAATTGTGGATGAGGATGAGGAAAAAGCCAATATTCTTAAAGACTTTTTTCAACAGTATTTACACAAGAAAATCCCATGACAGATAACATGATCAATGATAACAAAAATTCTCCATTAAATGTCACCTGCTTAACCCAGCAGGAAGTACATCGGCATCTAAAAATCACTAAAGTAGACAAATCCCCGGGCCCGGATGGGATACACCCCCGAGTACTGCAGGAATTAAGTACAGTCATAGACAGACCATTATTTTTAATCTTTAAAGATTCCATAATAATAGGGTCTGTACCACAGGACTGGCGTATAGAAAATGTGGTGCCAATAATCTAAAAGGGGACAAAAAGTGGACTTGGAAATTATAGGCCAGTGAGCTTAACCTCTACTGTGGGTAAAATCCTGGAGGGTTCTCTAAGAGATGCTATACTGGAGTATCTGAAGAAGAATAACCTCATGACCCAATATCAACATGGGTTTACGAGGGACCGTTCCTATCAGACTAATCTGATGAGTTTCTATGAACAGGTAAGTTCAGGACTGGACCAAGGGAACGCAGTGGACGTGATGTATATGGACTTTTCAAAAGCTTTTGAGGCGGTGCCACACAAAAGGTTGATACATAAAATGAGAACAATGGGGATAGAGGAAAATATGTGTAAGTGGGTGAGGAGCTGGCTCAGGGATAGGAAACAAAGGGTGGTTATTAATGAAGCATACTCGGACTGGGTCACGGTTAGCAGTGGGGTACCTCAGGGGTCGGTGTTGGGCCCGCTTCTTTTTAACATATTTATAAATGACCTTGTAGGGGGCATACAGAGTAGAATTTCAATATTTGCAGATGACACTAAACTCTGCAGGGTAATAAATACAGAGGAGGACAATTTAATATTACAGGAAGATTTATGTAAACTAGAAGCTTGAGCTGATAAATGGCAAAGGAGCTTTAATGGGGATAAATGTAAGGTCATGCACTTGGGCAGAATAAATAAGATGTATAATTATGTGCTTTATTGTAAAACACTGGGCAAAACTGTCACTGAAAAAGACCTGGGTCTGTGGGTGGACGACAATCTCACATTTAGTGGCCAGTGTCAGGCAGCTGCTGCAAAGGCAAATAAAATAATGGGATGCATTAAAAGAGGCATAGATGCTCATGAGGAGAACATAATTTTACCCCTATACAAGTCACTAGTGTGACCACACTTAGAATACTGCGTACAGTGCTGGTCTCCTGTGTATAAGAAAGACATAGCTAAACCTGAGCGGGTGCAGAGAAGAGCGACCAAGGTTATTAGAGGACTTCACTTCAGCGAAGTCCTCCGAGGACGAGGAGCCCGGAACATCCTTTAAGAAGCCCAGAACAGATTAGGCAGACGCCGGTGAAGATTGTGCAAGTCCAGTAAGTCAACGTAGTTAGCCTCAGAATGTCTTCTCTCCTGACACCATTGCTTTTTTAGGCATTCCCGCAATGTAAACAGATTGGAGGAGTTGCTGTTCCAGATGGAAGACCAAAGCGGTTGAAAAGGAAGTGACCTGTTTGTTGTCATGTATATAGCACTATTATGTTATGGCTCTCCAAGCTGGTTGGGACATTGTGTCACAATTTGTAAGGCAAATTAGATCCAAATCCACGAGGGCAACCGTCCTAGATTATATCAAACTGATGAATGCTGATATCTTCTGTCTTTAGGAATACAAGATTGTGGACTCTCCAAGTGATAAGCACTGGCCTTATGGACAGCATGTCTGGTCCAGCTCATGTGTTAACAGAAATGATGACGTAGGGATTTTATTAGGTAACTAGCTGAAGAGCCCGGCGCTGCCCGGGCATAGTACCTAACTACGGTTAGTTATAACAAATTGTAATGATTATATCTATATACAAGTATTCAGCTTTCTCCCCATTATGTAGATAGGGCCAAAATAGTTTGGCGATTTGGAACGTGCGGGGGTTAAAATTTCCATTCAACACATAGCCTATGATGCTCCTGGGGTTGAGATGTGCGGGCATGCAAAATTTCATGCCCGTAAGTACAACGGTGCAGATTCCTATCCCGGGCCAAAATTATTTGCCGATTTGGAATGCGCGGGGTTAAAATTTCGACTCAAAACCTAGCCTATGACGCTCCCGGGGTCGAGACGTGCGGGTGTGCAAAATTTCATGCCCGTAAATGCAGATTCCTATGCCGGACATACACACAAGCATTCAGCTTTCTCCCCATTATGTAGATAGGGCCAAAATTGTTTGGCGATTTGGAACGCGCGGGGTTAAAATTTCGATTCAAAACATAGCCTAGGACTCTTTCGGGGTCGAGACGTGCGGGCGTGCAAAATTTCATGCCCGTAAGTGCGACGGTGCGGATTCCAATCCCGGACAAACATACCCACATACATACATACACACATACATACATTCAGCTTTATATATTAGATAGGGAGATTAGTTTAGATAAAGACACGGTGGTGGAGGAGGGTAAATGAATAACTGCACATGTTGCCTATAGTGGGAGGCGGGTTTGAATTATTAATGTGTACTGTCCACCAGGGAAGAACAAAAAAAGCAGCAGCTGGCTCTTTTAAAAAAAACTATAGTTTGTTTCTCCAGGGCAAAATGCCCACAGTTTTAGTTGGGGACTTTAAATGCACCACAGAGGGGAATTGTGACATAACTGGTAAAAAGATATCCTATCTAATTTCTGATTTTTTTCTTTATAGATGCTGTTGTTCTTGAATTTGGCATCTCACCACCGCCAACAAACCATGCTGACAGGAGTTGTATTGCATTCAGAATAGGTAAAATGTTATTTTCCAAAAATATGTTGTGTATGAATTTTGAACAAAAGGTGTGTTTAGTGCGATTGATGACTGTGTGTATGGGGGTGGGGTATTGAAGTTGAATGTAAGACTGTTAGAAGATGAGGAAGTGATGAATTAATTAAAAATAAAGTATAAACAGTGGAGAGAGCATAAGAGGAATTTTATGTGTATGCTTGAATGTTGGTACTGGGTTAACGTGTGTTGCAAAAAAATTCTTCAAAAAATGGGGCTATGAAAAGCTGCTATTTATCAGAGCAGATTTAATGATTTAAACAGGTGGATAGACTGGTTAAGAAAGTGCGGAGCAAGTGAGATGATTGTGTCTGACTTTCTGGTTGAGACGAAGAATGAATTAAAGCGTGTTATGGATGAAAAAGGGAAATAAATCATCTATCGTTCCAAAATAGAACATCTTAAGAAATGCACAAGATTCTTTTTTAAGAAAATGAAAAGGAGGAAGGTGCATATGGATAAAGTTCTGGATATGAATCGCTTATGTGTGTCAGGTGAGAATGTGATAAAGGACATGAATGACTTCTATAACTTATGTGATAAAAAAATGGATTGATTCTCGTCTTGTTACAGTAGTGCTGAATGGGTTAGAGAACAAGTTGGATAGTGGTGAATGTTATATTTTGAATGAAGATGTGAGTATGGATGAAGTGGAAAAAGTGATGAAGAGTGCTAAAAAGATTAAGACACAGGGTAAAGATGGATTACCGCTAGAATTCTATGTGAAAGCATGGGATTTTCTGGGTGCTGATTTGACTGAGATATGTTAGTACATGTGAGACAATGGTAAGTTGTGTGAATCCATGAAAAAGGATGTGGTTGTGCTTGTGTATAAGAAAATGTTTAGAAAATTGGAGACCTATAACATTGTTGAATTCAGATTACAAAACCTACAGCAAATTGTTGGTGAATCGTATGCATGAGGTGATTAGTATTGTGGATAAGGATCAATGTGTGCTGTGCCTGGAAGGAGTATGAGTGATATGGTAACTTGTTATTATTAAGAGCTTTGATTGGAGACTGCATGGTGAGGAAACAGAAGTGTATGGTTCTTGCAATTGTTTTTGAAAAAGCGTTTGATAGGGTTTCGCATGTATTTTTGTTTAAAGTTCCGGAGAGAATGGGATTTCCTAACAAAGTTGTGAATGTCTTTGTATGATCTTGTGTCAAGTGAGTTTCTTGTTAACGGGTGGCTGACTGAGAAAGTGAATATTATGTCTATTGTAAGGCAGGTATGTTCCATGTCCACTGTCTTGTTTGTATGTGTGATTGAACCTTTGTTGTGTTTGGTCAGATGTGATAAAATGATGCGAGTATTGTTGGTACCAGGGAGCATGTGAAAGTTATTGGATATATGGATGATGTTGAGGTCATGTGTGAAAGTGTTGTGTCTATGAGTAGGGTTAAGTTGCTTTTGGATTTTTTCTGTGGTCCATCTGGCTTTAGAGTGAATTGGAATAAGTGTAGTTCTAAATGTTTTGGAGATGACAGGTTTAAAATGGGGGGGGGTAAAGTGTGAGGAGAGTGCTAACAAATTGCTGGGAGTATCATTTAATAAGGATTTGGAAGGTAAGGAGAGCTGGGAGGAATGTGAATTGAGCATAGAACATAAGTAAATTTTTTGGCGCCTGAGAGACTTGATCTTGAGTGGTAAGATTTTGATCATAAAATCGGTGATTCTTCCGATTTTGCTTTTTATTGCAAGTTTTTCTACCACCTTATAGAAAAATCAAAAGAGTGGAGAAGTTGGTTTTTTACCTTTTTCTGGAGCAGTAAAATGGAGAAACATAAGAGAGAGAGTGTTTATAAGGCATTTCACCATGGCATGGCCTTTCCAAACATTGAGATTTTAGGGGCTTCAGTATATTAAAACGGTAGTTATGTTGTTGAATAAAAAGAATAAGGGAGTGTATATGGCAAGTTTTCCAGCTGGTTGGATGTTGTATGACTTATGTTGGAGAAAGAGGGATGCTAGAGTACCTGTTGCATTCAAGTGTCCGGTCTAGTATGAGGTGATTGAAAAGTTTGTGAGGAAGCATGATTTAGTGAGTGTACCGATGAATGACTTTAGAATGACTTAGAATGTGATGAAAAGAATATGTAGAAATGCGGTGGAGTGTAATGTTGTGGAGTTGAGAGGGAATGAAGTGTCGGTTGTGTGAGGTGGCCAAGGTGGTAGTCGTGGCGAGGAGCTGTTGTGTTCTCATACCCTGGCACCACACAAAGGAAACACAATGTCCCACCTGTTGTGTGCAAAGTAGAATACTCACATTAGGCTCGGGGTTCCTTCCGATTCTGTAATCTCAGCTCCAGGTTCAAAGTTCACACAAATAATTCCGGACTGCATGCTCATACTCAACAGTTCAACTTTACTTGAAAACAGGGATTTTGGTACAGATATAGTACAGTTCACATCCATTTGCATTCCGTGAGCTCTCCCTGCCTCTTCTGACAACTTCTGTCCCTCAGACGCTCCTTTCACTTCTGCGGCACCCGTGCCCCTAGGTCCACCATCTTCCACCCATTCCCCCTGTCCGGTTTTCCTTGGAAAAGGTAAAAGGCGCGCTCAGCTCTGCCCAGTCCTGGCCGTAAGCCCCGAATCCTCTTTGGGATGGTTACTTCATTAGATGGTGACCACTCGCACGTTGCGTAGCCTGGGATCCCACATTGCCTCAGCAATCTCCAGCCCCAGGGCTATCTGTCTTCCCTCTCCCATTGCTACATCACTTGTCTCCCCCCAAACAGGAAATCTCACCACTATATCTCACTGCTCTGCACTACACACATCCCTAACTCCTCCCAACCTGGAAAACCCCTTATTCCAACTAAGCTTATTCTGGCACTCTCATTTCCTACCTCTATTGTGCCCCACTAATCTATTCCCAATAGTGTCCTATTCTATCTTCTATATCTTTCACTAATCTTGTAAAAAGTAGATGTAAAGCACATACACATTATAATAACATTAAGCGAATACAATAATCTTAAAACTCTATGGAACAGCACATATTTAATGCAAATATTGTCGGAAAGGGGTTAACTTTAGGCCTTTTAGAGATCATTTCATCTTCAACCTGCTTAACAGTTCTCAAGTACAGTAATTTTGAACAGGCGTGGCCAAACTTTTACATGCCACTGTATATACATAAAGCTTTAATACAATTATAGCTAGAAAGAACTGTGTTCCAGGTCAAACAGAGCCAGTTTTTGCTCCTATTTTATTCCTGCTCCTCTGAGTACTCCATTATTTTTCTAAAAAACGAGATACGGTTCAAGAGATATAAGCTTTTTTTTTATTAAGTAATAATTTTTATGGTCTTTTTCAAGAGGGCATTGACCAGAGGGTAATTATATATAGCAGCCTAAAGACACCCCCAGAGTATTTTGTGAGCAATGCTCTCTCTATAAAACAGATAAAAATTAGTACTAAATGAATAAGGCTCAAATCTCTGGAACCATTTGGCAGCTTAAAGGGGTTGTCCACTACTTGGATAACTCCTCAATCAGCATATTTGCCCTCAATAAAAGAACAATACTTATACTCCCCTCTTGGGCCAGCACTGTTCCAGCACTGGCAATCTCGGGGTTGCGAAAAATTGTTTTGTCATGGGATCCCTGCACTTAATCAGCGCTGGCTCCATGCTCCTGGCCTTCAGATGTATCAGAACTCAAGAGGAAGTGAACAGCCATCTACAGCTCTCACTCTGAGTAGTTAACAACCCCTTTAAGAAAATAAATATTAAGGGAGCAGTGAAAATAAAATAAATTGGCCACTTTTGACCTGTCTGCAGGTCCTCTTTAAAGGAGTTATCCAGGAGTTAAGGTATTTTTTTACAATTTGGCTAAAAACATTTTGGCAGGTACAGTTGAAACCAGAAGTTTACATGCGCTATATGAAAAGACACATGCATGTTTTTCTAAATATCTGAAATGAAATCAGAATAAACCTTTCCCGTTTTAGGTCAATTAGGATTACCATAATTATTAATATTTGCCAAAGGCCAGAATAATGAGAGAGAGTTGTTAGTGATCGTAACCATGGATACCTAAGCAATTGCAGTGCCCTGCAAATGGGGTAACCGATATAGCGAATCAGAACTATACTACATTTCTAATTGGAGGTGTTTGTTAATATTATTATACCTATTACATGTTGGGATAGGATCGCGAATATGTGAATACCTCTTTAAGTCAGACTCTGAAATACCCTGTAAGTGTTGGTAATCCTCTAAATTCTTTACTATCATATGTAGTTATGGAGATATTTATGCTTAGGAACAGAACATATATTCAGATTGCTTGTCTAATTCACACTTACATGTACATCACACTTTTTTTTATATTAGATGGCTTATAGTATAGAATCTCTGGTAACATTCCTAGTCACTTAAATTTTTATAGGGTAATCCCTGATATTCCTAAATTCTACAAAAAAAAAAGAAAAGAAGATAGTAAAAATTCAAATTAAATCGGAACTCACCTGCCAAAATCCCTCCAATTTCAAAGCTCCACCACTCAATGCATAACATTAGCATACTGGGCATAGCCAAATTCATGAATGGTCCCCATTCCTGAAGACAATCTTTGGACCACCCTGAATAGTTAACAATAACAACAATTTTTCATTTTGTTTTCTCTTTACAATCTGAAGACAAAGTCACACGTTTGTGAAACACGGACTGTTCTCGGATCAATTAGCTTGACAGAAGACCTGCCAGTCGGGCCAGGTATTATGATCAAAGCATATTTCGTGTTTCATGAATGGGTGAATTAGGTGTGTAGAGAAATAATGCATAACCAAAACTGTGGAAATCTCTGCCTTTAATAGGCTGAGTTAATCACAGTTATAACAGTTTGTGTATTCCTAGAAAGGCTTCCATTATTTTATACTGAATACTTTAATAAAGTGTATAATACTTGGCATTGTGCTGTACATTATAATTTAGGTTTCTTTTTGAATGTTCAAACAAGGAAACCTAATTTAAGACACATATTAAACATTGCTTTAAGATGCAGTTTAGAAATGAGTTAGAGGTTAGCAATTGGAAATTGATTATTTTTATGTAATACCATCTAATTTGAGAAAGGAGCAGCCCTGGCAGGTTAAAAACAAAACAAGCTTAAATTGCTGAATGGTAGCACATTGAAAATCACAGACCTTATCAGTTCACTCTTCTATAAATGTGAACTGCATGCTTGTTTATTTGATTTTAGTAATGTGGCTATAATATTGACCATTTTGTTCGATATTTTAGTAATAATAATCACTTTTGGGAGTGAATTTATTGTTTTGTAATTTCAGATGATCAGATCTTTTGAAATTTAAATTTGTTGGCTTTACTGGATTTCCCCCCCCAAAATTTATTTGTGGTGCATACATTTGCGCAAATCTCAATACTGCAAAGCTTGTTATAAATCAGAAGATATACATTAGGGAGATAAGATAGAGAGAATCAATCTGACCATAAGAGCTTACACTCTCTAGGAGAGAGCGAGAGGACCCCTCTGACCATATGAGCTTACACTCTACAGAAGATAGAGGACCTCAATAACAAGAGCTTACACTCTACGGGTGATAGAGAGGACCTTCCTGATCATAAGAGCTTATATTCTACAGGTGAGATAGGATTTCCCAGTGATTCTGGAGATGGAAAATGACTCTGCCATACAAACCGTGCTCCACTGGGAACCACTGATCTGTGATGGCCAGGGATTGGCCAACACTGTACAAGATGTCATAGCTGCAGGGCATTAATGGGATGCCCACTCTGTGATGCTTAAGAAGTACAGGTAAAGGTGCAGGGCAACTTTCATGGGTTTTCTTGCGAAACGCTAACTGAATCTCAAAATGTTCAAACTCTCATGAAACCACAAATTTCTGCAACTTCTACTCAAACTCAATCCTTTTCCAATTGATACACTTATCTCTAATTCCAATTACAATGAAAGTGATTAACTCAAAGGTTAGTAAAAACAAGGTTTTCAAAAAGATCTCATGTCTGCAATTCTAAACATACCTCCCCATGTATTGACATGTAGTTTTTTCACAAATATATATATAAAAGAGAAATGGTCATTGCCCACTGGATATTGTATTGGCCCAAGCTGAACCCCTAGAGGAAAGAGCAAATTAATTTAAAGTATTGCATATACATACATAAAATATTACGATATATTTTATCAACATCGGCTTGGAGTGTGTATGTTCTTCCCATGTTTGTGCAGATTTCCTCTGGGTACTATGTTTTTTCTCTATGTTCCAAATTCATAATTCAAATGGTGATATTGATAATTAAGTCTAAGCCCTTCAAAATATGATGATGCTATATAGGCAAACATAATAAATGAATAAACCTTATAAACTATGCTGTCTTTCTATTAAATTTTCAGCTCCTTTTTGTTTAGTTGAATACGTCATTGTGCCCTTTCTGTACCATGTCCTAAATGCACCACAGACTCTTGCTTGTGCTATTCACACTCATAATTTTACATTTAGAAAACTTATTTGTCATTGATATTGAAAGTATAAAGATTAATAACTTACTCTATTCCCATCTTCAGACCATACATTAGGATTGCATTGACCCCAGCATTAATGACGTTTACTAATATACCAGTGAAAACCTGAGGCCATATTATATTCTAAAAAGGAAGTAAAAAATATCTTCATTAGTTGCTGATAAGAATCAAATAAGGGATGGTACATGCTGAGATTGGCTTATATGGTGGTGCTTGAAAATTTGTAAAATCTTCCGAATTTTCCATATTTTTTCATAAATTTGACCTAAAACTACAACAGATGTTTGCTAAGTCAAAGTGGGCTTGTTAGAAATGTATTAACAGGCTGGAGAACATGGTGGCAACTGCTTATAGGGTATATGCACACAGTATCTTTTAGACGCTGATTTTTTTTTTAAGTAGATTGAGCTCAGGAAATTGCTGGTGGTGTTTTTCCTGAAGAGTATTATTTTTATATCTTATCTAACGTTTTTAGTGGGGGCCTTTAAAAAAAACGGTAATTAGACCTACCGGTAATTGTATTTCCAGGAATCCATCCTGACTGTTAGAACCCTCTTGTTAGGTTTTGTTTCAGTTTGCTGGTCTCATGACATTTTTACCCTATTTAGTCTGGCTCCGCCCTTCTGGCTTTGCTGGACTTCATTGTATTATCTACTCTTAAGCTAGCCGGGTGCTTAGGTGCCTTACTCTGTCAGTTTTGCTTGATCTTTGGATCTCTTAGTAATTTGTTTTCTGTTTTATTTTCCCTCCTACACTTTCTGTTAGGAGGTGTCCACCTTTTCACCCAGTCCCTAGATCTTGTAGGGATTCCTCCCTCGCAACTATAGGTCTTCGTTCAGACTAGCTGAGGACTTTAGCGGGTCTGGTCGCAGGATCAGGTTCCCGTTACATCGTAGGGATCCAGCTCAGTCCTATTGTAGGGACAGAATTCCACCTTTCCTTAGTGCTTGTAGCAGATCAAAACAGTAAGTCCAGCCCAAAGAAAAAAAAAAAAAATCTCTAAGGAAAGATTTTCTGTTTCTATCATGGTCTCGGTTCAGGATTTGATTCAACGCCTGCAGGGACTTTCTCTGGAGGTGGCTGAGATAAAGCAACACGTGAGTAGTTGTTCTGGAGCACATTTCGTGGAGCCTAAGGTACGTTTGCCTGATTTATTTTTTGGTGAACAACAAGATTTTTTTTCTTTTAAAAATGCTTGCTTGTTGTATTTCCGTTTGAGACCCAGATCCTCTGGTGATGAATCACAGCGCATAGGGTTCATAATGTCACTTTTGCGCAAAGAACCTCAGGACTGGGCCTTTTCTCTGCAGCCTAGTGATCCATGCTTTAGATCAGTGGATAGTTTTTTTTTCTGCTTTGGGGTTATTGTATGACGATCCGGATCGTGTTTCATCAGCTGAGACAGAATTGAGACGTTTGAGACAGGGATCAGGTAATGTGGAAAAATATTGTACTCACTTCCGAAGGTGGTCCACTCAGGTGGGCTGGAACGATTCAGCTTTGAAAAGTTTATTTCTTGCAGGGTTAAGTGAAAGGGTTAAAGATTTGCTGATTGCTTATCCCATACCTGGTAACTTGCAAGAGGCTATGCAATTAGCCATACGGGTGGATAGGAGACTGCGTGCAAGGGTTAATGAGAGTAAATCTGCCTTGTCAGCTCCAAGTTTGGAGAAGGAATGTACTGACATTGGAGAGCCGATGGAAATTGGAGCAATGGCACCTCACTCTCGGGAAAAAGAATGCAGATTTGCTAAGGGCCTGTGTTTCTATTGTGGTAAATTTGACCATTTCATTAAGAACTGTGCGCTTCCAATGAATAAAGAGAAAAAAAAAATGAGGTCAGTTTCGCTCGTATAGCTTGTTTAAACAATAAAGGTGTTTTTCTTTCTGTTACCACTGCTGTTGAGGAGGAATTAATGGAGTTTCGGGTATTTGTGGATTGTGGTTCAACTCTCAATGTGATTGATGGGAGATTTTTGGAAAAACTAAAATTAAAACCCAAACTTCTGTCTTCCCCTAATAATGTGGTGTCTGTGGATGGTTCTCACTTGAAAAATGTTACTCACCATATCTGTGAATTTCCTCTTACTATTAATGGTGTTCATCAAGAGAATTTGGATTTGGTAGTTTTGAATAATTTGCCCTCACCGGTGATTTTGGGGTTACCCTGGTTAAAATTGCACAATCCGGTACTGGATTGGTCTACCAATGAAATTAAGTCCTGGAGTCCCAATTGTTATGACAAGTGTTGTAACGGGCGTATTGCTGCTGTAGTTAAGGGGGAGTTACCTGTACCTATTCAGGATTTTTGGAAAGTTTTTTCTGATAAGCAGGTATTGCCTCCTCATAGAGATTATGATTGTGCAATTGAATTTGTCCCTGGAGCGACTCTTCCTAAAAGTCGTTTATTTAATTTGACTATTCCTGAGAGAAAGGCTTTGGAGGAATACATACAGACAAGCTTGGCCGCCGGTCACATTAGGCCTTCCAAATCTCCTGTGGTGGTTGGATTTTTTTTTGTTAAAAAAAAGGACGGCGGTTTACGGCCTTGTCTAGACTTTCGTGAGATTAATAAGATTACTGTACGCAATCCTTACCCACTCCCATTGATTCCTGATTTGTTTAATCAGTTAGTGGGGGCCAAGTGGTTCTCGAAAATTGATCTTCGAGGGGCATATGATTTGTTGCGCATGAAGGAGGGGGATGAATGGAAGACTGCGTTTAACACTCCACTGGGTCATTTTGAGAATCTGGTCATGCCTTTTGGGCTTTCCAGTGCTCCGGCATTTTTTCAGAATCTTATTAATGACATCCTTAGACCTTTGATCGGCAGAAGTGTGGTTGTGTATTTGGATGACATTTTGATTTATTCACCAGATTTGGAGTCTCATTGGAGGAGTGTGCGTGAAGTATTACAGTTACTGAGTGATAATTCACTTTTTGCCAAACTAGAAAAATGTGAGTTCGCTGTACAGAGACTTAGTTTTTTGGGCTACATTGTCTCCAGTGAAGGTTTTGAGATGGACCCGGTGAAAGTGCAAGCTGTGCAGGATTGGCCTAGACCTATTGGTGTGAAATCAATACAGAGGTTTTTGGGGTTCGCCAATTATTATAGAAAATTCATAAAAAAAATTTCTGTGATTGCCAAACCTCTGACCGATCTCACCAGGAAAGGTGCTGATGCGGTTCAGTGGACTACTGAGGCCATTGAGGCTTTTGTGTTGCTAAAGGAGAGGTTCAGCTCTGCTCCCATCCTTACGCAGCCTGATGTGACTAAACCATTTTTGGTTGAGGTTGATGCTTCTTCTGTGGGGGTCGGCGCGTGTTGTCTCAGGCAAAGACGGATGGAGTACATCCCTGTGCTTTTTTTTCAAAGAAATTTTCTGAGTCTGAACTAAATTATGATATCGGTAATCGGGAATTGTTGGCAATTAAACTCGCATTTGAACACTGGCGTCATTTTTTGGAGGGAGCGGAATTTCCCATTCAAGTCTTCACCGATCATAAAAATCTGATCTACCTTGATGCTGCCAAACGCTTGAATGCCCGTCAGGCTAGGTGGGCACTGTTTTTCTCACGGTTTAATTTTACCGTTACTTACATCCCAGGTACTAAAAATGTTAAAGCTGATGCTTTGTCTCGCAGCTTTTCTCCTATGGTGGGTACTGAGGAGGAGGAGGAAAACATTTTGCAAGAGGGGGTTGTTATTGCTGTTTTGGACTCCGTGTTGGAAGATGAGATTCTTAAAGCACAGGAGAATGCCCCATCTAACACGCCGCATGGGAGGTTGTTTGTGCCTGATACCCTGAGGAGAGATTTGTTGGTTGAATGTCATGACTCTCGGTTGGCAGGTCATCCTGGAATCTCTGAGACCAAGAGACTTGTGGGTCGCAGTTTTTGGTGGCCAGGATGGCAGAAGGAAGTCATTAAGTGGGTGCGTCAATGCACTGTGTGTGCTAGATCTAAGTCTTCTCATACTCCTGCTGCAGGGTTGCTTTGCCCTCTGGAGGTCCCTAGTGCACCTTGGACACATTTGGCTATGGACTTTATTACTGACCTTCCCCCCTCTGAGGGTTTCACTGTCATCTGGGTGGTCGTGGACCGTTTTAGCAAGATGTGTCACTTGGTTCCTTTCATCAAACTGCCCTGCGCTAAGACTCTTGCTAAGGCCTTTGTCAAGGAAATAGTCAGACTGCATGGTGTTCCTACTGACATTGTTTCTGATAGGGGACCTCAGTTTGTGGCTCGTTTTTGGCGCGCCTTTTGTGACAGGTTGGGAGTTCATTTGTCGTTTTCATCCGGATATCATCCTGAGTCTAATGGCCAGACAGAAAGGAAAAACTAGGATGTTGAGCAGTTCTTGCGTTGTTTTGTGACTGATAATCAAGAGGGGTGGTCTGAGTTTCTGCCACTTGCTGAGTTTGCTCTTAACAACCATACATCCGCTTCTGCTGGTTGTTCGCCTTTTTTTTGTTGTACTGGGAGACATCTGTCATTTGGGTCATTTTCCAAGTTGGGATCGGCTGTACCTGAAGAGGAGAATTTTTCTGGTGTTTTGGAGAGTGTTTGGACTGATGTGCGTGGTAATCTTCAGGAGGCTAACAAAAGATCCAAAGTGTATTTTGATAGAAAACGACAAGAGGTTTTGTTTGCTATTGGTGACATGGTCTGGTTGTCCTCTAAGAATCTGCGCTTGAGGATTCCGTCTAAGAAATTGGGTCCCAAGTTTGTAGGGCCCTTTAAGGTGCTTCAGGTTATGAACCAATCTGCTGTTAAGTTGGAGCTTCCTACCTCCTGGAAGATTAATCCGGTGTTTCATGTTTCTCTCTTGAAAAAAGCTGAGGTCTCAGAGGGAGACGTGTTGGCCACTGTTCCCCTGGTGGTGGAGGACGGTCAATATGAGATTTCCCGCATCCTAAATTCTAGACGGTATAGAGGGGGTTTGCAGTACCTCGTCGCTTGGAAGGGTTATGGACCCGAGGATTACTCATGGGTGAGGGCGGATGATGTTTCTGCGTCTAGACTTGTCAGAGCGTTTCACAAGAGATTTCCGGATAAGCCTAAGTCCTAGGGGATCCGGAGGATCCTCTTAGAAGGGAGGGTACTGTTAGAACCCTCTTGTTAGGTTTTGTTTCAGTTTGCTGGTCTCATGACCTTTTTACCCTATTTAGTCTGGCTCCGCCCTTCTGGCTTTGCTGGACTTCATTGTATTATCTACTCTTAAGCTAGCCGGGTGCTTAGGTGCCTTACTCTGTCAGTTTTGCTTGATCTTAGGATCTCTTAGTAATTTGTTTTCTGTTTTATTTTCCCTGCTACACTTTCTGTTAGGAGGTGTCCACCTTTTCACCCAGTCCCTAGATCTTGTAGGGATTCCTCCCTCGCAACTATAGGTCTTCGTTCAGACTAGCTGAGGACTTTAGCGGGTCTGGTCACAGGATCAGGTTCCCCGTTACATCGTAGGGATCCAGCTCAGTCCTATTGTAGGGACAGAATTCCCACCTTTCCTTAGTGCTTGTAGCAGATCATAACACTGACAGCACCATGGAGGACGTCATTCTTATCCTCATTGGGATAGGAAACAACGAGAGGTTAAAAAGACCCTCCCCTTACCACCCTTCAGTGTCTTTTCAAAGTACCACATCTGGATGGATGCAAAAGAGATTTTGTTAAACAATCTTTTAGAAACGTTACGCCACATTAGTATAGAATATTCGCAGTAGGAAGGGAACTAGTAGTGCTGTCAGGATGGATTCTGGAAATACAATTTACCGGTAGGTCTAATTACCGTTTTCCAGTTCACCACCTGACAGCACCATGGAGAAGTACCAAAATATGATAGTCTAGGGTGGGACTACTGCATGGAGAACCTTCCTACCAAAGGCTAATTGCCCTGAGACTACGTCCAGCTTATAATGTTTAGAAAAGGTACTAAGACTAGACCAAGTTGCGGCCCTGCAAATCTGATCTGCTGAGGCCCCCCCCCCTTTTTCTGCCCAAGAAGTGGCCATAGCTCTAGTAGAATGGGCTCTGAGATTATCCAGGGGAGAACTTCCCTGAGCTTCATAGGCATGACTTATCGTGGATCTGATCCACCTAGCAATCATGGATTTTGCTGCCCTTCTACCTTTATTCGTACCCCCGTACTGTACAAACAAATTTTTGTCCTGCCTCCAACCCCTGGTTGCTTCTAGGTATTTAAGAACCGTTTCCCTAACATCTAGGTTATGATAGGCTTTTTCTTTCGGGTTTCTAGGGTGTCAAGACTCAAAACTAATAGATCTTCAAACACTTGCAAGTACGGGTTTTGAATATATAGGGCTTGTAGTTCCCCTAGTCTTTTCGCTGATGTAACAGCCACCAAGAAGGCAGTTTTGAATGATAGCTTGCTAACATCCATATCCTCTGATAGATCATATGGGTGCTTACACAGGGCATTAAGGACTAGATTAAGATACCATGGTGGGACTGAGTTCCGTATCAAAGACTTCAGCCTCTGTAAGGTTTTGGAAAACCTAACTATCCAGGGGTGCAAGGACAGAGAAAAGTCAAAGAATACACTAAGGGCCGAGATCTGCACCCTCAGAGTACTAGGTCTAAGGCCTTTATTAAATCCTGACTGCAGAAAGTCAAGAATTTTAGGAATGTTTGGATGGGTATTATCTAGCGACACTTCTGCACAATAACTGCAGTATCGTTTCCATATTTTGTTGTAAATGGCAGAGGTCACCGGTTTCCTACTTGCTTGAAGCATAGAGATCACTTCATCGGACAGACCTCTGGACTTCAGGACCTGACGTTCAGGATCCTGGCTGAGAGTTGAAGAGCGTCTGAGTTGTGATGGAATACCGGGCCTTGGTGGAGGAGATCCTCCCTCCTTGGCAGTAGTATGGGGTTTTCCCTCGACATCTTCCTCAGCAGAGGAAACCAGCTCCTCTGCGGCTAGATGGGCACTACTTAGATAACTGTCGCCCTTTCGTCATGTATTTTCCTGAGAATTCTCGGAATCAGAGGAAGAGGTGGTAATGCATATAAGAGACCCTCTTCCCATGGTTGGGATCGACTCCCGCTGAACCATCCAGAGGATTTAGGGAAAAAAATGTTCTGACTTTTGCATTTTCTCTATCAAAAAACTGACCGCCCCATCCAAGAATAGACCTAATGTGAACAGGTGCTAAACCTAGAGTCACCAACTCATGCACATTCAAGAAAAAAAGGTAGCACACTGTAGCACTATAGCTTGCAGACACAAAATATGAAAAATGAATTGCATCACTGCCGTAGAAATATGAAAAATTGAGAAGTCTTAGCGCATAAAATGGCCAATTTATGTGTAGCTGGAAGCCATGTTAAGGCTCTTCTCGTATTCCAGGTCCTAACTAATGCCAATCCTCGCTTAGAAAATCTATCTGCATGGGAATATGTGAATCCTCTCTAGACTAAAATCTACATCTCAGTAGAGGGGTAATGGACCTGGTATAATTAAAACGCCTGTGACCAACAGGTGGAGTACTCAGACAGAAGGTAAATGAATACATATCAAAAAACTGACTGGCACATCCAAAAATAGACCTAATGTGAACAGGTGCTAAACCTAGAGTCACCAACTCATGCACATTCAAGAAAAAAAGGTAGCACAATGCAGAGCTATAGCTTGCAGACACAAAATATGAAAAATGAATTGCATCACTGCCGTAGAAAAAACTGAGAAGTCTTAGCGCATAAAATGGCCAATTTATGTATACCTGGAAGCCACGTTAAGGCTCTTCTCGTATTCCAGGTCCTAACTAATGCCAATCCTTGCTTAGAAAAGTCTATCTGTATGGGAACATGTGAATCCTCTCTCTAGACTAAAATCTACATCTCTGTAGAGGGGTAATGGACCTGTTATAATTAAAACTCCTGTGACCAACAGGTGGAGTGCTCAGACAGAAGGTAAATGAATACATATCAAAAAACTGACTGGCACATCCAAAAATAGACCTAATGTGAACAGGTGCTAAACCTAGAGTCACCAACTCATGCACATTCAAGAAAAAAAGGTAGAACACTGTAGCGCTATAGCTTGCAGACACAAAATATGAAAAATGAATTGCATCACTGCCTTAGAAATATGAAAAATTGAGAAGTCTTAGCGCATAAAATGGCCAATTTATGTGTACCTGGAAGCCACGTTAAGGCTCTACTCGTATTCCAGGTCCTAACTAATGGCAATCCTCGCTTAGAAAAGTCTATCTGTATGGTAACATGTGAATCCTCTCTCTAGACTAAAATCTACAGGCATTTCAATTATACCAGGTCCATTACCCCTCTACAGAGATGTAGATTTTAGTCTAGAGAGAGGCCATTTTATGCGCTAAGACTTCTCAATTTTTCATATTTCTAAGGCAGTGATGCAATTCATTTTTTATATTTTGTCACCAGCCTTTTTTCTGCATCCTCCCATTCATCCAGGTTCATAGAATGGATGTGGGCATTAACCGCGAACACTCTACTCATCCGGGAACGTAGACCGCCAAACATCTCGTCCTGTACAGAGTGGACCTTTGGGATTTCCTCCACCTTCATAGTATCTCGCACTGCATGAAGGAGTTCATCTGTGTCCTCAGATAAAAAGAGGTACCTCTTCCCCCTTCCGTTGGATCAACAGCTTCCCCCTCTTCCTGGTCGGATCCCTCCGATAACTCGTCTTCAGAGGATATGTCAGACTGCCTAGGCTTTTCTGAGATCCCTGAGGTCCCGATTGCGTGGCCTGAGGATACCCTAAACCCGAAATAGATGCTTGGACCTCCTGCCTTATGATGGATCTCATATTGGTTATTAAGGAGGTTTGTTCCTCTCCGACAATCTTCATAGTACAAGCATCGCAGAGGTGCTTCTGCCAGGTCTCAGGTAGTTTAGCAGTACAGATAGGGCATTTTTTATTTTTCCCCGATTTTTTGCTATCCTTCTTGGCAGCTGTCAAGGCAGGTTTTTCCCCCTAGAATACACAGAGTACAGGCTATGTGTTTCTAAGTGTAGGGTAAGGGCTAATGATGGTAATGTTTTGGAAACCTACTCATGTGCCCCTGGCTTTGTCCTGAGCCAATCTCTGCTTTAGTGGGATCCTCCATGCTAGCTAATGGAAAGCAGTCCCAGCTTACAGTAGGGCAGTCTTCACACATAAAATGACCCTATTTATATGATACCCTCCTGTAGAGCCGGTCTCCTGGAAATCCCGGCCTGCAGAGGTGATACTGCCATATAGTGTAATCAAATGCCGGCCACGACCCGGAAGTATAGGGAGGACGCGGCCAGAAGTGGGCATGCCCTGGGTCCACCGCTGGAACACACGCTGGCCACAACCCGATCCGCAGAGAGGAAGCAGCCGGAAGCGCGCCCCCAGGGACCGCAGCATGCCGGAGGCAGAGCGTCGGAGCCGAGAGCCCCCAGGTACGGGGAAGCAAACACATTCCTCAGGAGCAACGCTGCACTGAGGTAGGCTGAGGGACCCCCAGGAAGGGTGTCAGCCACAGATCTCTTGAAGCGGGAGATCTCTTGAGGCGGGTAGGGAAAGGCTGGGCCCCCTGATCCTGACCAATCTGCCCGGTACAGTCAGGGATAGGAGCTTCCTCTCGTCGTTCCTATCCTCAGTGGGACAGGAAAAACAATGAAGTTGTTTCCTGTCCCAATGAGGAAAAGAAGGAAGTCCTCCATGGTGCTGTCAGGTGGTGAACTGGAAATATGTATATATAAAAAATAATGTCAAGTCACTTCTTTTAGCTGTTTTAGGCCACATTCCCATGATGAGCTTTTGGTGCATTTTTGACGCTGTGTATTTTTTCTGTGTCAAAAACGCAGTGCCGTACAGTTCCAGCAAAGTGGTTGGAATTTATAGAAATCTCATGCCCACTATGCTTTTTATTTACTCAGCGTAAACTGACCTGCGGTCAGGGCCGATTTTAGGCAAAGTGGGGTACTGGGCAAAAGTTAAAAATGGGGCCCCAAATGCTAACATATTACACATCACACAGAAACATTTTGGGTATATTTATATGCGCTGACTTCAGACTGCTAAATGAGTGTGATCAACAATATTGAAGTCATTCGATTCTTATTTCCCGGGCTCTTTACACCGGCTGAGGAACAATGATGGGGTCAGAAGAATCACTAATAGATCAATCTGTCCCCATACAGTGTCATGTTATCAGCAGCATATCTGCAGTTTTCACTGGGCGATGTGCTGCTGAGAACAATGATTTTTGTTCTGGCATAAACTATCCAGTCACTTAATGAATAGGCAGCATTTTGCATGTTTATCATAATAGACCCATAGTCTTCCACATTGCATAATATACCCCATAGTCATCCACATAGTATAATGCACCCCACAGTCCTCCGTATAGTATAATGTGCACCATAGTCCTCCATATTGTATAATGCACAACCCATAGTCCTCCATATAATATAATGCACAACCCATAGTCCTCCATATAATATGATGTGCCCCATAGTCCTCCATATAATATAATACACTCTTCATAGTCCTCCATATAGTATAATACACTCCCCATAGTCCTCCATTTAGTATAATACACTCCCCATAGTCCTCCATTTAGTATAAAACACTCCCTATAGTCCTCCATATAGTATAAACATTCCCATAGTCCTCCATATAGTATAATACATTCCTCATAGTTCCCCATATAATATAATACACTCCCATAGTCCCCATATAGTATAATACACTGCCAAGTCCTCCATATAGTATAATAGCACTCTCCAAGTCCTCCATATAGTATAATCACTCCCAAAGTCTTTCCATATAGTATAATATACTCCCCATAGTCCCCCATATACAGGTCCTTCTCAAAAAATTAGCATATAGTGCTAAATTTCATTATTTTCCATAATGTAATGATTACAATTAAACTTTCATATATTTTAGATTCATTAAACACCAACTGAAATTTGTCAGGTCTTTTATTGTTTTAATACTGATGATTTTGGCATACAACTCCTGATAACCCAAAAATCCTGTCTCAAAAAATTAGCATATCAAGAAAAGGTTCTCTAAACGACCTATTACCCTAATCTTCTGAATCAACTAATTAACTCTAAACACATGCAAAAGATTCCTGAGGCTTTTAAAAACTCCCTGCCTGGTTCATTACTCAAAACCCCCATCATGGGTAAGACTAGCGACCTTACTGATGTCAAGAAGGCCATCATTGACACCCTCAAGCAAGAGGGTAAGACCCAGAAAGAAATTTCTCAACAAATAGGCTGTTCCCAGAGTGCTGTATCAAGGCACCTCAATGGGAAGTCTGTTGGAAGGAAACAATGTGGCAGAAAACGCTGTACAATGAGAAGAGGTGACCGGACCCTGAGGAAGATTGTGGAGAAGGACCGATTCCAGACCTTGGGGGACCTGAGGAAGCAGTGGACTGAGTGTGGTGTAGAAACATCCAGAGCCACCGTGCACAGGCGTGTGCAGGAAATGGGCTACAGGTGCCGCATTCCCCAGGTAAAGCCACTTTTGAACCATAAACAGCGGCAGAAGCGCCTGACCTGGGCTACAGAGAAGCAGCACTGGACTGTTGCTAAGTGGTCCCAAGTACTTTTTTCTGATAAAAGCAAATTTTGCATGTCATTCGGAAATCAAGGTGCCAGAGTCTGGAGTGTTGTGAATGGACTTGAAATGAGTTCTGAGCAGAGGCTCCCTCTGGTGGTTACAAGCGGTACTGGACTGTCCAGTGAAGATTGTGAGGATTGGGAATCAGGTGTTACTGACTGGTCTTATATAAGGGAGTCGCGTTCCCATCAGGGTTGCCGGTGATCAATTGTTCTGGTCTCAATCCTTGATTCCTGTTTCCTTTGTAGCCTGCTGTGTCGTGTCTGCATCTCCTGCTAACAGATAAGACATTTTCTTCTTTTTGTTTTTGTGCTTGATTTTTGCATTTTGTCCTGCACTTCTGTGGGGGCCTTCAGGGTCCCCTCCGGGGGCTTTTGCCCTCTCAGTTTAGTTCAGCCACTGATGTTTGTACATTTGCTTTTTCCAGTTTTTTCAGTGGCTGCTGTTTTGATTTTGTTACACCAGAGAACTAATTTAGGTGGTAGAGGTCGTGTGATCTTAGCTGTTTTTGAAATTAGTAGAGTTGGTGCTTTTCAGGGTTTTTTGGGATTGCAGTAAGTGCCCTTCCTATCCTTTTCTATTTAGGTAGTTTGGGCCCCAACGTTTGCTCATACTATTTTCTGTCTGTGTCAGTATTTCTTCTTGTCTAACCGCCATTACATGTTTGGGGGCTTTCTATGTTCTTTGGGGATCTGCTCCGGGCAGATAGCTTTCCTCTTTCTATCTTTAGGTGTAGTTAGTTTCTCAGGCTGTGACGAGGCGTCTAGGACCAACGTAGGAACGCTCCACGGCTGCCTCTAGTTGTGGTGGTTAGTCAGGGTACTGCAATCTCATAGATTCCAACTGCTCTGGTGTATTGCCTTTTTTACCTGCACTCCTCAGCTACCGAAACATAACAGTATCACAGGCCTAAAAATTGAAAATTGTATGGTACTCACAGAAGGGAAAAAATATTGTGAAAGAAAAAAGGTTGTCAGAGTTGTCAGAGATATTTTTCGGTTTGTTGCATTTTTTTTTTTCCCTCTGTATCTCTGGGTGCTGGGAGGATTTTTTCTCTCAATGGAGTTTGCACAGTTGTCTGGCCGTGTGGATCAGCTTGCCACTGAGGTTCAGAGTATTGCTACCTATCTTGCTAGGTTGCCTGTTGTGGAACCTAGGATTCCCATGCCAGATTTGTTTTTGGGGGATCGAGCCAAGTTTCTGAATTTCAAAAATAATTGTAAATTGTTTTTTGCCTTAAAATCTAAGTCCTCAGGGAACGCAGCGCAACAGGTTCAAATTGTCATCTCTCTCCTGCGCGGCGATCCTCAGGATTGGGCTTTTTCCCTGACACCTGGGGATCCTGTTTTGAGTGATGTTGATGCATTTTTTCAGGCCTTGGGTTATTGTACGATGAGCCTAATGTCACTGATCAAGCTGAAAAAGCCTTGTTGGCATTAAATCAGGGGCTTGATGACGCTGAGTTATACTGTTAGAGATTCCGTAGGTGGGCAGTCCTGACCAAATGGAATGACGACGCTTTGGCAGCCCTTTTTCGGAAGGGTCTGTCAGATAATGTAAATGATGCTATGGTGGGATTCCCTGTCCCCTCTGGTCTCAATGATTCTATGTCATTAGCGATTCAAATTGACAGACGTTTGCGTGAGCGGAGAAGTATGCGTGGAATAGTGTTGCCTTGTGAACCTGCTTCTGAATCCATGCAGTGTGATAGAGTGGTTTCTGGGGCACAGCGTCATGAGTTTCGAAAGCGCAATGGGTTATGTTTCTACTGTGGTGATGCCTCTCATGCTATTTCAGTCTGCCCTAAGCGGGGAAGACGTTTTGCACGCTCAGTTGTCTTGGGTAGTGTTCAGACTAAGTTTTTATTAACTGTTACTCTGATATGCTCTCTGTCCTCATTTTCTGCTCAGGCTTTCGTTGATTCGGGAGCAGCTGTTAACCTGATGGATTTTGATTTTGCTAAACGTTGTGGGTTTCCCTTGATACCCCTACGGAAGTCTATTCCCTACTGGGGATCGATTCTACCCCTTTGGCTGAGAATAAACCTCAGTTCTCTACTCAGGTGATAATGAGGGTTGAACCTGATCATCAGGAGAGCTGCAAATTTTTGGTTCTGTATAATCTGCATGACATTATCGTACTGGGTTTCCCTTGGTTACAGTCTCATAATCCTGTTTTGGATTGGAAATCTGTGTCTGTAACCAGTTGGGGCTGCCAATGTGTTAATACCAACACTCCTGTTTTTTCTGCCTCCCCCAGGCTCAGGATGTTCCTGACTTTTTGATTGATTTTTCTGATGTGTTTAGCGAAAGTAAATCTGCATCCTTGCCTCCCCATAGGAGCTATGACTGCGCTATTGAATTAGTGCCTGGTAGTAAATTCCCTAAAGGTCGCCTTTTTAACTTGTCTGTACCTGAACATGACGCTATGCGGTCTTATATCAAGGAGTCATTGGAGAAGGGTCATATCAGACCATCCTCTTCACCCTTAGGTGCCGGTTTTTTCTTTGTGGCCAAAAAGGATGGTTCATTAAGGCCGTGTATTGATTATCGTCTTTTGAACAATATTACTGTGAAATATCAATATCCGTTACCCTTGATTTCTGACCTGTTTTCCAGGGTGAAAAACGCTACTTGGTTTACCAAACTTGACCTCAGGGGGGCATATAACCTTATTCGCATTAAGCACGGGGATGAATGGAAGACGGCATTTAATACCCCTGAGGGGCATTTTGAGTACCTTGTGATGCCCTTTGGGCTCACTAATGCTCCTTCTGTCTTCCAGTCCTTCATGAATGACATTTTCAGGGATTTTGTGGATAAATTTCTGATTGTTTATTTGGATGATATCTTGATTTTTTCCAATGACTGGGACTCTCATGTGAAACATGTTCGAACTGTATTCCAGATTTTGAGAGAGAATGCTCTGTATGTGAAGGGATCAAAGTGTCTTTTTGGCGTACAGAGGATCTCATTTTTGGGATTCATTTTGTCCCCATCTGTTATTGAAATGGACCCGGCCAAGGTTCAGGCCATCTGTGATTGGGTCCAACCTACTTCATTAAAGGCTCTTCAAAGATTTTTGGGTTTTGCCATTTTTTTTCCTTAAATTTATTGGTAATTTCTCGGTTATTGTTAAACCATTAACTGATTTGACCAAAAAGGGTTCTGATGTGGTGAATTGGCCTCCTGAGGCAGTCTCTGCATTTCAGGAACTTAAGCAGAGATTCACTTCTGCTCCTGTTCTACGGCAGCCTGATGTTTCTCTGCCATTTCAGGTGGAGGTTGATGCCTCTGAAATTGGGGCAGGTGCCGTTTTGTCCCAAAGAGATCCAGAGACCTCTAAAAGTAACCCTTGTGCCTTTTTCTCTCGAAAATTTTCTCCTACTGAACGTAATTATGACGTGGGTAATCAGGAGTTATTGGCCATGAAGTGGGCTTTTGAAGAGTGGAGACATTGGCTGGAGGGAGCCAAACATCAGGTGGTGGTCCTTACGGACCATAAGAATCTGGTTTATCTGGAATCTGGCAAGCGACTTAATCCTAGACAGGCCAGGTGGGCCTTGTTTTTCACACGTTTTAATTTTGTGGTTTCCTTTCTGCCTGGCACTAAGAATGTTAAGGCGGATGCCCTCTCGAGGAGTTTCCTTGCGGCCTCTCCTGAGTTATCTGATCCTTCTGTTATTTTGAAAGAAGGTGTAGTTCTTTCCGCCATCTCGCCCAATTTGAGACTGGCTCTGGAGGGGTGTCAGGAGGATAGGCCCGAGCGCTGCCCTGTTGGGAAATTGTTTGTCCCGGACCAGTGGAAAAAGAGTGTGATGTCTGAGATTCATTGTTCCGCGTTGGCCGGTCATCCTGGAATTTTTGGTACTAGAGACTTGGTTAGTCGGTCCTTTTCGTGGCCTACCTTGTCTCGTGATGTCAGGAATTTGTGCAGTCCTGCGGGACTTGCTCTCGCTCCAAGCCTTGCTCTCGCTCTAGTGGTTTGTTGATGCCATTGCCTGTGCCCAAGAGACCATGGACCCATATCTCTATGGATTTCATTTCCGACCTCCCTGTTTCTCAGAGAATGACCGTCATCTGTGTGATTTGTGATAGGTTTTCCAAGATGATACATCTTGTGCCATTACCTAAGTTGCCTTCCTCCTCTGAATTGGTGCCTTTGTTCCTTCAGCACGTGGTTCGTTTACACGGCATTCCTGAGAACATTGTGTCTGACAGAGGAGTCCAGTTTGTTTCCAGATTTTGGAGGACCTTTTGTTCTAAACTTGGTGTTCAATTGTCTTTCTCCTCGGCGTTTCATCCTCAGACCAATGGTCAAACTGAGAGAACAAACCAGACATTGGAGACTTATCTAAGATGCTTTGTGTCTGCTGATCAGGATGACTGGGTCTCTTTTTTGCCTTTGGCTGAGTTTGCTCTTAATAACAGGGCTAGCTCTGCCACTTTGATGTCTCCATTTTTCTGTAATTCTGGGTTTCATCCTCGATTTTCTTCAGGACAGACGGAGACTTCTGTCTGTCCAGGTGTTGACTCTGTTGTGGAGCGTATGCAACAGATTTGGGACCAGGTAGTGGAGAGGTTGTCCCTCTCTCAGGAGAGGGCCCAGCGGTTTGCTAACCGGCATAGGACTGATGGTCCTCGATTTAAAGTGGGGGACTTGGTCTGGTTGTCCTCAAAAAATATTCCTATGAGAGTGGCATCTCCTAAATTTAAGCCTAGGTTCATTGGACCTTATAAGATCATGGAGATCCTTAATCCTGTTTCTTTTCGTTTGCTTCTTCCAGGGACATTTAAGATCCATAACGTGTTCCACAAGTCCTTGTTGAAGAGGTTTGTTGAGCCAGTGGTTCCTACTGCTTTGCCTCCTGACCCTGTTCTGGTTGAGGGCAATATGGAGTTTGTGGTTGAGAAAATATTGAATTCTCGTTTTTCTAGACGGAAACTCCAGTATTTGGTTAAGTGGAGAGGTTATGGTCAGGAAGACAATTCTTGGGTGTTTGCTTCGGACATCCATGCTAGGAGACTCATCCGTGCGTATCATAGAACTCATCCTGACCGACCTGGTTGCTCAAGTGAGGGTTCGGTGACCCCTCCTCAAGGGGGGGTACTGTTGTGAATGGACTTGAAATGAGTTCTGAGCAGAGGCTCCCTCTGGTGGTTACAATCGGTACTGGACTGTCCAGTGAAGATTGTGAGGATTGGGAATCAGGTGTTACTGACTGGTCTTATATAAGGGAGTCGCCTTCCCATCAGGGTTGCCCGGTGATCAATTGTTCTGGTCTCAATCCTTGATTCCTGTTTCCTTTGTAGCCTGCTGTGTCGTGTCTGCATCTCCTGCTAACAGATAAGACATTTTCTTCTTTTTGTTTTTGTGCTTGATTTTTGCATTTTGTCCTGCACTTCTGTGGGGGCCTTCAGGGTCCCCTCCGGGGGCTTTTGCCCTCTCAGTTTAGTTCAGCCACTGATGTTTGTACATTTGCTTTTTCCAGTTTTTTCAGTGGCTGCTGTTTTGATTTTGTTACACCAGAGAACTAATTTAGGTGGTAGAGGTCGTGTGATCTCAGGTGTTTTTGAAATTAGTAGAGTTGGTGCTTTTCAGGGTTTTTTGGGATTGCAGTAAGTGCCCTTCCTATCCTTTTCTATTTAGGTAGTTTGGGCCCCAACGTTTGCTCATACTATTTTCTGTCTGTGTCAGTATTTCTTCTTGTCTAACCGCCATTACATGTTTGGGGGCTTTCTATGTTCTTTGGGGATCTGCTCTGGGGCAGATAGCTTTCCTCTTTCTATCTTTAGGTGTAGTTAGTTTCTCAGGCTGTGACGAGGCATCTAGGACCAACGTAGGAACGCTCCACGGCTGCCTCTAGTTGTGGTGGTTAGTCAGGGTACTGCAATCTCATAGATTCCAACTGCTCTGGTGTATTGCCTTTTTTACCTGCACTCCTCAGCTACCGAAACATAACACTGGAGGAAGACTGGGGAGAAAGAAATGCCAAAATGCCTGAAGTCCAGTGTCAAGTACCCACAGTCAGTGATGGTGTGGGGTGCCATGTCAGCTGCTGGTGTTGGTCCACTGTGTTTCATCAAGGGCAGGGTCAATGCAGCTAGCTATCAGGAGATTTTGGAGCACTTCATGCTTCCATCGGCTGAAATGCTTTATGGAGATGAAGATTTCATTTTTCAGCACGACCTGGCACCTGCTCACAGTGCCAAAACCACTGGTAAATGGTTTACTGACCATGGTATTACTGTGCTCAATTGGCCTGCCAACTCTCCTGACCTGAACCCCATAGAGAATCTGTGGGATATTGTGAAGAGAAAGTTGAGAGACGCAAGACCCAACACTCTGGATGAGCTTAAGGCTGCTATCGAAGCATCCTGGGCCTCCATAACACCTCAGCAGTGTCACAGGCTGATTGCCTCCATGCCACGCCGCATTGAAGCAGTCATTTCTGCAAAAGGATTCCCGACCAAGTATTGAGTGCATAACTGAACTTTATTATTTGATGGTTTTTTTGTTTGTTTTTAAAAAACACTTTTATTTTATTGGACGGTTGAAATATGTTAATTTTTTGAGACAGGTTTTTTGGGTTATCAGGAGTTGTATGCCAAAATCATCAGTATTAAAACAATAAAAGACCTGACAAATTTCAGTTGGTGTGTAATGATTCTAAAATATATGAAAGTTTAATTGTAATCATTACATTATGGAAAATAATGAAATTTAGCACTATATGCTAATTTTTTTAGAAGGACCTGTAGTACAACCCCTGGCAAAAATTATGGAATCACCGGCCTTGGAGGATGTTCATTCAGTTGTTTTGTTTTCTTGAAAAAAAAGCAGATCACAGACATGGCACAAAAGTGAAGTCATTTCAAATGGCAACTTTCTGGCATTAAGAAACACTAAAAGAAATCAAGAACAAATAATGTGGTAGTCAGTAATGGTTATTTTTTTAACCAAGCATAGGGCAAAAATTATGGAATCACTCAATTCTGAGGGAAAAAATTATGGAATCACCCTGTAAATTTTCATTTCCAAAACTAGCACCTGCATCAAATTAGATCTGCTTGTTAGGCTGCATCTAAAAATGAGTGATCACACCTTGGAGAGCTGTTGCACCAAGTGGACTGACATGAATCATGGCTCCAACACAAGAGATGTCAATTGAAACAAAGGAGAGGATTATCAAACTCTTAAAGGAGGGTAAATCATCACCCAATGTTGCAAAAGATGTTGGTTGTTCACAGTCAGCTGTGTCTAAAATCTAGACCAAATACAAACAACATGGGAAGGTTGTTAAAGGCAAACATATTGGTAGACCAAGGAAGACATCAAAGCGTCAAGACCGGAAACTTAAAGCAATATGTCTCCAAAACAGGAAATGCACAACAAAACAAATGAGGAACGAATGGGTGGAAATTGGAGTCGACGTCTGTGACCAAACTGTAAGAAACCGCCTAAAGGAAATGGGACTTACATACAGAAAAGCTAAACGAAAGCCATCATTAACACCTAAACAGAAAAAAACAAGGTTACAATGGAGCTAAGGAAAAGCAATCGTGGACTGTGGATGACTGGATGAAAGTCATATTCAGTGATGAATCGAGAATCTGCATTGCGCAAGGTGATGATGCTGGAACTTTTGTTTGGTGCCGTTCCAATGAGATTTATAAAGATGACTGCCTGACGAGAACATGTACATTTCCATAGTCATTGATGATATGGGGCTGCATGCCAGGTAAAGGCACTGGGGAGATGGCTGTCATTACATCTTCAATAAATGTACAAGTTTATGTTGATATTTTGGACACTTTTCTTATCCCATCAATTGAAAGGATGTTTGGGGATGATGAAATCATTTTTCAAGATGATAATGCATCCTGCCATAGAGCAAAAACTGTGAAAACATTCCTTGAAAAAAGACACATAAGGTCAATGTCATGACCTGCAAATAGTTTGGATCTCAATCCAATTGAAAATCTTTGGTGGAAGTTGAAGAAAATGGTCCATGACAAGGCTCCAACCTGCAAAGCTGATCTGGCAACAGCAATCAGAGAAAGTTGGAGCCAGATTGATGAAGAGTACTGCTTGACACTCATTAAGTCCATGCCTCAGAGACTGCAAGCTGTTGTAAAAGCCAGAGGTGGTGCAACAAAATACTAGTGATGTGTAGGAGTGTTTTTTTGATTGTTTGTTTTTCATGATTCCATAATTTTTTCCCTCAGAATTGAGTGATTCCATAATTTTTTCCCTATGCTTGGTTAAAAAAAAATAACCATTACTGACTACCACATTATTTGTTCTTGATTTCTTTTAGTGCTTATTAAAGCCAGGAAGTTGCCATTTGAAATGACTTCAGTTTTGCGCCATGTCTGTGATCTGTTTTTTTCCAACAAAATAAAACAGCTGAATGAACATCCTCCAAGGCCGGTGATTCCATAATTTTTGCCAGGGGTTGTATAATACACACTCCATAGTCCCCCACATAGTATAATGCACCTCATAGTCCTCCATTATAGTATAATGTGCACCACAATCCTCCATATTGTTTAATGCACACCCCATAGTCCTCCATATAATATGTGCCTCATAGTCCTGCATATAGTATAAAACACTCCTCATAGTCCTCCAAATAGTATAATACACTCCCCATAGTCCTCTATATAGTATAATACACTCCTCATAGTGCTCCATATATTAAAATACACTTCTGAGTCCACCATATAGTATAATACACTCCTCAGTCCTCCATATAGTGTAATACAGTCCTCATAGTCCCCCATATAGTATAATGCACCCCCCATAGTCCTCCATGTAATACAATGCACTCCCCATAGTATAATGCACCCCATAGTTCTTCATATAGTATAATGAATTCCCCATAGTCCTCAATACAGTATAATGCAGGCCCCATATAGTACATGTAGTATAATGCACTGCCCATAGTCCAATAGAGTATAATGCAGCTCCCCACAGAGTATAATGCACCCACCTAATAGAGCATAATGCAGCCACCCTATAGAGCATAATGCAGCCACCCCACAGAATATAATGTAGCCCCCTCATAGAGTATAATGCAGCCCCCCATAGAATATAATGTAGCCCCCATAGAATATAATGCAGACCCCCTCATATAGTATAATGCAGCCCCCAATAGAATACAATGTAGCCCCTCATAAAGTTTAATGAATCCCCCCATAGAATATAATGTAGACCCCTCATAGAGTACAATGTGGCCCCCACAGAATATAATGTAACCCCCTTATAGAGTATAATGCAGCCCTCCCACAGAATATAATGTAGCCCCTCATAGAAAATAATGCAGCCGCCTAATATTGTATGATGCAGCCCCTCATAAAATAAAATGTAGCCCCCTCATAGAGTATAATGCAGCTCCCATAGAATATAATGTAGCCCCTTCATAGAGTACAATTAACCTGATCACTAAACGACAAGTAAAAAATTCAAAACGCCAGAATTACGTTTTATTGGTCACTGTGACATTGCATTAAAATGCAATAACGGGCGATCAAAAGATCATATCTGCACCAAAATGGTATCACTAAAAACGTCAGCTCGGTGCGCAAAAAATATGCCCTCACTCGACTCGAGATCACAAAAAATGGAGATGCTACGGGTCTCAGAAAATGTTGCAATTTTTTTTTTTAGCAAAGTTTGGAATTTGTTTTCACCACTTAATTAAAAAAGAACCTAGACATGTTTGGCATCTGTGAACTAGTAATGACCTGTAGAATCATAATGGCAAGTCAGTTGTAGCATTTAGTGAACCTAGCAAAAAAGCCAAACAAAAAAACAGTGTGGGATTGCACTTTTTTTGCAGTTTCACCGCACTTGGAATTATTTTCCCGTTTTCTAGTACACGACATAGTAAAACCAATAGTGTCATTCAAAAGTACAACTCGTCCCGCAAAAAATAAACCCTCACATGGCCATAATGACGGAAAAATAAAAAAGTTATGGCTCTGGGAAGGAGGGAAGCGAAAAACGAAAACGCAAAACCAAAAAAGCTCCGGGGGATAAGGGGTTAAAGCATTACACACCAGAAAAAAACAAAAAACGCAAAAAAAGTTAAAAAAAATGCAGACAAAAAATGCAAGTAATCTAATTTAAATAATAGGTGCAGAAAGGGTACAGAAATTCTGCAGCGTCAAAAACTCATCAAAAGCTTATCTTGGGAACGTAGCCTTGTGGTTTGGGAAGTTTGAAACAATTAAAAGACATTCAAAAAACAGGACATAGGCACAGCAAGTTCATTTTTTTAAATGTTTTTTAGTGCTTTCTCAAGTGGGCTCCTGGGCAGACTTGCCAGAAAAAGACATCAAGTGCACATCCCTAAGGCAATGTGCACACATTGAGTATTTGGTGAGTTTTTTTTTACCAAGCCAACACCAGGAAAGTGTGAAAAATACAGAAGTGGTGATATGTTTCTATTATACTTTTCCTCTAACTGTTCCTCACCTGGTTTTGACTTACAAATACTGAGGTAAAAAAATCACCAAATTCTCAACGGGTACATGTAGCCTTAGGGCTCATAACTCACATGCGAGGAAAGCGTCCGATGCTCGCATGTGAAATCCCAGCTCTGGCGCCGGCACTCAGGAGTGGGGTGCGCGGCTGCATGTATTTATATGCAGCCGCTCGCTCCACTCCCGAGTGCTGGCGCCAGAGCTGGGATTTCACATGCGAGCATCGGACGAATTCCTCGCCTGTGAGTATGAGCCCTTATATGGAAAACCTGATGACAGGTTCCCTTTAAGGCTATGCTCCCTCAATGAATTTTGGTGGTTTTTTTGGGATGCATATTTTCCCAATAAGTGCAAGTAACCTATTTTACTTAATGGGTGCAGAAATGGTGCAGAAAATCTGCAACATCAAAAATTCACTAACAAATCATTGTGGGAACATAGCCTAATAAAAATAAAACTCATGCACACTAGGAAATCAGCTCTTCAAAACATACTTTATTTTATTACCTGATTCTGTAAATATTTTGCTTGTAGCATCTGAAGAAAAACTGCCTTTAGATAACATTAAGAGGACAGAATATGAAAAGAAAATACAAGAGTTATAAAGTTAACACCCTAGAACTAAGTCAAAACTGCAATATCCTTTAAATGAGTTCATTAAAAAAGTCATAACTTTTGCCTAGAAATTCAACCCAGACACTCCTTTTTGTTTTTTTATTTTTTTACCGGATGTATATCCTCACATGTAGACAGAGTCTTATCTTCCTGCTCTAAGCCAGAGAAACCAAGGAAAGACCTGCCCACAGGCCGTCCCAAAGCACAAACATGTTCCTCATCATAGAGTCAGAGAGAGAGAGACTGTTTGTGCTTCGGGGCGGCCTGTGGGCAGGTCTCTCCTACGTTTCTCTGACTTAGTGCAGGAAGATAAGACTCTGCCTATAGTCCCAACCCAGAGCACGGGTATATCATTAACTGAAAACTTCTAACACTGATTACACAAGAACCACAAGACAGATTTCTTCACCACCCCAGGCACCATTTTACAATTTACAGTTTACAGTTTAATACTGCCAACCTGACAATGCCTGTAGTTTATTTAGTGAAATCCTACTGACATGTTCACTTTAAATTACCATATATCATTGGAAATGACTGACAGCATTGTATTGGCTTCAATAGATTGGAAAATCTAGGATACAAGCAAAACAATTTGATCACCTATACTTTTTACCGAGAAATGTTAACGGTAAGATTATATTAGGGAAATTTTGTTAAGAAGCAAATTCACTTTCATCTTGTACTTTCAAGCCATGTAAAGATTGTAGATACAAGAAATAATAATATAACAAAAATGAAGAGATGTAAAATGTATTTACTGTTGTACCTAAGGATAGATAATACTTACTGGAAGTGCAGGCAAAAATATCATTACATATTTTTGTGTTAACCTAAAAAAAGAAAATATTACGTTAAAATGGAGCTTTTCATTGTTGGTACAAGCGTTTTGGTGCCCTATGCAGAGGCAAAGCTGGGGTGGGCATGCATTGCATGTGCCCTGGGTCCAACCAGCTGGGGGGCACCATCCGGTTGTCACTGCTATGAGGCGAGATTAACATCTCACCATGTGCCATAGTCCATTGTGTCTCCCACCGAGAATTATTTGCCACACCCCCAGGAGTAGAATTCAGATGTTCTCCCAGTTGGTTGTTAAACTGACAGCCGGCTAGGAGAACATGTAAAAGACCAGGTCTTTGCATTCAATTATACTTGTGTCTGAAAGCTCTGAATGTCGGCACTTCTGGCGTGAAGGTGACATATAGCAGCGTGATGAGGACACCTGATCAGGCTGCTGATGTTTTTCCTCCACCACAGAGAAGTAGAAGACAGCTTGAAGGCAAGCATTCCAATAGAGTCAAGGATACAGGGGAGTTTTATTGGTGGAGAAGGTAAATAGTGTGAGGGACAGTATGGAGGGAAAAGTTTGACAGGACACTGTGTGAAGACAGGGGCAGTATGGAGAGAGGGCAACATGAGCATACAGTGTGAGGGCACACTATGGAGGGGACAGTATGCAGAGAGGGAAGTTTTTGAGGATTAGGGATATTATAGAGACTGGGCAGTGTAGGGAGCACAGAGTGAAGGGACTGTGTGATGGGGGCTCAGTATGGAATCATGGCAGAATTGGGTGAGGACTTTTAAGATAAGGACAGTGAGGCTATAACTAATCAGGGTGGAGAATGAGACGGTTACAGCTAATCAGGGTGGACTGTATGGCTGTGCAGTTATTTACGGCAGAAAGTTTGGCAATTATAGCCAATAAGTTTATAGTTAATAAGGGCGAATAGAGTGGTGGCAAAAGCTAAACAGTGTTGTAGCTAATAAGGGTGGTCACTGTAGTAGTTATAGCTAAGAAGTATGGGCTAGGTGTAACTAAAAAGGTCAAACAGCGTGGCAATTATAGCTAATAAGGGTAGATAGCTTGGCAGTTATAGCTAATAAAGGTAGACAGTGTGGAGGTTATGTCTAATGGGAGCAGACAGTGTGTTAGCTATAGCTACTCAGTGTGAAAAGTGTAGCAGTTAGAGCTAATCAGGGTGGATATTGTGGCAGTTATAGCTAATAAGGTCCATCAGTGTGGTGGTTATAGCTAATCATGGTGGACAGTGTGATGGCTAAAGTTAATAACGGTCGAGAGCGAGATAATTATGGTTCATAAGGGGGACAGTGTGACGATTATAGTTTATAAGGATGGATGGTATGGAGGCAATATTTTATAGGAGAAGAAAGGGTGGATGCTTTGTACGATAAGAGGAGCAGTGACTGGGTCATATTTTGTGCAGGGAAGGTGCACAGCGAGGTGCACAGGGTACGGCAAATATTTTATTCAGGGACATTATAATGACACTATTATTTTAAGGGAACCGTGTTGGGGACATCTGCAGAAGATCAGAGAAGGTGGAATTCTGGAGAGATGACCTGTAGATGTGAAAAGTAATCATGGGTTCCAGAAAAGATGAAAAAGAAAAGAAAGAGAATGACTCTCCAGAGAAGATGTTACCTATATGATACCTGGATGTAATTGGTTATTTGTGATATTGACTACATCTCATCAATACTGTGATTCTTCTATGGTCTGCAGTCTGATGATGTCTGATAGCAACTCACAGTTAGGGCTGGGGCGAGGGTTAGGCAGGGTAGGCACCTTTCTAGGGCATTACCGCTTCCATCCATTGGCAGGGTGACATTAAAAAAAAATTCACTGGCAATGCTATGCCGGAGGCCACCTTGCACCTCCCTACAGGTGCCAGCATTCAGCACACTGTCAGCTGTCGTTCCCTCTCTGTACTCAATGGTATTCATGTCTGCACTCAGTTGTATTTGTGCTGCTCATTGCCCACTGCTAATCAAGATACAAGATAAAATGGAGGCTGCAGTGGACGGGAAACCTGGATTAGGAGAGATTTTTTTTTTTTTCTTATATTTTTAGGCCACTGAAAAGAGGGCTGTGGGAATATTATACTAGGAATTGTGGGGACATCATATTATGCGGGGGAGCATTGGAGGACATTCTACTGAGGGTTGTGAGGACATCATAATACATGGGAGGATGTGGGGATGTGTCGACCCGCCACCACAATTGTGGATTACCAGGGCAATGGGGAACTCAGAGCCGAGCCATGGAAGTCTATGGGGATTTTGTCACAGGTAGCTGTGGCTCGGTCTGTGGCCCGGGCGGTCTGGCGTATGTTGTTGGGGGATATTTACAGGGGATAACTATATACAGTTCGTGACGCCACCTGTAGTATTCTGGTAATGGGTACCAGCGCTGCTGTAGATCTCTGAGGGGATGGTGAGGCAGCTAGATGTCAGGTCCCCTACAGGTGGGACTCTTCCCTCAAAGTCTGTTAAGATGGTGAAGTCGGGTGCCGGTAAATAACACAGTCTCACACAGTCAAAGTCTTTCCATACCTTTACTTGCAAGATGTCAAGGCAGGTCCCAGGGAGGCTGATCCACGGAGAGTGTATTTTGAGGCAGCAGCTGGACAAGTTAGGGGCCTCCTTTATCTCCAATATGGCGAGTGCAACTAGCATGAAGCATAGTTCCCTCTATGATTCCAGCTAATCTTAGCTGTAACTGCCCAGTCAGCTTAGTGTTAGGGGTCCTCCTGTGAAGGAGCTGAATACTTATGTTTGTCCTGCAGAACGCCAAAGTCTTCACTCCCCCTGACCCCAGCTACGTACCGACTATAAGGGGCTTGTCTGCCGCGACCTAGGGTCCGGTAGATTCCTGGTTTTCCTGTCACTGTGCCTGAAACAACAGTGACTCTTCGGTCCCCAGTGACCGGTAGAAACGTGCTGGACTTCTGCAATCCGTTAAGCACAAATCTTATAATCCACTTGCCTTTCGCCTTGTCCACGCTGGTAACATAAACACTCTTACTAGCCAAGGGTCGAGTAGTCACTTCCAATCTTTCTCCTTCCAATCAAGTTCACCACAGATGCTCAGTTATCACAGGCAGGAGCACGTCTCTGTACCTGATACTGTCCTTTAGACAGGAATGCTGAAGACTTTCTGGGTTACAACTTGTTCTTTCTTTCAATGTATGCTGAGGAGATGACACAGCTCTGACCAGACTAAGGTGTATTCCGACACCTATACCAGACTCCACTTTCCAAGCTGAAGAGATAGCAATCTAGACTCCTTCCTCCCTCCAGATGCAGACTCTCTCACTGTAGTCTAGACGCAGACTCTCCACGTCCTTACTGCCCGAAGACAGGAACTAGACTGACTGAACAAAATCACGCCTACACATACCTTCTTGACCACTCCCTAGAGTATACTTCACTACCCCAAGGGTGTGTCTAGTGTGTGTAGAATGAATGCATATTGAGCTTTAAGCCGCTGCCTCTCCATACACTCCCCAGGGTACTGCGTGTGCCTACCACCAGGGCTACACATTCCCCATGGTAAACGACAGCACTCCCGGGCTGTGAAATACAAAAGACAGAAAAATTTTGTTTATGCAATAACATTTGGAACAATAACATCTTCCCATCCGGGAGGTAAGAATACTTCGAACGTTACAAACTTTAATACAAAAATACAAATAATATCAAATGTCATTCAATAAATAACTTTACAAGATACTTGCGAAGGACCCGCACCAAACCTTCAACGTGGGTCCTGGGTGGGCTGCAGGACATCCAAGTGCAGACCTCACTCAGTGCCACACCACACGGGTTTTGTTTTTCAGAGGTAGATATGTATGGCTTATGTAAAACCAAGATAGGGCGCCGGAGCGCAACTATGTACAGAAAGTTTTTAGGCTGTCTCAGTCCTCAACCTACGAGTCCATTGTAAACCAAAGGCATATATCAAATCACATTATGATAAAGTGCAATAACTTTTTATGGTTCTATTCACCATTTACCCAGCCGGGCATTCTATAATTAGGAATATATATATACATTATATATAAACTTGTGCAAAAACTTTATAAACATTTTTCAAACTTTGACTGATGGTAGATCCTTTATGGACCTTACCAATTCTTTTTATATATTTATTCATCAAATAGTACGCTTTCCACCCCGGGGGCTGGAACAACGCAATGGGCCCTAGATCCTAAGACCAGCAAGTCATGTGCTGCGATCAGGGTTTGGGTTGCGACATCTCTGGTTTGAACCTCTAGGGGCGCAACCGGTACACTTTCTTCACACGACACCGATTGCGTCTCCATTACTGTTAATGATATAGACCGCGTCAGGGTTTGCGATTTATACCGGGTCGCATTTGGCGATATGGAAGTGGCTTTCACTTGCGATGAACTTTGGGTCGCATGTTGCGATGACTTTGACGGGGGCGATGCTGGGGCACGGCCGGATGCTGCTGAAGCTGGAAACGGGGACGCTGCGGTAATGGTGACGATACCTGCGTCTGGGACGGGGTCGCGGACGATGGCGACGTTCAGGGCATACCACCCCTTCATTCCCCAATGCCGCGTATAAGTGACTATGTCGCCGTTCACTAAGTCCCTCCCGGGATGGCCTTGTGGCAGGTGAGATTCCACGTCACGCCTGCTGACGAAGACCGCTGGGTAGAGGCCCGGTTCACGAATAAAGCCCCAGCCCTTCCGGAGCTGGAACTCAGTCACACACCCCTGCCGCCGCGGTTCCCGTAAGGTACCTTTGTCGCGACGGACAGTCTCCTTATCAGCAATCAGCTCAGCAAACTGTCGCTGGCGGTTCTTCTTGATTTCCCGCGCTTCCTCCTGCTGGCGCCTCTTTGTCTCCTCACGACTCCGCCATTCTTGCTCCCACTGGGCGGTGTAGGCAACGTCATCCAGGCGCGCCATTTCGTCCCAGTCCACATCTGGTAGTGACGGACAGGACCCCTCCGGTGTCCCTGCCGGGGACCGATAATCTGCTGCGGCCTCTTGGCCGGGCGGGCGTTCCGGGATCGGCTGTACCTCCTCAACCTCCTCCGCATCCACCGCTTCACCAGTGGGATCGGGAACGGTACTTTCGGGGGCAGCCTCCGGTTGCTCCTTCGCCTTGGGCAGCAGACTGTTCGGTACTTTGAATCGTGGGGGTTCGTTGAGGGGAAGAGACGCCGTGTTCGTCATCCGCCATTTCTGCAGGTTACAGCGGCGTCTCTCAATCTCCTCCAGTCCAGGTTGGAACAACTGCTTTAGTCGTGAGTTCTCCTCCTGGACCTCTAACAACGCCTGTTGCAGGTGCAGAATCGCATAGGCCTCGGATGCCGATGGCAGCTTGGCGGGACCCCGGGGCCTGCCTTCCTCCGCTGCTCCGCTCGGCTCCACACGTCCGGCCTCCATCATTTTTCTTTCTTTCTCTGGAGACATCCGGTCTCTTCCGTGGAGGTGGGGTTTGCGTCTCCTCCTCCTCGCAGGGAAGGTGAAGAGGAGGCGGACCTCCTTTGCTGTTGGGCAGGACCGCATGTTATAGTAGCACTTTGAGAGGACAGGCATTTTCTTCGCGCCACAGGGGGGTAGACGCCCACGAAGGTACGCCCACCTTCTTCTCCAGCGCCTGAGGGCGCGAATATGGCGACAAAAATGGCGATTTTGGCGCCAAAAGTGCAAACAGTCCTTTTTACAAAAACAAGTCCTTAGGCACGCAGGGCTCGCAATTTCGCGAGTTTGGTATCCTGTTCGTGACGCCAAGTTGTTGTGTCGACCCGCCACCACAATTGTGGATTACCAGGGCAATGGGGAACTCAGAGCCGAGCCCATGGAAGTCTATGGGGATTTTGTCACAGGTAGCTGTGGCTCGGTCTGTGGCCCGGGCGGTCTGGCGTATGTTGTTGGGGGATATTTACAGGGGATAACTATATACAGTTCGTGACGCCACCTGTAGTATTCTGGTAATGGGTACCAGCGCTGCTGTAGATCTCTGAGGGGATGGTGAGGCAGCTAGATGTCAGGTCCCCTACAGGTGGGACTCTTCCCTCAAAGTCTGTTAAGATGGTGAAGTCGGGTGCCGGTAAATAACACAGTCTCACACAGTCAAAGTCTTTCCATACCTTTACTTGCAAGATGTCAAGGCAGGTCCCAGGGAGGCTGATCCACGGAGAGTGTATTTTGAGGCAGCAGCTGGACAAGTTAGGGGCCTCCTTTATCTCCAATATGGCGAGTGCAACTAGCATGAAGCATAGTTCCCTCTATGATTCCAGCTAATCTTAGCTGTAACTGCCCAGTCAGCTTAGTGTTAGGGGTCCTCCTGTGAAGGAGCTGAATACTTATGTTTGTCCTGCAGAACGCCAAAGTCTTCACTCCCCTGACCCCAGCTACGTACCGACTATAAGGGGCTTGTCTGCCGCGACCTAGGGTCCGGTAGATTCCTGGTTTTCCTGTCACTGTGCCTGAAACAACAGTGACTCTTCGGTCCCCAGTGACCGGTAGAAACGTGCTGGACTTCTGCAATCCGTTAAGCACAAATCTTATAATCCACTTGCCTTTCGCCTTGTCCACGCTGGTAACATAAACACTCTTACTAGCCAAGGGTCGAGTAGTCACTTCCAATCTTTCTCCTTCCAATCAAGTTCACCACAGATGCTCAGTTATCACAGGCAGGAGCACGTCTCTGTACCTGATACTGTCCTTTAGACAGGAATGCTGAAGACTTTCTGGGTTACAACTTGTTCTTTCTTTCAATGTATGCTGAGGAGATGACACAGCTCTGACCAGACTAAGGTGTATTCCGACACCTATACCAGACTCCACTTTCCAAGCTGAAGAGATAGCAATCTAGACTCCTTCCTCCCTCCAGATGCAGACTCTCTCACTGTAGTCTAGACGCAGACTCTCCACGTCCTTACTGCCCGAAGACAGGAACTAGACTGACTGAACAAAATCACGCCTACACATACCTTCTTGACCACTCCCTAGAGTATACTTCACTACCCCAAGGGTGTGTCTAGTGTGTGTAGAATGAATGCATATTGAGCTTTAAGCCGCTGCCTCTCCATACACTCCCCAGGGTACTGCGTGTGCCTACCACCAGGGCTACACAGGGACAATATACAAGGGCTGGGGGATATCATATTGTATGGGGAGCTGTGTGGGACATTATACTGGGGGGCTGTGTGGGACCTTATATTGACTGGCTGTGGTAACCATACTGTATTTTAGACTGTTGGGGATCTTATGTTAGGGGCTATGATGACCATACTGTATATGTGGCTGTGGCGGATATTATATTGGGGACTGTTGGAGACAGCTCATGCACCAGCACAACAGAGTCCAAGTGTAACGACCTGGTCAGCGGGACCCATCTCCAGGATACTCAAGATTGGGCCCCGGCTGGCCGCAGGTATTCCCTGTTCCCCACAATCTTACTTACCCTGTCCGAGCTCCCACGACATTCCCTCGGGCTGTGGCATCTTTCCAACATGTCGCCTCTGCCTCCTCACTTCTGGGTAAAGGGGGAGCGAGCATAGTGCGTGCACCGCTGTCAAATGATTTAAAGGGTCAGTGCACCCTTTTCCTGGAATCGCCTCTCAGCCAATCGCTGAGTGGCCTCCTTATACTTAAGGTGCTCACCTTTGGGAGGTGCCTGGGCAACTTTGTGCATTGTTCTAAGTTGCCGTTCTCAGTTCCCAGACCAGCGCCTCTTTTTTCAGCCTTGTCTTGCTTTGTACTAATACCCAGTGTTTTTCCTCTAGTACTGGTGCCCTGCCTACCTACCATCTACTTGTAGACTCTGTCGGCACCCTCTGGACCTTCAGGTTCTCCTCCGGTTCCTGTACCTCACGCTCTCCTCCCCTCACTTCCACTGTTCCTCTTGGGTCTGGCCCTCTGGTCTTAGAGCTGTTGCACTTGAGCCTCCTTGGTTGTGCCGGGTCAATCCTTGTTAAGAGGTTCTCTCGCCCGGAACTCACTTGGGGGAATTCGGTGTTTCTACCCAGGGGGTTCTCGTTTGTGGGTTCTCCTGTTAAATAGTCTAAATAAAGCTTTGCTATTTATCTAACATCCACGTCTGGCTGGTTCCTATGATTCAGCTTCCATAGTGTCCTCTGTGGTCAAGTGGATTCACTAACCTCGGTCCGCCTGCGTTGGCATGACACCAAGTCGTACACGTGGTGAACGAATGGAGATGATGGTGCAGGAGTATCTAGAACTGAATATCAATACCATCAGGGAGAGTTTGGAGCCTTTCACATTTTGGTCTTCCAAAATGGATGAGTGGTCTGAGCTCGCCTCACACACCTTGGAGGTTGTATTGTGCCGGCAGCCAACGTTCTCTTAAAACGTGTCTTCAGTGCTGCTGGTGGTATCCTGATGGATAAGTACAGCCGGCTGTCCCCTGAAAGTGTAGACCGCCTAACTTTCATCAAGATGAAGAAGTCATGGATCTCCAAGGACTTTTGAACCCCAATTGCAGACTATACAGACTAGGTGATATTGCAATTTTTAGTATGCTGCATTAATGTCACATAACTGCACTCTGTAATATCATTAGTGTAGCTTCTGTGCCTGCTGCTGCTTCAGATGTTAACACAAATTTTTGGAAATCTGAACAGTCATGGTTGGTCTACATGTGCTGGGTTATAATATAGAAAAGACTAAGCACTCATCTTATGAAAGGGATGTTTTAATGGTAGTATATCTGAAAACGTTTCGGTCGATAAGACCTTCGTCAGTAACTTCACAATATCATATGAAAAAAGACTCCTTAATGAATATGCCCATAAATAGTATATCTTAACATCAAAAAGCGTGATAAGAACGTATCAGGCTTGAAATACCGCACATACAGGCACGACTGCCCTTTTCTACAGCTGCTCCCACAGCATCAGCCATATTAGCGGTGGATACCGCATTCAGGAGGCACACTGGCCCCTACTGGCTATTTCAAGCCTGATACGTTCTTATCACGCTTTTTGATGTTAAGATATACTATTTATGGGCATATTCATTAAGGAGTCTATTTCATATGATATTGTGAAGTTACTGACGAAGGTCTTATCGACCGAAACGTTTTCAGATATATTACCATTAAAACATCCCTTTCATAAGATGAGTGCTTAGTCTTTTCTATATTATAATCTTGGTGTGGGAACCTAGACTTCAAGCACCACCATATCAATAGTTGTGCTCACGGCTTTTTCTTACATGTGCTGGGTTGGCTGTTGTGAAGACGTGTCGGTCCCAATTATACTATTTCTACTCTCATGAAATTTATGCCGCTTCGGTGATGTCAGGCCCTCATTTGTTTAAATGTGAACACTCCTGCTTGGGTGTCCATCTGCTGGATTGGTTGTAGTGGAAGACCTGTCAGTACATATTACACTATCTATACAGTGGTGAAATTGATGTCAGTTTGTGGTGTCTGGCATTAACTTTTGGAAATATGAACAATCCTGGTCAGGTGTCCATCTGCTGAATTCGATGTAGTAGAAGACCCGTCGGTCCCTATTATACTATTTCTACTGTAGTGAAATTGATGCCAATTTGGTGCTGTCTGCCAATAATTTTGGAAATGTGAACACTCCTGGTTATGTGTCCATCTGCTGGGTTGGATGTAGTGGACGTCCTGTAAGTCCATATTATACTATTTCTACTGTGGTGAAATTGATGCCACTTTGTTGGTGTCACGCCCTCATTTAATTAAATGTGAACATTCCTGGTTAGGTCTCCTTCATGCGTGTTGCCTGTAGTAGTAAGCCTCCGAGACCGTCAGGCGTTCACTTCCTTGGAGTCAACTACCTGTGTTACTATTCTTAGATTTTCCTGACAATAGTAGTCTATGAAATTCATATGATATTTGTGCCACCTGAGTGTGGCTCAGCATGAAAGCAGGTTGAGCTGTTGTATGTGGTATCAGGACTCCAGAACAGGAGGCCTACGCCGATCCCTCACACATCTCATCTTACTGTGACATTCAATTGAAAGCTGTAAATGCTGGCCCAGACCCCGATACCTCATGCATGACTGATTGCCTTGCTACAATTTGTACTGTGGGTGAATTGAGGCCACTTTCCTGGTGTCTGTCCCTCATTTGATGTGTTTTGGCAGCTTTTGGGGCCATTAGAAGGTGTTGTGCATGCGTTTGTTTTTGCCTTGAATGGCGTTCGGTTATGTTCGGCGAATATTCGACGAATAAATCTGGGAATATTGCAAATTCAGTTATCGTAATCCGAACCGATCATTGAAATATTCTCTCATCTCTAATTATAATAACGCTCTTATTTTTAAAGTGAATCTGTCAGAGGTTTTTGCTGTGTAATCTGATAACAGCATGAGATATGGGTTAAAACACAGATTTCAACAATGTGTCACTTATCAAGCTGTGTGCTGTTGTTTACTTATATCCAAGGTCTTACCACTAGGAAAATTATCATTGCCATGACTAGCTGGCCTCATGAGCAGTAGTTTGATTCTGCCCCATCTTGTGATAAGCAGGTCACTGTCAATAGTCAATGTAAATATAGACCCTGCTTTGGGCGGGGGCAACTTTCTCAGCTTTGCTTCATGCTAATTCTAAGGACTCTGATTTTGTCATATCTCCTGCACCAAGTAAACTAAGTGATACATCATTGGATTCAGGGTTTCTTTGCCTACTTCATGCTGCTCTCAGATGAGGTAGCAAAAACCTGGTGTCAGGTTCCTTTTAAGGGCACCATGTCGGGTTGTGCTGCAGAAGACCAGAGAATAGGGAAGTCTGCAGAGACAAGTTGTATGTGTGAAAAGTTATAATGGTGCTGGGACAAGAAAGAGATGAAAAAAAGAGAAAAATTTCAATCAGAGAAGATGTCACCTATAAGTTACCTGGAGGTAAATGTTTATTTCTGGTTCTGCCTGCGACTCATCAGTACTGTTGTACCCGTATGATGGCTGCTAACAAATGCTTACAGTGTCTCGTTACTATTGTTAAGGACATACTGGGAGTAGTAGATTTATACAATAAAATTGTATATGGAGCTGACCTGACATGAAAATTGATCGCTGTACTACAGTTTGTTCTTGTAGTCAAGTACTTATTGTGGGTGTTACAATGTATATATTCATAGCTCAGGTGTTGTATTTATGTGCAAATGATGATTTTGGTGTTACATTGAAATACTGATGATGGTTCTGTTGATGAATACATTACCACAATCATCATCAGTACATCAGAACCACCATCAGTAAAGAAACACATCACCAGAACCACCAACAATACATGAATACAGAACCAGAAACATATCACTACATGAATATGTCATCAAAACCACCATTAGTACAAGAATACTGCATAACAACCATTATCATTTTTGTTGCAAGGAATATTTATTGCATGATGGCCACAAACCCATCAGATGTACTCTTTTATCTATACTGGGGTCTGTTTGGTGTCCATTTGGGTATTTGTCAAAGGCTGGACACCTTAATTTGAAACCAAATGCCCCATTATAATTAAACTATATTAGTTTCCTTGACTATCCTTGGATTTGACATTTAAAATGTAAACAATGTCAAAAATGTCAGCGATGAATATCACTATTTGTCCCTAGTGTAATGTAAATGGTCCACAAATAATGAGTGATTCCTATATCTAACTGTGAAATTGCACCACCTGTTAAGATTCAGACCTGAAGTATAAAAGTTTTTTAAACTTTTTCTGGTATTTTTTATGCAAAATTAACAATTCTAATAGAGCATGTTACCTGACACATCTGGAAAGATACATTCCTTTGCTTGAGGGTGGGGAATGCCATTGGTCTCATCTGCCTAAGCACGAAAAAACCTTCTACTGGTCTTGGTTCCAGTATCTCCTTATCATTGTTAAGAACATACTGTGAGTTGTAGGCTTATGCAACACATTTGTATATTGGGGTTGATTTGACATTGCAATTGATTGCTATCTAAACTTGGTGACTTATTAATGTATTGATGGAGGTCCTGGTGTTGTATTCATGTACTGATGATGGCTTTGGTGCAGAATTCATGTACTGATGGGGCTTCTGGCGATGTATTCATGAAATGAGGAATTAATGGTGCTTCTGGTGATGTATTTATGTATAGATAGTGCTTCTGGTTCTGTATTCACGGGCTGATATTGCTTCTACTTCTGTATTCATATACTGATGGTTCTTTTGATTCTGTATTCATATTCTGCTGGTGTTTGTTGTGATGTATTCATGTACTAATTATGTTTCTGGTGATATATTTCTGTACTCAATAAAAAGAAAAAAATATCCAGCTTCCCAAAAGTATCCTTGCACTGAAGATAAAACTGTCGATTAAAGAGAAAATAGTTATGATTCATTAAAAAATGTTTAACTTGCATGATGTAATTACATAGATCAACAGTATAATCAGTATATTTGTTAAGATGAAATTCTAGTGCTTCAATGATCATATTTTGCAGTATAGAGGTATATAATTCAATAACATCACAGCTAATCCAGTAAAAATTATTACTCCATGTAATATCAGAAAGCTGAAGAAGAACATCTTTGGAGTCTCTGACAAATCAGGGACTCACATAACCAAGGGCTGCAACAAGGAATCTAACCATTGACTAAAATGTTCGGTCACAGAACCATGCCGTCACCAATGCTGAACAGCTTGAGAAAAAAACATTTTATTGTTCTAAACACGTTGTTGTGATTCACAACTATGTAAGCTTTACTCTGCTTGATTCTGTTTTTGTTCACAATAAATTTGGACACTTTTGGAAGCTGGATATTTTTTTTCTTTTTATTGATTACTCCACATGATGACTACACTTTTCCCCGTGCTTCTCACACTCATGCCAACAAGGTGAGCTGGTTGTTCTATTTGTCTTGTTCACTCAGTCATATTTCTGTACTTATGGTTGTTCTGAAGCTGTATTTCTGAACTGTTATTGGCTCTGATCCTGTATGAATGTAGCAATCTATAATTTGTCAGATTATTAATATAGCCATGTATTACGGAAACAAAATAAAGGAGAAATCCGGCAACATTCAACTGTGCGTGTGAACTAGTCCTTAAACCAAACATTGGATTGAGCAATCAAGTCTCATAAAATAAGATGAAACATGTACAAGTGCTTCTCACTAAATTAGAATATCATCAATAAGTTAATTTATTTCAGTTCTTCAATACATAAAGTGAAACTGATATACTGTACTACAAAAGGTGATTCCAAACAGAGTAATCTATTTCAAGTGTTTATTTCTGTTAATGTTGATGATTATGTCTTACAGCCAACGAAAACCCAAAAGTCATTATCTTAGTAAATTAGAATAAATAACAAAAAACACCTGCAAGGCTTCCTAAGCATTTAAAAAAAGTTCCTTAGCCTGTTTCAGTAGGCTCCAGAATCATGGGGAAGACTGCTGACTTGACAGATGTCCAGAAGGCAGTCATTGACACACTCCACAATGAGAGTAAGCCACAAAAGGTCATTGCTAAAGAAGCTGGCTATTCACAGAGTGCTGCATCCAAGCATATTAATGGAAAGTTGAGTGGAAGAATAGCTGCAGCCTTGAAAGGATTGTTAAGAAAAGGCCATTCAAAAAATATCGGGAATATTAACAAGGATTGGACTGCTGCTGCAGTCATCGCTTCAAGAGCCACCACACACAGCTGTACCCAGGACATGGGCTACAAGTGTCACATTTGTGTCAAGCCACTCATGGCCAATAGACAATGCCAGAAGCGTCTTACTGGGCCATGGAGAAAAAGACCTGGACTGTTGTCAGTGGTCCAAGGTGTTGTTTTCAGATTAAAGTAAATTTTGCATTTCATTTGGAAATCAAGGTCTCTATCAGGATTCAAACCCAACAGCTCCTGTGCACCAGACAGCAGCTCTTATCTCTGAGCAATTCAGCTCATGGACAGTTCTGTGCTAATCCAAATACTTGTACCTACTGTATGTTGTTGCTAAATGGTCTCCATCTGAGTTCCTGATAGTCAAGCGGCCTTCCACCTTCAAACGACATTGCTGTTCCTGATATGACAACAATTGCTTTGCACTTTCCTGCACTTCTACTGGCCCTCGATGATTCCAGGATCAGTAAAAGCACAGGAAAGTGAGGAGCGATCGTCGTCCCGCACATGTGATTCTTCCCTCTCTGCAGCCAGTTTTAAAATTTTTTCTGAATAAAAACATTGGATTTTAAAGGACCTGTAGTGAGTGCCACTACTTTTTCTTCCTATACACGTACATAGCCATGTATATATTAAGTAGTGTGCCATCTGACAGATTAGGGATTTCTACATCTATATTTATGTTAGAGCATTAATTATAAATTAGGCACTGTAGCATAGCAATTCCTAAGATGTGTAGTATGCTCACTGTCCAGATTCATTGTGCTTGTTGATTTCAGTGGTATTGAGAAAGTATGTCTTCACTAAATACAGATTTTACTTCAGAATTGAGAATTTTGACATTGACTGATCAATTCTGGCAGAGAAAGAAGCAAGTTTCTATGATAAGATATATTACAAAGTTGGTTATTTCATGTGTACTATTGATAAAAATTAAAACGACAATTACTTTTTAACAGTGCTATTCAAACAAAACAACTCTTCTCAAAAAAATAAGTTGTTCTGGTTGATCATCAGCTTATTAGCAGGCTGTGCTGCTAAAAAGATTGTTTCAGCATGCAGTGATTAAAATTAATATATTTTAGAAAATTATATACATTGCTAAACATTTTTTTTACCTGGCAACATGTGGATTCTGTTTGCATAGAAGCAATATCTGTTCTGTGTTAATTAAAATAGCCCAGCAAGGGAAACAGCAGAGAAGTAGAATGAGAATCCCTCTCTGAAGTATCGTTCCCACACGTTTTAGGTTTTTACTACCGTATGTCTGTAAAAATAAACAGAACAGGGTTTAGTCTTAGTTCCCATGAAAGGGACAGTCTAATTAAAATGCAAAAACGTGAAAGGAAGCCAGGTCACCTGCTGAGGTTAAATGTGCAGAAACACGGAAGATTTGTCCTAACTAGTGATGAGCGAACGTACTTGCTCAGGTGTTTATCCCAGCATCTGGGAGTGATCGTATATTATTTTTGATTCCCTGTGGCTGCATGATTTGCAAAAGTAAGACTGCCTCAAAACACATGTGGGGAGTCCCTAAAACACAGGCAATCCCCAAATGTGTTCAGGCTGTCTAACAGCCGCAAATCATGCAGCCGCGAGGACTCAAACATAATGTAAGAGCACTCCCATTTGCTCAGATAACAACTGAGCAAGCTCATATAAGACGTTATCCAAGCACGGTCACTCATCACTAGTCCTGACCAGACATGAAGTATGGGAAAAAAGATAGGTATCCAGCTCCAATTTAAAAAAAATCATTTATTTGGTGACTTGGGTTGAAATAATCTTTCCATGACAAGGAGGATCTTTCTTGTCATCACATGTATGATCCTCCTAGCCATGGAAAGATTATTTTAAACGAAGTCAGCGAATAAATAAATGTTTTAATTGGAGCTGGATACCTACCTTTTTTTCTCGCAGCCTAATGAAGAAAAGTCCAGTTTATTTGCCCTACTAGCCTTATTCCTAGTCTAGCGGACTACAGATTTCTGTAAAGCCATTTATTTTCTTGCCTGCTATATCTTATTATAAATGCCTGGCTGGTTCTGGCGGTCCCTTCAAAATCATCAGATTGCCATGGGTGTCAGAAGTATGATTTGAGGTGGACAAGTTATCTTTGGTTTGGCACATTTTGTAAGAAGTTGTCGTAGAATAGCCAGCCTCTTTAAGATTTACTTCAAATTGAAAAGAAGAATTTTCAGTCTTGTCACCACTTTATTTCCTATTAGAGTAAAAGAAGGTTTTTTCGCACCTCCATCCAAATGTTAAAAAAAAATTTTATTGGGTAAACATTTAACCCCTTTACTCCCGAGGGTGGTTTGCCTGTTAATAACCAGGCCAATTTTAAATTTCTGACCATTGTCCTTCATGAGGTAATAACTCTGGAACTCTTCAAGGATCC
>JARQOD010000002.1:295709104-295776114 GCA_033576555.1 Oophaga sylvatica
GTCCCTTCATGAGGTAATAACTCTGGAACTCTTCAATGGATCCTGGTGATTCTGAGATTCGTGACATATTGTACTTCATGATAGCGGTAAAATATCTTTGATATGACTTGCGTTTATTTGTGAAAAAAAAAGGAAATTTGACGAAAATTTTGAAAATTTCACATAATTTCAAAATTTCATTGCATTTTCATGTCCTTAAATCACAGAGATATGTCACACAAAATACTTAATAAGTAACATTTTCCACATGCCTAATTTACATCAGCACAATTTTGTAACCAAATTTTTTTTGTTAGGAAGTCATAAGGGTTAAAAGATGAACAGCGATTTCTCATTTTTACAACACCATTTTTTTTAGGACCATATCACATTTAAGACATTAAAGACTAGCGGTGACACCGCGTCCAATGCAGAGACCTATCCTCACTACCGGACTCCTTCACACAGGTTACTAGTGCAATAGAGCATTGTCTCTTCCTCATCTCACCCCACCAACACAGGCTATATCCAGCCTTTCTTCTCCCTATGTGGATAACCCCCTTCCAGTAGTATCTGTGACTGATGAGGTCCATGATATAGGACGAAACGTTTCGTGTTACTACTGTGAATAAAAATCTTATTCTCACTATACTAAAGTTGAGTGCCGAGTTCATTTTCTACCATATCACATTTAAAGTCACTTGAGGAGTCTGTATGATAGAAGATAAGTTTATTAACCCTTTAATTTTTGGAATGTGGAAAAAAAATTAACATTTTAACTTTTTTCCCCCAAAATTTACTTCGGATCCAAAATTTTTTATTTTGACTGGTAGCAGGAAAAAATGGATCCCAAAATTTGGCAATATCCCATATGAGGGAGAAAACCACTGTTTGGGCGCACGGCAGAGCTAAGAAGGGAAGGAGTGCCATTTGACTTTTTGAAAGAAAAATTTGCTGGAACAATTGGTGGAAGCCATATCTGGTTTGGAGAGCCTCTGACAGGCCTGGATTGCTAATGTGCCCAGCCAGGCAGATGCCCAGTGGGCTGGCAGCTAAGTGGGCTGGCAGCTAAGTGGGCCGCCACCGCCGGCCCTTTAAAATGGGTGTGGAAGGAACCTCCAGCCCGCGGGCCACATGCACCTAGCAGGCAGGTCTATGCAGTCTGCAATTCTCCGGTGGCAGCCCTGCCAGCTGCCAGCCGTTTAATCCTCAAGTGCACGCAGCGTTCATTACAGAAGGCTGTCTGCACATGAATGATGATGTCATCAGGGTGGGCGGGATTAGCGTCACGCCGAGGTGAGTGGGGTTAGTGCCCAATGCCCATCTCCTGTCCCGGAAGAGGAGCTCAATGCCTGTCTGCTGGTAATTTCTGTGCCTGGTGATCTGTGCACCTCAGCTATGTGCCCCCCAGCTATGTGCCCCAATATAATCTCTGTGCCCAACTATATGCCTTCCTGTGACCTGTGCCCCTCAGCTATATGCCTCCCTGTGATCTGTGCCCCACAGCTATATGCACCCCTGTGATCTGTGCCCCCCAGCTTTACGCATCCCTGTGATCTGTGCCTCTCAACTATATGCCCCCGTGATCTATGCCCCCAACTATATGCTCCCCTGTGATCTGTGCCCCCAACTATATGCCCCCTGTGATCTATGCCCCCCAACTATATGCCCCCTGTGATCTGTGCCCCCAACTATATGCCCCTGTAATCTGTGCCCCCAACTATATGCCCCCTGTGATCTGTTCCCTCCAACTATATGCCCCCTGTGATCTGTGCCCCCAACTATATGCCCCCCTGTGATCTGTGCCCCCCAGATATATGCACCCATGTGATCTGTGCCCCCCAACTATATGTACCCCTGTGATCTGTGCCCCCAGATATATGCACCCCTGTGATCTGTGCCCCGCAACTATATGCCCTCCTGTGATCTGTGCCCTCCAGCTATATGCACCCCTGTGATCTCTGTGGCTCCCCCCTGTGATTGTCGTGGTACCCCATGGTGATCTCTGTGTCCTCCCAGTGATCTTTGAGTCCCACCCCATGATCTATGTGCCTCCCCGGAGATGCCAGTCCCCCCAGTGCTGTATATCCCCCTTTTTTTTTCCTGCTCTACTCACCGTCCGAGCCAGGGACCCGATCCTCTGCACGCCCAATGATGGACGCACCTCAGCTGTTCATCCTCCCCATCTGTCACGCTGTCTCTGTATACAGGAGAACCGGGGTCTATGCTGACCCTAAGCTGGGGTCCTGGCTAATCCCTCTACCTGGAGGTACTGTTGATGGTACAGAGGTCCAGGCCGCCAGCGTAAACCCTATCTCCTGTGAATCCCTAACCACTGTAATCTAGTCCTGAGAAGGACCCTGATTACCACCACAGGGATCAGGAAGGTATCTGCCTTCACACACAGTATAAGACAAACGAGACAGTACAAGGGGTAAAATAAAAGAACACCTTGCATACAAAACTACCAATACAGAGGGAACACAAACGGGTAGGGAGATAACTAATAAAGCGAGGAGAGGAGAAAACCACAACAGGTATTCTTAGCTTAGACTTCTCAATACGATCCGCTCTGCTGGTCTGCATGAATGCTTTCACCGACACTTCCCCAGCAGACAGGCAGGTATAAGAAGGAAACCAATTAACAAAACATTAATTGCAGCTGAGCGAGGCTGGTCAGTCCAGCACAGAGAGAGAAAGAATTAACTCCCTCAGTGCCGAAAAACACCCAGCACCAGAAACTCAGCTGTGCGAAGTCAGGGTGTGCAATCGCGACGATCTTCGCAGCGACACACCCGTGACAGTACCCCCCCTTCTACGAGGGGCCTCTGGACCCTCAGGGCCGGGTTTATCTGCGTGAGTAGTGTGGAAGGCCCGAACCAATCGGTCTGCGTTAATATCCGACACAGAAACCCACGTCCTCTCCTCAGGACCATACCCCCTCCAATGAACAAGGTACTGAAGGGACCGGCGATTCAGACGTGAATCGATGACTCTCGACACCTGGAACTCCAAGTTACCATTGACCACCACAGGAGGAGGAGGTAAAGGTGAAGGTATCACCGGCGCCACATACTTCTTAAGTAACGATCTGTGGAACACATTATGAATTTTAAATGTAGGAGGGAGGTCAAGACGGAATGCAACCGGATTAATTATAGCACTGATCTTGTATGGCCCGATGAACCTGGGACCCAGTTTCCAGGAGGGAACCTTAAGTTTAATATTCTTGGTAGACAACCATACCAGATCGTTCACACTTAGGTCCGGACCAGACACTCTCCTCCTATCAGCCATACGTTTGTATCGGTTCCCCATAGAACTCAGATTATTCAGCACTCCTCTCCACACTGAAGCAAGTGACGACGAAAACCGTTCCTCCTCAGGAACCCCAGAAGAGCCCCCCCTATTGAAAGTACAAAACTGGGGGTGAAAACCATATGCCCCAAAAAACGGGGACTTACCAGTGGACTCGCTCCGCCTATTATTTAGAGCAAACTCCGCCAGAGGCAAGAAAGAAGCCCAGTCCTCCTGGTTCTCTGACACAAAACACCGGAGATATGTCTCCAACCTCTGGTTCAGACGCTCTGTCTGACCATTGGTCTGCGGGTGAAAAGCCGATGAAAATGACAACTGCATCCCCCGCCGTGTACAAAATGCTTTCCAGAACTTGGACACGAACTGAGACCCCCGATCCGACACCACATCGGAGGGTACCCTGTGAAGCCTTACAATCTCCCCAATAAACACCTGCGCAAGAGTTTTAGCATTAGGAAGAGCAGGAAGAGCGATAAAATGTGCCATCTTGCTGAACCTGTCCACCACAACGAGTATGACTGTTTTACCCGAAGATGGCGGGAGATCCGTAATGAAGTCCATAGACAGATGAGTCCACGGACGCTCCGGGATCTTCAAAGGTAAGAGGGTCCCCGACGGACGGGTATGTGGGGTCTTAGAGCGCGCACAAACCTCGCAAGACGCGACAAAAGTTATCACCTCCCTATGTAAGTTAGGCCACCAAAACCGGCGCGAGAGGAGATCCTCAGTTGCTTTACTCCCTGGGTGTCCTGCCAAAGCTGAATTATGGTGTGCCTCGATCACCCTTTGTCGCAACTGATTTGGAACAAACAGTCTCCCTGGAGGTCCTACAGGGGCGTCCCCTGAGCCTCCAATACCTCCTCCTCAAGCTCAGAGCATACTGCCGACACCACCACCCCCTCCTGAAGGACTGGAATCGGGTCCTCCGTATTCCCAGTCCCTGGGAAACAGCGAGACAAGGCATCCGCCTTAACATTCTTTGACCCAGGACGATATGTGATGACAAAATTAAACCTGGTAAAAAACAACGACCACCTAGCTTGTCTGGGATTCAGACGTTTAGCGGACTCTAAATATAGCAGGTTTTTGTGATCGGTAATGACAGTGACCGGGTGGACTGCCCCCTCCAAAAAATGACGCCACTCCTCAAAAGCCAACTTAATGGCCAAGAGCTCCCTATTGCCGACATCATAATTCCTCTCCGCGGACGACAATTTTTTAGAGAAGAAGGCGCACGGATGCCATTTACCAGGGGATGAACCTTGTGACAATACCGCTCCCACCCCTACCTCGGAAGCGTCCACCTCAACAATGAATGGCTGAGACGCATCAGGCTGAACAAGTATGGGTGCAGAAGCAAAACATTTTTTCAAAGATGAAAACGCTTGACAAGCCTTGTAAGACCACTTTGAAAAATCCGTCCCTTTTTTAGTCATGTCTGTGAGAGGTTTAACTATGGAGGAGAAATTACGAATGAATTTCCGGTAGTAGTTAGCAAACCCCAGGAAACGTTGTCATGCCTTAAGATCCTCTGGCAGATCCCACTCAAGAACTGCCCGCACTTTCCCAGGGTCCATACGAAAACCGGATGCTGACACCAGGAATCCTAAAAACTGAAGTTCCTGTACGGCGAACACACACTTTTCCCATTTGGCGTACAGTTTATTATCCCGCAAGATCTGTAACACCTGCCTAACATGCTCCTGATGAGACACAAGATCTGGCGAGTAAATTAAGATATCATCCAGATATATGACCACAAACTGTCCCATTAGGTGGCGAAAGATGTCATTTACAAAGTGTTGAAACACCGCCGGGGCAATACTCAGACCAAATGGCATGACAAGGTTCTCATAATGCCCCTCCGGAGTGTTAAACGCCGTCTTCCACTCATCCCCCTCCTTCATCCTAATCAGATTGTACGCCCCCCTGAGATCCAACTTAGAGAACCATTTGGCGCCCACGATCTGATTGAAGAGATCGGGAATAAGTGGAAGCGGATACGGATCTCGGACCGTAATCTGATTAAGCTCACGGAAATCCAGGCAAGGGCGTAGGCCTCCATCTTTTTTCTTCACAAAGAAGAACCCCGCGGCCACCGGGAAGATGAAGGTCTAATATGCCCCTTAGCCAGACTCTCTGAAATATAATCCTTCATGGCCTGTCTCTCAGGACCAGAAAGGTTATACAACCTAGATTTCGGTAACTTGGCCCCAGGGATCAAGTTAACAGCACAGTCATACTCGCGATGAGGAGGTAGTTCTTGACACCCTTCCTCCGAGAATACATCCTCAAAGTCCACCAGAAATGGAGGTAAGGCCCTAGGAGCGACCGCACCAATGACAGTATTCATGCAGTTTTTATTACAGAAATCGCTCCATTGGCTTATCTCTCTGGATTGCCAATCAATAACCGGGTTATGCTTAGTTAGCCAAGGCAGGCCCAGCACTATAGGAGTGGGAAGACCCTCCAACACATAACAAGACAACAGTTCTTTATGTAGCGCCCCCACTTGAAGATCAATGTTATGCACTGCTTGCACAAAACTTCCCTGACCGAGAGGTCTGGCGTCGATCGAGAATATGGGGACGGGTTTAGCCAACCCACACAATCGCATACCTTGAACCCGGGCAAAGCGAGCATCCACCAGATTAGCCCCGGCCCCACTATCCAGAAGAACAGATATCCTCTCAGTTCTCGCACCCACCACCACCTCCGCCGGTACGAGAAACTGAGACGAACTTAGGGACGAAATACTTACTCCCAGATTGCCGTCCACCCCACAATCTGGGATCAATAGTTTTCCGGCGACTTCTCACTCTGCAAAGGACGGGATGGACACCCCCTAATAAAATGTCCCTTTTTTCCACAGAAGAAACAACTTCTTGTTTTGTGGCGCCCCACCGATCCCCTCCCCCGGAATGATGTCCCTCCTAATTGCATAGGCTCCTCTGGACTGACCAGGGGAACCTCCGTGTAAGGGACCCTCGAGGAAGGTGGAGTCATCACAGGGGGCGGAGTTACCCCGCACCTCTCCCGCAACCGTCTATCAATGCGAATAGCAAGGGCCATAGCGGCCTCCAGTGACGTGGGAGGATCATACTGCGCCAACACATCTTTTAATTTGTCAGATAAACCTTGACAAAACTGGCTCCTAAGAGCTGGGTCATTCCACTGGGTGTCCGTGGCCCACCTGCGGAACTCCGAAGAAAATTCCTCTGCCGGACGATCTCCCTGCTGTATCCTACGTAACTTAGATTCAGCAAGGGAGACCCGATCCGGGTCATCATATACAAGACCCAGAGCTGCGAAAAATCTATCCACTGACTGGAGAGCCGGGGAGCCCGGGGGAAGAGAGAACGCCCAGGATTGGGGGTCCCCTTGTAGGAGCGAGATGACAATTCCCACTCTTTGATCTTCACTCCCAGATGACCGAGGTCGCAGCCGAAAGTACAATTTACATGCCTCCCGGAAAGCAAAAAACTTGTCCCGCCCTCCAGTGAACCTGTCCGGGAGAGCTACTTTAGGTTCAGTACTGGCTTGCTCCGGGGGGTACAAAACCTTGGACTTAACATCCCTCAGCTCCATGGACAAACTCTGCAACTGCTGAGCTAGACTGGCTACTGGATCCATGGTGGCTGGGGAGAATCTTAAATTGGGTCGGTGAAAATGTCACGCTGTCTCTGTATACAGGAGAACCGGGGTCTATGCTGACCCTAAGCTGGGGTCCTGGCTAATCCCTCTACCTGGAGGTACTGTTGATGGTACAGAGGTCCAGGCCACCAGCGTAAACCCTATCTCCTGTGAATCCCTAACCACTGTAATCTAGTCCTGAGAAGGACCCTGATTACCACCACAGGGATCAGGAAGGTATCTGCCTTCACACACAGTATAAGACAAACGAGACAGTACAAGGGGTAAAATAAAAGAACACCTTGCATACAAAACTACCAATACAGAGGGAACACAAACGGGTAGGGAGATAACTAATAAAGCGAGGAGAGGAGAAAACCACAACAGTATTCTTAGCTTAGACTTCTCAATATGATCCGCTCTGCTGGTCTGCATGAATGCTTTCACCGACACTTCCCCAGCAGACAGGCAGGTATAAGAAGGAAACCAATTAACAAAACATTAATTGCAGCTGAGCGAGGCTGGTCAGTCCAGCACAGAGAGAGAAAGAATTAACTCCCTCAGTGCCGAAAAACACCCAGCACCAGAAACTCAGCTGTGCGAAGTCAGGGTGTGCAATCGCGACGATCTTCACAGTGACACACCCGTGACACCATTTCCATACCTGGGTGAGTACCAATATGGAAACTTTGTGTATGTACAGCATTTGCACTATCACCTGTATACTGTATATACAGCAGTCTATATATATGATATAGGTGATACTGGCTGCTAAATCTGTGTAATCACAGTATCACCTATGTAATGTATATACAGCAGTCTATATACATTATATGGGTGATACTGCGACTCTGCTGTTTATACATTATATAGGTGATAATGGCTGCTAAATCTCTGTAATCACAGTATTACCTATGTAATTTATATACAGTAGTCTATATACATTATTTAGGGGATACTGTGGCTTTGGCCGGGGTCACACTAGCGTGTGTGATGTGAGAAACTCACACCAGTCTCTCCCATCAACACTCGGCGCTACCGCCGGAACTCAGGACCAGAGAGTGAGGTTGCATGTATTTCTAGGCATGTATTTCTATGCAGCTGCACGCTCCGGTCCCGAGTGCCGGCGACAGTGTCGGGTGTTGATGCAAGAGACTCATGCAAGTTTCTCGCATCACACACGCTAGTGTGAAACCAGCCTTATGAACACAATATATGGGTGATACTGCGACTATTATATGGGTGATATGTTACATAGGTGATACTGCGACTATACACGGCAGTCGCAGTATTACCTATTATTATTATTATTATTTATTTCTATAGCACCATTGATTCCATGGTGCTGTACATGAGAAGGGGTTACATACAAATTACAGATATCACTTACAGTAAACAAACTAACAATGACAGACTGATACAGAGGGGAGAGGACCCTGCCCTTTCGGGCTTACATTCTACAGGATTGTGAGGCAGGAGACAGTAGGTCGGGGGGTTGCAGCAGTTCCGGTGTTGGTTGAGGCAATATCTCCGGTAGTGGTGAGGAGGTAGCAGGGTCATTGCAGGCTGTAGGCTTTCCTGAAGAGATGGGTTTTCAGGTTCCGTCTGAAGGATGCGAATGTGTTTGATAGTCGGACGTGTTGGGGCAAAGAATTCCAGAGGATGGGGGATATTCGGGAGAAGTCTTGGAGGCGGTTGGGTGAGGAGCGAATAAGTATATAATGTATATACAGCACTCACCTATATGATGTATGCAACATAATATAGTATAATGCTGTCATAATGTAGTGTATAATGTAGTTGTGTGTGTATATATATTTATATATATATACATCGTATATAAAGAATGTACAGATGTTTATATAGTATGTTGCTGTGTATATAGTATGTAGTGTGGAATCCACACTATATACACTGGCCCATCTCTACACTATACACTATATACACAGCTCCATATATTCTATAGTCTACATTCCTTACCACAGTATATATTGTGGAGCTGTGTATACTTCTCCTGTCCTGTATACAGTCATGGCCAAAAGTTTTGAGAATGACACAAATATTATATTTTCACATGATCTGCTGCCCTCTGGTTTTTATGTGTGTTTGACAGATGTTTTTATCACAGACAGAAATATAATTGCAAACATATGAGTAACAAAAGATTATATTGACAGTTAGAATGAGTTAATGCAGCAAGTCAATATTTGCAGTGTTGACCCTTCTTCTTCAGGACCTCTGCAATTCTCCCTGGCATGCTCTCAATCAACTTCTGGACCAAATCCTGACTGATAGCAGTCCATTCTTGCACAATCAATGCTTTCATTTTGTCAGAATTTTTAGGTTTTTGTTTGTCCACCCGTCTCTTGATGATTGACCACAAGTTCTCAATGGGATTAAGATCTGGGGAGTTTCCAGGCAATGGACCCAAAATCTCTATGTTTTGTTCCCTGAGCCATTTAGTTATCACCTTTGCTTTATGGCAAGTTGCTCCATCATGCTGGAAAAGGCATTGTTGATCGCCAAACTGCTCTTGGAGGGTTGGGAGAAGTTGCTCTTGGAGGACATTCTGGTACCATTCTTTATTCATGGCTGTGTTTTTAGGCAAGACTGTGAGAGAGCCGATTCCCTTGGCTGAGAAGCAACCCCACACATGAATGGTTTCAGGATGCTTAACAGTTGGCATGAGACAAGACTGGTGGTAGTGCTCACCTTGTCTTCTCCGAATGAGGCGTTTTCCTGATGTCCCAAACAATCGAAAAGGGGATTCATCAGAGAAAATAACTTTACCCCAGTCCTCAGCAGTCCACTGCCTGTACCTTTTGCAGAATATCAGTCTGTCCATGATGTTTTTTCTGGAGAGAAGTGGCTTCTTTGCTGCCCTCCTTGAGACCAGGCCTTGCTCCAAGAGTCTCCGCCTCACAGTGCGTGCAAATGCACTCACACCTGCCTGCTGCCATTCCTGAGCAAGCTATGCACTGCTGGTAGCTGAAACACTTTTAAGAGACGGTCCTGGCGCTTGCTGGTCTTTCTTGGGCGCCCTGGAGCCTTTTTGGCAACAATGGAACCTCTCTCCTTGAAGTTCTTGATGATGCGATAGATTGTTGACAGAGGTGCAATCTTTCTAGCTGTGATACTCTTCCCTGTTAGGCCATTTTTGTGCATTGCAATGATGACTGCACATGTTTCTTTAGAGATAACCATGGGTAACAGAAGAGAAACAATGATGCCAAGCACCAGCCTCCTTTTAAAGTGTCCAGTGGTGTCATTCTTTCTTAATCATGACAAATTGATCTCCAGCCATGTCCTCATCAACACCCACACCTGTGTTAATGGAGCAATCACTGAAAAGAGGTTAGCTGGTCCTTTTAAGGCAGGGCTGCAATGATGTTGAAATGTGTTTTGGGGGATAAAGTTCATTTTCTAGCCAAATATTGACTTTGCAAGTAATTGCTGTTAAGCTGATCACTCTTTATAACATTCTGGAGTATATGCAAATTGCCATTAGAAAAAGTGAAGCAGTAGACTTTGTAAAAATTAATATTTGTGTCATTCTCAAAACTTTTGTCCATGACTGTATATACTAGTGATGAACCCGTTCTATGCCCGGGTGGCAAGCATTTTTATTGGTATATGGTCTCCCATCCTGGTATGTGCTGCCCCCTCCTATCCTGGTATGCATGGTCCCCTCACCCCACCCAATCCTGGTATACATGGCACCCAATACCTCATCCTGGTATGCATGGTCCCCTAACCCCCAATCCTGGTATGCAAGGTATCCCCTCAATATGTCCGAACATGTTTCACATGAGAGTCCCAGTCATTGAAAAAATCAAGATATCATCCAAATAAAGAATCAGAAATTTATCCACAAAATCCCTGAAAATATCATTCATGAAGGATTGGAAGACGGAAGGAGCATTAGTGAGCCCAAAGGGCATCACTAGGTACTCAAAATGCCCTTCTGGGGTATTAAACGCCATTTTCCATTCATCCCGTGCTTAATGCGAATAAGGTTATACGCCCCCCTGAGGTCAAGCTTGGTAAACCAACTAGCACTTTTCACTCTGGAAAACAGGTCAGAAATCAAGGGTAACGGATACTGATATTTCACAGTGATCTTATTCAGGAGGCGATAATCAATACACGGCCTCAATGAACCATCCTTTTTGGCCACACAGAAAAAACGCGCAAGGGTGAAGAGGATGGTCTGATATGACCCTTCTCCAATGACTCCTTGATATAAGATCAATAGCATCGTGTTCAGGTACAGATAAATTAAAAAGGCGACCTTTAGGAAATTTACCACCAGGCACTAACTCAATAGCGCAATCATAGTTCCTGTGAGGGGGTAAGGATGCAGATTTACTTTCACTAAACACATCAGAAAAATCAGTCAAAAAGTCAGGGACATCCTGAGACTGGGGAGAGGCAGAAAAAACAGGAGTGTCAGCATTAACACATTGGCAGCCTCAACTCGTCACAGACACAGATTTCCAATCCAAAACAGGATTATGAATCTGTAACCAAGGGAAACCCAGTACAATAATGTCATGCAGATTATGCCACACCAGAAATTTGCAACTCTCCTGATGATCTGGTTCAACCCTCATTATCACCTGAGTAGAAAACTGGGGGTTTTTTCTCCGCCAAAGTGGTAGAATCAATGCCCAGTAGGGGAATAGACTTCCACAGGGGTATCATGGGAAAGCCACAACGTTTGGCAAAGTCATAATCCATCAGGTTAATAGCTGCTCCTGAATCAACAAAAGCCTGAGCCGAAAATGTGGACATGGAGCAAATCATGGTAACAGTCAACAGAAATTTAGTCTGAACACTACCCAAGACAACTGAGAGCGCAAAACGTCTTCCCCGCTTAGGCAGACGGAAATAGCATGAGAGGCGTCACCACAGTAGAAACATAACCCATTGCGCTTTCGAAATTCATGACGCTGTGCCCCAGAAGTCACTCCATCACACTGCATGGGCTCAGGAGCTGGCCCACAAGGCAACACCATCTCACGCATACCTCTGCGCTCACACAAATGTCTGTCAATTTGAATAGCCAAAGACATAGAATCATTGAGACCAGAGGGAACAGGGAATCCCACCATAACGTCCTTTACATTCTCTGACAGACCCTTCCGAAAAAGGGCTACGAAAGCATCATCATTCCATTTGGTCAGGACTGCCCACTTTCGAAATTTCTGATAGTATAGTTCAGCGGCTTCACAGCCCTGACTTAATGCCAACAAGGTTTTTTCAGCTTGATCAGTGACATTAGGTTCATCGTACAACAACCCCAGAGCGTAAAAAAATACATCAACATCATTCAAAACAGGATCCCCAGGTGTCAGGGAAAAAGCCCAATCCTGAGGGTCGCCGCGCAGGAGAGAGATGACAATTTGAACCTGCTGTGCTGCGTTCCCTGAGGACTTAGGCTTTAAGGCAAAAAACAACTTACAGTTATTTTTGAAATTCAGAAATTTAGCCCGATCCCCCAAAAACAAATCTGGCATGGGGATCCTAGGTTCCACAACCGGCAACCTAGCAAGATAGCTAGCAATACTCCGAACCTCAGTGGCAAGCTGCTCCACACTGCCAGACAACTGTGCAAACTCCATTGAGAGAAAAAAAAATCCTCCTCAGCACCCAGAGAGAAAGAGGGAAAAAAAAATGCAACAAACAGAAAAAAAAAAAATCTCTGACACTTTTTTCTTTCCACACTATTTTTCCCTTCTGTGAGTACCATGTAATTTTAGTTTTGGCCGGTGATACTGTTATGTTTAGGTAGCTGAGGAGAAATAGCAAAAACGGTAATACACCAGAGAGGCTGGAAGCTATTGGATTGCAGTAACCTGAACTAACCACACAACTAGAAGTAGCCGTGGAGCGTTCCTACGTTGATCCTAGACGCCTCGTCACAGCCTGAGAGATAACTACACCTAAAGGCAGAAAGATGAAAGCTATCAGCCCTGGAGCAGATCCCCAAAGAAAATAGGAAGCCCCCAAACATGTAATGGCGGTTAGACAAGAAGAAAGCACGGACACAGACAGAAAATAGAATGAGCAAACGCTGGGGCCCAATCTGTCTAGACAGAAAAGTACAGGAAAGAATACTGACTGCAAAACAACAAAAACCCTAAAAAATACCAGCACTTCTGATTGCCAAAAAACCTGAGATCACACGATCTCATCCACCTAAATCAGATCTCTGGTGTAACAAAACCAAGCCGCAGCCACTGAAAAAACAGGAAAAAGCAAATGAACAAATAACAGTGGCTACAGATAAACTAAGAGGAGCACAGGCCCCAGGAGGGGACCCGGCTGACCTCCACAAAAATGCAGAAAACTATGCAAAAAGCAAGCACAAAAAGAGAAGCAAAAAATATCTTATCTGAAAGCTGCAGACACAGGCAAGACTCCAGCAAACTTCCAAATGAACCAGGAACCACAATTGAGACAAGAACAATTGATCACCTGCGACCATCATGGGAGGGAACCTCCCTTATATCAGTCCAGTCAGTGATCCCAGATTGCCATTCCTCGCTGGAAGGTTCAGTACTGTCTGTAACCACCAGAGGGAGCCTCTGCTCAGAAACCATCTCTAGCACATTCCCAACAGTAGTGAAGCAGTATCCACACTGAGCAGTGATGAGTAAGTGACCCAGGAAAGTTCCACAACAAAAGTTTCTTTAATGCTCAACTCACAAAAATACACAGCACACGATAGCCTTCGGATCACAGCCGGGAAACATATCCTTCAGATTGCAGCCAATAAACACGCCAGTCCACCTCTGAGACCTGTTGCTGTGGGTGACTGCACTGCCATGCACGCTGTGGGTGCCAGGCCTTTCAGCTCCCTTGGCTGTTTGGCTCCGCTTGGCTGTTTGCCTCACATAGGTGGAGCTCTTGCAAAAACCAAGCTGATACTGACTGTAGCGCCCGCGTCCCTGCCTGCTGCCAGACAGGGACGTCGCTCTCCTCACCTGTCCTCGGCGCCCTCCTTCCACCCTGCTGGTCCCGCGCGCTCCTTCCCTGCTACTGGCCTTAGGGCGCGCGCCCGCACCCTCCCCCGCTCTTAAAGGAGCCGCGCGCATTTTCCAAATCAGTCTCCAGCCAATGCTGGAGGACTCCACCCTATATTAAGGGCTTCCTCCTTAATGTAGGTGCCCGAGCAATGTTGTTCCTGTGCAGTCTAACTCTGTTTCAGCCATCAGCTCCTGATTCCAGTTTCCTGCCTGTTACCTGTCGGCTTGCCTGTCTGCCATCCGTCTGCAGTTCCATCCAGAGGTTCGGACGTCATCTGCAGAGATCCCCGGGTCTTGCCTGCTCACCTAGGAGCGATCATCTGCCATCCGACTGCAGCTCCATCCGGAAGTTCGGACATCATCTGCAGAGATCCCCGGCTCTTGCCTGCTCACCTGGGAGCGATCACCTGCCATCCGACTGCAGCTCCATCCGGAAGTTCGGACATCATCTGCAGAGATCCCGGCCTTGCCTGCTACCTGGAGCGATCATCTGCATCCGACTGCAGCCTACTGGGGCTCCACCATATCAGTCGATATACCTGCCTGTCTAGAGTCTGCCTGGTCACTTGCTGTGACATCCTGCCTGTCTAGAGCTGCCTGGTCACTTGCTGTGACAACCTGCCTGTTCCAGAGACTGCCTGGTCACTTGCCATGTCAACCTGCCTGTCCAGAGACTGCCTGGTCACTTGTCGTGACAACCTGCCTGTCCCAGAGACTTCCTGGTCACTTGCCGTGACAACCTGCCTGTCCCAGAGACTGCCTTGGTCACTTGCCGTGACAACCTGCCTGTCCCAGAGACTGCCTGGTCACTTGCCGTGACAACCTGCCTGTCCCAGAGACTGCCTGGTCACTTGCCGTGACAACCTGCCTGTCCCAGAGACTGCCTTGGTCACTTGCCGTGACAACCTGCGTCCAGAGACTGCCTGGTCACTTGCGTGAACTGCTGTCAGAGACTGCCTCGGTTACTTACCGTTACAACCTGCCTGCCCAGAGACTTCCTTGGTCACTTGCTGTGACAAACCTGCCTGTCCAGAAACTACCTATATCTCCTGCCGTGAATCCCTGCCCTTTTCCCAGGTGCCACCCGCTCTCTTACAAGTAAACTCTCTTGTATAATAAAGCTTTGTGGTTCCACCAACCTGACCTGTCTCGTCAGTAGTTCCACCCACCAACCCGTTACAGTTTGCTCGGGCCATGGAACCCGGTGGCACCCAAACCCCTTCACTCCCGGAACTGTGTCATGAGCTGTCTCGCCAGAGGTCTCAACAGGAGGCCATCCTGGGTCACCTGCGGAACGTCAAATCCCGTCTGGACACTCTGAAATCATCAATAGCAACCATCGCTGGAGCCATGACTCATAATCCGTCAGTCCCGCTGATTCCCAATTCCGTGGTTTCCATTCCCGGACCCCGACTGTCAGCTCCTCCTAGGTTTGGAGGCGATCCTGCTCTGGCTCGGGGTTTCATTAATCTGTGCACCCTGCATTTTGAACTCCTGGCACACCAGTTTAACTCTGACCGGGCCAAAGTTGCCTTCATCATGTCCCATCTCACTGGAGAGGCCCTGGCCTGGCTTAACCCTCTCTGGGAGAGAGAGGATCCTCTGGTGTCTGACCTGCCTGCGTTTCTCTCGGCCTTCCGGAAGGTATTCGACGAACCTGGACGGAAGACTTCCTCTGCATCATCTCTGCTGCGTCTCCGTCAGGAGAGTTTCACCGTTGGTCAATATGCCATACGGTTCCGGACTTTAGCCTCAGAACTAGCTTGGGACAATGAAGCTCTAATTTCGGTCTTCTGTGAGGGTCTGTCCGGCCGTATTAAAGACGAACTTGCCGGTCGGGACATTCCAACCTCGCTTGATGATTTAATAAATCTTGCCAATCGAATTGATCTACGGTTCCAGGAACGAACCAAAGAGATCACCCGTAAAAAAGAGTTTTCCCATCTTGCACCCTCGTGTCAGAGATCTATAACCTCTTCCGTTTCTCCTCAGGTGCACCCTGCTGAGCCTATGCAGGTCGACCAGACCAAGATGGTCAAAGCCCGTCAGGACTCACGCCGTGCCGAGAAAAGTTGCTTCTACTGCGGCAGTAAGGAGCACTGGATCCAAACCTGTCCGGAGAGGTCGGGAAAACGCCTGTGTCTAGGTTCGCTCGGAGAGGTCAATCTAGACAAAAATAAATCCTCTTCATCCCTGCTGCTGTCGGTTTCAATTCTGATCGGTAAGAACCGCCACTTCGAAATGGCCCAACTTGATTCTGGAGCAGCTGGGAATCTCGTGTCACAGGCTCTAGTAGAGAAGTATCACATTCCCACCAAACCTCTTGTTGAACCTGTATCTGTTGCTGCTGTGGATGGGGGCCTCCTACCTCGTCCCATCCGACTTATCACCGAAGTCATAACCCTGCAGGTGGGAATGTTGCATTCTGAGAGCATCTCGTTTCATGTTTTACCTGGACTCTCTCATGCTCTCTTACTAGGTCTGCCTTGGCTCCAAAAACATGCACCTGTGCTCGACTGGCAGAATGGAGAGGTTCTTCGCTGGGGACAGGACTGTCATAAAACATGTCTGGTGCCTGTTCATCCTGTCTATTCTTCTCCTACACCTGCTAATCTACCTGGACTTCCGATTCCATATTGGTCATTTGCTGATGTCTTCAATAAAAAGGAAGCAGAGACATTACCCCCGCATAGACCATATGATTGCCCGATTGACCTGTTGCCCGGTACTACGCCTCCCCGTGGGCGTATTTACCCGTTGTCTGCTGCTGAGACCAGGTCGATGTCCGAATATATCGAGGAGAACTTAGCAAAGGGATTCATCCGGAAATCTACCTCCCCAGCGGGAGCAGGTTTCTTCTTCGTTAAAAAGAAAGACGGATCTCTCCGTCCCTGTATTGACTACAGAGGCCTAAATTCGATCACGGTGAAGACTAAGTACCCTCTTCCGCTCATTCCAGAACTGTTTGATCGTCTTAGAGGGGCTAGAGTCTTCACCAAACTAGATCTTCGTGGAGCATACAACCTGGTTCGTATCCGTCGAGGAGATGAATGGAAGACGGCATTCAACACCCGGGACGGCCACTACGAGTACTTGGTGATGCCCTTTGGTCTCTGTAATGCTCCAGCAGTCTTTCAGGAGTTGGTCAACGACATCTTCCGGGACCTCCTCTATTCCTGCGTTGTGGTGTACCTTGACGACATCTTGGTCTTCTCTCCGGATCTTCAGTCTCACCGGAGGGATGTTCGTCAGGTTCTGCTCAGGCTCAGGCAGAATCACCTCTTCGCCAAATATGAGAAGTGCCTCTTTGAGCAGACATCGCTTCCGTTTCTGGGCTACATCATTTCTCAGACAGGCCTACGAATGGATCCGGAGAAATTGTCTGCCATCGAGAAGTGGCCCCGACCGGAGGGGTTGAAGGCCATTCAGCGGTTCCTGGGATTTGCCAACTATTACCGTCTCTTCATACCGCACTTCTCTTCCAGGACTGCTCCAATCTCAGCGCTCACTCGCAAGGATGCTAACCCCAAACAGTGGACGCCCGAAGCAGAGGAGGCCTTCCTTTCTCTGAAACAGGCCTTCTCTTCCGCTCCAGTGCTGCATCGCCCGGATGGCAACAAGCAGTTCTTCCTGGAGGTGGACGCTTCCTCTGCTGGAGCCGGAGCGGTTCTTACCCAAAAATCGCCATCCGGGAGGATGGTATCCTGCGGTTTCTTCTCCAAACTCTTCTCCTCCTCCGAGCGCAACTACTCCATAGGAGATCGAGAGCTATTGGCCATTAAGTTGGCATTGGAGGAGTGGCGTTACCTACTCGAAGGGGCTCTTCATCCGGTAATCATCTACACGGACCACAAAAATCTGGCATACCACCAGCAGGCACAGAGACTTAATCCTCGTCAAGCCCGGTGGTCCTTGTTTTTTGCCCGCTTCGATTTTCTTTTGCATTTTCGCCCAGCCGACAAAAACGTCAAGGCGGATGCCTTGTCTCGGTCTTTCCTGGTGTCGGATCTCGAAGATGAGCCTAAACATATCATCGATCCCGCCAGAGTGATGCAGGTGGCTCCCGTGAGTCTAAATCGTCTCCCTCCTGGTAAGACGTTCGTATCAGAAACCGATCGGAAGAGAATCCTACATTGGGGTCACTCGTCTAAACTCGCTGGCCACGCTGGTCAAAGAAAGACCCTCCAACTCATTACCCGGCATTATTGGTGGCCTACCCTGCACAAAGACGTAATAGACTTTGTTTCTGCCTGTGTTTCCTGTGCCCGCAACAAAGTTCCGAGACACCTGCCTACCGGCCGTCTTCTTCCGCTTCCTGTACCCGCTGCCCCCTGGCAGCATATAGCCATGGACTTCATAACAGATCTGCCCGTCTCTGCCGGTTGTACGGTCATTTAGGTGGTCGCTGACCGCTTTTCCAAGATGGCTCACTTCATTCCTCTGCCAGGTCTCCCGTCTGCACCCGAGTTGGCTAAAGACTTTATCCGCCACATCTTCCGTCTTCATGGTCTGCCTCGTCACATTGTGTCGGATCGTGGGGTTCAGTTCACCTCACGTTTCTGGAGAGCCACTTGTAAGTTGCTAGACGTCACCCTGGATTTTTCCTCCGCTTACCACCCACAGTCCAATGGACAAGTTGAACGAATAAATCAGAATTTGACCAGTTATCTTCGACATTTCGTTAATGCCCACCATTCTGACTGGGTGGAGCTCCTGCCTTGGGCCGAATTCTCCTACAATAATCATGAGAGCGAATCTTCCACCAAGTCTCCGTTTTTTGTAGTCTTCGGTCAGCACCCTCGGATCCCTGTCCCTGTTTCCATCTCTGTGGACAATCCAGCTGCGGAATCTCTAGTTAGAGAATTCTCCTCCATCTGGGAGAGTACCCGGTCCGCACTCATTCAGTCATCCGAGCGCATGAAAAGACATGCTGACAAAAAACGTCTGGATCCTCCTCAATTCCGTCCTGGGGACAAAGTCTGGCTTTCGTCCAAATATGTTCGACTCAAAATTCCGTCCTACAAGTTAGGTCCTCGGTTCATCGGTCCTTTTGAGATCATCAGTCAGATCAATCCGGTGTCCTATAAATTGAAACTCCCGGCCAATTTGAGAATTCCTAATTCTTTTCATGTATCTCTCCTCAAACCTGTGGTTCTTAACTCTTTTTTTAAGTCTACAGGTACACCTCCTGCTCCAGTGTCTGCTGATGATGAATTTGAGGTAGAGAACATTCTGGCCACAAAAAGGGTAGGAAGAAAGACTTATTTTTTGGTGGATTGGAAGGGGTTTGGTCCTGAGGAGAGAACCTGGGAGCCTCGGGAGAACATCCATGCCCCTCTTATCCTAGCTAAATTTCTTTCTGGCCTAAAGAGGGGGGGGCCTAGAGGGGGGGTACTGTAGCGCCCGCGTCCCTGCCTGCTGCCAGACAGGGACGTCGCTCTCCTCACCTGTCCTCGGCGCCCTCCTTCCGCCCTGCTGGTCCCGCGCGCTCCTTCCCTGCTACTGGCCTTAGGGCGCGCGCCCGCACCCTCCCCCGCTCTTAAAGGAGCCGCGCGCATTTTCCAAATCAGTCTCCAGCCAATGCTGGAGGACTCCACCCTATATTAAGGGCTTCCTCCTTAATGTAGGTGCCCGAGCAATGTTGTTCCTGTGCAGTCTAACTCTGTTTCAGCCATCAGCTCCTGATTCCAGTTTCCTGCCTGTTACCTGTCGGCTTGCCTGTCTGCCATCCGTCTGCAGTTCCATCCAGAGGTTCGGACGTCATCTGCAGAGATCCCCGGCTCTTGCCTGCTCACCTAGGAGCGATCATCTGCCATCCGACTGCAGCTCCATCCGGAAGTTCGGACATCATCTGCAGAGATCCCCGGCTCTTGCCTGCTCACCTGGGAGCGATCACCTGCCATCCGACTGCAGCTCCATCCGGAAGTTCGGACATCATCTGCAGAGATCCCCGGCTCTTGCCTGCTCACCTGGAGCGATCATCTGCCATCCGACTGCAGCCTACCTGGAGGCTCCACCATATCAGGTCGTATATACCTGCCTGTCTAGAGTCTGCCTGGTCACTTGCTGTGACATCCTGCCTGTCTAGAGTCTGCCTGGTCACTTGCTGTGACAACCTGCCTGTTCCAGAGACTGCCTGGTCACTTGCCATGTCAACCTGCCTGTCCAGAGACTGCCTGGTCACTTGTCGTGACAACCTGCCTGTCCCAGAGACTTCCTGGTCACTTGCCGTGACAACCTGCCTGTCCCAGAGACTGCCTTGGTCACTTGCCGTGACAACCTGCCTGTCCCAGAGACTGCCTGGTCACTTGCCGTGACAACCTGCCTGTCCCAGAGACTGCCTGGTCACTTGCCGTGACAACCTGCCTGTCCCAGAGACTGCCTTGGTCACTTGCCGTGACAACCTGCCTGTCCCAGAGACTGCCTTGGTCACTTGCCGTGACAACCTGCCTGTCCAGAGACTGCCTCGGTTACTTACCGTTACAACCTGCCTGCCCAGAGACTTCCTTGGTCACTTGCTGTGACAAACCTGCCTGTCCAGAAACTACCTATATCTCCTGCCGTGAATCCCTGCCCTTTTCCCAGGTGCCACCCGCTCTCTTACAAGTAAACTCTCTTGTATAATAAAGCTTTGTGGTTCCACCAACCTGACCTGTCTCGTCAGTAGTTCCACCCACCAGACCCGTTACACTGACACACCCAAACTCTGTACTGCAGGGTTTTTAACTGGAATCTGTGGCCATGGGCAGCATTGAAAACCCGGGCCAGGGGAGGAAATGGACTGCCCCACTACCATCCTGCAGTCTGTTTCAAAAATAAAAGCCCAGCAGGTATTCCTAAATCTGCCCTGGACAAATAATTGTCCAAGAACTATACTCACTTTTATTCTGCATTGCAATCACAGCTACGCCTGTGAATTCAGTGCACTCCCATGGCTTCAATACACCTCCTGTGCAACCTGGCGGGAACACACAGTGACCCTTACATGTGACACCGGTCAATGCCTCACAATAGACATTGATCCGTAAAGGGTTACAGTTGTAATAGAAATGTATATGCAAAGCCTGATTGGCATAGGTATTAAAAGATATATTAGGATATATCAGCCATAGCAAAGAACCATACCAGATGGGTGATGTGCTGTGTTTGAAGTGTGGTGCTACACTTTAAACACAGCACATCATCGAACTGGTATGGTTCTTTCCTATGGCTGATGAGCAATGGGGCGCCACACTTCAAACACAGCACATCACCCATCTGGTATAGTTCTTTGCTATGGCTGATATATCCTAACATATCTTTTAATAACTATGCCAATCAGGCTTTGTATATACATGTCTATTACAACTGTAACCCTTTACTGATGAATGTCTATATATACAGTTGTGCTCAAAAGTTTACATACCCCAGCAGAATTTTTGCCTTCTTGGCCTTTCTTTCAGAGAATATGAATGTTGACACCAAAACTTTTTCTCCACTCATGGTTAGTGGTTGGGTGAAGCCATTTATTCTCAAACTACTGTGTTTTCAGGGAATCTAAACGAAAAAAGATTGGTTTGGTACCGTGTTAGCCAGTAGAAAAAAACATATAGAGTGCTTTCAGTGGGAGAAGCAAAATAGGAATCTTGTGAGTCTTAAACTATATTTTGTTAGCCATTAAAAGGTATCATACTCACAAGATTCCTATTTTGCTTCTCCCACTGAAAGCACTCTATATGCTTTTTTCAGGGAATCTGTCACCCCAATATTGCCATATCAGATAAAGATATGGCTGAATAGTGCGTCCCATAACAAAACTAACGGTAGGTATCATATATCCTGATACCCCCGTCTTCATATCAAAATACCTTTGTAAACTTCGTTTTTTGCGCTGTCAATCACGGTGGTCAGGTCAGGAGGGCGGCGTTTTCTCTCTCTCTCCCCCCGCTCCTCGGCATCAGTTGCGTATCGCCGTCTGTGAATCCCACAGACGGAGTTCAGCTTCCTGCAATTGTGCAATTCAAATTCGGGCTGGCGCATGCGCAGCGTGCTTTGCCCAACACTGGGCAAAGCATATAATCAGTACAGCGCATGCGCTACTCTTTTTTGCCCCGGAAATGACTGCTTGCCTTGGACGACTTCCGGGGCAAGGAAAAAGTAGTGCATGCGCTGTACTGATTATATGCTTTGCCCACTGTTGGACAAAGCACACTGCGCATGCGCCGGCCCGAATTTGAATTGTGCAATTGTGGGACGCCGAACGCCGTCTGTGGGATTCACAGACGGTGATACGCAACTGATGCCGAGGAGCGGGGGGGGAGAGAGAAAACGCCGCCCTCCTGACCTGACTGCCATGATTGACAGCGCAAAAAACGAAGTTTACAGAGGTATTCTGATATGAAAACGGGGGGTATCAGGATTATATGATACCTACCGTTAGCTTTGTTATGGGACGCACTATTCAGCCATATCGTTATCTGATATGGCAATATTGGGGTGACAGATTCCCTTTAAATCATAATGACAGCCCTGAACATCCAAATGACCCTGATCAAAAGTTTACATACCCCATTTCTTAATACCGTGTATAGCCCCCCTCTAACATCAATGAGAGCTTCAAGTCTATTGTTTTAGTTATGGATGAGGTTCTTTATGTTCTCAGATCGTAAAGCTGCCCACTCTTCTTGGCAAAAAGCATCCAGTTCCTGTAAATTCCAGGGCTGTCTAGCATGAACTGCGCGTTTGAGATCTCTCCAAAGTGGCTCAATGATATTGAGGTCAGGACACTGAGATGACCATTACAGAAACTTCACTTTGTTCTGCTGTAGCCAATGACAGGTCGACTTGGCCTTGTGTTTTAGATCGTCATGTTGGAACGTCCAAGTACGTCCCATACGCAGCTTCAGGGTTGATGATTGTGAGTCGCCCGTAGCAGGACCGTGGGGTACTCGGCACCGAGCCCATTCTCTTCAATGGGGGATGTCACGGGTAGCGCAGCTCGGTCCGTGGCCCTGGGGCTCACCTCAATAAAAGGGATATTTACAGGGGAATAAAGTATTTACAGTTTGTTCGTGATGCCACCTGTGGTACCTGGTCAGGGTGACCAGCGCTGCAGGGTAGATCCACTGAGTTGTTACTGGGCAACAAGGTGTTAAGTCTTCCACAGGCAAGACTGGGTCCCTCAGGGTAGATGGCGGTGTAGGGGTGCAGGACGGAGAAGGGGTTTTCAGCCACAGGAGCAATAATGCAGACACACACACGAAAGTCTCTTTCTGTACCTTTACTGATGGTAGTTGCAGGCACGTCCCGGGAAGCTGGCAGGGTGGAGGATGCACGTCCAGTATTCCCACTGAGTAGGTGTACGGCCTCCTTACTCCTGTTGTGTGAGTTTCTGACCTGTATGAAACGAAGTCTAACTCTGTCTTCACTTATACTCCCGGCTGACTTTGTGGTGAGGCCTTCTCTTGGATAGAACAGTGTCTCTAATGGTTGGCCGACCGGACTCCTGTCTTCCTGACCCCGATTACGTATCAACACTCTTGGGCCCCTGCGACCTGTACTCTGGCAGGGTCTCCGGTATCTCCTACTAGTCGTGTAGATGCTAGCAAGCTCGGACCCGGTGTCCGGTATTCAGAGTAGAGGTAAGCTATCAATGCTGTTTCAACCTCCGTTACTCTCTTCTTCACTTACACTCGCCTTTTGTTCTACTCCGACCGATAACATAAGCACACTAGCAGAAGTTAGCTGATTCTTCTCTCTTCACCGCTCTCAAAGCGTCGGCACGCTTACTCACTGAAACTACAATCAGTTGACTCAGTTCTGACCAGGCTGAAGTGGCTATCTTTCTCCACTCTTACTAGCCTCCACTCTTTGAACTAAGCTCAAGCTGCAGTCTTCAGATTCTCTCACAACTCTCTACTCCTCTCAGCTCTGAGGTGAATAGTCTAGGCACGTTCTCAGCTAGACTGCCTGAGGTGACTAAACTGTCTCACACTCCCAGCTAATCTGCCTGACTGAGCTCGTTCTCAGCTAGACTGCACTGAGCTCTCTGCTGTGACTTCACTACCCTTATATACTACAAAAGGGCTCCCTCTGGTGGCTCTAGGGAATAGTGAAGGTTTGTTGTGTGAATATCAGGTCTCCGTGGGTGTTACCTTTGGTGCATCCCCTGGGGAAATGTGACTCCAGGCACAGCTGGGCTACACAATTGCAAATTTACCTCCAGTATTTGCTGATGACATGCTGCATTCATCTTTCCTTCAACTTTGACCAAGTTTCCTGTGCCTTTGTAGCTCACACATCCCCAAAACGTTCCGTGGTTTACAGTCAGAATTGTGTTCCTTTCATCATAAGCCTTGTTGATCTATCTCCAAATGTAAAGTTTATGGTTGTGGCCAAAAAGTTCAATTTTATTATGCCTATATGTATATATATAATTTTTCCATCAGTGATTTCTTGTAATAACTTTTTGCTGAGTTTAGTATCTTTCTATTTGATATACAATTTACATGTTGTGAGCGCCTACTGTGCCACCACTTGCCCTTACACTGTTGCAATAAAGGCAATTTTACATACAATCTTTTGTACTGTTATTTAAATATATAGTTTATCTGCTTCTCGTCGTTTGGTTGTGTTGGTTTTCACTCATATCTGTGGGAAAACTGTCCTTTAAGGAGCTTTGCATACTCTGCACCCCCCACCAGTGGGAGTACTGTCTTTTAAGCCGCTGTGTGTACTCTGCACACATATCTGTGGAAGTACTGTCCTTTAAGCCGCTATGTATACACTGCACCTGCCCAACTGAGGGAGTACTGTCTTTTAAGCCGCTATGTGTACTCTGCATCCCTTGCCTGTGGAAATACTATTCTTTAAGCAGCTGTGTGTACTCTGCATCCATATCTGTGGTAGAACTGTCCTTTAAGCCGCTTTAAGTACTCTACACCCCTCCACCTCTGGGAGTACTGTCTTTTAAAGAGAACCTGTCACCTCATTTTGCCGCTATAAGATGCAGGCGCCGGGAAAGATAAGAGAGGCTCAGCGCCTGCGCACTGCAGTACTTTGCTCTGCCCTCAACAGGGCAGATCAGTACGCCTGCACAGGAGCGCGACATGAAGCAAGCAGGATGACGACATCACATGAAGATGGAGGCGCCGGACCCGGACCTGCGATACCCATCGGACCCGGGGCTTATCTACAGCATTTTAGAATGCTGTAGATAAGCCCCGAAAGCCAGTGGCTGCATCTTATAGTGGCAAAACGAGTTGACAGGTTCCCTTTAAGCCACTGTGTGTTTTCTAGTATTTTGAGAAATAAATACCGTATATACCCATGTATAAGCCGAGATTCTCAGCCCATTTTTTAGGGCTGAAAGTCCCCCTCTCGGCTTATATGCGGGTCATATACGGGGGTCGGCGGGGGAGGGGGAGCGGGGGTGTCGGATCATACTCACCCCTCCACCGGCGCGGTCTCTGCAGCCCCCCTGCTTCTCCCACGATCTCCGGATCCTTCCTGCAGCTGTCACATGGCACCGCTCATTAAAGTCATGAATATGCGCATATTCATGACTTTAATGAGAGGTAGCATGTGACCACTGTAGGAAGGAAGCGCTGCGGAGAGCGCCGGGAGAAGAGGAGAGGCTGCAGGGACGCGCGGCGGAGGGGTGAGTATAGCTATATTTACCCGTCCCCGTGCCACCGATGCGCTCGCTCCCTCGGTCTGACTCCTCTGGCTGACGCTGTGAATGATCAGACAGAGGGCGCGATGACGTCATTAGTGCGCGCCCCGCCCCCTGCCATATCATTCACAGCCAGGAGTCAGACCGAGGGAGCAGTGCGCAGCGAGGACAGGTAAATATCTCAGGTGCCGGGGTCCTGAGCGAGCGATGACACCGGCACCTGTCCCCCATAGCGCGCCGGTGTCCCCGCCTGCTCAGGACACCGGCACCTGGCCCCCAGCGACGAGAGGTGAGTATGTCATTTTTTTTTTTGCAGCAGCAGCATATGAGGCCTATACTATGGGGCATAATCTGGAGCATATGGGGGCATAATCTGGAGCATATGGGGGCATAAACTGTGGAACATATGGGGCATAATCTGGAGCATATGGGGGCATAAGCTGTGGAACATATGGGGCATAATCTGGAGCATATGGGGGCATAAACTGTGGAACATATGGGGCATAATATGGAGCATATGGGGGCATAAGCTGGGGAACATATGGGGCATAATCTGGAGCATATGGGGGCATAATATGGAGCATATGGGGGCATAATATGGAGCATATGGGGGCATAATATGGAGCATATGGGGGCATTAACTGTGGAACATATGGGGCATAATCTGGAGCATATGGGGGCATAATATGGGGGCATAATCTGTGGAACATATGGGGCATAATCTGGAGCATATGGGGGCATAATCTGTGGAACATATGGGGGCATAATATGGAGCATATGGGGCATAATCTGTGGAACATATGGGGCATAATCTGTGGAACATATGGGGGCATAATCTGGAGCATATGGGGGCATAATCTGTGGAGCATCATATGGGGGCATAATCATTTTTCACCCTAGGCTTATACGCGAGTCAATAAGTTTTCCCAGTTTTTTGTGGCAAAATTAGGGGGGTCGGCTTATACACTGGTCGGCTTATACATGAGTATATACGGTAATTGGCTCAAAAGTCTCGTTACCATTTCTAGGCACCAAAAATAATTTTTCTGGACTAGTGTGTTTTTTAGTAGTCTGGTAAAACATTTTTTGCATCAACCGTCTCATTACCATTTCTAGGCCCCAAAAATAATTTTTCTGGACTAGTGTATATTTTGTAGTAGTCTGGGAAATAAATAAATGGCATCAGCCATCTAGTTGCCATTTGTAGACCAAATAAATAATTTTTCAGTACCACTGTGTGTTTTCTAGTAGTGTGGAAAATAAATACCATGTTTTTTGGAATATAAGACACACTGGACCATAAGACGCACGTAGGAGTAGGAAAATAGCAAAACAAATTGAAGAAAAAAATGTGGTCATGACACACTGTTATGGGGGGGAGTTATCAGCTGCTGACACTGTTGTAGGGGTAATGTCACCCAATTCTGTGCTAATATCCCCCATCCTGGTATATGTCCCCATCCTGGAATATATATGCCTCCGTCCTGATATATATGTCCCTATCCAGGTATCTATGATCCCCATCCTGAAATCTATGTCCCCCATCCTGCTTTACACCACCCATCCTCATATACATGGCCCCCCTTCCCCAACCCTGGTATACACGGCCCCCACTGCGAGCGTGTGTGCAATGGGTCACACAGCTGTCTCTTTCCCATTTGTGAGCCAAAAAAAAATATTTTATTGTACCACAGTGTCTATATGACCAGTGTTTCCAAAAAATTTGCATACTCTACAGCCGTGTTTTTGGGAGTAGTGTGTCTAAACTACAATTTTACTCTGCAGCCATCTGTTTCCCATTTGTGGGCTGAAAAAATTATTTTGTAATTCTACTATGTAGATGTCTCTTTCCCATTCGTGAGCTGAAAAAAATCTTTTATTTTATCGCTGTGTTTCTAAAAAAATTGTATACTTTGCAGCCGTGTTTTTGGAAGTAGTGTGTCTAAAATAAAATTCTACTATGCAGCCGTCTCTTTCCCATTTGTGGGTCAAAAAAGTTCTTTTATTTTAACGTTGTGTCTATACGACCAGTGTTTCAAAAAAATTGTATACTTTGCTATCGTGTTTTTGGAGGTAGTGTGTCTAAAATAAAATTCTATTCTGCAGCCGCCTCTTTTCCATTTAGGGCCGAAAAAAATATTTTATTCTACTGCTTTGTCTATATGAGTAGTCTGTCTAAAAAGTTATTCTACTATGCAGCCATCTTTTTGTGAGAAGTGTGTCTAAAAAACAATTCTACTATGCAGCTGTCTCTTTCCCATTTGTGGGCCGAAAAAATATTTAATCTACTGCTGTATCTATACGAGTAGTATGTCTAAAAGTGATTCTACTGTATTGCTGTATCTGTACAAGTTGTGGCTGTGCCTAAAAAAATAACTGTGCCTTTAAGCTTCTTTGTGTACTCTGCAACCTTGCCTCTGGGAGTACTGTGCCAAATAGTCTCTGTGTGTACTGTGTCGAAAAGCTTCTGTGTAGTGCTCCAAAAAGCCTCTCTGTACTCTGCAGCTGTGTTTGTACGAGTAGTGTACCTAAAAAAATACACTCTGCCACTGTCCCTGTACGACTTGTGAACCTATAAAATAGTTATATTGTGCACCTGTGTCTGTGAGAGTATTGTGTGTAAAAATACATTTTTCTACTCTGCAGCCGTGTCTGTGGGAATACTGTGCCATTAAAACCTGTGTACTCTGCTCTGTGGGAGTACTCTGAAAAAAGGCTCTGTGGGGGTGCTTTGCAAAACAGCCTGTGTGGGTGTACTCTGCAAAACACCTTTTTATTTTTTGTATTTTAAATTGGGTAGGCCCCAAAACATTGTGAATGGAAAATAGAACAAACAATTTGCGGTGGAGTCTAACAATGGATGGTTGTGGCTGGTATACTTCTATATTCAGCCAATGGCACGGACAAGTCTTGTGGGATCCATGCCTACTTCATTTTAATGAATGTGAACTTGCCAATGTTGGCTGTCTGTGATCACACCTGCCATGCTAAACACATGTTCCGACAGTACACTTTACGCAGGGAAGGCAAGCACCTCCAAGGCGTAAAGGGCAAGCTCAGGCCACGTGTCCAATTTGTCCAGAAGCTAAATGAGCCAGACCCATCCATCAATATTTTAAGACATGTGGACACATACTCTTTCACCATGTTGTTGAAACTGTCTTGTTCATGTATTTGATCCCTTGAGCTTGTGTTTTGTGGCCAACTTCTGTTTCAGCCACACCTTTTCTCTGGGTGTTTGGGTTCTGTTTTCTGGCTGCAGTCTGTCTAGCTTAACACAGTATTTTCATTTGTACACCTATCACCTTTTGGGTGCAGCTTTATATTCTGTCCCCCAGCTGATGTTTCCTGCTGGTGATAGATTCATGTAGAAGTTCTAACATTGTATTGATGTTTGGAGCTTTGAGTCTGTGAGCTTTGAGCTAAAGATTTTAACCTTGTTGTTTCTTTGATATACTTTGAACCTCTCTTCTGTTTAACTTTAGTAAGTAGGCTGTATATTTGATAAGAGTAATTGCTTTATTCTGTGTTTGGTATTTCATTATTTATTTTATGCACTGTAACATCTTTCCTTTGTTTAGCACACTTCTCCTCTTGTAGTTAATTCACACTCTGCTCTGCCCTCCGGTTCATTAGGAGGAACGTGAAGCAACTCGACAGCCATTTGGGGAGCTTAGGTCCAAGTTGCTAATAATTCTTTCGTTAGGACTATCTGTGTACCAGCAGGAACCACTAGGGACTGCGGTGTCAGGATATCTAGTCTGAACAGGAATTGGCAGGCTCAGTTGCAGTTTTTTAGTGTCTACCCTATTAATCCTGAGTGAGTTGCTACACATTCATAACCTAAACACTAACAAGACAAATGGACTAAATATCCCCAGCTAGCTCACCGACAGCCATAGGTGCTCGGAACTTCGTTTTGACTGGACGTAGAATAGCCTAAAAAGGAGAAAATGGGCGTTCCAGCTCCTTAAAATAAAAATCTTTATTGGACCATTAAAACATAGTGTTTGGCAAAAATCCTTTATTTTGTGGATGTACCAATAGGGCGTTTCAAGGTCTAGTGACGCGTTTCGATCTATAAGTAGATCTTTGTCACAGCTAAACTCCATCTAACAGCATGTAGGTTTTATAGTATATGCGGACCAATCACATAATTTGCCCATGTCAGGTGACTTAAATTATTCGGTCCTGGAAGACCTATAATACAAAGCAGACACATTGTTCCGACATGCTGTGAAATTCCTTACTAAAACAAATGTCAAACAAACTTAGATTAAAATCACATAATACATCTTCAGTAATGGAACATAATTTCAATGGTACATACTTTTTATGTACCAAAAGTACATAAAAGCACTGGAATTCCACCAATGAGACCGATTACCGTATTTTTCGGACTATAAGATGCACCGGACTATAAGACGCACCCAGGTTTTAGAGGTGGAAAATAGGGAAAAATATATTTGAAGAAAAAATGTGGTGAAATATTTAATAACATAAATAACATACTATTATATGTGGTGTTATTATATATAATAGCATGTTATTATGTAGGAAGCTACGGGTAGGAGATGGTGCTGCGGGACCAGTGTGGTGTCTGTAAACTACTATGTGAAGACGCTGGAGGGTGAGTATAAGGCCGGGGTCACACATGCGAGAAATTTGCACAATTTTTGTGCAAATCTCTCTCGTGAACACCCGGCACTGCCGCTGGCACTCAGACTGGAGCGTGCAGCTGCATAGAAATACATGCAGCATAGAAATACATGCAGCCGCACGCTCCGGTCCGAGTGCCGGCGGCAGTGCCGGGTGTTCACGAAAGAGATTCGCACAAAAATCGTGCAAATTTCTCACATGTGTGACCCCGGCCTAAGAATGGGGGCATAGGGCTTATATTTAAAGCCACACTCCAGCACTGATAACACTGGAGTGCTGCTTTAAGATCCCATGGGAGAACTATAACTCCCAGCATGTCCTGAAGATCCTATGGCATGCTGGGAGTTATAGTCCACCACAGGATGGCAGAGTGATTTTTATGTGCTGTCATTACTAATCTTTTAATTAATTCTCTGTTGTACAGTGTGTCTGAAGGACCTGTGATGACATCATGAAGAGGCAGGGCTTTGTGTGGTCATGTGATGCTCCAGCCCGCCCTCTTCATGACCTCATCACAGGTCCTCCACAGGAGCATTCAGCATCGCATCAGCACAGCCCCTGTGCTGTCAGTTATGCGATGCCTCCTGCTGCACTCTGCTCCTGTCGCCTCCTTCTACTTCCAACACATCTCCCGGCTGCTGCAGGAATCAGGCGCTGGGGAAACCATGTGGCTCTGTCATCTGCTGTTCCCGCTCACTGCTCAGCTGATAGGTGGGCGGGGAAGCAGCTAATGAATATTCACTGCACTTAAGTATCGGGACCAGTGGTTTCCCCAGCACTGGATTCCTGCAGTGGAGGGGATATTTTCCTGCCTCCTGCGATCCAACTTCACCGCTGCCCCCTGCCCCCTCCCCACATGTTACATTCCGACCATAAGACGCACCCACATTTTCCTCACAAATTTGGAGGAAAAAAATTGCGTCTTATGGTCCGAAAAATAAGGTATATCAGGAATTGGATCCATGAATGAGCATCTTTGCAAATGGGCAGATTCGTTATTACAACCTCTTGTGGAAAACTGCTAGGACATTTGAAGGACTCTAAAGATGTTTTGGGAGCATTCTCTAAAATTATTTGGTTGAACAACTTTTCATGGCTCTGCTTTGACATTATTTCACTGTAAACCTGTATCCCTCATGAACTGGCTATGAGAGCTCTACAATTCTTTTTAAAAAAATTCAGTATGTACTCAGATGATTTAATTGACTTCCTGCTTCAAGTAATTTTCTTTTTGTTAACACATAATCTGTTTTCTTTTGATAATATATATTTACAAAGGGTTGGTGTTCCCATAGGGGCTAAATACTCCACGTCATTAGCAAATATTACAATGGCATATTGGGAATTGAAATTTATTTATTCTGTTAATAATCCTTTTTATGAAGAGTTGGTATGGTATGGTAGATACATCGATGATACCCTCATAATATTGGGGGGCGATGTGTTTGCCATACCTAAATTCATTGACTATATTAATTCCAATATTCATTTCACATATAAGCAAGACAGTCATCACATTTAATTTTTGGATTTGGAGCTTTAGGGAAAGGTGGATCAGTATATTGTTAGCAAAACGCATCATAAACCTCTAAGTAGGAACACAATATTACATGCTCAGAGTAGTCATCCAAAGCACACTATGATGTCCATTGCGGTTGGGGAGTATACTAGATAAAAAAGGAATTTCACAAATAAGGAAGACATGGATTCTGAATTTGATATGTTGTACAAAAAATTAAAAAAACACAGTTATCCAGAATGGTCATCAATAAAGAGAGAAATTATTTGATTGAATCTAAATAAACTACAAGAAAAAACAAAAATATAAATGAAACACATAAACCTTATGTATGTTTACGTTATAGCCCTCAATTCAATGAAATTAGGAATGTTATTCATAAATGTTTGCCTATATTATATGAAGATGACACCCTTGCTAATATTCTTAGTTCTGGAGTGAACATAGTAGATAGAAGAGCTCCTACGATCGGAAATGCCATTTCACCAGGATTATTTCGGTCTAAATCTTCTACACAAACCTGGTTAAACTGTAAGAGCTTTTATAGACGCAGTACAATAAAATGTAAACCATGTAAATATGCCCAGGTCAGTAAAACATTTAAAAATTATAATAATACACAAATATACAATATCAATAAGTTTATTAATTGTAATTCACCTAATGTTGTCTATAAAATAGAATGTACTAGCTGCCAATTAGCATACATTGGTTGCACTACAAGGAAACTTAAAACCTGTATATCTGAACATATCAGAGACATAATAAATAATAATATCACCAATCGTAGTATTTCCATGGCAGCTAAGCATTTCATTTTACATCACAATATTAACACCTCTTCCCTGATAGTCACAGCTATCGAGCAAGTAAAAAATCTTAAACACGGAGATGATATCAAAAGACTCCTCCTCACACGAGAGGCGTTCTGGATTTATAGTTTGGAAACTAGACATCCTACTGGCCTTAATAGAAGGAATGAAATTATGATCCATTATTGAAGATGTGTTATGTGATTTTAATTTAATTTGTTTGACATTTGTTTTATTAATGAATTTCACAGCATGCTAGCACAATGTATCAGCTTTGTATTATAGATCTTCCAGGACCGTGTAATTTTAGTCACCTGACATGGGCAAATTATGTGATTGATCCGCATATACTATGAAACCTACATACTGTTAGATGGAGTTTAGCTGTGACAAAGATCTACTTATAGATCGAAACGCGTCGGTAGACCTTGAAACGCAAGTGTACATCCACATAATTTGAGGAACACTATATTTAAAGGTCCAATAAAGATTTTGATTTTAAGGAGCTGGAACGCCCATTTTCTACTTTTATAACTTAAACGCTACCTCCTGCTAATGCGTACCATATCAGATGGTGATATTGGATGTTGCAACGTGCTGAGTAAAGTTTTTTACATTTCTACCATGCTAACTCTTCCATTTGAGGTGGTACCAGTGCCCCAGCAGCATTGGTGACTTCCTACTTCTCTGCCTTGTGGTTTCACTGAGCCCCAGCTGTCAGGTGAGGACTCAATAAGTAGTGCGTCCATTAGTGTGCGCTTGTCTTCCCGCATTTTCTGATCACGCTCTAATGACAGAAGGATGGGGATCCAGCAGGATGGCCACACCGTGATCAGCACTTGTAAGAATCCGGGCAACTTGGCGGTTGTTGCGCAGGCACAGCAGCATGTATTGCCTCATGTGTGTTGGCATATGCAACAGATTAGGACTTATTATAAGTAAAAGGAGGACTTTATGCTGACCTGACAATAGATGGTGATGTTGTGTAACGTTTCCTTCTGTTTAATGTATTGTATAAGAAATAGTCTCACTTGTACTTTCACTTTCATTTTGTTCCTGGTTTCCTGATGCAATGCTGAAATGACTGTGTATTTTCCTTTTACCTCATGTTGTTACAAGTAAAAGCTTGTTATCCCATGAAGCCTGCTCTGTGAAGTTTTCTACTGCAAAGCTGTGGATTCAGAAGCTGTGCAACAGGTTATGGGCCCAGATACAGCGTACCCAGAGAATCCACAGATCCCAAGCACCAAAAATACCAGATACCCAGGACACTGGAACTCTCAGCAAGACCATGGTGAATGCAGAAGAATTCTTCATTGCAAGTCTCTCCAAACAAGTAAGAAAAGTTAAAAATGATGAATAACACAGAACTAAAACTCACAGTAGCTAAACTGAATGATGAGAACTATCAGCTATGGAAATTCAAAGTAGAGATGTTATTGTCTAAAGATGATTTATGGGAAGTAATCACTACAGATACATCTGATCAAGATAATCAGACATGGGATAAGAAAAATAGACAAACGAGGGCCACCATTAGCTTATTAGTGGATGATGCTCAATTAATACATATAAGAAATGAAGAAACAGCGAAAGGAATGTGGGAAGCATTAAGAAAGCTATATGAGCGACCCAGCTTAAATCGCAAATTATTTTTATTAAGAAAGCTTTACAGTATGAGACTAAGTGCAGACAGTGACATGCAGAAGCATATATTCTCTACTATGGAAGTGATATCACAGCTAAGATCTATTGGTGAAGATATTAGGGAAAGTCATATAGCAGCAATTTTATTGTGCAGTTTACCAGATTCATATGCTGCTTTATTAAATGCACTAGAGACGAGACCAGAAACTGACATTACATTAGAGTTTGTGAAAACAAGACTCATAGATGAATATCAGAGAAGAAAAGAACAAAAGCAATGATTCTTCTACTGATAAGGACAGTGAAAACGCTCTTAAAGCTACAGAATTTAAAAAACCCTATAATAAAGAGACAAGAGAATGCTTTAGATGTAAGAAAAAGGGACATTTAAAGAAAGACTGTACCATATGGAAAGCAGAACAACAAAAATTACAACATAAAATGCATACACAGAAAGTAAAAAACACAATTTCCGATTTGTGTGAGAATAATTGGAATGGCACATTCAAAATAACAGACAAGAAATCATCACTTGGTTGGTTTATTGATTCAGGAGCAACGAGTCATATGACAAGTGACAAGAATTTCTTTACTGATCTTGATTTAGATAAGAAAGAAGCCATTTATCTTGCAGATGGAAGCAAAATAACCGCAGAAGGTATCGGACAAGGTATACTAAATTGTTCAAACAAGTTCGGACAAGATTCAAAGATACTTGTACAGGATGTGTTGTATGTGCCAAAATTGGATGGCAGATTATTATCTGTGAAACGTTTAACAGCAAAAGGACTTACAGTAAAATTCAAAGACAATGAGTGTGCAATTATTGCAGGAAACAAGATGATAACCAAAGTCAAGGCAGATGAACAATTATATCATTTTGACAAACCAAAGGAACAGATGAAGGTATGTACACATGATCACAAAAACTGTATTCACGTGTGGCATAGACGTCTAGGACATAGACACCCGGACAGTATAAGGGAACTACAGAGAAAAGAATTGACAAAAGATTTAAAGATATCAGATTGCTCAATTACCATAAGATGTGAATGTTGTATAAAATCCAAAGCCACAAGGATATCTATTCCAAAAGAAAGTGAGATGAAAAGCGAAAGACCACTTGATTTGGTGCATACTGACGTATGTGGACCCATGAAAGTGACTACATCAGGAGGCAATAGATGCATGTTGACTTTTATAGACGACTACTCAAGATACACAGTCACATACTTAAGAACAAAAGTGAAGTTTTTGATAAACTTGTAGACTATGTAACAAGATCAAGTAACAAATTTCAAAGGAAGCCAATTGTCATCAGAAGTGATAATGGAGGTGAATTTACAGGTCACAGAATAGTAGACTACTTAAGACAAAATGGAATAGAACATCAGAAAACTGTTCCATACACACCTGAACAAAATGGAGTAGCAGAAAGGAAAAACAGAACTCTAACAGAAATGATGAGATGTATGCTGACAGATTCTAAACTACCAGGGAAATATTGGGGTGAGGCAGCAATAACAGCTACATATCCACAGAACCGACTTTTTTCCAGAAAACTGAAGAAAACTTTCCCCTTGAAAAAGTGGCAGCTCCTGCCACGAAACGTACGTCGGGGCGACATCTCTTAGCGGGGTGACTGCCCTCCTGCTGTACCATCCTTTTTACCGGTGAGCATGGTTGCTTTTTTATCCTAGGCAGCGCTGCACAGTTTTTGCTGGCCATGTATACTAGTGACTCTTTTCTTGCGAGCATGCTCTGTTTTTTGTGGCTCATGTGATTGCGGCTATAGCACTTTTTTCTTCCCCTAGACATATGGGTTTACTGACATAGTTATATTGTGCTATATCCGGCTCCTCTACCACTACCACAAGTGATTTTTGTCTTTATTATCAGGAGCGCATTCTCCCTGTATATGCACTTGTCCTAATTGTGTGTTTCTATTGTCCTTTTTATATGTATCTTCTTGTGTTACTTGAGAATTTTACATACAATAAAAAATTTACCTTTTTATGATATATTTTTTTCACCGATGACTCTTTTTTCTCCTTGTCCTTAAAGGGAATCTGTCACCCCAAAAATGCCATATCAAGTAAAGATACGGCTGAATAGAGTGTCCCATAACTAAGCTAACAGTGGGTATCATACATCATGATACCCCCGTTTTCATAGCAAAATACCTTTGTAAAGTTGGTGATTGAATGTGTCAATCACTGCAGTCAGGTCAGGAGGGCGGCGGTTTTCATGTCCTCCCCCGCCCCGCTCCTCGTCATCTCTTTCGTATCGCCGTCTGTGAATACCACAGACGGCGTTAGTTTCCCGCAATTGAGCAATTCAAAATTCTGCCGGCGCATGCGCAGTATGCTTTGCCCAGCAGTGGGCAAAGCATAAAATTACTACAGCACATGCGCTAGTCTTTCCTTGCCCCGGAAGTCGTCCAAGGCAAGCAGGATTTTCCGGGGCAAGGAAATACTAGCGCATGCGCTGTAGTAATTTTATGCTTTGCCCACTTCTGGGCAAAGCATACTGCGCATGCGCCGGCAGAATTTTGAATTGCGCAATTGCGGGAAACTAACGCCGTCTGTGGTATTCACAGATGGCGATACGAAAGAGATGACGAGGAGCGGGGGAGGACATGAAAACCGCTGCCCTCCTGACCTGACTGCAGTGATTGACACCTACAATCACCAACTTTACAAAGGTATCTTGCTATGAAAACGGGGGTATCATGATATATGATACCCACCGTTAGCTTAGCTATGGGACGCTCTATTCAGCCATATCTTTACTTGATATGGCATTTTTGGGGTGACAGATTCCCTTTAACATATCTACAGAACCGACTTTTTTCCAGAAAACTGAAGAAAACTCCATATGAACTGTGGCAAGGTATGAAACCAAGTGTCAATCATTTAAAAGTTTTTGGATGTAAAGTTTTTATATTCATTCCAACAGAAAAACGTTCCAAACTTCAAAACAGATCCATGGAAGGAATATTCGTTGGAAATAGTGAAAACTGCAAAGGATATAGAATCTTAGATCCCAAAACAGACAGAGTTACAGTGAGTAACAGTATGACATTCATTGAAGATTTAAATGAAGACATTATGATTTCAGTGGAAACAAAAAATGAGAAAAACAATAGTGACATAACTGAAGAAATATCTGATGAGAAAGAAGTAGAAATTAATGAAGAACAAAATACAGAAAGTGAAGAATCACAACTACAAACAGACACAGAATCAAGACGTTCACTAATAGAGAACAAAGGAAAACCACCAAAACGCCTCTCATACAAGGCAAGTACAAGTAAAATTTATTAATCTATCTCTTGGGAAGACATAGCTCGACTTCCAGAAAAAGAAGACTATGATGAAACATTTGCTCCAGTTGTCAAACACACTACAATAAGAACTTTACTTACAGTTGCAGCAATGGAAAAGATGGAACTAAGACATCTGGATGTAAAGACAGCTTTTTTGAATGGAGATTTAACAGAAGACATTTACATGGAACAACCTCCAGGATTCAAAGATGAAAGAAATCCAAACAAAGTTTGCAAACTACAGAAAAGCATATATGGTTTAAAACAAGCAGCTAAAGCGTGGAATGACAAAATCACGGAAATACTAACAAATGAAAAATTTCAAAGAAGCAAAGCTGATCCATGCTTGTACACAAAAAGGCTGAGTAATAGATGGATTTATGTACTCATATATGTAGACAACATTTTGATTTGTTTTAAACAAGAAAGGGATAAAGAAAACATTCTAAAAACCCTGAAACAACATTTTGAAATCAAAGACTTAGGAAATGTAAAACAGTACCTAGGAATACAGATAGAAAGAGAAGAAGACAGAAGTTTCCTACTGAATCAAAATCACATGATTCAAGACATAACAGAAAAATTTGGACTAAAGGATGCAAAAACAGTAAAGTCTCCAATGGAAACTAATTATCTCAAAGAGATGAACAGTGAAGAAAATATGTACCAAACAATGAAGAATACAGAACAGCAATAGGAAAACTACTGTATCTAGTGACTGTTACAAGACCAGACATCGCAGCAGCAGCAGTAGGAATCCTGAGTAGAAAGGTATCAACACCAAATAAAGCTAATTGGAATGCTGTGAAGAGAGTAATACGTTATTTGAAAGGAACTAGCAATGTTAAGCTGAAATTACCCACAAGTGATAATTGCATTTTAACAGGATATGTTGATGCAGATTGGGCTGGAGATCCAACTGACAGAAAATCTACCAGTGGACATATTTTTTTTCTCTCAGGTGGACCAATAAGTTGGACAAGTAATAAACAGTCAATTGTGACACTATCTTTAACAGAAGCAGAATATGTTGCAGCAGCACATGCGAGTCAAGAAGTACTGTGGTTAAGACAATTGTTAACAGACCTAGGACAGCCACAGTTGGAACCAACAAAACTAAAAGAGGACAATCAAGGATGTCTTGTTCTTGCTCAGATGGAAAGAGTCAATCCAAGAACCAAGCACATTGATGTGAAGTATCATTTCTTGAGAGATCATCAGGACCAAGGAGTCTTGAAGTTGGAGTATTGCCCTACTGAAGAAATGACAGCAGACATTTTCACGAAGGCGTTGAATGCTGATAAACATCAGAGACTAATAAAAAAGTTGGGTTTGATTGAATAAGTCCTTACTGTTGAGAAAGGGTGTTGGCATATGCAACAGATTAGGACTTATTATAAGTAAAAGGAGGACTTTATACTGAGATGACAATAGATGGCGATGTTGTGTAACGTTTCCTTCTGTTTAATGTATTGTATAAGAAATAGTCTCACTTGCACTTTCGTTTTGTTCCTGGTTTCCTGATGCAATGCTGAAATAACTGTGCATTTTCCTTTTACCTCATGTTGTTACAAGTAAAAGCTTGTTATCCCATGAAGCCTGCTCTGTGAAGTTTTCTACTGCAAAGGTGTGGATTCAGAAGCTGTGCAACAATGTGTGCCAAGCTGCCCAGAGGCAACTACAAACTGTCCTCGGTAGGGAGGTGTATCATTCTGCTTTGAGTGCCACCTTGCTGTGGTTGTTCCTCATCCTCCAAAATGCCCGTGGCAGGACATTTGTTTACCTGGCCGATGTTGGTACAGGAACCCATCCTCCAAGACATGTGGACACCTGCTCTGATAATTGTGTGAATGATCCCTGTTCCTCCTGATCTTCCTCTTGTGCCACCACCTCATCTCTGACGCTCTGTTTATCTAGGAGGCATAGAAGTGGGATAGTAATACTGATGATGGCATCATCAGCGCTGCCCTGTTTGTAGAGTACTCGAAGCAGTGCAACATGTCAAACATGCCCTGCATGAAGGTCCATTCCTTGGTCATGAAGTGGTGTTGTTCCGCAGAGCGACTCATCTGTGTGTGCTGTAGCTCAAACTGCAGTAACACCTGCGCCACCAAATTCAGCACGTGTCAGGCAAGGGATGTGCATCAAACTGGCTAGGCCCAGAGCTGCTATGAGATTTCACCTGTTATCACACACCACCAGGCTGGGCTTGTGGTTTAGTGGCACCAACCACACATTCAGAGATCCTGCGCAGTGTGGGATCTTTCCCACAAACAGATGAGTTTCAGAACAGCCTGCTGTAGTTTACCCCTGGCTGTGCTGAAGTTGGAGGTGCAGATGTTACACTGACTGGATGAGGAGGCGTTGGAGGAAGCGGAGTAGGAGACATGGACAGAGAAACAACTCCAAAATATCCAGCGCTGTGGTAGAACATGCGCCAAAATGCTTTCTGCCTCAGGTCCACCCGCCACATTTACCCATTGTTCAGTTAGATATAACGTTCCTGCCTGTGCTTATAGGTCCATGTACTGGTGGTTATGTGGACCTTTACACTGATGGCATTGCGCAGTGCAAGCCTTATTTTGTACGCAACATGTTCGGGCAGGGAAAGTATGGCCAGCCAGAAAAGTATTGATGGCTAGGAACCATGTCCTGTGGATTCCATGATCCCAACGTATTTTTAGCCCTTGAGAAATCAGTTGTGAGGTCACAAGTAGAATATGTGATCCAAGGTTTGGGGGATGTACAGCTGAACCCTTCAATGGGATGGTGTGGAGATGCTCGGTGACACTGCTGGTTGTGGTGCTGTCACATGTAGGGCAGTGACAAACCATTTATACAGTACAGACCAAAAGTTTGGACACACCTTCTCATTCAAAGATTTTTCTGTATTTTCATGGCTCTGAAAATTGTAGAATCACACTGAAGGCATCAAAACTATGAATTAACACATGTGGAATTATACATTACACTTTACAAAAAGTGTGAAACAACTGAAAATATGTCTTATATTCTAGGTTCTTCAAAGTAGCCACCCTTTGCTTTGATTACTGCTTTGCACGCAGAAAAGGTGAACGGATGGATTCTACATGCCTGGTTCCCACCGTGAAGCATGGAGGTGGTGGTGTGATGGTGTGGGGGTGCTTTGCTGGTGACACTGTTGGGGATTTATTCAAAATTGAAGGCATAGTGAACCAGCATGGCTACTACAGCATCTTGCAGCGGCATGCTATTCCATTCGGTTTGCGTTTAGTTGGACCATCATTTATTTTTCAACAGGACAATGAACCCAAACACACCTCCAGGCTGTGTAAGGGCTATTTGACCAAGAAGCAGAGTGTTGGGGTGCTACGCCAGATGACCTGGCCTCCACAGTCACCAGACCTGAACCCAATCGAGATGGTTTGGGGTGAGCTGGACCGCTTATCGCTTCAATTTTGAATAAATCCCCAACAGTGTCACCAGCAAAGCACCCCCACACCATCACACCACCTCCTCCATGCGTCACGGTGGGAACCAGGCATGTAGAGTCCAGCCGTTCACCTTTTCTGCATGCAAAGCAGTAATCAAAGCAAAAGGTGGCTACTTTGAAGAATCTAGCATATAAGACATATTTTCAGTTGTTTCACACTTTTTTGTAAAGTGTAATATATAATTCCACATGTGTTAATTCATAGTTTTGATGCCTTCAGTGTGATTCTACAATTTTCATACTCATGAAAATACAGAAAAGACTTTGAATGAGAAGGTGTGTCCAAACTTTTGGTCTGTACTGTACATGTAGCAGTGATATACCATTCATACATGTAAAACAGTAACATAACATGCATGTATGTTAGTTATAAGGTGCACCATCATCTATGCATTCAGGATGCCAGCAAGATAGCAACAGATATCAGTGACATCTCTGCTCTTAGAATTGTTGGGTCAAGACTTCTGTAGGCAGAGAACCAGTGAAAATTTCCCTCTCTCTCCTCCTCCCCCACCCTACACACTATAACTGCACCTCTGGGTCCCAACAGCTCTCGTACATCAGCAGAAATACCAGACTGATAACCCTACTAGGCTGGATGATAAAAGTCAGTCTGTTCTCTGCAGATCATATAGTACAGAGACAGACAGGACATAGCTGCTTCTGAGCACTATCTGCCCTGTACTTGAAGAGGCAGCTCTGTAAAGAGGAACATGCTGAGCACTGGCCCAGCAGCCCCAAGCCTGCAGCAGCAGCAACAGCAGCAACACCTCCACACATATCAGGGCACTCACACATCACTGACTGCTTGTACTGCTGCCTGCAGAGCTGCTCTTTCTAGGCTGGTGATGGCTCTGTTCCTGGCTCCTTCCTCCACCTGGGCTCCAGACTGAATAGGAAGAGAAGGAGGAGAAGCAGCTACTGATACTGACTCCTCCCTACTTGCATAGTGTGGGAAGAGAAAATGGCAATTCCAGTAGCTCAGCTTGCCTACAGACTGAGAGGCATAGGCTGGCTCCAGGGCTGAGATTGTCAACATGTAACTGTGCAGGTGCATTCACTCTGCTCAGTGAGATCTGGCCTCAGGGAGAGGGATCCTAGCGTAGCGTTTTCTGCTATAGTACATGTAAATGTATTCGTGGCACAACCCAGCCGGCACATAGGACAGCCGACTACCAGTCCAGGGATGGCAGAATGCCGCAGCCAGAGGAGATGCTGTGGACCGCCGCATTAGGCTGCCGACTGCGCCAACCTGCTGGCTGCGCCTAGGGCACATGCCCCGGCTGACCGGCCTCCTCCAAGATGGCGCCGCCTGCGTAGTAGGATTTTATAGATGCTACTGCTCAGGCGCCGGCAGCGCCATCTTGCTAGAGAAAAAAAATTGTATCCACTAAGATGGCGCCGGCCACGCCTGCTCAATAGCATCTATCGGCCATCCGATAGATGCTACTGCGCAGGTGCTGGCGGCCCTATATTATATTAGAGGAGGGCTTTTTTTCTCTAGCAAGATGGAATGCTGATAACTGCTACTGCACAGGTGCAGCCAGCGCCATTTTCAGACTGATTTTTTTTTAAATTAAGTTATGTATACAATGCAAATAGAAGAATTAAATACACATTATAGATGCGATCATGGGGTAGCGCAGGTGCCACTGCCGGTGCCTGCCTGCAGAAGGTGATTTTTTTTCATTATATATAATATTACGTAAAACAGGGGGCAGGTCACTGAGGGATACAGATGAATACTTAAGCAGAGCACCTCATGAAGCCCCCCCCCCCCCACAGGCTGCCCGGAAGCACGAGCATATCATTAACTCAAAACTGAAAATGAAGACTAAACAACAACCACAAGACGGATTTCATCAACCAAGGTATCATTTTAATCAGTATAATGGCACCAACCTGACACTGTCTGCAGGTTTCTGAGCACAATCCTTCTGACAGGTTCCCTTTAAATGGATTTACAGTAGGCTGTGTTCACATGCTGGAATCAAGGTGGGGCCATTATGGGACCAGAAGCAGAGCCAACATGCATATAGGCTTTTTTTTTTGTAAATTCTTGCATCTAAAAGAACTATTATTGCTATTGGCCATACAGTTCTGTAAGTCAGCCAAATTTCACTATTACCATGGCAGCAACATGTGAACACAGCATTAGTCCTAAAAACTAATTAGTACTAATTGCTTCCACGACAATTTAAGTTGCCGGGCAAGAGACAGACACATAAAATTATTGAAATTCCATATTCACCCACATGGCATAGTATAGATTTGGCTAGAGTTTCACTTTAGATGCATGCAAAATATTCAACCTTTTATTGTTCATACCTGGGACATGAGTGTATCACATGCTGCTATCAAGCCAAAACCCACCGATACCCCTGTTACATTTACAATCTGTGAAGAAGAAAAAAAGAATAAGAAACAAATGCACAAAATGCCTAATTTCAAATACAACCCTAATTTTAAAAAAGTTGGACTTTAAAAAATATAAAGAAAACAAGAATGCAATGAACTGGAATTCTCTTATAGCCATGTTTTATTCACAACAGAATATAGATCACCTATCAAAAGTTGAAAGTTAGAAATTTTTCAATTTTATTTGACAAAAAATTACTCATTTAAATTTGATTGCATCAACAATTATAAAACAGAGTTTTATTTTTTAAAAATTCTGTGGAAGCATGGTTGAAAAGCAATGTCTGACTTTCATTTGTTCATTTTCATAGATTTTTTATTTACTATTACTTTTGTCAGATTCAAGTTATTTCTGTCACCATTGTGGGTTTTTCTGTCATTAAGCGAGGGGTACCAACAATTTTGACCATGTGTTTAACTGTCTGTAAAAAGAATGTTAGAGAGGCAGAGTCTCTCAGAAGCAATGATAGTCAGAGATTCACAAATCTGTGAACAACTGTGTCTTTGAAATGTGGAACAATTTCAGACAAATATTCCTCAGCATAAAATTGTAAAGACATTGAATATTCCTCCATCTACACAACATAATATAAACAAAAGATTCAGAGAGACTGAGGGGACAAGTGTCAATATTGGATTCTATGAAGAGAGATAGAACCTTGCTGGAAATAAGAGATTACCGTATTTTCCGGCGTATAAGACGACTTTTTAACCCCAGAAAATCCTCTGGAAAGTCGGGGGTCGTTTTATACTCCGGGTATCATCTTATAGGGCGGTACGGAGGAGTGGTCCCAATGACGAGGTGAGGGGACGTCCCACAGGGAAGGTGTATATGAAGTACCATTACCTCCTTGCAGTGTTCTGTGCGGCTGTCTGTGCTTGGAGGGGCGGCGGCGGCTCTTAATCAGCATTGGTGGCTCAGCCGGCGGCTCCTTATGCATCGTGGGGGTCTCCGCCGGCATTTCCTCAGAGCCCGGAGGCCACCGCAGCTCCATTGCTACAATGCGGTGGCCTCCGGCAAAATGGTCGCTGGTGCTCAGATTCAGATCTTGTTCCGAGATCTCGGGAGACGAGATCTCGAGATGAGATCTCGTTGCCGAGATCTGTATCTGAGCATGCGCCGCCCACCAGCGGCCATTTTGCCGGATGCCACCACATCGTAGCAATGGAGCTGCGGTGGCCTCCGGGCTCTGAGGAAATGCTGACGGAGACCCCCACGATGCATAAGGAGCCGACGGCCAAGCCGCCAAAGCTGATCAAGAGCTGCCGGCCAAGTCGCCAATGCTGATCAAGATCCGCTGCCGCCCCTCCAAGCACAGACAGCCGCACAGAGCACCGCAAGGAGGTAATGGTACTTCATATACACCTTCCCTGTGGGACGCCCCCCTTACCTTGTCATTGGAACCACTTCTCCGCACCGCCCTAGAAGACGACACTAGGCGTATAAGAAGACCCCCCCACTTTTAAGAAGATTTTATATTTTGACTGGAAAAGTTGGGGGGTCGTCTTATACGCCCAGTTGTCTTATACGCCGGAAAATACGGTACATTTTAAAGGTGAGTGAGATGACCACACGGACCATAAGAGCTTACCTTTTACAGGCGAGAGAGAGGACACCAATGACCATTAGAGGTTTACTCTACAGGAAAGAGATAGGGCGAGAACCCATCATAAGAGCTTACTCTACAGGCAAGAGAGAGGACTCCGCTGACAATAGCTTACACTCTACAGAAGAGATTTAGCCAGTGACTCTGGAAATGCAATGCGACTCAAGGCATGATAATGCGAAAGATGCAATAGCTGCAAGGCAATATAGGGAAAAATATGCGGCAATGCGAAATGATGTTTTTCTTCTCTCTGATGCGTAAGCAGTGTGAAATGGGGTCAGGCAAGTTTTTCTTACTATTTAATCTCAAAATGTTTCACTTTGTCTAGGCACTGAATTAAAAACAGGCATAATTCAGTTGTGCAAATCACTGTATGGGCTCAGGAAAACATTCAGAAATCGTGAATACAGTTTGCCATTTAATCCACAAATGCAAGTGAAAGCTCTATCATGCAAAGAGGAAGCCATATATCAAGAAAATCCAGAATCGATGTGATCTTCATTGGGCCAGAGCTCATTTAAATTGCCTGAGGCAAAATCACAGACTGTTCTGTGGTCAGATGAATCAAAAGATTAAATTATTTTTGGAAACCACCTTTCCCAATAATAAACATTTAGTTCATTAAGAAATTAAAAATCCAGCACATGACTGTTGTGCAGCTAGAACCCTACATCAGACAAGAAAGTGACAACAAACTCTATATGTCATTTGAATCTTTGACACTCATAGTGGACTGAACCAAGGCCGGTATCACGGGGTTACCGCGACGGAGCTGAGCCAGAAGACTGCAGCGTCTGGTTGCTCCTACTCCGGTGCTGAGAAGAAGCACTTCTCCGTCTGTATTTCTTCTGGCAGAACAGGGGTTAATCGGCCATGTTGGAAATCCCTGTGCTCAGCTGTGCTCGGTTAGCCACTCCTTTTCCTTATATAATCTGGGCTCTATTACTAATTCTTGTCAGAGTTAGCTTTTGCTGCATTGCTAAAGCAGTGAAAGAAGTTGGGGTCACTCTTTGGGTCTCAGTTCCGGGTCCTGCCCGTCTATTTACCTCTTATTATAGGGGTCCTTCCTAGGTAATTATTCAGTGCTCTGTTTATATCAGGATGATATGCTTGGATTATTGTTAGTCCTGTCTGCACTATGTCTCCTGGCTCTTTATCAATGCATTTATTCTTTGCTCTCTCTTGTGGGTGCCCTATTTATAAGTATTATCACTTGCTATGTCCATACAGGGTCTCCAAAACTATCTACATAGAGATTGAGTGTTGTATTTATATTTCTGCATTACATTACTGTATTGAGCATATCTGATATATATTTTGTATTTTGCATTGTGGATTGAGCATACGGGTTAATTCATATTACCTTGCTATTTTTTATGTGGCAGGTTCTCGGACGGGTTTTCTCATCCTGGTTTTAATTATGTTTTAATTGTACACCATGTTTTTTGTGTGCCAATAAAGGTTTTTTGTATTTTGATATATACATTCTTGTTGGTGTAGTGTCATGTGTGCATTGCCACGAAGATCGTCGCGGTTGCACATTTTGACTTCTCACAGCTGAGTTGCTGTTTCTTTGTGTTTGGCAGCTAGGGAGTTAATTCTGTCTGTGCTCGGTGCTGGGACTGGGTGCAGTTTCTCCCGGCTGCAATTGATTATTTGTTGATTGGTTTCCTTTAAGTTTCTGGTTGTCTGCTTTGGGAGTTGCCAGTGAAACACTTCATGCAGACCACAGATAGGAATGAATCTGTATAGACTCTAGTTGAGAGCTCCTTAGTTGTTTTAAGCTTAACTTGCTTAGAGTTTATTTCCCAGACCATTTATGTTCCTTCTGTGTTTGAGTGTGTATGCAAGAGAGTGCTATCCTGTCTGTCTTATATGTCTAATCTGTGTATTTAGCTGAGATCAGCCCATATCCCTTTGGTGGTAATCAGGATCCTTCTTAGGACTGATTACAGGGTTCAGGGTCTGATAGGAGACAGGGTTAGGCTGGAGACTTGGACCTCTGTACCATTATCAGTACCTCCAAGGTAAGGGATTAGTTGGGACCCCAGTGTAGGGTCAGGTTAGACCCCGGTCCTCCTCTTTCCTGTTACAGCTCATCAAGTCCTCAAGATTAACCCTGAATTCAACTGATATCGTTTCTACACATCTAGTCCTCAAGATTAACCCTAAGTTCTGCTGATATTGTGTCAGGTAAATCTATTTTATACTTACATTCTGATGTTGCTAAACTATATGTTGTATAGAGTGTGGTTCCTGTATAAATAGTTTACTGACATTGTAGTCATATCATTAGACAGCGTGACAGTTTCACTGGCCATAAAAAATTATCTCTAGTTACCATGATCCAGTAGCCCAGCTGGCTCTGCAGTTGCAGGGATTATCCATGGAGCTGACGGACATTAAGTCCAAAGTTTTGTCTCCCCTGGAGCAAACCAGAGTTGAACCTAAAGTAGCTCTTCCAGATAGGTTCACTGGTGGGCGAGACAAATTTTTTACCTTCCGGGAGGCATGTAAATTGTATTTTCGGCTTCGGCCGCGATCATCAGGGAGTGATGAGCAGAGAGTGGGAATTGTTATCTCACTTCTTCAAGGGGACCCTCAATCCTGGGCATTTTCCCTTCCTCCGGGATCCCCGGCTCTACAGTCTGTAGATCAATTTTTTACTGCTCTGGGATTGGTATATGATGACCCAGATCGGGTCTCTCTTGCTGAGACTAAATTACGTAAGATACAGCAGGGAGATCGTCCTGCGGAGGAATTTGCTTCTGAGTTTCGTAGATGGGCCACGGATACTCAGTGGAATGACCCAGCTCTTAGGAGCCAGTTTTGTCAGGGGCTTTCTGACAAATTAAAAGACGTTTTGGCTCAGTATGAGTCTCCTCCTTCTCTGGAGGCTGCTATGGCCCTAGCTATCCGTACTGATAGACGGCTTCGGGAGAGGGGTGAGGTAACTCCACTCCCTGTTGTTACTCCACCTACTACTAAAGTCCCTTATGTTGAGGTTCCCCTTGTCTGTTCGGATGAGCCTATGCAGTTGGGAGGGACATCTTTTCGTAGTAGGGGATTGGCGCGCAGGACTAGAAGGTGTTTTTTCTGCGGGAAAGAGGGACATTTTGTTGGAGAATGTCCATCCCGTGTCTTGTTAAGTAAAAAGTCGCCGGAAAACTGCTAATCCCAGGTTGTGTGGTGGATGACAACCTGGGAGTATGTATTTCATCCGCCGGTTCTTCTCAGTTCCTTGTACCAGTGGAGGTGGTGTTTGGTACTAGAGTGAAGAGATTGTCTGTTCTTCTGGATAGTGGTTCCGGCGCCAATCTGGTTGACGCTCAGTTTGCTCAGGCTCAAGGTATGCATCTGAGTGTATTGGTCAAACCGATCCCTATTTTTTCCATTGACGCCAGGCCTCTCGGCCAAGGAAGCTTTGTTCATGAGGTTCATAACATTGACCTTCGGGTAGGGGCAATACATAGGGAACAATTATCTTGTTATGTGTTGGAGGGTTTACCTACTCCCATTGTGTTGGGACTTCCTTGGCTGGTTAAGCATAACCCTGTAATTAATTGGCAGTCCAGAGAGATAAGCCAATGGGGTGAGTTTTGCAAAAGCAACTGCATGAACACAGTCATCAGTGCGGTCGTACCTAGTACATTGCCTCCTTTTTTGGAGGATTTTGGGGATGTTTTTTCTGAGGAGGGGTGTCGGGAGTTGCCTCCTCATCGGTGTTATGACTGCTCTATTAATCTACTTCCTGATGCTAAGTTACCTAAAGCTAGGTTGTATAATCTTTCTGGTCCTGAAAGACAGGCTATGAAAGATTATATTTCCGAAAGTCTGGCCAAAGGGCATATTAGACCTTCATCTTCCCCTGTAGCCGCGGGGTTCTTCTTTGTGAAGAAAAAAGATGGAGGCCTACGCCCTTGCTTGGATTTCCGCGAACTTAATCGGATTACTGTTCGAGATCCGTATCCACTCCCTCTTATTCCTGATCTTTTCAATCAAATTGTTGGCGCCAAATGGTTCTCTAAATTGGATCTCAGGGGGGCGTATAATCTGATTAGAATAAAAGAAGGGGATGAGTGGAAAACGGCGTTTAACACGCCGGAGGGACATTATGAAAACCTGGTTATGCCTTTTGGTCTGACTACTGCACCAGCAGTATTCCAACATTTTGTTAATGACATTTTTCGTCACCTTGTGGGGGTGTTTGTGGTCGTATATTTGGATGACATTTTAATTTACTCGCCAGATCTTGTGTCTCACCAGGAGCATGTGAGACAGGTGTTGCAGATCTTGCGAGACAATAAACTATACGCCAAACTGGAGAAGTGTGTTTTTGCCGTACAGGAACTTCAGTTTTTGGGTTTTTTGGTGTCAGCATCCGGTTTCCGTATGGACCCTGAAAAGGTGAGAGCAGTGCTTGAATGGGATCAGCCAGGGGATCTTAAGGCTCTGCAGCGTTTTTTGGGGTTTGCTAATTACTACCGGAAATTTATTTGTAATTTCTCGTCTGTCGTCAAACCTCTCACTGACATGACGAGAAAAGGGACGGATTTTTCTAGGTGGTCGGACAAAGCTTGTCAAGCCTTTTCCTCTTTAAAGAGATGTTTTGCTTCGGCACCCGTTCTCATCCAACCAGATGTATCTCAGCCGTTCATTGTGGAGGTGGACGCGTCTGACGTAGGGGTGGGTGCTATATTGTCCCAGGGTCCGTCCCCTGGTAAATGGCATCCGTGCGCTTTCTTTTCTAAGAAATTGTCGTCCGCCGAAAGGAATTATGATATCGGCAATAGGGAACTTTTGGCCATTAAATTAGCTTTTGAGGAATGGCGTCACTTTTTGGAGGGGGCAGTCCACCCGGTCACCGTTATTACTGATCACAAGAACCTGCTGTATTTAGAATCCGCTAAGCGTCTGAATTCCAGACAAGCTCGATGGTCGTTGTTTTTTACCAGGTTTAATTTTGTCGTCACTTATCGTCCGGGGTCTAAGAATGTAAAGGCTGATGCTTTGTCTCGCAGTTTCCCAGGGGCCGGGAAAACGGATGACCCGATTCCTATCCTTCAGGAGGGGGTGGTAGTGTCGGCTGTATGTTCTGAGCTTGAGGAGGAGGTGTTAGAGGCTCAGGGGGACGCCCCTGCAGGACCTCCAGGGAGACTGTTTGTCCCGAATCAGTTGAGACAAAAGGTTATTGAGGCACATCATAATTCTGCTTTAGCAGGACATCCAGGGAGTAAGACTACTTTAGATCTCCTTTCTCGCCGATTTTGGTGGCCTAACGCTAATAAAGATGTTATAACTTTTGTCGCGTCCTGTGGGGTTTGTGCTCACTCTAAAACTCCTCATACCCGTCCATCTGGGACCCTTTTACCCTTGAAACTTCCGGAGCGTCCATGGACTCATTTATCTATGGACTTCATTACGGATCTTCCTCCGTCGTCAGGGAATACTGTCATACTGGTGGTTGTTGACAGGTTCAGTAAGATGGCACATTTCGTTGCTCTTCCTGCACTCCCTAATGCTAAAACTCTGGCGCAGGTGTTCATTAGGGAGATCGTGAGACTTCATGGGTTGCCTTCTGATGTGGTGTCAGATAGGGGGTCTCAGTTTGTGTCCAAATTTTGGAGGGCATTTTGTTTACGTCGGGGGATGCAATTGTCGTTTTCCTCGGCTTTTCATCCACAGACCAATGGTCAGACAGAACGTCTGAATCAGAGTTTAGAGACATATCTCCGGTGTTTTGTCTCGGAGAACCAGGAGGACTGGTCATCTTTCTTGCCTCTGGCAGAGTTCGCTCTTAACAACAGGCGGAGCGAGTCCACTGGTAAGTCCCCGTTTTTTGGGGCATATGGTTTTCATCCCCAGTTTTGTACTTTCAATGGGGGGGGTCCTTCTGGGGTTCCTGAGGAGGAGCGTTTCTCGTCGTCACGTGCTTCTGTGTGGCGAGGTGTATTGAATAATTTGAGTACGATGGGGAACCGTTACAAACGTATGGCTGATAGGAGGAGAGTTTCTGGTCCAGATCTGAATGTGAACGATCTGGTATGGTTGTCTACCAGGAATATAAAACTTAAAGTGCCCTCCTGGAAACTGGGTCCCAGATTCATCGGGCCGTACAGGATCAGTTCCATAATTAATCCTGTGGCATTTCGTCTGGAACTCCCTTCTACTTTTAAAATTCATAATGTGTTCCACAAGTCATTACTTAAAAGGTATGTGGCACCAGTCATACCGTCACCTCTACCTCCTCCTCCAGTGTTGGTCAATGGTAACTTGGAATTTCAAGTATCAAAAATCATTGACTCTCGCCTGAATCGCCGGTCCCTTCAGTACTTGGTGCATTGGAAGGGGTATGGTCCGGAGGAGAGGACGTGGGTCCCTGCGTCTGATGTTAACGCAGATCGTTTGGTTCGGACCTTCCACAGAACTCACCCGGGCAGGCCTGGCCCTGAGGGTCCGGAGGCCCCTCGTAGAAGGGGGGGTACTGTCATGTGTGCATTGCCACGAAGATCGTCGCGGTTGCACATTTTGACTTCTCACAGCTGAGTTGCTGTTTCTTTGTGTTTGGCAGCTAGGGAGTTAATTCTGTCTGTGCTCGGTGCTGGGACTGGGTGCAGTTTCTCCCGGCTGCAATTGATTATTTGTTGATTGGTTTCCTTTAAGTTTCTGGTTGTCTGCTTTGGGAGTTGCCAGTGAAACACTTCATGCAGACCACAGATAGGAATGAATCTGTATAGACTCTAGTTGAGAGCTCCTTAGTTGTTTTAAGCTTAACTTGCTTAGAGTTTATTTCCCAGACCATTTATGTTCCTTCGGTGTTTGAGTGTGTATGCAAGAGAGTGCTATCCTGTCTGTCTTATATGTCTAATCTGTGTATTTAGCTGAGATCAGCCCATATCCCTTTGGTGGTAATCAGGATCCTTCTTAGGACTGATTACAGGGTTCAGGGTCTGATAGGAGACAGGGTTAGGCTGGAGACTTGGACCTCTGTACCATTATCAGTACCTCCAAGGTAAGGGATTAGTTAGGACCCCAGTGTAGGGTCAGGTTAGACCCCGGTCCTCCTCTTTCCTGTTACAGCTCATCAAGTCCTCAAGATTGACCCTGAATTCAACTGATATCGTTTCTACACATCTAGTCCTCAAGATTAACCCTAAGTTCTGCTGATATTGTGTCAGGTAAATCTATTTTATACTTACATTCTGATGTTGCTAAACTATATGTTGTATAGAGTGTGGTTCCTGTATAAATGGTTTACTGACATTGTAGTCATATCATTAGACAGCGTGACATGTAGTGTATGTGTGATACGGTAGTGCTTACTTTTTCTTTTCCAGGGAAAGAAGTTGGTATGACGAGTGCTGGAGGAGTTAGAGACGACTGTTGTTTGGTTTGTACGCTTGGTAATTCCTTATCCTTCCCTATTTGGTTTCTTCCCCTTCCTGCACACCCCGGTGGATTCCTCTGTTATATGTGAGTGAATATTTTGTGTGTGTGGAGTTTTCAGTTACCCCTTGTCTGTGTTTTCCTGTTTGTCGGGTTGGTGTACTGCGGTGTAAAGTAGTGCCTCCTCTTACCTGGGTGGGGGAAGAGAACAGACGGAAGGCTAACTTAGGAGATAAGGCAAGGGCGGAGGCCCCGGCATCTTCACCATCTGAAGTATCCCGAGGAACACAGCAGGCTAGGGCGCCCCCTAATGTTAGGGTCAAGAAAGGAGCCCCTGATCCCGGATCACCCGACAGCTGTTTCGTGATAGCCGGGACAAGAGGTAGGCACGTACTGTCACTGCTGCCACGCTGTATGCTGGTTTCTTGTTACCCTGATGCCCTCATCACCGCTGTCATCAGTACTGCTGTGTATGTCACCACAGGAGAGTGATGTTGGTTCTGGCAACTCTGAGCTCTGATTGATGACGCTTACGTCATGAGTACCGGCACCTGCCATACTGCAGACAGACTGTTGAACACTGCTTCAGAAGAGAAGCAGTGTTCAGCAGTCAATGCTAAAGTCCTGTGTGGCTGAACGGCCCAAAGCTGCAGCTGGAGACCAGCCAGAGGGCAATTGCCCTTCTGCCCACCGGGCCTGACAAACAGCCCTAATGCAGAGAAAGTTTCAGTCATGGTCGAAGTCACGGTTACAGCCATCACTCTGTATACTTAGAGTGATGACTGAACCAGCGTTGAAACCATTATTGAAACTGGAACGCTGCTGTGGGGAATAAAATTAATTTTCTCCCTGCATGGCTAAATGCGGGCTTCGAGCAGGTTAATAACACTATTAACCTGTAGATTAACCCCATATCTGTACGTTAATACCATTTTTTCTAGTGACAGGTTCCATATAATCAAAACTTCACAGGAAGTGGTGAAGTAAAAAAATTCTTTTAGGTATTAGGTAGAGAGAAGTGTTGGGTGTTGTTTATTAAAGTTCATTACAAAAGTGGTTAGGGTGTAAGAATAGATATTACAAAGGACATTATAGGTACCGGACCACCCCTGTATTGATGGCCATGCAGGTGTAAGATGTGACTGATTCATTAAAGGGCACACTTAGCACTTAATGAATTAGGCACATCTTATCACTGGTGTGCGGCCAGAAGTGTACATTTCTGGCTTAAGTTAGGTCCACTAAAGTGTTGTAGCTTTTGAAGAATTTAGTTGACGGGCTTTACCTTGCCACTTCCCGCCCACGTTTTTCTTACTTTGGTGTATCTGGCCAAAACTGGATGAAAATGGCAATAGCCACAACATTTTTTGAACAACTTCGAGATGCTCATAAAGTTTGTGACTTTTCAGTGTATTACGACAGAATTCTGGCAAAAATACTTTGACGAATTGTGGCCTATGTGTATTAGTGGATTCTGTACACAAATAAAAGTGACGTTTATTAGGCAGTTGTCATGTCTGTGTAGCAAACTTACACTATGTGTGACTGTGCACATTGGGGTGTTACTGCAAGAGGGCATTTGATAAAAAATGTAAACATGTTAAGGCTGGGGTATCCACTAATATTTGTTGTGTGTAACACATTACGGTATGGCTGCTAAGAAGAGCATTCAAGTTGAGTTGTATGAAATGGTTTCCTAGCATCCACACCTTGGATGCCCACTACACACGCCGAATGGTATTTGAGACCTTAGCATAAGAATGGGGCACCACTACTGGGCCACTGCTTTGTGTTTGCCCCCCAGGCTAAAATTTGCCAGCTAGCCCCTTGTGCTGGTGTAGTTTAATTCATTACTTAACAGTATACTGACTGTTTCTGACACTGACTACTGCACACACTGGTTTAGTCAGTAGAAATAAGGGGTGTCAGGCCAGTGGCAGCTGCGATCTGTGGACACCCTGGAAGTGTCACTCAGGGGGACTCAGAATTGGTGCTGTCCTAGTGCAAATAATATATAGTGTCACTTATCCCTAGCATTAGGCAGCAGCGTTGACAGATGATCTATTCTGTATACTAATTATTTCACATATGTCTCAGAGTCATCAGACACCTTGCTTTCCATTGCTGTGCTGAAGTGCTGCCACTGCAAGTTCACAAACTGGTAGAAGACCATAAGAATTGAGGCATCTGTAATTGCAGAGGAAGGGAGGGAAATGTGGTGTGTGTGGGTGGAGGAGCATTGCAATCTTCATCTACCTAAGGTACTAAAATAGGTAATAGAGGAGGAATTTCTGCATAACCATCCCTGGATATCATAAAAAAAGTTATTTTATTGAAGATTCATTAAAAAATGAAAAAAAAAACACACATAATGTCATGGTTTGCTGAGTTTGTGGGAAAAGGTAGGTTAAGGGTTAATTTGGATGGCCTCACTGGGATTCTGGGAGACTTCTTATAGCCTCATTTTCGGGCCATTCCTTGTCGCTTATACTTTGACCTTTGGCCGAGTGTGTGTGACCCTGTGTTTTGTGCCTGTGATTCTTTATGCTTGCTTGGTTTTGACTTGGTTCTGTTCCCGTTACGAGTTCTGCCTGCCCCTCCTGTACTACGTTGCTATCTCGTGTATGACCCCTGGCCTTTGTCCTGACAATTCTCTGTTTACCCCTCCTGTACTGCGTTGCTATCTCGTGTATGACTCCTGGCTTATATTCTGACTATTCTCTGCTCGCCCCTTCGGTACTGCACCGTCCTCTCCCTGTATGACCCCCGTTTGTCTGACCTGAGTTTCCCTATTCACTAATCCAGGGTCCCTGTAGAGTCCTGAACTCACCTCCAGTAGCAGAATGTTAGGCCCCGCCCCTGTGGTCACATGATCACAGGTCCTTTTGCTTACTGCTACTCTCACCACGCTGCTCTGGTCCCTTCTGCCTGAGCCTCCCCTACGGCATCTGACCCTGGGCCCTTCCACAGTGTGGGTGAGTCACCCTGCTCAGCCGTGGCAGTTCGCTGGCCTGACAGGGTCGTTACACATACAGGGGAACATAAAAACTGACGCGTTTCGAGAGATCCAACCATTGCGGTGTTTGTGGGTGGAGTTGCATTGCAAGCCTCATCTGCTTAGGGTACCAAAATACCAAAAAAAGACGTGTTTAGGGAAAAAATCATAGTAGAAAGGCCCAAAATTACCAGTTTATAAACGTAAAATTCTTTTTATAAAAAAAATTGAAAAACTGCACAAAAGTATCACCACACCCTTATGACTTGTACCAAAAAAATCTGAAATTTTTCCCCTGTATGATGAGCATAGTAAAAAAAATAAACGCAATGACAAAATAAACTTTTTTGTTTGTTCCACCACCTAAAAAAACAAAAAGTTATCAAAAGGTATGTATTTGTGGTCTCTTTCCATTCAAAAAGAGACTAGTATTCGGCCTCACTTAGACATCAGTGATTTCTCTCCTGCACAAAAAAGTGGTCGAAAATTCATCAGTTTTTGATCAGAGTTTCAGAATTTACCATCAGTATTTCATCATGTATTTTGCACTTATGCAGAAGCAAAGTCAAAAAAGCAAATCTCCTCCTAATCATTTAAATTTTAATCACAGACAGCATATGGACTGTACACTGATGCCATTTGTGTTCAGCCTGTAATTTTCATGGACCTCTAGAGTTGTTTGGGTAATTTTGATCATGACACAGATCAAAAATCGACTTGTTGCCATAGTTTGCGTGAGCCCACATGGTCTGATTAATCAACACCTACATTGTTCACACATTTTGTCACGACACAGCTATCTGGTGACCTGGGACCAAGGTCTCCTTTCCTGTCCCTAACACTAGGGGGCGCCCTAGCTCGCCCTACTACTTGGGATACTTCTGAAGGTGAAGATGCCTTGGCCTCCGCCCTTGCCTTATCTTCTGAGTTAGCCATCCGTCTGTTCCCTTCCCCCACTCGGGGAAAAGGGGTGCCGTAGTACACCAACCCGACAAACGATAACGCAAACAAAGGTTAACAGAAAACTCCAGACATACAAAATATTCACTCACATATAACAGAGGAATGCACCGGGGTGTGAAGGTAGGGGAATAAACTATACATTCAAACCATGCAACAGTCACAGATAACTTCTCCAGCTCTCCTTTTCATTAGAACTCCTCTACCTCCATTAGCTATGCAGCAAGAAAGCTAGCGCTGACAAGAATTTCTATCAAAGCCCAGATTATAAAGGGAAAAGGAGTGGCTAACCAAGCTCAGCTATGCGCGCAGGGATTTCCAATATTTCCGATTAACCCCTGTTCTGCTAAAATGAATAAGCACATTTAAAATAAAGGAGAAGTGCTTCTTCTCAGCTCTGGAGAAGGAGCAATCAGACGCTGCGGTCTTCTGGCTCCACACTGTCGCGGTAACTCCGTGACACCTTTCTTGATGAGGGGATGTGCTGGAGTCAGATGCTCCAGATTCATGAAGAGATGCACGCCGGCTTGCGCCTCCGTGCGCTACACCAAAAATCTCAATCCAGTCAGGTATTGGTGTGAGATTTCTGGAGCAGGGAACATCACTGCTTGTCATGATTTAGACAAGCTGTGGCGTTATACCCTTGCCCCACCGCAGTTCTGCCTATATTTTCAAATGTGGGAGAAACAGGTGTAAAAACACCAAAAGTGGCGAAATTTAGGCACAACTCACAGATGCCTAAATTTTGAAACTTTTCAAAGCTTTTACACAAGAACTCTGGCATGAAAACTTTGTTTCACTAGGCCCACAGTCTGTAAAAAACATGAACATGTGAACAGCTCCATAGATTATAATGGATAGACGGATAAAACATGTACCTTGATTCATGGATGTCTGAATGAAGCCTTCTACATAGAATAAGTTACTGGAACAGCTGTTTTATCATGTCCTTAGTACCTCAAGTTAAATCTCTGAACATCTTAAAATTTATTAACGTATATTTATAACATTCTCTAAACAAAGCATATAATTTTACATGTTTTATACACATAAGTGCATAAATATCTACCTTAAAATGAATTAAAATTTTTACAAAAATGTTTGAGGATGTTATCTACATTAAAACATATACTTACAGCCACAGCAAGGGTTACAGAATCCAGCTCAATTTTACCTAAATGTCCACAGAATATAGAGCTCACAATAATCAGAAGATACACCATCAGCTGGGATAAGAACTATAGGAAAACAAAATATAAACATATATTGTATGTGTATAACAGCGTGTTGTATGACATACATTGAGGTCAATATTTTATGACACTAAAAGAAAGCACAAAAAGTTTTCTTAAGGTAGTACTTCAGAACTCAATGTAGATGCCAGCACTACTTTAAATGATGCTACAGACTTTAACCAAAGTGTCTCTGTTCCAAACACACAAAAGCAAGGAAGAGGGCCTACCGGAGGATCCTCCGGTGCTCTGCTGGGCCAGTCCAACACTGTTCACGCCCCCTCCTCATCTGTGTTCGATGTGAATATTCACAAAGCTTCACTCACATATAGAGACTGCAGACTTGTAGCTTAAGACTGGACAACCCCTTTAATGATTCTTGCCCATTGTGTTTTAATAGGGGCTTGTGTTGCATGCAGTAATATTGTAAAACGACCAAAACTCTGATACTTTAGGAAATTGATTCAGGGAAGTGTATAACCATACAATGCAATATGGAGTATGGTTCTACCTGTATAAAAATGTTCTCGAGGTCTCTAAATGACTTACACAATGAGAAGATTTGGCATTTATTTGGTAAGCTGGGAGATTTTGATTATAACTAAAAATAACTTTACTAATCACATTCTCATTTGGACCTAAAGAGGGGAATGATCTGAAGAACCTGGAGAAGTTAAAGTCAAATATGCTTCAGTGATACCTTTTTTTGTGCCATCTAAAAGTAGATTTCATAGTTTTCAAAGAAATGGAAATATGCTTTCTTTTAAACTCTTTTTATTGAAAGATTCCACAAAATAGGATAACAAACGTATGACAATACAGTATAAAGTCAAAATAATCCAAGTAATAACTGTTCACAGTGATATAACTATAATATCACACTTTCAATAATAAAATAAACAAACAAAACAAATGAAGCATGGTATTCAACACAATGCATTTTACCAAACATTGCAACTCCTGTATAGGAGTTTTAAGCTTGCACCAGGTCAGATTAAAATGGACACACATTCCCAAGGCTACACAAACCAACACCTTTATAGCCTGGAAGGGATACACATCAGGGACTATATTGCGAGATCGAGGAGACCATAGCATTAGGAGCCAAGTGCATCAAGGGCAAATTACACCACCTTTCCCAAATGTTATGGAACGTCTGGGGACATCCTCTGTTTCTATACAATATGTTCTCATAAGGAATTATATCATTCACTAATTTCTTCCACTGATTAATCAAAGGGAATTCCCCCCCCCATCCATCTCAACGCCACTGCCTCCCTAGGCCTGAATAGAACCTCCCGGGGGGAGCGCAGCTGATCGCAGCCGGGTGTCAGCTGATTATCACAGCTGACACCCGGCACTATGTGCCAGGAGCGGTCACGGACCGCTCCCGGCAGATTAACCCCTGGCACACTGCGATCAAAGATGATCGTAGTGTTCCAGCGATATAGGGAAGCATCACGCAGGGAGGGGGGCTCCCTGTGTGCTTCCCTGAGACCCTCAGAACAGCGCGATGAATCACACTGTTCCGAGGGAACCACCTCCCTGCAGGACGCCAGATCCCAGATGGCCACGGGGTTCTTCTTGGTCCTGCAGGGAGGCGGCTTCCTCAGTGCCTGCTGAGAGCAGCCGCTGAGAAAGCCTGCAGCAGTGCCAGTGAGATCGCTGGTCTGACAGAATGCTGTGCACACTGTCAGACCAGCGATCTGATGTTATTCAGTGATGTCCCACCCTGGGACAAAGTAAAAAAGTTAAAAAAAATAAAAATAACGTAAAAAAAAATTCATAAATAAAGAAAAAAAAATATTCCCCAATAAATTCCTTTCTTTATGTAAATAAAAAAAAGCAATAAAAGTACACATATTTAGTATTGTCGTGTCCATAACGACCCGCCCTATAAACCTGTCTCATTAGTTAATCCCTATAGTGAACCCCTAAAAAAAAAAAGGCTAAAAATCAATGATTTATCATCATACCGCCGAACAAAAAGTGGAATAACACGCGATCAAAAAGACGCATATAAATAAACATGATACCGCTGAAAACGTCATCTTGTCCCGCAAAAAACAAGCCACCATACAGCATCTTCAGCGAAATAATAAAAAAAGTTATAGCTTGCAGAATAAAGCGATGCAAAATAAAAATGTTTTATATATAATTGTTTTTATTTTATAAAAGCGCCAAAACATAAAAAAATGATACAAATGAGGTATCGCTGTAATCGTACTAACCCGAAGAATAAAACTGCTTTATCAATTTTACCACACGCGGAATGGTATAAACGCCCCCCCACAAAAGAAATTCATGAATTGCTGGTTTTTGTTCATTCTGCCTCCCAAAAATCGTAATAAAAAGCGATAAAAAAATGTCATGTGCCCAAAAATGGTACCAATAAAAACGTTACCTCGTCTCGCAAAAAATAAGATCTCACATGACTCTGTGGGCCAAAATAAGAAAAAATAATAGCTCTCAAAATGTGATGATGCAAAAACTATTTTTTGCAATAAAAAGTGTCTTTTAGCGTGTGACAGCTGCCAATCATAAAAAACCCGCTATAAATAGTAAATAAAAAAACCCTTTACCACCCCCTTAGTTAGGGAAAAATAATACAATTAAAAAAATGTATTTATTTCCATTTTCCCATTAGGGTTAAGGTTGGGGCTAAAGTTAGGGTTAGAGTTGGGGCTAAAGTTAGGGTTAGGGTTGGGACTAGAGTTACAGGTGTGTTAGGGTTAGGTTTGTGGTTAGAGTTATGATTAGGGTTGGGATTAGGGTTAGGGGTGTGTTGGGGTTAGGGTTGGAGTTAGAATTGGGGGGTTTCCACTGTTTAGGCACATCAGGGGCTCTCCAAACGTGACATGGCATCTGATCTCAATTCCAGCCAATTCGGCGTTGAAAAGTCAAACGGTGCTCCTTCCCTTCTGAGCTCTGCCATGTGCCCAAACAGTATTTTACCCCCACATGTGGGGTATCAGCGTACTCAGGACAAATTGCACAATAAATCTTGGGGTCCAATTTCTTCTGTTACCCTTGGGAAAATAAAAAATTGAGGGTAAAAATATCATTTTTTATGGAAAAAATATGATTTTTTATTTTTATGGCTCTTTGTTATAAACTTCTGTGAAGCACTTGGGGGTTCAAAGTTCTCACCACACATCTAGATAAGTTCCTTTAGGGGTCTATTTTTCAAAATGGTGTCACTTGTAGGGGGTTTCCACTGTTTAGGCACATCAGGGGCTCTCCAAACGCGACATGACACCGGCAGACCATTCCATCAAAGTCTGCAATGCAAAACGTCACTACTTCACTTCCGAGCCCCGACGTGTGTCCATACAGTAGTTTTCTCCCACACATAGGGTATCAGCGTACTCAGGACAAATTGGACAACAACTTTTGGGGTCCAATTTCTCCTGTTACCCTTAAGAACATAAAAAACTGGGACTAAAAGATCATGTTTGTGGAAAAAGTAAGATTTTTTTATTTTCACGCCCGGGCGTTATAAACTTCTGTGAAGCACTTGGGGGTTCAAAGTTCTCACCACACATCTAGCTAAGTTCCTTTGGGGGTCTATTTTCCAAAATGGGGTCACTTGTGGGGGGTTTCCACTGTTTAGGCACATCAGGGGCTCTCCAAACGCAACATGGCATACAGCCAATTCTGCGTTGAAAAAGTCAAATTGCACTCCTTCCCTTCTGAGATCTGCCATGCACCCAAACAGTGGTTTACCCCCACATATTGGGTATCAGCGTACTCAGGACAAATTGCACAATAACTTTTGAGGTGTTTTTTACCCTTGGGAAAAAAAAATTGGTGTGAAAAGATCATTTTTGTGGAAAAAATTTGATTTTTTAATTTTACGGATCTGCGTTATAAACTTGTGTGAAGCACTTGGGGGTTAAAAGTGCTCCACACAGATCTACATAAGTTCCTTAGGGGGTCTAATTTCTAAAATGGGGTCACTTGTGGGGGATTCTCACTGTTTAGGCACATCAGGGGCTATCCAAATGCGACATGGCGTCCAATCTCGATTGCAGCCAATTTTGGTTTGAGAAAGTCAAATGGTGCTCTTTCCCTTCCGAGCTCTGCCGTGTTCCCAAACAGTGGTCCCCCCACATATGGGGTATCAGCGTACTCAGGACAAATTGGACAACAACTTTTATAGTCCAATTTCTCATTTTACCCTTGGGAAAATAAAAAATTGGTGACTTAAATATCATTTTTGTGGGAAAAAAATAGGATTTTTTATTTTCATTTTTTATTTTCATGCCCAGGCATTATAAACTTGTGCAAAGCACTTGGGGGTTCAAAGTGCTCAACACAGATCTAGATAAGTTCCTTAGGGGTTTAGTTTAAAAAATGGGGTTACTTGTGGGGGGTTTCCACTGTTTAGGCACATCAGGGACTACATTCCAAAACGTCATTACTTCCATTCCGAGCCCTGAAGTGTGCCCAAACAGTATTTCTTCCCCACATATGGGATGTCAGTGTACTCAGGACAAATTGGACAACAACTTTTGGGGTCCAATTTCCTTGGGAAAAATCAAAAATTGAGGACTAAAAAAACATTTTTGTGGAAATTGTTTTTTTTTCACACCCAGTCATTATAAACTTTAGTGAAACACTTGGGGGTTCAAAGTGCTCACAACAGATCTAGATAAGTTCCTTAGGGGGTCTAGTATCCAAAATGGTGTCACTTGTGGGGGTCTCCACTGTTTAGGCACATCAGGGGCTCTCCAAATGCGACATGGCGTACAATCTCAATTCCAGCCAATTTTGGTTTGAAAAAGTCAAACGGCGCTCCTTCCCTTACGAACCCTGCCGTGCGCCCAGACAGTGGTTTTACCCCACATATGGGGTATCGGCGTACTCAGGAGAAATTGCACAACAACTTTTTCTGTCCATTTTCTCCTTTAACCCTTGTTAAAATAAAAAATTGTAAAAGATAATTTTGGTGACTAAAAAGTTAAATGTTCATTGTTGTGAATGTTTTAGAAATTAATTCTGAGCAGAAGCTCCCTCTGGTGGTTACAAACAGTACTGAACCATTCAATGAGGATTGGCAATCAGGAATCACAGACTGGCTGGATATAAGGGAGGTTCCCTCCCATCATGGTTGCCGGTGATCAATTGTTCTTGTCTCAACGTTGTTTCCTGGTTCACTTGGAAGCTTGCTGAGTCTTGCCTCTTCTCCTGCTCTCAGATAAGATATTTTCTGTTTTTTGTTTTTGTGCTTACCATTTGCATATTTCTCTGCATTTCTGTGAGGTTAGCCAGGTTCCCCCCCCCCCCCCGGAGGGCTTGGGCTCCTCTCAGTTCCTCTGGAGCCACTGTTATTTGTTCATTTGCCTTTTCCAGTTTTTTCAGTGGCTGCGGCTTAGTTTTGTTACACCAGAGAACTAATTTAGGTGGTGGAGGTCGTGTGATCTCAGGTGATTTTGCAATTAGTAGCGTTGGCATTTTTTAGGGTTATTGTGGATTGCAGTGAGTATCCTTCCTATCCTTTTCTGTCTAGGCAGATTGGGCCCCAACGTTTGCTCATACTATTTTCTGTCTGTGTCTGTATTTCCTCTTGTCTAACTGCCATTACATGTTTGGGGGCTTCCTATGTTCTTTGGGGATCTGCTCCGGGGCAGATAGCTTTCCTCTTTCTATCTTTAGGTGTAGTTAACCTCTAAGGCTGTGAGAGGCGTCTAGGACCAACGTAGGAACGCTCCACGGCTGCCTTTAGTCGTGGTGGTTAGTCAGGGTACTGCAATCCAGTAGATTCCAACCTCTCTGGTGTATTGTCGTTTTTGCCTGCTCTCCTCAGCTACCAAATCATAACAGTTAATTTTTTCCTTCCAAGTTGCTTCAGCTCCTGTGAAGCACCTGAAGGGTTAATAAACTTCTTGAATGTGGTTTTGAGTACCTTGAGGGTTGCAGTTTTTAGAATGGTGTCACTTTTGGGTATTTTCTGCCATATAGACCCTTCAAAGTGACTTCAAATGTGAGGTGGTCCCTAAAAAAATGGTTTTGTACAATTTGTTGTAAAAATGAGAAATCGCTGGTCAACTTTTAACCCTTATAACTTCGTCACAAAAAAAATTTGGTTTCAAAATTGTGCTGATGTAAAGTAGACATCTGGGAAATGTTATTTATTAACTATTTTGTGTGACATATTTCACTGTTTTAAGGGAATAAAAATTGAAATTTTCAAAATTTTTGCCATATTTCCATTTTTTTCATAAATAAACGCAAGTTATATTTATAATTATATTTATCATGAAGTACAATATGTCACGAGAAAACAATCTCAGAATCGTGAAGATCCATTGAAGCGTTCCAGAGTTATAGCCTCAAAGAGACAGTGGTCAGAATTGTAAAAATTGGCCCTGTCATTAACGTACAAACCACCCTTGGGGATTAAGGGGTTAATCCAATTCTGTCCGCAACAGATAGGGGAAGTCGGGACCATATCTCAAACTTTTTCCTCACTATATCTCCCAAGGAGTATATATTATCTTTAAGGTCACCGATCGGGTTTTGATTAATTCTGATATTGAAATATTTAAATTTTTGTACTACCTGTAAACCACATAGCACAGGTACGGTTATGTTATCTACTAGAGGCATAATCACCGATTTGCTCCAATTGATTTTAAGACCCGACAGTTCTCCAAAACTATTAATAAGGTCAATTGCCCTTGGCAGAGATTGATCTATTTTACCCAGAAAGAGTACTAGATCATCAGCATACAGTCCCACTTTAACCATCCTAGAGTTTATATTAATTCCCTCCACCACAACATCTTGTCTAATCCCCAGTGCAATTGGCTTAATCGCAAGAGCAAAAAGCATTGGGGATAGTGGGTAGCCCTGTCTAGTTCCCCTGCCTAGATCAAAATAATCCGATAATAAGCCATTAACAAGGATATTAGCTCTGGGCCTATGATAGAGTAGCTTGATCCACTTACGAAATTTATCCGAGAAACCAAATTTCAGAAGCACTCGCTGCAAAAATCTCCATTCCATTGAATCAAAAGCCTTTGCAGTATCTAAAGAGGCTATCGCCCAAGGTTTCTTGTATTTATATCCTATCTGCGTTAGAACCTGCTCCCTTCTGATATTAGAGGAGGTGGAACTTCTGGCATAAAGCTTAGTATTACTGCTTTAAGCCTATTAGCAATAAGTTTAGTGAGTATTTAATAGTCTGTATTAAGCAGAGATATGGGACGGTAAGATCCACACTCCTCAACAGTTTTATCTGGCATTGGAATTACCACTATAGTGGCATCACAAAAGGATTGGGGAGCAAGTGTCCAGCAAGTGCCTCGGAAAGGGTCTGCCACAGAACCGGTCCTATCTGATCTATTTATGTTTTATATAGTTCTATGCCATCAGGGCCCAGAGTTTTCCCATTAGAGAGAGACATGGCTGCTTCCCGAATCTCCTCCAACTTGATATCTCTATCCAAGAACATCCGATCCTCATCAGAAAGTCTGGAAAACTATATGGTCTAAGTATTCGTCAATTTCTTCTATAGTATGATTCAGTTGAGAGTCATATAACTCTCTAAAATATTCTTCGAATCTGTTTGCAATTTGGTCAGATTTAAGTAGCGGGGTTCCCTCCCTAGTATTAATGGCCAGAATAGATGGAGACATTTGATTTTGTTGGACTATATATGCTAAGAATTTACTCAACTGGTTACCCAATTCAAAGTAAGTCTTTTTAGAGAAAAAAAGTTTTCTCCGGGCTTTTTCCTGCAAATGCAGCAGATATTCCCTCCCCTTCCCAAGTCATCTATGCAATGAATTATCAGAGGGGTTATTGTTATATTCCACTTCCAACAATTTACACTCCTCAGCAAACCTATGGGATTCTTCTTTAATATATGAAATCGTGGATCTAATACACCCTCTCAAGTATGCTTTAAGTGTATCCCACACCATCTATCAGGGAAATCAGCGTGGTCTGTTATAAATACCTTTAGTTGGTCTGTTATTCTATCTTGTTCTCCTATGAGGGCTAGCCAAAATGGGTGTATGAGGAATCTTTTGGGTCAGGGCCTTCTAAACAAAAACACATCACCGATGGAGCATGATCTGATATCGCCTTAGGAAGGTACTCAATTTCACTCAAATCTGATAGTACAGCATGATTTCCAAATGCATGATCAGTTCTGGATAAACAGCGAGCAGCTGACGTGTAGCAGGAAAATTCTTTCTTAAAAGGATGTTGTTGTCTCCACAAATCAACCCAGCCCATCTCTGTTATAAAAGACTCCAGCATAGTAGTGTCTTGGTTACTAGGCCTAACGTTTGCAGCACTCAATTTATCTAAATGGGTGTTAAAAATCATATTAAAGTCACCTATGCATAACATCTTAGTATCAGGATACTGTGATACAAAAATCGCAGCCTGCTGGAGTATTTCCATTTTGGCCGGTGGTGGGTTATAAATATTAAGCAGCACATAAGGCACCATATCTATGAATGCATAAATAAAGATAAATCTACCTTCTGGGTCTCTTTTCACCATTTAAGCCGACCACCGCAAGGACCTATGGATCATAATGACCACTCCACTAGAGTAGAACGTATGTGTAGCATGTTTCTGCCATTGTATCCGAGGTTTATTCATTCTAGATGTAGTGTCTGGTGTTAGGTGAGTTTGTTGGAGGCAGATGATCTGCGCTTGTGTTTTACGTATTTGAGAGAACACCATATTTAGTTTCTTAGCAGTCCCCAGTCCCCTTATGGTCCAAGAAAGGAGTTTAAGTGATGCCATGTAAACTCCGTAAAAAATTATTGCACAAAATAATAGTCCCTTCTATAGCCGTCAGCTCCATCACATACAAATCATTCCTGGACAATAAAGTATAGGTGCAACATTGGTCCTTAACTATATTTCTAATCAAAAAAAGAAACATTAACCAATAATGGTCATAAAAGTACAAGAAATGCCCATGAACTTCTTCAAAATGAAGCATAGGCATAATTAGAATTCTCATACTCCCATCCACCAATCCGAACCACCAATAGCAAATATATTGGATCTATCGCATACTTTTAAAATAAAGTCCTTAATTTCCCCTCTCCCAGTACGGCACACACACAAAACTATTGGTCCGATCACCCAGTTTTTACTTGACTTTAAGGGTAACCGAGTTTCTAGACCTGGAAGGGTGACGCTAGCATCCCAGAAATAAACGCCCTACCACTCCTCCATTGCCAATTCTTCTATGAGCCTCCCAAGGAACAGGAGCTTGAGTGGTCATATGTCCAGCACATCACCACGTTCCAACAAAGTAGTATGTCCAGAAAAGGGGGGGTGGACGCAACAACATCAATTTAACCAAAATATTAGTCTTTCAACAATC
>JARQOD010000002.1:295776214-296138129 GCA_033576555.1 Oophaga sylvatica
ATACTCCAATGCCCTGACTATGGTGGATCACTACTCCAGGTTCCTGGTGGTCGCCCCTGTCAAAGATCTTACGGCAGAGACAGCAGCAAAGATGTTCCAAGCATACTTCTGCAGACCCCATGGATACCCTGACCAAGGCCCAGCCTTCGAGGCAGAGTTGTTCAAAGAGTTCTGCCATCTGTACGGATGTAAAAAGATAAAAAACCACACCGTACCATCCACAAACCAATGGTCTCTGTGAAAAGATGAACAACATCGTCATCGACCTGCTGAAGACCTTGCCACTTAAGAAGAGAAATCAATGGCCAGACCTACTACCTGACCTGGTAGATTTGTACAATCACATACCTGTGAGTTCCACCAATTGCACCCCAGTTTATCTCATGTGGGCAAGACCAGGAAAGCTGCCCATGGATCTTGAGCTTGGTGTTGTAGAACCAGAAGCAGATGCGACCACTGAGGACTGGAACATGACCAGACAGGAGCAGTACAGAAAAGTACAGGCCTGCATCGATGATAGTCTCACTCGGGTGAGAGACAAGCAAGAGACTCACTACAACAAACCTGCACCCGCAGAACCCTTCACACCTGATGAAGTCGTGCTGAAAAGAAAGAGGAAAACTCACAAACTCGACGACCAGTGGGAGAGAGAGCCCTACACTGTGTTGAATTCAAAGTTTGATAACAGGAAAACATGTTTGATCAGCAAAGATGGAGGGAGAACGACTGCAACTGTATCTAGGGACCACCTGAAGTTGTGTCCAGATCTGCTAAAGCCCCAAGAAGTGCCTTTCATCACCTCGGAGGAACCTGAAGAAGCAGTAATACATACTGAGTTGGGAGACTTTCCGGCAGATTGGCCTTGAATCGGAGAAGCAGTCATAATCCCAGTACTCCAATTCTTCCAACAGCCAGAAGAACCTCTACAGCAAGTTGAAACTGTAAGTGCTGCAGAAGAGCCTAGTGCCACCGAAGAGCCTGCTCAAGAAGAATCCCAGGAAGAAGGATCCCCTGCAGAAACAGAGCCAGATGGCCCAGCCCATGGTACACCTGCCAGTCCCGTAGAGAGGTTAAGGCAATTTTACAACTCACTCGCACGTAGAGCAGACAGGGTAACTGATACCTCACAGACCATAGCACAACGCAGATCAATACGTAGTACAAGAGATCTAACTCTGCTAGGTACAGAGAATAGTTAAACCTCTGACAGATGTAGATAGTTACCCTGGGGTATTGTATATTACTGTATTATCTTGTTATTTCCATTGTGTTCATTGACATACCTGCTTACTAATTTATATTTTCCCCCTTATGGACAATCCAAGTGATATGGACACTTGCTCATTTGCTTTTCTACTACCCTTTGGGTAACCAAGGACTCAGTGGCTGAGGACTATGTGCAGCCCAAATACTTTAAGTGTATATAGTTGTACTCCTCAAGTGCTTCTCTTTGAGTAACCTTTCCGAAAGAGACTTGGACTTTCTGGTTGCTCATTTTCTTACTGCTTTTGCAATGTACATACAGTGCAGACCAAAAGTTTGGACACACCTTCTCATTCAAAGATTTTTCTGTATTTTCATGACTATGAAAATTGTAGAATCACACTGAAGGCATCAAAACTATGAATTAACACATGTGGAATTATACATTACACTTTACAAAAAAGTGTGAAACAACTGAAAATATGTCTTATATTCTAGGTTCTTCAAAGTAGCCACCTTTTGCTTGATTACTGCTTTGCACACAAAAAAGGTGAACGGATGGACTCTACATGCCTAGTTCCCACCGTGAAGCATGGATGAGGTGGTGTGATGGTGTGGGGGTGCTTTGCTGGTGACACTGTTGGGGATTATTCAAAATTGAAGCGGTGAGCGGTCCAGCTCACCCCAAACCATCTCGATTGAATTCAGGTCTGGTGACTGTGGATGCCAGGTCATCTGGCATAGCACCCCAACACTCTCCTTCTTGGTCAAATAGCCCTTACACAACCTGGAGGTGTGTTTGGGGTCATTGCCCTGTTGAAAAATAAATGATGGTCCAACTAAACGCAAACCGGATGGAATAGCATGCTGCTGCAAGATGCTGTGGTAGCCATGCTGGTTCAGTATGCCTTCAATTTGGAATAAATCGCCAACAGTGTCACCAGCAAAGCACCCCCACACCATCACACCTCCTCCTCCATGCTTCACGGTGGGTACCAGGCATGTAGAGTCCATCCGTTCACCTTTTCTGCGTGCAAAGCAGTAATCAAAGAAAAAGGTGGCTACTTTGAAGAACCTAAAATATAAGACATATTTTCAGTTGTTTCACACTTTTTTGTAAAGTGTAATGTATAATTACACATGTGTTAATTCATAGTTTTGATGCCTTCAGGGTGATTCTACAATTTTCACAGTCATGAAAATACAGAAAAATCGTTGAATGAGAAGGTGTGTCCAAACTTTTGGTCTGTACTGTATATATATATCGTTATTCACCTTTTATGCAACGTTCAAGTGTCCTCACCTCCCATAAATGGAAGATTGTTTATTGTTTATTGTTATGTTTGGAACAAAAATGTACTTCAGCCCGGGGAATGTGGAGCCCAGCTGCGCTTGGTGCCACAAATCCTAGAAGGGTGCACTAAAGGATTCATCCACAAGAGGCCCTCAGAGCATTCACACACCTTCTCCCTTCCTCAGACCACCAGAGGGAGCCTGTATAGGTAGAAAAAAAGGAGGGAGAAGGCAGGAAGTCAGCACACTCTAGAGAGGACACTCTAGGAACAGTGCAGTTCGCTCTAGCTGAGAACACTCTGAGACACTGAAACAGGTCAGTCTGCAGTGTGAGACTCACTCAGCTTAAGTCAGCGAGCTAGGAGCGTGCCAACGCTCTAGAGAGCGGCAGAAGAGGCAGCCAGCTAACTGCCAGTGTGTATAGCCTAGTGAGGGCCCGAGTAGGCCGAAGGCTAGAGGAGAGAGTAGCAAGGGGGCAGAGGAGCCTTACCAGCTCACCCCAGAAAGCACATACCGGACACCAGGTCCGAGCTTACAGGGATCTCTACGACCCCGTAGAAGACAACCGGAATTCCTGGAGGACTACAGGTCCCAGGAGCACCCAAGAGCCGATACATAACAGAGCCAGGGGAAACAGAGACCCTACAAGCAGGGAGTGTGTACTCCAGGAGAAGGCCCTACCACAAAGTCAGCCGGTGCAGGACAGAGACAAAGTTAGGCCTAGCTACAGGAAGGTCAGAAACTGTTCCTGCACTAACTCCAGTAAAGGTACAGAAGTGACTTGTGTGTTCTCCCATTCTTGTTCTTACCCAGCTGGGTTCCCTCTGTCCTGCATCCCTACATTTATGCTGCCCTGAAGGCCCGCTCCACCTGTGGGGAGCGATGCCATCTAAGCTGCCACAACATCGGCCTCAGTGGACTGCTGCAGCGCTGGTGATCCTCACCAGACACCACAGGTGACGTCACGATTCACTTACATTATCCCCTGTAAATATCTCCCTTTTTCAGAGTGAGCGCCCAGGGCCACGGACCGAGCCGTGGCCACCGTGACATCCCCCATAGAGATCAACGGGCTCGGGTCCGAGTACCCCACAGCCCTGGCGAGCGGCTCATATGGGCATTCCAAGTATAGGAGACCCAATCCTTTAAACTGGGAAGACATTTTCCAGAGGCTATCCTCCACATCTCTTCAGACACCATCACTGGAAAACGAGGGTGAATGTGATAAGTGAGGCAACAGACACTATATTTTTTTGCAAGGGTGTTTATGATGTCCGTAAAAAAAATATTTACACAGTAGGTTGATGTGTACCCCAGGGGAAAATGTTTGTCAGCCCATACACTTAGGGTCCCATCACACTCTTCAATGTCCCAGCGATCCTACCAACGATGCGACCTGGATGGGATCGCTGGGACATCGTTAGCTGATCGCTGGTGAGCTGTCACATGGGCAGACTCACCAGCGATCAGGACCAGCGAGCACGCTGGTATCCAGTGTACACATCGGGTAACTAAGGGCTGCGTGGCGCCTAGTTACCCGATATGTACCCTGGATACCGGCTCCCAGCTTTTGCTGTAGAGCGCTGGGAGCTGGTATCCAGTGTACACATCAGGTAACTAAGGGCTGCGCGGCGCCTAGTTACCCGATATGTACCCTGGATACCGGCTCCCAGCGCTCTACAGCAGAAGCTGGGAGCCAGTATCCAGGGTTCATATCGGGTAACTAGGCACCGCGCAGCCCTTAGTTACCCGATGTGTACATTGGATAACAGCTCGCTGATCGTTGGTCTCCCGCTGTCACACGCAGCGATACGCGCTGGCCAGCGGGACACCAACGATGAAAAAATGGTCCAGGCCATTCGACAATGATCAGCGATACCCAGCAGGGGGGCTGGTCGTCGCTGCGTGTCACACTAAGCGAGATCCCTGGATAGGTCGCTGTTGCGTCATAAAATCGGTGACGCTTCAGCAATCTCACTAGCAATCTCGCTTAGTGTGACAGGGGCTTTAGTGTATGGGCATTCCAAGTATAAGAGACCTGGGAAGACATTTTTCGTAGGCCATCCTCCACATCTCTTCAGACACAGCCACTAGTGTTGTGAATACCTTGGAGGCGACTTCTGAGCTGGGGCTCCCTCCGGTATTTGCTGAGGGTAATGAACTAATTACTGAATGGCCTTCGGCTGGCTCTGAATGGTATGATATAAGTGACCTGAGTTCCCATCTGCCTTGCCGGTAATCAATTGTTCCTCCTGCTCTTGCTTGGAGCACACCTTGCTTTCCTGCTGTCATTCAGATAAGTGTTTTGCTTTTTTTCCTCTGTTGGATTTTCACTGCTAGTTTGCTGCTTGCAGTGGACTGCAGACTGGTCCCCTTTTGGGGTCTTGTGCTGCAATTGTGCTCATTGTGTGTTTGCATTTTTGCTTTGTTCCTTTGTCACTTTTTATTTGCTGTGTCACTATGTGTTACACCAGAGATCTGATTTAGGTGGTAGAGATCGTGTGATCTCTGGTTTTTTGTTAATCAGAAGTGTTGGTATTTTTGTCAGGGTTTTTTTGGGTTGCAGTCAGAATTCTTTCCTATACTTTTCTATCTAGACAGATTGGGCCCCATCGTTTGCTCATTCTATTTTCTGTCTGTGTCCGTGTTTTCTTCTTGTCTAACATTACATGTTCGGGGGCTTCCTTTTTCTTTGGGGATTCTGCTCCAGGGCAGATAGAATTCATCTTTCTGCTTTTAGGTGTAGCTATCTCTCCGGCTGTGATGAGGCGTCTAGGATCACCGTAGGTACGCTCCACGGCTACTTCTAGTGTGGCGGTTAGTTTAGGTTACTGCAATCCAATAGTTTCCAGCCTCTCTGGTGTATTGCTACTTTGGCTATTTTTTGCAGTTTCTCCTCAGCTACCGAAACATAACACACTAGGACACAAGGGTGAATGTGTTCCGTGATGCAACAGCCACTATATTGTTTTGCAAGGGTGTTTATGATGTCCGTACAAAAAATATTTACACAGTAGGTTGATGTGTCCCCTCCCAGGGGAAAATGTTTATCAGACCATACACTTAATGTGTGGGCATTCCAAGTATAGGAGACCTGCTCCTTTAAACTGTGAAGACATTTTCCGGAGGTCATCCTCCACGTCTCTTCAGACACCACCACTAGAACACGAAGGTGAACGTGTTCCATGATGTGACAGCCACTATATTTTTTTGCAAGGGTGTTTATGATGTCCGTGAAAAAAATATTTACACAGTAGGTTTATGTGTACCCCCCCAGGGGAAAATGTTTGTCAGCCCATACACTTAGTGTATGGGCATTCCAAATATAGGAGACCTGCTCCTTTAAACTGTGAAGAAATTTTCCGCAGGCCATCCTCCACGTCTCTTCCGACACCACCACTAGATGACCAGGATGAACATGTTCCATGATGCAACAGCCATGTAATATTTTTGAAGGGTGTTTCTGATGCCCGTAACAAAAATGTTGAGACAGTATGTTGATGTGTACCCCCCCACGGGGAATTGTTTGCCAGTCCATTCACTTACTGTATGGGCATTACAAGTATAGGAGACCCGCTCCTTTGGAATGGAAACAGATTTTTAGGAGGACTTCCTCCACGTCTCTTTCAAGTGGTATTGGGGTGCGTCCAAATTTGGGGCAGGCCTTGCATTCACTGCATAGGCAAACAGTATGGGAGACCCACTTCCTAATAATGTGAACTTTGTTGGTTGTTCATCTTGAACAGTGCAATTCTCCATTGACAGGTTCTTCAGCTTGAACATTGCAATTCTCCACTGCTGGTTCTTCAGGCTCAACACTGAAATTCTCCACTGCTGGGTGTTCTTCCTCACCACTGCAATGCTACAATGCAGGTTCTTCGGGCTCAACATTGCAATTCTCCACTGCTGATTCTTCAGCCTCAACACTGCAATTGTCCACTACAGGTTCTTCTGGCTCAACACTGAAATGATCCACTGCTGGGTGTTTTTCCTCAGCACTGCAATGCTACAATAAAGGTTCTTCAGCCTTAACACTGCAATGCTCCATTTCTGGGTCTTTAGCCTCAACACTGCAATTGTCCACTGCTGGGTCTTTAGCCTCAACACTGCAACTATCCACTGCAGGTTCTTCAGGCTCACCACTGCAAATCACCAATGCAGGTTCTTCAGCCTCAACAATGCAATTCTCAACTGCTGGTCCTTCAGCCTCAACACTGACATTCAACAATGCAGGTTCTTCAGCCTAAACAATGCAATGCTCCACTGCCAGGTGTTCTTTAGCCTCAACACTGCAATTCTCCACTTCAGTTTCTTCAGCCTCAACACTGAAATTCTCCACTGCAGGTTTCCAGACTCAACACTGACATTCTCCACTGCTGGATCTTCATGCTCAACACTGACATTCTCCAATGCAGGTTCTTCAGGCTCAACAATTCACTGCGTAGCCAAACAATATGGAAGTACCAAATTAAAAGGAACAATGCTTTCAGGTGGCCATCCAGTACATTGGTTCAAAGTGTTATTGGGGTGCGAGTAACGTTGGGGCAGGGCAGGCCTTGCTTTCAATGCCTAGGCAAACAGTATGGCTGTACAAAATAAAGCTTAATGGAAACTTTAGTTTGATGTGGCCATCCAGTACGTTGCTTCAAAGGGTTATTTGGGTGCATGTAACGTTGGGGCAAGGCAGGCCTTGCATTCAATGCCTAGGCAACCAGTATGGCAGTACCAAAAGAATAATGTGAACTTTGGTTTCATGTGGCCATCCAGTACGTGGGTTCAAAGGCTTATTGGGGTGTGTGTAACTTTGGGACAGGGCAAACCGTACATTCAATACATAGTCAAACAGTATGGCAGTACCAAAGAAAGCTTAATGAGAACTTTGGTTTAATGTGGCCATCCAGTACGTGGGTTCAAAGGCTTATTGGGGTGCTTGTAACTTTGGGACAGGGCAGGCATTGTATTCAATGCATAGGCAAAAAGTATTGGAGTACCAAATGTATACTTGGAACTTTGGTTGCATGTGGTCATCCATGACGTCTGTTCAAAGGTTTGTTGGGGTGCGTCCCAATTTTGGGCAGCCCTGCCACTCACTGCATACACAATAACAGTATAAGGGATCCACTGTTTAATAATGGGAACAACACAGCATAGCCAGCTGATGGCTCTCTAAGAAAAGTGAGGGCCCACTGCTGGCACTATAAAAATAGACTTTGTGACTTTTAGAGCCCCTCCTTCATAAATGAAACAGGTTGTGTCTGATGATGTGTTACACACTACATGGCCAAATAAGGTTTTAAAATGTTAAAATGACATTTCACAGTGAATGCATCTTGGTTGAAAGCAATGGTAAAGTTGAAAAACGTATCAAAAACGCTATGTGTGAACATAGCCTAAGCAGTGGAGGAACATTTTTGTTTTGGGTTATTTATTTTGCCTTACATACAAATCAGTACCCTGGAAAGGATGTTATTTAACATATTTCCCAGGAAACTCCATTTGGTATTGTTTTTGTATTTTTTTGTGTGCCTGTAAAAGTGGCGTAAGACTCTGACAACATTGTTCCAGGAGTATTCCCATGATGTTCCCATGTAATTTGAGCACTCTTTCCATCAATTTCAGATGTTTGTAGACCCTAAAAGGACCCCCGGGGGGCGTTGTGGCAAAAATGCCCGGTTTTCCTTTATACTTACATTGGGCTCATTGCTCGGGTCGAGTACCTGAGCATTTCAATTTGCTCAACCCGAGCAACGAGCACGCGAGCATTTTAGTGCTCGCTCATCACTAATGATCTGTGGTTAGATCTCCAAGATGTTTAGAAGAACCTCCCAGTTGAATTCCTCCAACAACTGTGCTAAAGAAGAATTGGTGCTGTTTTGAAGGCAGAGAGGGTTCACCCCAAATATAGATTTGAATTACCGTATATACTCGTGTATAAGACGACCCGTGTATAAGCCGACCCCCCTAATTTTGCCACAAAAAACTGGGAAAAATTATTGACTCATGTATAAGCCGGGTGTATAAACTGCCCTCCTGCTCTGTGCTGCCCCCGTCCTGCTCCTTGCTCCCCCATCCAGCTCTGTGCTCCCCCATTCTCCTCTGTACTCCCCCCTCCTGCTCCGTCCTCCGCTGTGCCCTCCATCCTCCCCTGTCCTGCTCCATGCTTCCCCCGTCCTCCTCCATGCTTCCCCCGTCCACCGATCTCCCCCCGTCCTGCTCCATGCTTCCCCGTCCTCCTCTATGCTTCCCCCGTCCTCCTCTATGCTTCCCCGTCCACCGATCTCCCCCGTCCTGTTCCATGCTTCCCCGTCCTCCGTTCTCCCCCTGTCCTCCTCCATGCTTCCCCGTCCTCCTCTATGCTTCCCCGTCCACCGTTCTCCCCCCCGTCCTGTTCCGTGCTCCTTGTCCTCTCCTCCATCACACTCACCCCTCCCCGTGCCATCGCTGAGAGTCCCTGCAATCCTGCGTTCTCCCTGTCTTCCTGCAGCTCTCTCCAGCACTGAGCGGTGATGTAATACCGCTCATTAAGGCCATGAATATGGAGGCGACGCCCATGGGAGTGGCGTAGCGTCCATATTACATGACCTTAATGAGCGGGTATTACATCACCGCTCAGTGCTGAAGAGCTGCAGGAAGACGGGCAGAACGCAGGATTGCAGGGACGCTCAGCGATGGCACGGGGAGGGGTGAGTATGATCCCAGCCACCGGCTCCTGCCGCGGCATCCCCTCCCCCGCTGGCTTCTGCCCTATGACTCGTGTATAAGCCAAGGGGGCATTTTCAGCACAAAAAAAGGTGCTGAAAATCTCGGCTTATACACGAGTATATACGGTAGATTTCTTTTTTGTTCATTCACTTTGCATTTTGTTAATTGATGAAAAATAAACCATTAACACTTCTATTTTTGAAAGTATTCTTACTTTGCAGCATCTTTTCCACACATGCCTAAAACTTTTGCACAGTACTGTATGCCCTGTAATACCATTTATAGGTATTAATCTAAATCTTAGTAACTAGCAAAGCTAAAAATGTCAATGATATGAGAGATTTGTTGCACTTAAGATTAAATTGTGTAAAAAATTATACAATATTCTGTTTCTAATATTTTGATGCTGGAAATATTGGTTATGAAACACAAATGATAAAGATCATTTTTGTTTGGCAAAGGGATCCATTAACAGGCCAAAAATTAGGGCCCTGTTACACATAGCGACTCTCCAGCGATCCCGACAACGATGCGACCTGGTAAGGATCGTTGGTGCGTCGCTAGATGGTCGCTAGTAAACGCCAAACAGGCAGATCTAGTTAACGATGCAGTAACGATACAGCGATCTGTATAACGACCTCGGCGGTCGTTGGGACCTTGTCACACAGCAGCTATTGTGATGACTCAGACCTCGATAGGCGTGCTTCAGCGTTGCCTTTTCAATGCCCCTCTGCTGCGATTGGTGGCCGCTGCTGTAGTCTCATTCTCTTATTGTGCGACCTCGTCATAAAAGACAATGTAGTAGCGCTCCCATGCATTGCTCCCGAGCGCTGTGGATTATACGGTATTCCTGCAGCGGTCCCGTGCCAGTCACTAGTGCGTTCTTTGTGGATTTTACTATGCGGCTTGCTTCATCGTCCTTGTCTGAGTCGCAGCAGCGACTCAGAAAGGGATGCTGGAGCAAGACGCTCAGGAACAATGGACAGGAGCGCTGCACGTTGTCTTTTATGACGAGGTCGCAGTAGTGGCCACCAATCGGAGCTGAGGGGGCATTGGAAAGAAAAAGTTAAATCACGTCTGCGTCGCAGAGTTTTGAGTCGCCAACGAGGTCGCTCGTTGTTGATTAAGGGCATCAAACACAGCGATGCGTGCTGACCAGCGGGACGCCAACGATCAAAAAATGGCCCAGGACATTCGAGCACGATCAGCGACATCGCAGCGGGGGCCCGATCGCCGCTGCGTGTCACACGTAGCGAGATCGCTGGCGAGATCGCTGTTGCGTCACAAAATCGGTGACTTTTTAGAGATCTCGCTAGCGATCTCGCTATGTGTGACGTACCCTTTAGAGTTGACGATGAGCCACCTTAACATGTGACATTAATTATATAGAATGCTTTGGAAATAAGACCAGATATATGAATTTCGGTAGAAGGACAAAAAATAGAGGTCCATTATAGACAAGAGAATGTGACATTCAATGCCAAGTTTACTTAGGACCTCTCTCTAATTTCTCCAGTGAACATGATAGATTGTCTTCTGTGCATTCACAGAATGGAGAGGGAGGCATGGTTCACATGTTAATAATGCAGAACAGCCTAAAGGCACCACACTATCCAGCAAAGCCACTAAAGGAGACTCAAGGCCTCCAAAAATTCAATATAAACAGCAGAAAAAAACATCAACACTTACCTACCCAGATCTCAGAACAAATGCACTGCAGAGTGCAGCCAGCCCATAAAGCAAGATGTTAGCAGCACAGGTGCAAAATACCAGATGAAACAGTCACTCTCCACATACCCATATAGGGAGGGGGTGACTGCCCAGTATACAATTGCACAATAAAGGCCCACATAGGGTGCCGTTCACACAAGGATACTGCATAGTGTCTGGTTCACAGCCTATTAGTCACGCCCCTACTCTTCGATTAGGCGGGCTGGCCAGTACACTCTCAATGCGCACCAGTGTGAACACCCCTCATGTGAGACCAAACATGCTTGGGCTTCGCTGCACCCCGAAAAAATACAATACAAAAAATACAAAAATAGTGGGGTATTAGTTGATATTTTGGCCAAAATACGTAAGCTTGTAACCTGCGCCAAAGGTCCCCACGCTTACAAGTCCTGCACTACATTATCCAGCAATAATCTTGCTTTATGTGCTAGCTGCACTCTGCAGTGCATTTGTTCTGAGATCTGGGTAGGTAAGTGTTGATGTTTTTTTCTGCAGCCTAAAGACACCCCCTAGGGAATTAATGAGTCATGCTACATTTCTAAAGACCATAAAAACTAGCACTTAATGAAAAGGCCTATATCTCTGGAACTATACATTGGATTTTAAAAAAAACCCTGAATAATCAGGGGAAAACCTTGAATAAAATAAGAGTAAAAAATTGACACTTTGGACCTTGTGACAGGTCATGTATAAAACTGGTCCTGTTTAAGGCTGTCTATTTTTTATGAGATATGTACCATGTCAAACACAGTGATATTTATATATATATATATATATATTTAGATATGTAGCAAAATGGATGTACTTAACCTTAATTAGGGATATTGTTAAAAAATGTGAACAACAACTTACATAAATTCAAGAAACGAAAGAAGGGAATTCTTCGGTTCGGTGCGAATACAGTGATAACAGATTTATATAGGATTTTTATGTTTTGTTGCTGTCACACACTGAAAGTTGCTTTTTATTGAAAAAACTTAACAAGTTTGTGCATCATCATATTTTGAGAGCTATAATTTGTCCATATTTTGGAAGACAGTCATGTGAGGGCTAGTTTTTTGCGGGTCGTGCTGTTATTTTTATCAGTACCATTTTCGGGCACTTGACATTTTTTGATCACTTTCTATTCTGATTTTTGGGAGACAGAATGATCAAACACCTGGAATTCAGGAATTGTTTTAAGGGTTTTTTTTATTGCCTTTACGCATGTGGTAAAATTGATAAGGCAGTTTTATTCTTTGGGTCAGTACAATTACAGTGATACCACATTTATATCTTTTCTTGTGTTTTGCCGCTTTTTCACAACAAAATCTATTTTATAGAAAATCTAATTGTTTTTGCATTGCTATATTCTGAGAGCTATATCTTTTTTATTTTTCCGCTGTTGTAGATGTATGGCAGCTTGTGTTTTGCTGGACAAGATGATGTTTTCATCGCTACCATTTTTATTTGACTTTTTGATCGCGTTTTATTCTACTTTTTGTTTGGCGGCATGATGAAAAAGCAAAGGTTTTTGCTCCGTTTTTTCTTTTTAACGGTGAGCACTGAAGGAGCTAACAAGTGTGACAGTTTTATAGGTCGGCTCGTTCCGGATGCGGCGATACCAAATATGTGTACTTTTTTTATTTTTACATAAATATATGTATTTATTGGTTTAATATTTTTTTCTTCTTTTTTTATTTATTTTGTGATTTTTTAATAGTTTTAAAAAATTTTTTACTTTTTTACTTAGTCCCTGTATGGGACTTCAATTTTTATTTGGTTGATCACTGGTCTCATACAATGCAATACACATGATTGCATTGTATGAGATCTGTCAGTGTTACACAGGCAAATCTCTTGTTAGACTCAGATGTTGGCTTAGTCTAACAAGCCACCGTAACTGGCTGACCTGGAAGTCATCACGTGACAACCGGCTTCGGGCTGCTGAGAGTTGAGTATAGCAGTGGTCTCCCTCTCCGATCATGGCAGCTAGAAGATAGCAAAGGGTTAACATAATTGGGCCCTGATCTAATCAGGTCCTGATGATATCACCTGTGCACAGGAATCGCAGCGCTTGCAGGACCCTGGGAGTCCAGAGCGCTGCGAGACCATCAACCGCTTATAAACTTCGGCGTTGCACAGAGCCCAGCAAGTGCCAACGTTTATCTACCGTGGGCTGTCGGGAAGTGGTTAAAGATGCTAGTCTAAAACTCATTTACTAAATATCCTTATACAGGGTTGTTACTTTTTATACTTACCTAATAAATATCCAACAAATATTCAAAAACATTTTAACAGTAACATGTGGCCAGGAGCACCATTAAATACAGTTCCCCCACATATAAAATAAGGACAATATGATATAAGAAAGTGGAATACTCCCAAACAACATGCAAAAGAGAGAATATGGAGTAATGAGAAACCACAAACAACGAGAGAAGTTATATAGTGAAAGTGCAAATCTTTATTGATACAAATAAGTTGTGAATTATAAAACTTACATAAATACGTCAATGCAAGAGGTGGACAGGAGAAACATTCACAGAAAAAGCGAGAAACAGCCCATATAAACACTGGGTAGGATGCAAAAACACCAGTAAAGACATGCTTTCGCCTTGAGAAAGCCGAAGCGAAACGCGCGTCGGGGTACAGCGAGGCCTCCCGCCCTGATAACTGAACATGGGTAAGCATCAGTTTGTACTTGGGTACCTCTAGTAACAGCTCACTGAGGCCCTTTACTCTATCTGTGATTACTTATATATGTGCATGTGCAATATTGGGAGTGCTGGGGAGGAATTTCTCCCTATTGTTGCAGTGATATAGTTTACATTTTAGTGCATTGTCACTGATTTTCTTGTCTGCAATACGTGAAGTGCTGGGGATTAATTTTTCCCCATTAATACATTCATGTAGTTTACATTGAGTGCACTATCATGGTTTTTTGCCTGCCCTGTCACATTAAGCATGTCTTTACTGGTGTTTTTGCATCCTACCCAGTGTTTATATGGGCTGTTTCTCGCTTTTTCTGTGAATATTTCTCCTGACCACCTCTTGCATTGACGTATTTATGTATGTTTTATAATTCACAACTTATTTGTATCAATAAAGATTTGCACTTTTACTATATAACTTCTCTCGTTGTTTGTGGTTTCTCATTACTCTGCATTACCTAATAAATAGTGTTTTTAACTGAAGATACTGACGCTGGAATCCACCATTGCTTTTCACTGAGACACTGCCAGTCTTTGTGCTGCGGACCTTTACATGGCTAAGCTGATAGTTTTTCCTTTGTTGACTAACCATTATATATATATTACTTTTATAAAAATACCTGCTATCCTGACACAACAATGATAGGAAAATACAATATGAGCAAATAATACAATTTAATTACATTTAAGAGAAGTAATTCTTTATATTTCCAAAATTCTATTTCTATAGTTTGCAAGTTAGTAGATATGACCCTTCTAAACGCTGTGAATATTTATTTCTGCATGACTACTTATGCATACGAAGTATGTGAAATCACTACTTACAACAGGTATGGCCAACGCAAGCATATCTTTTGTTTCATTACAAAATCCATCAATCATCAAATAATGTATGAATTTCTTAAATCCCTTTGGATTGCCTGAAAGTGGCGAGGTCTCACGAGGTTCATCCTTCTCCTTTGCCATCATCACTGGACTGTACATGTGAAAAACTCATGTGACTGGTGTTGCAACTATTTGGTGTAAGCTAGTGAAGAGAAAAAGAATGGGGAAAACCACAAAACTCACAAAACAGCTCTTCACTGTGAACTATGCTTTAAGCAAATACTTTAGAGGAAGGAGATCCTGCTGAAACCTGAAGACTGATCACAAACATTGCTGCTAACATGCTGTAATGTGGAACATTTATTAATTACCTTTTTATGATTAATTTTTTTTTTCAATTGTCATAAAATAAATCCGTTACCCAGGAGCCATGACACTAATGCAAACTAAACTCCAATTACAACTTATTCCAGTATTGAAGTATTCTTAGGCTATGTTCACATCGTGTTTTAGCCACATGTCACTGACTCTGTCGAGGCTCACACCTGAATACCTGAAAAACAGAATTTGAACTCTTCCGACGAAGGGGCGATTGACGTTTCAAGATGCAAACAGATTCATTTTGTGCTCTGTCTGACATAATTTTTTGCATTATCCACCCTACCTGAGGTGGGCACCAAAATGTGGTTAAGGAAAATGATGTCTGAAAGAACACAAAGTGACCCATCTTCTTCATTAAAGTCAGTGACCCCATTGGTGGTTACACCCGAATCTCGTTTTTCAGTGCTTCAGACGTAGGTGCTGAAGGAGCCATTGACATGTTTCTAAAACATGATGTGAACTTAGCCTTATGTGTCTATAGTCCATACATTGGTCAAAATGTTTTAAGATAAATAAATAATTTGGAAAAGTTTAAAGAAGCACTCCTGTCAAAAGTTGTATTCTCTAAACCTTTCTAAATATGTCTGCAATGTAGTATAGTTGTATTAAAATACTTACCGATCATCGTCTTCCCTGGTTTCCAATACCGCTTCAGTCCTCGTCTTGGTCACATGACTGCTCCACTCCTTTAATCGCTCACACAGGGACCACATGGAAAATGACAAAGTAAGTATTTTAATACAATTATACTACATTACAGACATACAGCTCTGGCAAAAATTAAGAGACCACTGTAAAATTTTCAGTTTGTCTGATTTTTCTCTTTATAGGTATATTTTTGAGTAAAATGTAAATTTCTCTTTTATTCTATAAACTACTGACAACATGTCTCCGAATTTCCAAGCAATACATTTTGTATTTATTTTCAGAAAATGAGAACAAAAAAATGCAGTGCTTGCAGACCTCAAATAATGCTAAGAAAACAAAACAAGTTCATAATCATTTAGAAACAACAATACTAATGCTTTAACTCAGGAAGAGTTCAGAAATCAATATTTTGTGGAATAACCATGATTTTTAATCACAGCTTTCATGCGTCTTGGCATGCTTTCCACCAGTCTTTCACACCGCTTTTCGGTGACTTTATGCCACTCCTGGTACAAAAATGTAAGTAGTTATTCTTTGCTTGATGGCTTGTCACTATCCATCTTCCTCTTGATTACATTCCAGAGGTTTTCAATGGGGTTCAGGTCTGGAGATTGGGTTGGCCATGACAGGGATTTGATGTGATGTGGTGGTCCTTCATCCACACATTGATTGACCTAGCTGCGTGGCATGGCGCATTGTTCGGTTGGAAAAAAAACAGTCCTCAGAGCTTGGAAACATTGCCTGAGCAGAAGGAATCAACTGTTTTTCCAGGATAACCTTGTATGTGGCTTGATTCATATGTCCTTAACCTGCCCAATTCCAGCCTTGCTGAAGCATCCCCAGATCATCACCAATTCTCCACCAAATTTCACAGTGGGTACAAGACACTGTGGCTTGTACGCCTCTCCAGGTCTCCGTCTAACCATTAGACGACCAGGTGTTGGGCAAAGCTGAAAATTAGACTCATCAGAGAAGATTACCTTACTCCAGTCCTCTAAGGTCCAATCCTTATGGTCTTTGGCAAACTTCAGCCTGGCTCTCCTTTGCTTCTCATAACTTTACATAACTTACATAACATTGCTTTACATAACTTGAGCCCTTCCTCTAGCAGCCACTTGATGTCATCCTGCGGTTGTTAGTGACATGTGAAGAAGATGACGGTCATCCCGGTCAGTGGAGAGTCGTTTTCGCCCTCTGCCAGTCTGTAGCTTTGTTGTCCCAATGTCTGCTGCTTGACCTTGTTGAAATGGTCTGCCATCTAGAAATTTTAAGGATTGAGGCAACATGACGCTCACTGTATCCCTTTGCTAGTATAGCCAGAATTGAGACCTTCTTTTCCTCACTCAAGACTTTTCTTTTCAACTCCTTTCGCACTGTTAAAAGTTATTTTTTCATTCCAATTACTTTTGGGATATTACTAGCACTTGTTTTGCCATCCAGCTTGTCCTATTGCAAGAGGATTGTGAACACCACAGCAGTGTTTTTATACTTTCCTTCATTAAATAAGATTTGGTTCAGGTGATCACCTAATCAGAAGCACATTAAGTAGAATGAGGTGGACTCTGGTTGGAATTCAACTGACACTGGAATGGAATGGCTGTCAGACATATCCAAATATAGTACTGCCTAGATAGGTGGCAACTTCCAATAGACAATCATATCAGAAAAAGAGAAACGGAAGCTATTTGCCATAAAATTACATGATTTTTATTGAAAAATAATTAAAAACAAGTAAAAAATAGTATTACAGGGACAACATGTGCAAAAACAGCCACACACTAGTGGTAAGGTGCCAAACATATATTACATTACAAAAAAGCCGCAAGACTAGTTATGCGGGGTTTTAAGTTCAGGAAGAGTCAAAGTGGTAAGTAGTACAACTCTGAGTGACAGAATTTTTAATTGACCTGAGAACTTTACCTAAAAATGAATCCACTAAGGCAAATAGCTTCCTTTTCTCTTTTTCTGATATGGCTGTCAGACATGTAGAGAAGCTTATTTTTATAAAACTGTGCAGTGGTCTCTTAATTTTTGCCAGAGCTGTATATATAGAAAAGCTTAGATAATAAAATTTAGTCGAAAGTAATACTTTAAATAAATATGGTCAGATAACTGCATTGTGTAACTAAAGAAAACATTTTTGAGCATTTAGTTTGTCAGACAAAGCAATCTGGTTTGACACCATTCTTGTACTTGTGCCCTAAGGTTAATAAGTTCATCTAGCAACGTGTAGGAGATGGATCACTGGACTTCATTGATCCATAGTACAGTAGCTAGTCAGTTATTCTTAACTTTGTTTTTTTTCTATTGAACACCCTCTCAAATAGTTTGATTTAGGAGAAATACTACGGAGGTGAGCAATGGTAGCCCCAAATATATTATCACAAGAAGCATATAAAAAAAATGAAGAAAAATACAACATGAAAGCAAGATAATATGATTTCAATAATATATTTTGCGGTTTGATACACTCAAAGGGAATATGTCAGAAAGATCACATCACCGTCTCCTAATTGTTTATTTGTCATGTTGTTCTTTAAAAGATAATGTCATCCAGACATTTACTTATGAAATCTTTTGTTCAATGACTGAAAAAAATGTTGTTTTAATTCATAGAAGGCTCAAGGATTAAAGGGGTTGGCCACTACTTTTCAAGTCCATTTCATCTAAACCAGTGTTTCCCAAACTCCAGTCCTCACGGACCCAATGGGTCATGTTTTCAGGATTCCCATAGTGTTGCACAGGTGAGAGAATTCCTGATGCCTTGATGATACTTCCACCATCTGCGCAATACAAAGGAAATCCTGAAAACATGACCAGTGGGGTCCGTGGGGACTGGAGTTTGGGAAACACTGATCTAAACTAACTGCCATCGATAAGCATATCACTAAATAATTTACTTTGTCAAATTCTGCTGAATCCTGAGTAGAGATGAGCGAACCCATGGATGTTCACCGGGTTCAATGTACATACAGTAAAAAGTTTGGTTCGAGGCCGAACTTAATCTCGAACTTGACCCTAGATCCGAACCCAATAGAAGTAAATGGAGATCCAAACTTCTGTGCTTCAAAATGGCTGCAAAATTGTCATAGTCAGGCCTAGGGATGAGCAAACCTTTCAAGGTACGGTTCGGTTTGATTCATTGAACGTTTAGACATTCGCCAAACAGTTCGACAAATGTATCCGTACCCCATTAAATTCAACCAGATTCATGAAAAAAACGATGATCATAAAGCTATTTATCAAATATATAAATTTTATTGAGCCATTATTAAAATTCACATACCAAATATTTGCAGAAAAAATGGTTCCCTGAAGAAGGAAGGTCCGAAACGCACGTCGGGGCGGACGCGCTCACCTAGGTATCGGGACTGCCGCTTCCTCTGACATACCCACTGGTAAATATCTCATATGGCAGTGTCCATTAGTATTATGATAATTTGAGTATGGCCAGTCATATGTGGTGTGTTTATGACAACTCAACTCTGGGCAATAATTGCTGCGGTATACAGACATATACGCATGATAACTATTGATAGCCTGGGGCGTTATCTAAGTTTTAGAGAGGCTGGAGGATATGCTATATAAATACTGGCAGTGACATTATGCATTGTATTGAATTGCATTCCTAACCTATGTGGGCGCGTTGCTACATGATCCTGCACGTTACAGATGTATTTTCCCTTTCCCCATTTTTTCTGCAAATATTTGGGATGTGAATTTTAATAATGGCTCAATAAAATTTATATATTTGATAAATAGCTTTATGATCATCGTTTTTTCATGAATCTGGTGGCTTCAGTATTGATGATAAGCTGTATAATCCATATGGACACATGTAAAGTCTAGTTTCTATCTATCCATATCATGTGTCCATGTTATACTGTGTGTACCCATTAAATTCAATGAGAGCCAAACCAAAAGTATACACATCACCTTAAGGGGTGACAAAAAGCTTCCTAAACAGCTAAAATTAGGAGCAAACACCATGAATTGTGGCAAATTTGCAAATGGCACAGCAGCAGTCAGCCATGGGCCATAGATGAGGTATCAGGGTCTGGCCCAACATTTACAACTTTGAATTGAAGTTTCAATGAGGACATGATGGTTAAGGGAGCGGTGTAAGCCTTCTTAGCTGGGAGCCTTGATATCTTATGCAACACCCCCAATTTTTTTTTTCCAGCCACAATCAGATGGCACAAACATCAGTTTCATACTAGACAAATATAAGGAAAGTAATACAGGTAGTTAACTGAAAGTAAGTACAGGCTTGCCTGTCTGGGAGCCCTACATAGACAGGCGACGCACCAAATGGAGACCCAACTTGCAGTCTCCACATTTTAAAAAAAGAGGACTTTAACTTTATAGCGCCACCTGTTGGAAGTAGCAATCCTACATGTCACAAGAAACCCTTTAACAAGTTTTTCAATATGACTTAAGATAAAAGTCAAATCAGAATCTCAATTTGCAGACACAGTGTTTCTGGCTATTGGCCCTCGTCAGTGCAAAGTATGAGAACTGGTTTGGTTAGGTGAGAGGCTCTGGATTGGGGTCTAAGGGGTAACGTTTCTCCTTGTGGAGAGTGACATACCAGCTCTGACATATCAAGGTAAGAAGGCTTATTCGCCTTGCAATGCTCCTCTGTGAAATTTAATATGCAAATTGCCACTTCAGAAAGAAAGAGGACTTGAACCCTATAGCGCCACCTGTTGGAAGTAGCGAGCTTACAAGTCACAATCAACCCTTTAACGAGTCTAGCAATATGACTTAGGATAAAAGTCAAATCAGAAAATTATTGTCACAATAGTCTGTGGCATCAATTTCCACAGACTAGAAACAGTATAATAGGCTACTGACACTTTTTTACAAAAGGCAACCCACCAAGTGGAGACCCAACTTCGAGTCTCCACATTTCAAAAAATTATTGTCACACACCACTAAAGTGGCATCAATTTCCACAGAGTAGAAACAGTATAATAGGCCTCTTCTATACCTTCCACTTGAGGCAACTCACATGATGGAGACCCAACTTAGAGTCTCCACATTTAAAAAAAATTGTTCTTAGCATAAGCAGCAGTTGCAACAGCAGGCACAGAAGACACCATGTAAGATCAATGCATGACACTAAAAACTACACCATCGCCTAGTCTGCCCAGTCTGCAAAACTCATTGTAGATCCATGACTTGTTTTGATGCTCTTATCTGTCAGGACACCACCAGCAGTGCTGAAGACACGTTCTGAGAGAACGCTGGCTGTGGGGCATGAAAAAACCTCCAAGGCGTGACAGGTGAGCTCAGGCCACGCTTCCATTTTTGAAGACCAAAATGCAAAAGGGTCCAAACCTCCCCTATGGCATTGATATTGAGCTTCAGATACTGCTGCACCATCCTCTCCACTCGTTCACAATGTGTCAGACTTGTAGTCTGTTCTCCTGGTGCACGGGTTGGTCTAAAAAATGTGTGAAATGACTCACATAAATTGCTTATGCAACTTACACTGCTGTTGTTGCTGCCAATCTTTTTGCAATGACACCTTGACGTTCCCGGGGTTGGATATCTAAAACTGGGATGCACACTGTGTGCCTCACTGCTGTCTTGGGGAAAACCACTCCTAAGATTGTCTACAAGCGTGTGTTATGGACTCACCTGGGTTAGAGTAGTGGGATTGTAACCACTAGGGGCAGCAGTGGCAGGTAGCATAGTCAGGAATAGCCAAGAAGTTGGTACACAGTACACAGGAGCAGAAATATAGTTTTAAGGAGCAGCAGTAGCTTTGTCAGCAGTAGAATCTTGAGGATAAGCAGCAGGTGAAAAGAAGCTTGACTAGAGGCTGATAGCTCAACAATCTTTCAAGGAAAGGAGTGCAATGACAGGTTTAATTAGGGTGTTCAATCAGGGTGGAGCCAATCAGAAACAACACAGGTACAAGTATTTGGGTTAGCACGGAACTGTCCAGCGAGCTGAATAGCTCAGAGGGAAGAGCTGTCGCCTGGTGCACAAGAGCTGCTGGGTTCTAATTCTGAAAGTACTCCCCTCCATCCAGGATGGCCTTTGGACATCTCAGGCTTTGGCTTCTTTTGATGTCTCTGATGAAAAGATCTTGCAAGCCTGGGTGCATGGACGTTGCCTTCCGACACCCATGATTTATCTTCTGGTCTGTAACCCCTCCATTGCACCAAATATACTTCCTCTACGTCTTCTAGAGTCCAGAATTTCATCCACAATGTACACTTCTTCAACATGGATTTTTTCTGAAGGAGGAGGTGGCCGAGTTCTTCCTGGAAATGGGCTCTCACTGAATAGTTTGAGCAAGAGTACATGGAACACAGTGTGAATTTTAAGACTGTTTGGAAGTTTTAAATGGAAAGCAACTGGGTTAATTTGTGCAGAAATTTGAAAAGGTCCTATGAATTTTTGACCCAATATAGAAGATGGTACATTCGGTTTCAGATTTTTTGTAGGAAGCCAGACCTTGTCACCGACCTGAAGAGTAGAATGGGCTTAGCAATGTTTATCTGCTGTTGCTTTGTAATCTTCACCTCAGCTAGTTCTTTTTGAGGTTTCTGCAACTCTGTAAGTCTGGTTGTAGCGGCAGGAACCGCAGTATTAAATAGAAGATTAGGAATAAATACCGGATGCAAGCCATAGTTAGCAAAAAATGGACTTTGGGATATTCAACTGTGTTAGGAGTTATAGGCAAATTCTTCTTTTTGTAAATAGTCCACCTAGTCATCCTGTAGGTAAGAAATAAAACAGCGCAGTTATTGCTCCAGGGTTTGGTTAGTTCTTTCAGTCTTGCCATTGAATTGAAGGTGGAAGGCAGTAGACAAATTGACAATAACTCCTAAAGCTGTACAGAAGCTATTCCAAAATCTTGATATAATCTGAACACCTATCAGAAATTACATTGTCAGGAATTCCATGCAATCTGAATATCTCTTTGACTATTAATTCTGCAGTTTGTTCAGCGGTAGGAATCCCTTTAGTTAAAATAAAATGGGCCATCTTTGTGATAACAAGGGTAACAGTAATTTATTTAGATGGAAGTAGGTCAACGATAAAATTAATTGAGATTGATCCCCAAGGCCTGGATGGAACTGGAAGAGGTTGAAGGAGTCCTAGAGGAGAAGATCGTGGAGTCTTGTTCTGTGCACATGTTAAACAGGAGGAAACATATTTTCTCACATCCTTTCTACAATTAGGCCACTAAAAAGAACAAAGCAGTAGTTCTTGTGTTTTCATAACTCCAGGGTGTCCTACAAGTTTAGAATCATGGACACGTTTGAGGACTTCAAGTCGAGCAGATTCGGGGACAGATATTTGGTGGTTCTGCATCCAAAATCCCTCCTTATAAGAAAGATCAATGTCTTTAGAGGGATGTTAAAAAAAAGTCAGTTTCTTATCCATCTTCAATTTTTGTCAATTCTTTGGAGTCCAGTGTTTCCCCCAAATTTTTTGGACGTAGAATGGTACAGTCAGTGTTAGACCTCTCCTGAGGTCCAAGTTCAGTAAATATCCTGGAAAGAGCATTAGCCTTGCCATTTCTTGAACCAGGCCTATAAGAAATTATAAAATTAAACCTGCAGAAAAATAAGGCCCAACGTGCTTGTCTTGCAGACAACCTCTTAACTGTACAGATAAATTCTAAATTTTTATGGTCAGTAAGGACAGTCGCCAGATGATTGGCTCCTTCCAAAAGATGTCTCCATTCAGAAAAGTTAACTTCAATAGCTAAAAGTTCTATATTTCCAATGTCATAGTTCTTTTCTGCAGATGACATGGTATGAGAAAGGAATTCACATGGATGAAGCTGCATTTTGTCTCCTGTTTGATGTGACAAAATGTCTCCTTACCGCAGAGTCTGAGGCGTCTTCTTCGACAACAAATGGCAGATCAGAATTTGGATGGACTAGTAATGGTGCGGAAGTAAAAAGTGTCTTTAGTTTGTCGAAAGTCATTTGTGCCTCTGGGACCAGAAAAACATTTTGGTTTTCTTTGTGGGTGAAGTAATTGGTAAAATGATTTTTGAAAAGTTTTTAATTAGTGATGGGCAAGCACTAAAATGCTCGGGTGCTCGTTGCTCGGGTCGAGCAAATTGGAATGCTCGGGTGCTAGACCCGAGCAACGAGCCCAATGTAAGTCTATGGGAAACTCGAGCATTTTTGCCGTGGCCCCCCCAGGCGATCTGTAGAGGGACTAGAAATTGCGGAAATCGATGGGAACAGTGCTCAAATGACATGGGAACAGCATGGGGAAGACCCTGGAAGCATTTCTGACTCCCAGGTCACTGCTGTGAACAATGTTTTCAGAGTCTTACGCCAGTTTTACAGACTCACAATAAAACATACAAAAACGAAACCAAAATGGATTTTCCTTGAAAATATGTTAAGGAACATCCTTTCCAAGGTAATGACTTGTTTATAAGGCAAAATAAATAACCAAAAACAAAAATTCTCCTCCACACCTTGGGCTATGTTCACATGTAGCGTTTTTGATGAGTTTTTGAACTTTAGCATTGCTTTCAACTAAGACAAATGCATTCACTAGGAAATATATATTAACATTTTACAGCCTTATTTGGCCATGTGGTGTGTGACACATCATCAGACACATCCTGTTTCATTTATGAAGGTGGGACTCTGAAAGTCACAAAGACTATTTTTATAGGGCCATCAGGTGGCCTTTACTATTCTTAAAGGGCCAGCAGTCGGCCCTCACTATTCTTAGAGAGCCATCACCCGGCTATGCTTTGTTGTTTCTATTATTAAACAGTGGGTCTACTATACAGTTATTACGTATGCAGTGAGTGGCAGGGCTGCCCAAAATTTTGACGCATCCCAATACCCCTTTGAAGAGACGTATGTTCCCATTACTAGGAAGTGGATCTCCCATACTGTTTGCCTATGCAGTGAATGCAAGAGCTTCCCAAAATTTAGACGCACCTCAATACCCCTTTGAAAAGACGTACATGAGTGCCTCCTGAAAACAATATTCCCATTATTAGGAAGTGGATCTCCATAGTGTTTGCCTATGCAGTAAAGCAAGGCCTGCCAAATTTAGAGCACCCAATACTTGAAGAAACGTACAGGAGGGCCTCTGAAAAAAATGTTCCATTATTAGGAAGTGGGTCTCCCATAGTGTTTGCCTATGTAGTGAATGCAAGGGCTGCCAAAAATTTGGACGCACTCCAATGCCGCTTGGAAGTGACGTAGATGAGGGCCTCCTGAAAATGAAAACAATGTTCCCATTATTAGGAAGTAGGTCTCCCATTGTGTTTGCCTATGCAGTGAATGCAACGGCTGTCAAAAATTTGGAGGCACCCCAATGCCCCTTGGAAGAGACGTGGAGGATGGCCTCATTAAAAAATATTCCCATTAGAAAGGAATGGGTCTCCTATACTTGTAATGCCCATGCACTAAGTGTATGGGCTGACAAAAATTTATCCCTGGCGGGTATACATGAACATACTGTATAACATTTTTTTTTTACAGGCATCATAAATAACTTTTAAAAAAATTATGTGGGTGTTGCATGACGGACCATGGTCACCCTGGTGATATGGTGGTGGAGGATGAGGATGAGGAGAAGGAGGAAGACAATAGCAAATAGCAAAAATCAGGAAGCGTATACCCATGTGTGGGTGAGAAGAGGTGCATGGGAATAGACCTCCCAAAAAACGACACTGGTTTTGAGTTTATGTTACGCTGCTATCATTTGGTGGTCTACAGAAGTCTGGTCCAATCCAGCCCTTGTTCATTTTTATAAGAGTCAGTCTATCAGCATTTTCAGTTGACAGGCGGATGCACTTATCAGTTATAATTCCACCAGTGGCACTAAAAACCTGCTCTGACAAAACGCTAGCGGCAGGGCAGGCCAGGAACTCCAAAGCGTAGAGAACCAGTTCATGCCACGTGTCCAGCTTGGATAACCAATAATTATAAGGCACAGATGAATCACGAAGGACGTTGGTACGGTCAGCAAGGTACTCCCTCAGCATGTTCCCAAACTTTGCACTCCTTGTGAGAGTACCCTGTGCCTCAGGGCCTGTGTGATGGGAGGGACTGAGAAAACTCTCCCAGAACGTTGACAGTTTTCCCCTGCCTCTGCTGGATTGGAGTTGTGTCTCTCTCGCCTGTACTCCTTGGTTGTCCAAGGAACTGAGACGTCTGCCGCCAGCGTTTGTAGATGGAAATTTTTTTAATAATTCCACAACAAGGGCCTTCTGATACTGCCCCATTTTAGTAGACCTGTCCGCCTCGGGAATAAGAGATAGAAAGTTCTCCTTGTAGCGTGGGTCTAGAAGTGTCACCAATCAGCAATGGCTTTCACCCAAAATTTGGAGAACGCGAGGGTCACGGAAAAGGCAGCGTAACATAAACTCAGCCATGCATGCCAGACTGCTAACAGGCAAGACTTCCTTGTCCTCACCAAAGGAAGACTGACCATGCTCTCCTCCTCCTCCCTGTCCTCAGGCCATCCACGCTGAACAGACGGTATGACAGTTGTGCAGGTAGTACCGTCTACAGCGCATGAAACTAGCTCCTGTTCTTCCTCTTCCTCATTGTCACCCGAACCACGTTAGGATGAGATGAGGCTGGTCTGTGTGTAATCACCCTGTATGGTTCCTTGCTCCATCTCATCGTGCTCTGCCTGCAATGCATCCTTTTTGATTGTGAGCAGAGAGCATTTCAGAAGACAGAGAAGCGATATAGTGATGCTAATTATGGCATCATCACCACTCACCATTTTGGTGAAGTCCTCAAAGTTTTGGAAGATGGTACATATTACCACAAAAGAAAAAGAGCTTAAGTACAAAATATGTAAAAAAAATTAAATCTTTATTGACCATAAGATGACAACTAGAAAAAATACTAATGCCAAATCAGAGGCCGCTAAAGCCAATAACAGTCCAGGGAGCCCTTTAATGCATCTTTAACTCATAACTTATAAGTAAATTCACGCCTACTGAGGAAGTGACTATCACGAAACGTGCGTTGGGGAGAAGGGGGAGCACCTGCATCAGAACTTATTCACATGTAAGTTCCCTATATTTGATTATGATTAAATGAGCACGTTAATGTTACAACACTATGTATTTCAAAAAGCACTTGTTATAACTACTTTTTAGTGGATGTTCACATCAGCATTTAACCCCTTAACCCCCAAGGGTGGTTTGCATGTTAATGAGCGGGCCAATTTTTACAATTCTGACCACTGTCTCTTTATGAGGTTATAACTCTGGAACGCTTCAACGGATCTTCGCGATTCTGAGATTGTTTTTATCGTGACATATTGTACTTCACGTTAGTGATAAAATTTCTTCTAAATAACTTGCATTTATTTTTGAAAAAACGCAAATATGGCAAAAATTTTGAAAATTTTGCAATTTTCAAACTTTGAATTTTTTTTCCCTTAAAACAGAGAAATATGTCACACTAAATAGTTAATAAATAACATTTCCCTTATGTCTACTTTACATCAGCACAATTTTGTAACCAACATTTTTTTGTTAGGAAATTATAAGGATTAAAAGTTGACCAGCGATTTCTCATTTTTACAACAAAATTTACAAAGCCATTTTTTTAGGGACCACCTCACATTTGAAGTCATTTTGAGGGGTCTATATGGCAGAAAATACCCAAAAGTGACACCATTCTAAAATATGCACCCCTCAAGGTACTCAAAACCACATTCAAGAAGTATATTAACCCTTCAGGTGCTTCACAGGAGCTGAAGCAGCGTGGAAGGAAAAAATGAACATTTAACTTTTTAGTCACAAAAATGATCATTTACAAACTTTTTTTATTTTCACAAGGGTAAAAGTCGAAAATGGACAGATAAAGTTGTTGTGCAATTTCTCCTGAGTACGCCGATACCCCATATGTGGGGGAAAACCACTGTTTGGGCACACGGCAGAGCTCGTAAGGGAAGGAGCGCCGTTTGACTGTTTCAAACCAAAATTGGCTGGAATTGAGATTGGACAACATGTCGTGTTTAGAGAGCCCCTGATGTGCCTAAACAGTGGAAACCCCCCACAAGTGACACCATTTTGGAAACTAGACCCCCTATGGAACTTATCTAGATCTGTTGTCAGCACTTTGAACCCCCAAGTGTTTCACAAAAATTTATAATGCCTGAGTGTGAAAAAAAAAAAAAAATTTCCACAAAAATGATTATTTAGTCCCAAATTTTTGATTTTTCCCAAGGGTAACAGGAGAAATTGGACCCCAAAAGTTGTTGTCCAATTTTTCCTGAGTACGCTGATACCCCATATGTGGGGAAGGAAACTGTTTGGGCCCACGGCAGGGCTTGGAAAGGAAGTAATAACGTTTTGGAATGCAGACATTGATGGGGTCATGTTCCGTTTGCAGTGCCCCAGATGTGCCTAAACAGTGGAAACCCCCCACAAGTGACCCCATTTTGGAAACTAGACCCCCTAAGGAACTTATCTAAATCTGTGGTGAGCACTTTGAACCCCCAAGTGCTTCACACAAGTTTATAATGCCCGGACATGAAAATAAAAAATCCTATTTTTTTCCAACAAAAATGATATTTAAGTCACCAATTTTTTATTTTCCCAAGGGTAACAGGAGAAATTGGACCACAAAAGTTGTTGTCCAATTTGTCCTGAGTACGCTGATACCCCATATGTGGGGGGTAACCACTGTTTGGGCGTACCGCAGAGCTCGGAATGGAAGGAGCGCCATTTGACTTTTTCCAACCCAAATTGGCTGGAATTGAGATTGGACGCCATGTTGCATTTGGAGAGCCCCTGATGTGCCTAAACAGTGGAAACCCCCCACAAGTGACCCCATTTTTGAAACTAGACCCCTAAGGAACTTATCTAGATCTGTGGTGAGCAATTTGAACCCCCCAAGTGCTTCACACAAGTTTATTACGTAGAGCAGTAAAATTAAAAAATCATATTTTTTCCACAAAAATGATCTTTTCACCCCAATTTTTATTTTCCCAAAGGTAACAAGACCCCAAAAGTGATTGTGCAATTTGTCCTGAGTACGCTGATACCCAATATGTGGGGGTAAACCACTGTTTGGGTGCATGGCAGAGCTTGGAAGGGAAGGAGTGCCGTTTGACTTTTTCAACGCAGAATTGGCTGGACGCCATGTCGTGTTTGGAAAGCTCCTGATGTGCCTAAACAGTGGAAACCCCCCACAAATGACACCATTTTGGAAACTAGACCCCTCAAGGAACTTATCTAGATGTGTGGTGAGAACTTTGAACCCCAGGTGTTTCACTAAAGTTTATAACGCCCGAGCATGAAAATAAAAAAATCATATTAATTCCACAAACATGATCTTTTAGTCCCCAACTTTTTATTTTCCCAAGGGTAACAGGAAAAATTGGACCCCAAAAGTTGTTGTCCAATTTGTCCTGAGTTTGCTGATACCCCATATGTGGGAGAAAACTACTGTATGGGCACACGTCGGGGCTCGGAATGGAAGTAGTGACGTTTTGGATTGCAGACATTGATGGAATGGTCTGCGGGCTTCATGTCGCGTTTGGAGAGCCCGTGATGTGCCTAAACAGTGGAAACCCCCCACAAGTGACCCCATTTTGAAAAATAGACCCCCGAGGAACTTATCTAGATGTGTGGTGAGCGCTATGAAGCCCCAAGTGCTTCACAGAAGTTTATAACGTACAGCCGTAAAAACAAAAAAAATCATTTTTTTTTACAAAAATGATATTTTTCGCCCCCAATTTTTTATTTTCCCAAGGGCAACAGAAGAAATTGGACCCCAAGATTTATTGTGCAATTTGTCATGAGTTTGCTGATACCCATATGTGGGGATAAACCACTGTTTGGGCGCATAGCAGAGCTCAGAAGAGAAGGAGCACGGTTTGACTTTTTCAATGCAGAATTGGCTGGAATTGAGATCAGATGCCATGTCACATTTGGAGAGCCCCTGATGTGCCTAAACAGTGGAAACCCCCCAATTCTAACTCCAACCCTAACCCCAACACACCCCTAACCCTAGTCCCAACCCTAACCCTAACCACAAACCTAACCCTAAACACACCCCAACCCTAATCCCAACCCTAACCCTAATCTTAACTTTAGCCCCAACCCTAACCCTAACTTTAGCCGCAACCCTAACCCTAATGGGAAAACGGAAATAAATACATTTTTTTTAATTTTATTATTTTTCGCTAACTAAGGGGGTGATAAAGGGGGGTTTGATTTACTATTTATAGCGGGTTTTTATGTTTGGCAGCTGTCACGCTAAAAGACGCTTTTTATTGCAAAAAATAGTTTTTGCATCACCACATTTTGAGAGCTAAAATTTTTGCATATTTTGGCCCACAGAGTCATGTAAGGTCTTATCTTTTGCAGTACAAGTTGATCTTTCTATTGGTACCATTTTTGGGAACGTGACATTTTTTGATCGCTTTTTATTTCGATTTTTGGGAGGTTAGAATGAACAAAAATCAGCAATTCATGAATTTCTTTTTAGGGGGCGTTTATACCGTTCCGCGTGTGGTAAAATTGATAAAGCAGTTTTATTCTTGGGTTAGTACGATTGCGGAAATACCTAATTTATACCATTTTTTTATGTTTTGCCGCTTTTATACAATAAAAACAATTTTATATAAAAAATAATTATTTTTGCATCACTTTGTTCTGCGAGCTATAAATTTTTTATTTTTTCGCTGATGATGCTGTATTGTGGCTTGTTTTTTGCGGGACAAGATGACATTTTAAGCGGTACCATGTTTATTTATATCCGTTTATTTGATCGCGTGTTATTCCACTTTTTGTTCGGGGTATGATGATAAAGCATTGTTTTTTGCTTTGCTTTTTTTTTTTAAGGGGTTCACTAAAGGGGTTAACTAGTGGGACAGTTCTATAGGGCGGGTCGTTACGGACGCGGCGATACCAAATATGTGTACTTTCATTGTTTTGGTTTTTTTATTTACAGGAAGAAATGAATTTATTGGGTAATATTTTTTTTTTCCTTTATTTTAGAATTTTTTTTTACACTTGTGATTTTCATTTTTTTTACTTTTTTACTTTGTCCCAGGGTGGGACATTACAGTGTAGGGTCAGATCGCTGGTCTGACAGAGTGCACAGCACTCTGTCAGACCAGCGATGTGACAGGCACTGATGCAGGCTTCCTCAGCGCCTGCTCTCAGCAGGCACTAAGGAAGCTGCCTCCCTGCAGGACCCCGTGGCCATCTTGGATCCGGGGTCTTGCAGGGAGGAAGGCCTCAGAACAGCGCGATCACATCGCGCTGTTCTGAGGGTCTCAGGAAGCACGCAGGGAGCCCCTCCCTTGTGCGATGCTTCCCTGTGCCATCGGTACACCGTGATCATGTTTGATCGCGGTGTTCCAGGGGTTAATGTGCCGGGAACGGTCCGTGACTGCTCCTGGCACATAGTGCCGGGTGACAGCTGTGATAATCAGCTGACACCTGGCCGCGATCAGCCGCTCTCCCCCCTGGAACGCATCCGATCACATGGGACGTACTATCCCGTCCGTGGTCATACGGGCTCAGGTACCATGGACGGGATAGTACGTCCGATGGCAGAAAGGGGTTAATATATATTTTTACCATGTCTGCATTCTATATGCAGGCTCAGCAATAGCACTTTACCTATATAAAAAAAGCACTTTATAGGACTATATATTCTTTGTATTATTTTTTTGCATGCTTTTCAGCACCAATTTTTTACTTTTCATGTACTTTTTAGCACTTTATATATGTCTTTGCTAATTAGAATTTACTTATGAATTAAAGGGCTCCATAGACTGTTATTGGTTTTAGCGGCCTCTGATTTGGCATTAGTACTTTTTCTAGTTGTCATGTTTTATTCTAAAATGGTCAATAAAGATTTATAATAATCAGTATTTTTGAGTTGTGCTCATTATTGTTGTATTTGGGTATTTGTATATTAGGATGGTACACATGTCTGACATCCATGTCCACTCCTGAGGTCTTATGTGTGGAGTCTGAACTGAATACCGATGGCCTTGTTGATGCTGCTATTCAACAAGTGCCCTCTCCTGCTCACAAATCCCTCCCAACATCTGCAGTGTAGAGTTCCAATGTGTGGGGACATCACACACCAGTCGATGAGCTGGAAGCTGCAAACGCTGCTGAAGCACAGCAAGGGCGGTGGAAGATGTAGCTGACTTTCTAAAATGGGCACACAACCGGCGTACATTGACAAGCAGAGACGGCAGCTCAGGGAAGGTCTTGAGAAACTGCTGAACCACGAGGTTAAGCACATGGGCTAGGCATAGTACATGTGTGAACTCGCCTCGCCTCAGAGCCGCCTCCAGGTTCCGGCCATTGTTACACATGACCATGCCTGGCTGTAGGTTCAGTGGTGTCAGCCACAGATCTGCCTGCTCTTTCAGAGCTGTCCACAAATCTTCAGCATTGTGCAGTTTGTCACCTAACCATATTAGCTTCAGCTCAGCTTGTTGCCGCTTGGCTGAGGCAGCACTGCAGTTTTTCCAGCTTGTGACTGATGTGGTCATTTCGGAGATGAAGGCTGAAGAGGAGGATGAGGTGCAGGAGCTGTAGACTGTATGGCAACCCTGATTAACCTTGGCATCGAGAGGACGTGTTCCATCCAATTGTCCGACTGGGTCCCGGCTTCCACTATGTTAACCCAGTGTGCCATCAGCGAGATGTACAGTCCCTGCCCACAAGCACTTGTCCACATATCCGTGGTTAAGTGGACTTTCCCAGTAAATGCATTGTTGAGGGCATGACTAATGTTGTGGGACACGTGCTTGTGTAATGCGGGGACGGTACACCGGGAGAAATAGTGGCAGCTGGGGACCGGGAACCGAGGGATGGCCACCATCATCAGGTTGTGGAAAGCTTCCGTCTCCATGAGCCGAAAAGGCAACATTTCGAAACGCAAGCAGTCGCGAAATATGTGAATTTAGTAGTGTGGCCTGTGGGGCGTTGGCTGCATATTTGCGCTTGCGTTCCAATGATTGGGGTATGGACAACTGATCGCAGCCCTGGGGCAAGGACGTGGACGTGCTTGATGATGGTGCTAGTTGAGTGTGTGCATCGACAGGTGCAGTGCAGGAGGCATCTTCGCATGCACCATGCACCATGACACTGTTCCTGTACCCTGGGGTTTGGCCCACAAAGTCAGGTGCTTTACTGCCATGTGCCTGATTATGCTGGTGGTGGTCAGGCTGGTAGTTTTGCTAATGCTGGCCTGAGACAGGTGTTGAAAATGGCCTTTTTGAGGTTCTCTGCAGAGTCTTTAAAAAATAACCAGACTCGGGAAGACCTAACAGTTGTACTGGAAACTTCCGTCGTGTTGGTGTTATGGATGCCTGCCTTCTGTCTGCGGCCACCACACTGCTGCGTCCTGCCTGTTGGGGTGCTACGCTTCCCTCCCCCTGTGTGCTGCTGTCCTCGCTCTGCATGTACTCCTGCCATGTTGGGTCAGTTACTATATCATCCACCACCTCATCTTCCACTTCCGCACCCTGGTTCTCCTCCCGACTCTCTGGCAATAGTGCCTCATCATCGTCCACCTCTTGTGACACATTCCCATAGTCTCCTCCGTGTGACTGTGACTGCTCAAATATTTGGGCATCGCTACATGCGATCTCCTCTTGCCCCACTTCAAGTGGACCGGGCAAGACGCCCGAATCTATAAATGGAAAAGTGAACAGCTCTTCAGAGTGTCCAAGTGTGGGATCAGTTGTCTCAGGGCATTCGGCATGGTGGGAGGAAGGAGAATCAGGGTGAGGAACATGCGGTCCTGACTCATGGCTACTGAGACTTGACCATGTGGAAGACCGGGTGGTGGTGGTGGAGGCAAAGTGACTGGAAGCATTATCTGCTATCCAACCAACAACCTTTGGACACTGCTCTGGGTTCAATAGCGGTGAGCTACTGTGGTCCCCTAGTAATTGGGACAGGAAGGTCGGGCAAGAAGATGTCGGTGTTTGTTGTTGTACAATTTCAGCTTGCCCACGGCCTTGGCCTTGGCCTCTGCGTGCACCATCTCCATCACATCCAGTTCCCTGTTCCTTGCCACGCGCCTTGCCCATTTTAAATGGAGGACAATATTTTCCGCGTTCACTACAAATGGCTGAATTTGGAGCGAACTTACAGCTCTGACAAAAATTAACCCCTTCACCCCGAAGGGTGGTTTGCACGTTAATGACCGGGCCAATTTTTACAATTCTGACCACTGTCTCTTTATGAGGTTATAACTCTGGAACGCTTCAACGGATCTTCGCGATTCTGAGACTGTTTTCTCGTGACATATTGTACTTCATGTTAGTGGTAAAATTTCTTCGATATACCTTGAGTTTATTTTTGAAAAAAACGCAAATATGGCGAAAATTTTGAAAATTTTGCAATTTTCAAACTTTGAATTTTTTTTCCCTTAAAACAGAGAGATATGTCACACAAAATAGTTAAGAAATAACATTTCCCACATGTCTACTTTACATCAGCACAATTTTGGAACAAAATTTTTTTTTGTTAGGAAATTATAAGGGTTAAAAGTTGACCAGTGATTTCTCATTTTTACAACAAAATTTACAAAGCCATTTTTTTAGGGACCACCTCACATTTGAAATCACTTTGAGGGGTCTATATGGCAGAAAATACCCAAAAGTGACACCATGCTAAAAACTGCACCCCTCAAGGTACTCAAAACCACATTCAAGAAGTTTAATAACCCTTCAGGTGCTTCACAGGAGCTGAAGAAACGTGGAAGGAAAAAATTAATATTTAACTTTTTAGCCACAAAAATGATCTTTTACAAACTTTTTTTTATTTTCACAAGGGTAAAAGGAGAAAATTGGCAGATAAGGTTGTTGTGCAATTTCTCCTGAGTATGCCAATACCCCATATGTGGGGGAAAACCACTGTTTGGGCACACGGCAGAGCTCGTAAGGGAAGGAGCGCCGTTTGACTTTTTCAAACTAAAATTGGCTGGAATTGAGATTGGACGCCATGTCGTGTTTGGAGAGCCCCTGATATGCCTAAACAGTGGAAACCCCCCACAAGTGACACCATTTTGGAAACTAGACCCCATAAGGAACTTATCTAGATCTGTTGTGAGCACTTTGAACCCCAAAGTGTTTCACAAAAGTTTATAATGCCTGGGTGTGAAAAAAAAAAACAACAATTTTCCACAAAATGATTTTTTAGTCCCAAATTTTTGATTTTTCCCAAGGAAATTGGACCCCAAAAGTTGTTGTCCAATTTGACCTGAGTATGCTGATACCCCATATGTGGGGGGGGAAACTGTTTGGGCGCACGGCAGGGCTTGGAAAGGAAGCAGTAACGTTTTGGAATGCAAACATTGATGGGGGTCATGTTCCGTTTGTAGTGCCCCAGATGAGCCTAAACAGTGGAAACCCCCCACAAGTGACCCCATTTTGGAGGCTAGACCCCCTAAGGAACTTATCTAGATCTTTGGTGAGCACTTTGAACCCCCAAGTGCTTCACACAAGTTTATAATGCCCTGGCATGAAAATAAAAAATCCTATTTTTTTCCCACAAAAATTATCTCTTAGTCACTAATTTTTTATGTTCCCATAGGTAACAGGAGAAATTGGACCTCAAAAGTTGTTGTCCAATTTGTCCTGAGTACGCTGATACCCCATATGTGGGGGGGAACCACTGTTTGGGCGCATGGCAGAGCTCGGAATGGAAGGAGCACCATTTGACTTTTTCCCACCAAAATTGGCTGGAATTGAGATTGGACGCCATGTTGCATTTGGAGAGCCCCTGCTGTGCCTAAACAGTGGAAACCCCCCACAAGTGACCCCATTTTGGAGGCTAGACCCCCTAAGGAACTTATCTAGATCTTTGGTGAGCACTTTGAACCCCCAAGTGCTTCACACAAGTTTATAATGCCCTGGCATGAAAATAAAAAATCCTATTTTTTTCCCACAAAAATTATCTCTTAGTCACTAATTTTTTATGTTCCCATAGGTAACAGGAGAAATTGGACCTCAAAAGTTGTTGTCCAATTTGTCCTGAGTACGCTGATACCCCATATGTGGGGGGGAACCACTGTTTGGGCGCATGGCAGAGCTCGGAATGGAAGGAGCACCATTTGACTTTTTCCAACCAAAATTGGCTGGAATTGAGATTGGACGCCATGTTGCATTTGGAGAGCCCCTGCTGTGCCTAAACAGTGGAAACCCCCACAAGTGACCCCATTTGGGAAACTAGACCCCCTAAGGAACTTATCTAGATCTTTGGTGAGCAATTTGAACCCCCAAGTGCTTCACACAAGTTTATAACATAGAGCCGTAAAATTAAAAAATCATATTTTTTCCACAAAATTGATCTTTTCACCCCAATTTTTATTTTCCCAAGGGTAACAAGACTCCAAAAGTTATTGTGAAATTTGTCCTGAGTGCGCTGATACCCCATATGTGGGAGTAAACCACTGTTTGGGTGCATGGCAGAGTTTGGAAGGGAAAGAGCGCCGTTTGACTTTTTCAACGCAGAATTGGCTGGATGCCATGTCGTGTTTGGAGAGCTCCTGATCTGCCTAAACAGTGGAAACCCCCACAAATGACACCATTTTGGAAACTAGACCCCTCAAGGAACTTATCTAGATGTGTGGTGAGCACTTTGAACCCCAAAGTGCTTCACAGAAGTTTATAACGTACAGCCGTAAAATAAAAAATCTCTTTTTTTTTTACAAAAATGATTTTTTCGCCCCAATATTTTATTTTCACAAGGGTAACAGGAGAAATTGGACCCCAAAAGTTGTTGTCCAATTTGTCCTGAGTATGCTGATACCCAATATGTGGGAGTAAACTACTGTATGGGCGCACGTCGGGGCTCGGAAGGGAAGTAGTGACGTTTTGGATTGCAGACTTTGATGGAATGGTCTGGGGGAGTCATGTCGCATTTGGAGAGCCCCTGATGCGCCTAAACAGTGGAAACCCCCACAAGTGACCCCATTTTGGAAAATAGACCCCACAAGGAACTTATCTAGATGTGTGGTGAGCACTTTGAACCCAGAAGTGCTTCACAGAAGTTTATAATGTACAGCCGTAAAAATAAAAAATCCTTTTTTTTTTTACAAAAATGATTTTTTCGCCCTCAATATTTTATTTTCACAAGGGTAACAGGAGAAATTGGACCCCAAAAGTTGTTGTCCAATTTGTCCTGAGTACGCTGATACCCAATATGTGGGAGTAAACTACTGTATGGGCGCACGTCGGGGCTCGGAAGGGAAGTAGTGACGTTTTGGATTGCAGACTTTGATGGAATGGTCTGGGGGAGTCATGTCGCATTTGGAGAGCCCCTGATGCGCCTAAACAGTGGAAACCCCCACAAGTGACCCGATTTCGGAAAATAGACCCCACAAGGAACTTATCTAGAAGTGTGGTGAGCGCTATGAAGCCCAAGTGCTTCACAGAAGTTTTATAACATACAGCCGTAAAAACAAAAAAATCATTTTTCTTTTACAAAAATGATTTTGTCGCCCCAGTTTTTTATTTTCCCAAGGGTAACAGGAGAAATAGGACAAATTGCACAATAATTCTTGTGGTCCAGAGTACGCTGATACCCCATATGCGGGAGTAAACTACTGTTTGGGCGCATGGCAGAGCTCAGAAGTGAAGGAGCACCGTTTGACTTTTTCAACGCAGAATTGGCTGGAATTGAGATCAGACGCCATGTCACATTTGGAGAGCCCCTGATGTGCCTAAACAGCAGAAACCCTCCAATTCTAACTCCAACCCTAACCCCAACACACCCCTAACCCTAGTCCCAACCCTAACCACAAACCTAACCCTAACACACCCTAACCGTAATCCCAACCCTAATCCTATCGTTAGCGCCAACCCTAACCCTAACTTTAGCCGCAACCCTAACCCTAACGGGAAAATGGAAATAAATACATTTTTTTAAATTTTATTATTTTTCCCTAACTAAGGGGGTGATAAAGGGGGGTTTGATTTACTATTTATAGCGGGTTTTTATGATTGGCAGCTGTCATGCTAAAAGACGCTTTTTATTGCAAAAAATAGTTTTTTGTATCACCACATTTTGAGAGCTATAATTTTTGCATATTTTGGCCCACAGAGTCATGTGAGGTCTTATTTTTTGCGGGACGAGGTGACGTTTTTATTGGTACCATTTTTGAGCACGTGACATTTTTTGATCGCTTTTTATTTCGATTTTTGGGAGGTTAGAATGAACAAAAATCAGCAATTCATGAATTTTTTTGGGGGGAGGCGTTTGTACTGTTCCGCGTGTGGTAAAATTGATAAAGCAGTTTTATTCTTCGGGTCAGTACGATTACGGCGATACCTCATTTATATCATTTTTTTATGTTTTGGCGCTTTTATAGAATGAAAACAATTTTATATAAAAAATTATTATTTTTGCATCGCTTTATTCTGCGAGCTATAACTTTTTTATTTTTTCACTGATGATGCTGTATGACAGCTCGTTTTTTGCGGGATAAGATGACGTTTTCAGTGGTACCATGGTTATTTATCTCGGTCTTTTTGATCGCGTGTTATTCCACTTTTTGTTCAGCGGTATGATGATAAAGCATTGATTTTTTGCTTTGTTTTCTTTTTTTTTTTTAAGGGGTTTACTAAAGGGGTTAACTAGTGGGACAGTTTTATAGGGGGGTCGTTACGGACGCGGCGATACCAAATATGTGTACTTTTATTGTTTTGTTTTTTTTATTTACAGGAAAGAATGAATTTATTGGGGAATATTTTTTTTTTTTTTATGATTTTTTTTACCACTTTTTATTTTTATTTTTTTTACTTTTTTACTTTGTCCCAGGGTGGGACATCACTGTATTTTAGCAGATCGCTGGTGTGACAGTGTGCACAGCACTCTGTCACACCAGCGATCGCTCTGGCATCGCTGCAGGCTTCCTCAGCGCCTGCTCTCAGCAGGCACTGAGGAAGCCGCCTCCCTGCAGGACCCCGGCGCCATCTTGGCTCCGGGGACCTGAAGGGAGGACGGACCCTCGGAACAGCGCGACACATCGCGCTGCTCTGAGGGTCTCAGGGGAGCGCGCAGGGAGCCCCCACCCTGCGCGATCCTCCCCTGTGCCCCGGGTACACCGCGATCATGTTTGATCGCGGTGTGCCAGGGTTTAATGTGCCGGGAGCATCATGTTGCCTCCATCCATAAAATTTCTAAGATGGCAGTCCATTGCAACAAGGTCAAGCAGCAGACATTGGGGACAACAAAGCTGCAGACTGGCAGAGGGCGAAAACGACTCACGACTGACCGGGATGACCGTCATCTTCTTCAAATGTCACTCAGTAACTGCAGGATGACATCAAGTGACCTACAAAAGGAATGGCAAATGGCAGCTGGGGTGAAGTGCAGGGCAAGAACAGTTTGTAACAGGCTCCTAGAGGCAGGGCTCAAGTCATGTAAAGCTAGAGAAAAGCCTTTCATCAATGAGAAGCAAAGGAGAGCCAGGCTGAAGTTTGCCAAAGACAATAAGGATTGGACCATAGAGGGCTGGAGTAAGGTAATCTTCTGTGATGAGTCTAATTTTCAGCTTTGCCCAACACCTTGTCATTTAATGGTTAGACGGAGACCTGGAGAGGTGTACAAGCCACAGTGTCTTGCACCCACTGTGAAATTTGATGAAGGATCGGTGATGATCTGGGGATGCTTCAGCAAGGCTGGAATTGGGCAGGTTAATCTTTGCGAAGGACATATGAATCAAGCCGCATACAAGGTTATCCTGGAAAAATAGTTGATTCCTTCTGCTCAGCCAATGTTTCCCAGCTCTGAGGACTGTTTTTTTCCAGCAGGACAATGAGTCATGCCACACAGCTAGGTCAATCAATGTTTGGATGAAGGACCACCACATCAAATCCCCATCATGGCCAGCCCAATCTCCAGACCAGAACCCCATTTAAAGCCTCTGAAATGTAATCAAGAGGAAGATGGATAGTCACAAGTCATCAAACATAGAAGAACTGCTCAAATTTTTGTACCAGGAGTGGCATAAGGTCACCCAAAAGTAGTGTGAAAGACTGGTGGAAAGCATGCCAAGACGCATGAAAGCTGTGATTAAAAATCATGGTTATTCCACAAAATATTGATTTCTGAACTCTTCCTTAGTTAGAACATTAGTATTGTTGTTTCTAAATGATTATGAACTTGTTTTCTTAGCATTATTTGAGGTCTGCAAGCACTACATTTTTTTGGTATTTTGACCATTTCTCATTTTTTGAAAATAAATACAAAATTTATTGTTTGGAAATTCAGAGACATGTTGTCAGTAGTTTATAGAATAAAAGAGCAATTTATATTTCACTCAAAAATATACTGTATATACTCAAGTATAAGCCGACTTGAGTATAAGCCAAGGCACCTAATTTTGCCACGGAAAACTGGGTAAGCTTATTTTGACTTCAGTATAAACCGGGTATGCATTGTCCCCTCATCCCTGTCCTGGTATGTATGGCTCCCCCTGTCCTGTACTGCTATGTGTGGCTCCCCCTGTTGTATGCATGGCTCCCCTGATCCCCCATCTTAGTATTCATGGCTCAGCTCACCCCCCCATCCTAGTATGCATGGCTCAGCTCACCCCTCATCCTAGTATGCATGGCTCTGCTCACCCCACCATCCCAGCATGCCTGGCTAAGCTCACCCCCCATCCTAGTATGCATGGCTCTGCTCACCTCCCCATCCTAGTATGCATGGCTCTGCTCATCCCGCCATCCTAGAATGCATGGCTCTGCTCACCCTCCATCTTAGTATGGATGGCTCTGCTCACCTCCCCATCCTAGTATGCATGGCTCTGCTCACCCTCCCATCCTAGTATGCATATCTCTGCTCTCCCCCCATCCTAGTATGCATGGCATTGCTCACCCCCCCATTCTAGTATGCATGGCTCTGCTCACCCCCCCATCCTAGTATGCATGGCTCTGCTCATCCCCCATCCTAGTATGCACATGCACACACACACACTCACCCTCCTCACACTGACCCTCCTTGCTCGCTGCACCTCAGATGGTCTCAGCGCTGGTATCCTCTTAATGTGCAGAGCGGCACATGGTACCGCTTATTAAAATCACGAATATGCGCTCCACGCCTATGGGAGTGGAAACGCGTGCATATTCATGACTTTCATAATCGGTATCATGTGACCGCTCTGCACAGTAAGAGGATACCGGCGCTGAGACCATCGGGAGATGCAGGGACCACGCAAGGAGGGTGAGTATGATGTCTTCAAGAAGCCGGCAGCTGTAGCTGCAGCTGTCACTGTGCCACAGCCGCCGGCTCCTGCCACTGCTCCCCCACTCCCCTCCCCCGCCAGCTTTCTGGACCGTGACTCGTGTATAAGCCGAGGGGGGCGTTTTCAATACAAAAAAATTTTCTGAAATCTTGGCTTATACACGAATATATACGGTACCTATAAAGAGAAAAATCAGATTTACTGAAAACTTTGCAGTGGTCTCTTAATTTTTGCCAGAGCTGTATATGTGATCCATCTGACGTCAAACCACAGTTTGAAATATCTGGCCTGTAGATAACTATTTTTTTGTCAGCAAACTGGTGTCAATAACTTGGCTAAGACACTGCAACAAAATTTAAACGGATGCCTGAAATGTCACAATTTTGAGCGCACTATGTGATCCGTGTGACGGACAACCCACAGTTTGAAATATCTGGCCTGTAGGTAACTATATATTTTTTTCAGAAGAATGGTGTCAATAACTTGGCTAAGAAACTGCAACAAAATTTAAACGGATGCCTGAAATGGCACAATTTAGAGCGCACTATATGATCCGTGTGACGGACAAACAACAGTTTGAATTATCTGGCCTGTAGGTAACTATTTTTTTTGGAGAGAGAGATTCAGCCGGATATATCCACAAAATTGAACGTCAAAGAAAGCAAAATGGATATGTAAAACTTAACCTTTAACTGGTCTATATTAAAAACCACAAACATAATCTGAATAAACAAGACAGGAGCATGTCATCACTGATTTTTAATATGGATTAATAAAGGTCAAGATTTTATGGGAGCTGGAATGCCATTTTTTTCTTCTATGTTTAACCACGTCTGATCAAGCGGAGTTCCGTGCACCTTTGGTATACCGGTGAGCTGGTTTGCTTTTGTTTCTCTATGGATATTATATACCTTGTATATACGGTAGTTAATATTTTAATGCCATAATATAAAGTGCTTTACGTGCTATTACAAAAATATTCATTAAAATAAAGGTGTCCAGCATGCATTTTCTCCTTATCTGGACCTGGCTATATATATCATGCCAAGCTCCCTGGACAAAAATAAACAGTACCGTACTTCAGACCTGTTAGTGTTGTTCTAGCAGCATTATGACTGAGAAAATAGTTAACCCTATGAACATCATTATGGTTACAGGATCCTCCTTTAAAAAATGTCCCTAAATAACCATTCCAACAAAGATGCCCTGGGTATAGCAATATTCAATAAAGATTCTGGACACCGGCATATGTATGAACAGTACCCCTATAATCCAAATATAAATACATGAAAATGGATTTATCTCACCCAATCCATCGGTGATGCACGATGGTACACAATCATTATTTGCAGTAATGGATGAGTCTCAGTCATACAATGCGTCTCCCGATGCGTTTCATCCTACTTTGGAATCATCAGGGGAGTATTTAATACGTATCTCTGCTGCTTCGCAGGTCCACCCACCCTTGCTGTTTAACTAATATGCCGGAGACCGCGTATTCTTGTCCTCGCATATGGCGTGTGACGCGTTTCTGGTGCTCGCACCCTGTTTCCAGTTCTTAGAACGCACATCCGGCTCTTGGAACGCATAGCAAAGCCCTGTGACACGCAAGCGCTCACCAGATTACCGCAATGTGGGCCGTAACTTTAGTTTATATGGTTGGAAATCGGATATGATAAAAGATCGCGTCAAAAGCCTTAACGTGAGCTTATTGTGAACATTAATGTTCAAATAAATCATGTTATCCATTTATAGAATAATACATCAAAATATACAGTACAGACCAAAAGTTTGGACACACCTTCTCATTCAAAGATTTTTCTGTATTTTCATGACTATGAAAATTGTACATTCACACTGAAGGCATCAAAACTATGAATTAACACATGTGGAATTATATACTTAACAAAAAAGTGTGTAACAACTGAAAATATGTCTTATATTCTAGGTTCTTCAAAGTAGCCACCTTTTGCTTTGATGACTGCTTTGCACACTCTTGGCATTCTCTTGATGAGCTTCAAGAGGTAGTCACCGGAAATGGTTTTCACTTCACAGGTCTGCCCTGTCAGGTTTAATAAGTGGGATTTCTTGCCTTAGGCCGGGGTCACACTGGCGACAGAATCGGACGACTGCAATACGATGAAATATCGTATTGCAGTCTGCCCTATGTTGATCTATGGAGCAGCTCCCAGTATCAGATTTTTTGTGGTCCGTTTTAAACGTCCGAGTGCAATCGCAGCATGCTGCGATTGTCACCGATTGTGGGTCGACTATCGCCAATGCAAGTCTATGGGAGCGATGAAAAATAGGATTACAAACGGACCGCACGTGTGACTTGCGATTAAATGGCATCGGTGTCCTTTAGAAAAGCCGGCAATTCATCCCCGGCTATACTGTAAAATCACACTGACAGCTTTAATAAAGAATAGAAAGAATAGATATACACACATAGAATACATATATATATATATATATATATATATATGTCATTGTGACATATATATATACATATATTTATAGTTCTTACACTTCTACATACTGTAATAGCCGCTAATTCAATTGCCGGCTTTTGTGAAATCACAGAAGCCGACATGAAATGATACATTGTTTCCACACAGTTAACCATGTCATTTCCTGTATTTTGATATATGGTTTGAACTTTCAATTACAGAAGTGTATGTGTGCAAAATTTCAGACATGTAGGGGTTAATTAAAGGTGTAAATTCGTTGTAAAAAAATGCGTGGGCTCCCGCTGTATTTTCTCCACCAGACAGACAAAGCAAGCGAGTGGGGGCAGATAATAATAGCCTAGAGAGGGTACATTTTTTGGTGCCCCCCCCTGGCTACTAACATCTGCCCCCAGACACCCCAAAAAGGGCAAATCTCTAATTAGATTTGCCCTTTCTGGCACTTTGCCCGTCTATTCCCATTGCCCTGTAGCGGTGGCGAATGGGTTAATAAGGGGTTACAGGCACCTTGCAATTGAAAGGTGACTGTAAGCCAGGTTAATAATTGAGAGCTGTCAATTAGACAACTATCAATTATTAATCCTATTGAAGTAAATAAAAAAACACACACACTTTAAGAATAAATAATTTTAATGAAATAAAAACAAATTTTTTTGACCATCTTTTATTTTACTCTTAATCCATGCGAAGCCCTTGATCTCCTAAAATAAATATAAAATAATAAAACAACATTATTCTTACCTATCTGGCGATCTGTCACGTCCCACGATGTAATCCTTCACAAAGGGTTAACTAGCAATCAGCTAAGCAGCGCATCTAATGCTGCGTGCTCAGCTGATAGCTCCTGAATGAATAAGCTTATCTCCTGCCGACAGGAGAGGATGTGAATAATGAATGAAGCTTAATTGATTGTCTCTCACTTTCACCTTAGGTCAGGTCACTGAAGTGAAAGTGGCAATAAATCAATTAAGCTTCATTCATTCATCTCTTCCTCTCCTTTCGCTTGTAGAGGAAGTTATTCATTCAGGGGGTTACAGCTCGGAGACAGCATTTAGCTCTCTGCTCGCTGTAACCTGTTAACCCTTTCTGATGGATTACACCGTGGGACCTGACTGTACATCGGATTGGTAAGAATAATTTTTCTTTTTTATTTTATTTTTATTACAGGAAATGGTTTTAGCAGGAAAATAAAATATGGTCAAAAACTGTGTGATTATTTCATTAAACTTCTTTTTTATTAAACTGTGTGTGTTTGATTTTTCTTTCATACAATAGGATTAATAATTGATAGTTGTCTAATTGACAGCTCTCAATTATTAACCTGGCTTACAGTTACCTTTCAATTGCAAGGTGGCTGTAACCCCTTATTAACCCATTCGCCACCGCTACAGGGCAATGGGAATAGACGGGCAAAGTGCCAGAAAGGGCAAATCTAATTAGAGATTTGCCCTTTCTGGGGTGTCTGGGGGCAGATGTTAGTAGCCAGGGGGGGCACCAAAAAAATGTACCCTCCCTAGGCTATTATTATCTGCCCCCACTCGCTTGCTTTGTCTGTCTGGTGGAGAAAATACAGCGGGAGCCCACGCATTTTTTTTCAACGAATTTACACCTTTAATTAACCCCTACATGTCTGAAATTTGGCACACATACACTTATGTAATTGTAAGTTCAAACCATATATCAAAATACAGGAAATGACATGGTTAACTGTATGTAAACCATGTGTCATTTCATGTCGGCTTCTGTGATTTCACAAAAGCCGGCAATTGAATTAGCGGCTATTACAGTATGTAGAAGTGTAAGAACTATAAATATATATATATATATATAAATGTCACAATTACATATATATATATATATATATATGTGTTCTATGTGTGTATATATCTATTCTTTCTTTTGTGATTTAAATACTATTCTTTTGGATCCATTATATGTCAGTTTTGCAGGCCTGCGAGAAATTCTCGCAAGTCGGATGAAAATCGGATGTTACAAGCTACACACACATGCGACTAAATCGCATCTTTGAAGGAAAATCGGATGCCAGGCGGATGTGTGATGTTTTCATTTTGTTCCGATAATCGACCCACTAAAACGGTCGATTTTTTGTAGTTGTGTCTGACCCCGGCCTTATAAATGGGGTTGGGACCAAAGCTGCCTTCAGTGTGAAAGTACAATTTTCATAGTCATGAAAATACAGAAAAATCTTGAATGAGAAGGTGTGTCCAAACTTTTGGTCTGTACTGTATCTATTCATAAGACAAATAGGATAAACATGTATATGTAACCACCAGCCAGATACAGGGTTTTTTTTTTAATTTCTTGCTGTATGGTTTTTCATATGGTATGGTACAGAGTGCACTTCGACACTTGTATTCTGACACTACGGTATTCTAGAAGAAAGGGAAAACCCTTTAGATAAGGAAAGAACTCAGAAACAATTATGTGGTAATCAAATGAGTCAATGGATACTGACAAGGAGGAGATGCGGACAAGGTAAATTATTTATTTATGAAATAATCCTGAAAAAAATTGAAAAAATCAAAATTACCAAGTAATGAGCTACGGGACACCATAGGTCCTTAAAAAATTGGGGGGGAAGAGGCCCTGCTTTCCCTAGGGAAAGGTAGCCCTACACTCCTGTTTCCCTACCTCACGCGGAGGTTGGCACCCTATAGACCAGCGCAGTTGGCACCCCCTCTCAACGGCGGCTATCCCTATATAGCTCTCCCTTTTGAATCCCTATACTCAAAAACACGCAATTTGAATACAAACTAGATACACTACAGTTTGGCTATATATGTGATGGACTTATAGGAAAATGTGGCTTATGCAATGTAGTCATATGAAGGAATATATACCGACTGCTAGGTATCTAGAAAAGATGCATAGGAAAGCTGTTCATTTAATCCTTGGGGATGAACTGTATTCAGATAGAAAATCCACCTACTTTCTCTTTGAAGTAATAATCTGTCCCAGTCACTATCCCTAACTGATGGTGTAATCTTGTCTATTCCTTAAAAACCTAGTTTGCTTGTGTCTCCATGATGCATAAGATTAATGTGGTTGGCTACTGGGGTATCCCTTTTATTAATGATGTCACAGAGATGTTGACAGATTCTTCTCCGAAACTCTCTTTTAATTTTTACAACGTATTCCATCCCATATTCACAGGTAGCCTTGTATACAGGGTGGGCCATTTATATGGATACACCTAAATAAAATGGGAATGGTTGGTGATATCAACTTCCTGTTTGTGGCACATTAGTATATGGGAGGGGGAAATCTTTTCAAGATGGGTGGTGACCATGGCGGCCATTTTGAAGTCGGCCATTTTGGATCCAAAACACCATGAACATAGGGTTCACATCTAACTTTGGAGGATCGCAATTGGAATTTCTTGATGTACAGGTCACGGTGAACCAGGGCACCTTAACAACAGAAGTGTTCCGAAAGCCCTCATCCACCAATTCTCTCTTACATTACAAGAGCGCTCACTCTCTCCATATTAAAAAAAATCCCTGCCATACAGCCAGTTCTTGAGGTTCAAGAGGGTTAACAGTAACCCGAATCACTATAGGGAGCAAACGTTAGATCTATATAGATTTTTTAATAGGGGTTACCCAGGACCTTTACTAGATGCAGCCATCGATAGAGCCAATTCCCCTCCCCTTCCCTCCCAGTCTAATCAGGCAAGTACAACTAAAAAAAAGGCTACAAATGTCAGGAACAAGGGCAAGAGATTTAGTTTTAAGTATGGCCCCATGGATTAACAAATCAGAGCAGCAATTAATAAGAACTGACATTTGTTGGAAAAAGAAGGTATTGTGGAGATAGTATCACAGGGACCTCTGGTCTCTAATAGATGTACAGCCAACCTTAAAGATTTGCTAGTACACAAACGCATTGTTAGGGTTCGATTTCCCGCTGCTGCACAAGGGGAGTCTCGAACCCGTCCCGCTGCGGTCTCCCATTCATCTCCGGCCGCAGTGGAGCCTGCTCAGCAGAGACGTCGGTCCAGGCATCTTGCCCACTCCTCTACTGTGCAGTGACTTGCTGCTGCCTTTCCTGGATCTGCTATTATAGCCAGTGCTGGAGCAGTCGTCTTTGAGACAAAGTCCTGCGTTTTCCCATCTGAGCATGCCCAGAGTGAGATCTCTCATTGGAGATCAGGGGTCACATGTTCAGGTGCTGCAGCGGCTCCTATTGGTCCGCCAGGAAGGTCATGTAGCTACGTTTGTTTGTAACAGCTTCTCATTGGTCCTTGCTCCTGGAAGGTCCTGTAGCTGTTGCTATAAAAGGGTAGCATGGCTGGGCCGCCATGCGCTAATATCAATCATTGTATGCTATGCGCCAGTGTGGTCATGTGTATGTGTGGATAGGGACCCGGCTGAAATAAGCCACTAGAATACCGACTTAATTGGTGAGGAGTTTGGTATGGTAGCTGGTCAGGGTCGGTGTCCTAGATGCCCTAGATTACCGGCATAACCGGTGAGGAGTTTTGATTGCCGTATTCAGGGTCTGGCGTTCAGATGCCATAGATTGAGGGCGAGGACATTAGCACATGATCACGCTCTATGAACGCGTAGCACTTAACTGTGTACCTGAGAGCCTGACAGGACACAGTACTTTTTCTCAGCAGCCCTGTGACGTAACAGGGTTCGCTTTCAACGCTAGACAGCGCCCTAGCGTGTTTTCTTTGCCACTCAGTTGTGTCTAGTGAGTGCGCACTCATCGCCATATAGCGCTGCGGCTTTCCTTCTAGCGGCTCTGTGGAGTAACAGATGTAAGCTTTTCAGGGGATATAGCTCTGGGATCGCCGTCCGGGTAGACGGAGTGGCACGGAAACAGCTCATTCACAGACAGCAGTTCTGGTAAAAAACTGGCCGCAACCAGCTTTATTAAAGTCCACAGCAAACAGAACATAATCAAAACCAAATCATAAACATAAGCCCTGGGCTTGTCCAGCCACTTACTACACTTAGATAGATTTCCCTCTCTATCCGGGTCCAGACTCTAACAGCCTGTCCCCAAAACAACACATATGTTCAGTAGTTACCAGCATGGAGGTTTGCAGAGGCTCCTCTTTGTGTCTAAAGGCATATCCAACGTCCAGACTTGAGAGAGCTCCCCTCCTATTCAGCAGCTATCCGCATGGATTCTCACAGAGACTACTCCTGTGTCCGAGGTACATCGAGCACCCAGACTGAGACAGCTCATACTCCTGGAGACTCCTTCTTGTGCCTGGACTCCTTGTCCAGACTAAGCGAGCTCTCTGTCTGTGTTTGCAGACACCTACTTCTGGTCTCCTAATTAACAGCTGAGTGGTTTCAGGCCTGAGCTGCAAGTGTGTACTGAATGTAAGGTGTAGTGACCTTTCTCTACCACTAGGTTTACAAAGCCATACATTTCCCTTATACCAGTCATCAAAGTATCTAGGTGAAATGTACACCCCATTCAACACACATACTCTCACTGTCTCACATATCCCCCCCCTCTTCTCCAGACCGGAGGGCTGGTCATCCAGACCGGGGGCTGGTCAACAATCCAAAAGAGACAGTGAACTCTGGACCAGTCATGGCCCTCATCAGCTTCATCTTCACTACTGTCATCGGTATCTTCACCTGAGCCATAGCCAACATCAGCTTTCTCTTCATCTGAAGCATCTGCACTACCCTGTACCCTCCCAGGCTTATGCTCTCTGCGGGCCTCGGGTATCCTGCACGGTTTCATCTTGACCTTAGGGCCGGGCTCAGTTTCGATATAATGCCTGGCCAGAGAAATACGACCCGGCACATCAGAACACTTCTGCTGACTCTTCCTCAGAAACTCACGTACCTCCTGTCCTTGGTGCACTGACCATATGTCACCAACTATCACAGAAGGTATAGGGGGTTTTTCACTTTTCTCTAGTTCCCCTTGAACCCTCTTTAGCACATCTATTTTCTTGAATATCGGTTGACTCATAAAGTCTATTTCACAGACCTTAAGCTCCTCTGCCATGGTCTCTGACCATTTTAAGCTACACTGTTCAAATGATTGGGACTGTAGAAGGAGCTGATCGTTTTTCTTTTGCAGTACACATAATTCATCCGCTAAGTCTCCAGCTGAATTGTAATGTTCTACCGTGACAACAGCATTCTTATATAGAGCCTTAGACTTATTGAGCAGCATTTGCTCTTGCAACGAAGAGATTCCCTGTATCCTTCCTTTTACTTCATTGACCTTCTCACGAAGATGCTCATGGCTTTCATCACACTCCTTCATCACAGTTTGGAGTTTTTTCTGAGAAGTCATCAATTCATCTGGTACCTGTTGGACGTCTTTTATGTCTTCGGCCCCTTCTTCAGGCTCTTCTGGTAGAACATGCTCAGAAGCCCTACCGTCAGTCTTACATTCTACCTCTTCAGTCACATCATTATGGTCTCCAATATTTCCATTTATTCCGGCTTTCAAGTTCTCCTTGATAGCTGCATCTGTATACTCAGAACCCGCCGGATTCTTCTCTTCCACCACGTTCTGCATCCCATCTGAGCTCCCGTGTGTCTGCAGCGGCAACGGAGTGACACACCGCTTTTCCCATTTGTTGGGACGTGGCTCCGATGTAGACTCCATGAAAGTGCGCTTGAGCTCACCAATGCCAGCCTGATGTCTCAAAATCTCATCTTGTGATTTATCCAGATCCTTGGTGTCACTCGGGAACACCGCTGGGGCTCCGGGCGCCGAACTTCCAGCCTGAGCTTCACGAGTTGCAGCTACTGATCCGAACCGTAACCCGTCCACGCCGCTGTCTTCGGCAGAAACAGATTCCTGGACAGAGTCAGTCCCCATATCTTCAGTCTTGTTCCTCACAGCTTCACTTGAGACCTCAGCTTCTGATGAGGCATCTGGCTTGGTGACTACCACTTCTATGGCTCCTTCCACCTCTGCAGCATCTCCCTCAGAGTCCCTGGCATGATGCAGATCCACACCACACGTCGACAACTTCCCACTTCCAACAGCCTCCACTTGTGCTGTGTTCAGTCTCAGAGTCCTGCCTTCAAAGCTCAGCTCTCCTCCTTTCACCTTAGTCTTCGCCAGGGAACCAGCCAACTGTAAAACATCTTCAGATGCCATCTTCTGTCCGGCTGTAAGGTCAGCATCAGCTTTCTTCTCAGGACTCTCAACCTCCTCTGCTACCATGCCTTCCTCATTTGCACTGGTTGCTTTATTGTCATCAGATGATTCACTATCACTACCACTATCCCTGTCTGACCCCTTTTTCTCAGCCACATCCGGCTCACTTTCAGGGTTATACAATTCATTCTCATTCTCATCCTGCTCACTTTCAGGGGTATACAATTCATTCTCATTCACATCCTGATCTGGAACCTTAGTTAACATGTCATCCACAACATTAACTTCACCATCTGGTCCCTCAAGTATGTGACTATGTGACAACCCCAGCACTATACTTCTATATAGCTCAGGTATTAGGAGCTGGCTCACGACCTCTCCCTGGACTTCAGTGTCCCTATACAACAGGTTAGTGTTTATGGCAACATGAGGAAACCTCTCCTCAGAGCCAGGCTCTTGGGAAACCTCATTTAGAACAATTATATTTTCCTGTGCCGTTTTAAGAGTGGGGTCTCGCCATTGTTCACTCTCAAAATTGTCACAGGACACAGGTAAGTCAGGGACACTCAGTTCCCGAGAACCACCATCCTCATCTCCCACCATCACCTGCAAAGGAATTTCATCTCTATCACAGTCATCATCACTATCAATATCATTATCATGATTATGATCAGTATCATCATCACTATCATGATCATCATCATTATCATTATCAGCATCAGCATCATTATCATGGTCATCATCATTATCATGATCATCATCATCATTATCATTATCATCATCATCATCATCATCATCATTATCACATAAGTTTAACGGCCCACTAGCATTGTGTTCCGCCCCTCGGGACTGCGCACCCTCAGTAGGAGCTTCATCACACTGTCCATCAAAAACATTTTTCCCCCAGAGATCCTTAGACCGGGGAAAGTCATTACCCAATATAACGGGGTGCACCAGGTTCTTCACTACCCCACTTCCCATGAAACCTCCCCGAGTTTGGGGACCAAGTCCACGGCAGTCTCTGGGTAGACTTTGGTGTCTCCATGGATGCACACCACACTCAGGTGCTTATCAGGGATGAAGTCCCTATCAATCAGGCTATCACGCACAAAAGTCACTGGACTCTCTGAGTCCAAGAGGGCCTGTGCTGGGCAGTCATTTACAACCACCGGGGACACCTGTGGTCCACTCTCCTCGGCTGAGGTGGACACCCACACAGGTTCTGCGCAGGGAGAGAGGGATCCGCCAACATCACAACACATAGGCTCCCCCTCTATTGGACAGTTGGCTGCAATTTCACGACATCTCCAACACTGTCCATCACACTTTCCCCACCCATATGTCCCCTCGGGCCTGAACCCGCTTATCAGCATACCCCATGTCCCCAACAGCTGGAACGCTCTTACCGGGAGAGTTCGGCGTCCAGGAACTCTGAAGTGACGACCTCTCAGACGGCTGGTCATGGAGGCAGCCTTTGGTAGCGAAGGCCCTCTCCCTCAGGCTGACCAGACGAGGGGCGTCCGGGTGGTCTCGTTGTCCGACCTCCGGCTGTACCTCAGGAGTACGTGCGCGGGTGTAGCGGTCCACTATCACCTCCTTGATCCCATGAGCAGGGTTGCCGACGGCAGACTCCCAAACTGCATCTCCAGTCATGGACTCCCCTGGCACGGACTGCCACCGTAACACCCAGCCGGGCAAGAATCTCCGCTTTCAGCTTGGCATAGTCTTGGCTGTCCTGCTCGCTCAGGTCAGCATAGGCCCTTTGGGGTTCTCCAATCAGATAGGGTGCGACCATCATGGCCCATTCAGATAGGGGCAGATTCTCCTTCTCTGCCAGTCCCTCAAACCAAGTGAGATATGCCTCCACATCGTCACGAGGTGTCATCTTTTTCAGGGACCGTCTTACCGCCTTCTTTACAGCGGACAATGCAGGTGACTTTGCCACATTACTTCGGGACGCGGCACCGAAATCCTTTTTTTGTGCTGCCATCTGCTCAACAAATAACCGGTTATTCTCCTGCTGCTGCTGCAGGAATTGCTGCTGGGCCTGCTGCATGCGCTGCTGGTGCTGCAGGCGCTGCCGCTCCATGCTCTGCTGCATGCTCCGCTGGGCCTGGACCAGGTACTCAACGAGCTCCTCCATACTGCTGGACTTATCTGTCTCAACAACGGCAGTCTTATGTTGCACATTAACTTGCGCCATTTGTTCAAACAGCGCCTCCATGCTGTCATCCATGCTGTCAGACTTCTCTGTCTCAACAACGGCAGTCTTCACTCAAGACATACACACTCCACAGTCTTTTCCACAGAAAATTCAGCTTTGCTGTGCAGACACTTTTTTTTTTCTTTGCAAAGTCTATTAGGGCTACTGTCTCTTTAAGACTGCTCCAACAGACGTTTCTCCTTTATTGACACACTTTTTTTTTTCTCTGCTGCTGCTTCAACAGACTTCACCTTTATTGCTGTCTCTCGCCACTGTGCTGCACGCACATTCTAGCACCAATTGTAAGCTTTTCAGGGGATATAGCTCTGGGATCGCCGTCCGGGTAGACGGAGTGGCACGGAAACAGCTCATTCACAGACAGCAGTTCTGGTAAAAAACTGGCCGCAACCAGCTTTATTAAAGTCCACAGCAAACAGAACATAATCAAAACCAAATCATAAACATAAGCCCTGGGCTTGTCCAGCCACTTACTACACTTAGATAGATTTCCCTCTCTATCCGGGTCCAGACTCTAACAGCCTGTCCACAAAACAACACATATGTTCAGTAGTTACCAGCATGGAGGTTCGCAGAGGCTCTGTCACGCTGTCTAATGATATGACTACAATGTCAGTAAACTATTTATACAGGAACCACACTCTATACAACATATAGTTTAGCAACATCAGAATGTAAGTATAAAATAGATTTACCTGACACAATATCAGCAGAACTTAGGGTTAATCTTGAGGACTAGATGTGTAGAAACGATATCAGTTGAATTCAGGGTTAATCTTGAGGACTTGATGAGCTGTAACAGGAAAGAGGAGGACCGGGGTCTAACCTGACCCTACACTGGGGTCCTAACTAATCCCTTACCTTGGAGGTACTGATAATTGTTCAGAGGTCCAAGTCTCCAGCCTAACCCTGTCTCCTATCAGACCCTGAACCCTGTAATCAGTCCAAAGAAGGATCCTGATTACCACCAAAGGGATATGGGCTGATCTCAGCTAAATACACAGATTAGACATATAAGACAGACAGGATAGCACTCTCTTGCATACACACTCAAACACCAAAGGAACATAAATGGTCTGGGAAATAAACTCTAAGCAAGTTAAGCTTAAAACAACTAAGGAGCTCTCAACTAGAGTCTATACAGATTCATTCCTATCTGTGGTCTGCATGAAGTGTTTCACTGGCAACTCCCAAAGCAGACAACCAGAAACTTAAAGGAAACCAATCAACAAATAATCAATTGCAGCCGGGAGAAACTGCACCCAGTCCCAGCACCGAGCACAGACAGAATTAACTCCCTAGCTGCCAAACACAAAGAAACAGCAACTCAGCTGTGAGAAGTCAAAATGTGCAACCGCGACGATCTTCGTGGCAATGCACACATGACAGTACCCCCCCTTCTACGAGGGGCCTCCGGACCCTCAGGGCCAGGCCTGCCCGGGTGAGTTCTGTGGAAGGTCCGAACCAAACGATCTGCGTTAACATCAGACGCAGGGACCCACGTCCTCTCCTCCGGACCATACCCCTTCCAATGCACCAAGTACTGAAGGGACCGGCGATTCAGGCGAGAGTCAATGATTTTTGATACTTGAAATTCCAAGTTACCATTGACCAACACTGGAGGAGGAGGTAGAGGTGACGGTATGACTGGTGCCACATACCTTTTAAGTAATGACTTGTGGAACACATTATGAATTTTAAAAGTAGAAGGGAGTTCCAGACGAAATGCCACAGGATTAACTATGGAACTGATCCTGTATGGCCCGATGAATCTGGGACCCAGTTTCCAGGAGGGCACTTTAAGTTTTATATTCCTGGTAGACAACCATACCAGATCGTTCACATTCAGATCTGGACCAGAAACTCTCCTCCTATCAGCCATACGTTTGTAACGGTTCCCCATCGTACTCAAATTATTCAATACACCTCGCCACACAGAAGCAAGTGACGACGAGAAACGCTCCTCCTCAGGAACCCCAGAAGGACCCCCCCCATTGAAAGTACAAAACTGGGGATGAAAACCATATGCCCCAAAAAACGGGGACTTACCAGTGGACTCGCTCCGCCTGTTGTTAAGAGCGAACTCTGCCAGAGGCAAGAAAGATGACCAGTCCTCCTGGTTCTCCGAGACAAAACACCGGAGATATGTCTCTAAACTCTGATTCAGACGTTCTGTCTGACCATTGGTCTGTGGATGAAAAGCCGAGGAAAACGACAATTGCATCCCCCGACGTAAACAAAATGCCCTCCAAAATTTGGACACAAACTGAGACCCCCTATCTGACACCACATCAGAAGGCAACCCATGAAGTCTCACGATCTCCCTAATGAACACCTGCGCCAGAGTTTTAGCATTAGGGAGTGCAGGAAGAGCAACGAAATGTGCCATCTTACTGAACCTGTCAACAACCACCAGTATGACAGTATTCCCTGACGACGGAGGAAGATCCGTAATGAAGTCCATAGATAAATGAGTCCATGGACGCTCCGGAAGTTTCAAGGGTAAAAGGGTCCCAGATGGACGGGTATGAGGAGTCTTAGAGCGAGCACAAACCCCACAGGACGCGACAAAAGTTATAACATCTTTATTAGCGTTAGGCCACCAAAATCGGCGAGAAAGGAGATCTAAAGTAGCCTTACCCCCTGGATGTCCTGCTAAAGCAGAATTATGATGTGCCTCAATAACCTTTTGTCTAAACTGATTCGGGACAAACAGTCTCCCTGAAGGTCCTGCAAGGGCGTCCCCCTGAGCCTCTAACACCTCCTCCTCAAGCTCAGAACATACAGCCGACACTACCACCCCCTCCTGAAGGATAGGAATCGGGTCATCCGTTTTCCCGGCCCCTGGGAAACTGCGAGACAAAGCATCAGCCTTTACATTCTTAGACCCCGGACGATAAGTGACGACAAAATTAAACCTGGTAAAAAACAACGACCATCGAGCTTGTCTGGAATTCAGACGCTTAGCGGATTCTAAATACAGCAGGTTCTTGTGATCAGTAATAACGGTGACCGGGTGGACTGCCCCCTCCAAAAAGTGACGCCATTCCTCAAAAGCCAATTTAATGGCCAAAAGTTCCCTATTGCTGATATCATAATTCCTTTCGGCGGACGACAATTTCTTAGAAAAGAAAGCGCACGGATGCCATTTACCAGGGGACGGACCCTGGGACAATATAGCACCCACCCCTGCGTCAGACGCGTCCACCTCCACAATGAACGGCTGAGATACATCTGGTTGGATGAGAACGGGTGCCGAAGCAAAACATCTCTTTAAAGAGGAAAAGGCTTGACAAGCTTTGTCCGACCACCTAGAAAAATCCGTCCCTTTTCTCGTCATGTCAGTGAGAGGTTTGACGACAGACGAGAAATTACAAATAAATTTCCGGTAGTAATTAGCAAACCCCAAAAAACGCTGCAGTGCCTTAAGATCCCCTGGCTGATCCCATTCAAGCACTGCTCTCACCTTTTCAGGGTCCATACGGAAACCGGATGCTGACACCAAAAAACCCAAAAACTGAAGTTCCTGTACGGCAAAAACACACTTCTCCAGTTTGGCGTATAGTTTATTGTCTCGCAAGATCTGCAACACCTGTCTCACATGCTCCTGGTGAGACACAAGATCTGGCGAGTAAATTAAAATGTCATCCAAATATACGACCACAAACACCCCCACAAGGTGACGAAAAATGTCATTAACAAAATGTTGGAATACTGCTGGTGCAGTAGTCAGACCAAAAGGCATAACCAGGTTTTCATAATGTCCCTCCGGCGTGTTAAACGCCGTTTTCCACTCATCCCCCTCTTTTATTCTAATCAGATTATACGCCCCCCTGAGATCCAATTTAGAGAACCATTTGGCGCCAACAATTTGATTGAAAAGATCAGGAATAAGAGGGAGTGGATACGGATCTCGAACAGTAATCCGATTAAGTTCGCGGAAATCCAAGCAAGGGCGTAGGCCTCCATCTTTTTTCTTCACAAAGAAGAACCCCGCGGCTACAGGGGAAGATGAAGGTCTAATATGCCCTTTGGCCAGACTTTCGGAAATATAATCTTTCATAGCCTGTCTTTCAGGACCAGAAAGATTATACAACCTAGCTTTAGGTAACTTAGCATCAGGAAGTAGATTAATAGAGCAGTCATACACACGATGAGGAGGCAACTCCCGACACCCCTCCTCAGAAAAAACATCCCCAAAATCTTCCAAAAAAGGAGGCAATGTACTAGGTATGACCGCACTGATGACTGTGTTCATGCAGTTGCTTTTGCAAAACTCACCCCATTGGCTTATCTCTCTGGACTGCCAATTAATCACAGGGTTATGTTTAACCAGCCAAGGAAGTCCCAACACAATGGGAGTAGGTAAACCCTCCAACACATAACAAGATAATTGTTCCCTATGTATTGCCCCTACCCGAAGGTCAATGTTATGAACCTCATGAACAAAGCTTCCTTGGCCGAGAGGCCTGGCGTCAATGGAAAAAATAGGGATCGGTTTGACCAATACACTCAGATGCATACCTTGAGCCTGAGCAAACTGAGCGTCAACCAGATTGGCACCGGAACCACTATCCAGAAGAACAGACAATCTCTTCACTCTAGTACCAAACACCACCTCCACTGGTACAAGGAACTGAGAAGAACCGGCGGATGAAATACATACTCCCAGGTTGTCATCCACCACACAACCTGGGATTAGCAGTTTTCCGGCGACTTTTTACTTAACAAGACACGGGATGGACATTCTCCAACAAAATGTCCCTCTTTCCCGCAGAAAAAACACCTTCTAGTCCTGCGGCGTGCCGCCAATCCCCTACTACGAAAAGATGTCCCTCCCAACTGCATAGGCTCATCCGAACAGACAAGGGGAACCTCAACATAAGGGACTTTAGTAGTAGGTGGAGTAACAACAGGGAGTGGAGTTACCTCACCCCTCTCCCGAAGCCGTCTATCAGTACGGATAGCTAGGGCCATAGCAGCCTCCAGAGAAGGAGGAGACTCATACTGAGCCAAAACGTCTTTTAATTTGTCAGAAAGCCCCTGACAAAACTGGCTCCTAAGAGCTGGGTCATTCCACTGAGTATCCGTGGCCCATCTACGAAACTCAGAAGCAAATTCCTCCGCAGGACGATCTCCCTGCTGTATCTTACGTAATTTAGTCTCAGCAAGAGAGACCCGATCTGGGTCATCATATACCAATCCCAGAGCAGTAAAAAATTGATCTACAGACTGTAGAGCCGGGGATCCCGGAGGAAGGGAAAATGCCCAGGATTGAGGGTCCCCTTGAAGAAGTGAGATAACAATTCCCACTCTCTGCTCATCACTCCCTGATGATCGCGGCCGAAACCGAAAATACAATTTACATGCCTCCCGGAAGGTAAAAAATTTGTCTCGCCCACCAGTGAACCTATCTGGAAGAGCTACTTTAGGTTCAACTCTGGTTTGCTCCAGGGGAGACAAAACTTTGGACTTAATGTCCGTCAGCTCCATGGATAATCCCTGCAACTGCAGAGCCAGCTGGGCTACTGGATCCATGGTAACTAGAGATAATTTTTTTTTATGGCCAGTGAAAATGTCACGCTGTCTAATGATATGACTACAATGTCAGTAAACTATTTATACAGGAACCACACTCTATACAACATATAGTTTAGCAACATCAGAATGTAAGTATAAAATAGATTTACCTGACACAATATCAGCAGAACTTAGGGTTAATCTTGAGGACTAGATGTGTAGAAACGATATCAGTTGAATTCAGGGTTAATCTTGAGGACTTGATGAGCTGTAACAGGAAAGAGGAGGACCGGGGTCTAACCTGACCCTACACTGGGGTCCTAACTAATCCCTTACCTTGGAGGTACTGATAATGGTTCAGAGGTCCAAGTCTCCAGCCTAAAGGGTATGCCACACTAAACAATATCGCTAACGAGATCGCTAAAAAACGTCACTATTTAGCGATCCCGTTAGCGATATTGTTCAGTGCGGCAGCTTCCAGCGACGAGCTTCCTGCTGTGATCTCGCTCGTCGCTGGAATCGCTCCGGACCCTATTTCATCGCTGGCGCTCCCGCTGGGTGAGTATCTAATCGCTGTGTGGCACCTTTTCTTAGCGATTTAGCGGTACTTTTGTACCGCTAAAGTCGTTAAGAAGATCGCTAACGGCGATAGCGTCGTTAACTATATCGCTAAATGTGGCCGCATTTAGCGATATAGAAACAATCCCGCTAGCGATCGCATTAGTATGCGTCGTTATCGTGATCGCTAGCGGGATTGTTTAGTGTGGCAGTACCTTAACCCTGTCTCCTATCAGACCCTGAACCCTGTAATCAGTCCAAAGAAGGATCCTGATTACCACCAAAGGGATATGGGCTGATCTCAGCTAAATACACAGATTAGACATATAAGACAGACAGGATAGCACTCTCTTGCATACACACTCAAACACCGAAGGAACATAAATGGTCTGGGAAATAAACTCTAAGCAAGTTAAGCTTAAAACAACTAAGGAGCTCTCAACTAGAGTCTATACAGATTCATTCCTATCTGTGGTCTGCATGAAGTGTTTCACTGGCAACTCCCAAAGCAGACAACCAGAAACTTAAAGGAAACCAATCAACAAATAATCAATTGCAGCCGGGAGAAACTGCACCCAGTCCCAGCACCGAGCACAGACAGAATTAACTCCCTAGCTGCCAAACACAAAGAAACAGTAACTCAGCTGTGAGAAGTCAAAATGTGCAACCGCGACGATCTTCGTGGCAATGCACACATGACAGGCTCCTCTTTGTGTCTAAAGGCATATCCAACGTCCAGACTTGAGAGAGCTCCCCTCCTATTCAGCAGCTATCCACATGGATTCTCACAGAGACTACTCCTGTGTCCGGGGTACATCGAGCACCCAGACTGAGACAGCTCATACTCCTGGAGACTCCTTCTTGTGCCTGGACTCCTTGTCCAGACTAAGCGAGCTCTCTGTCTGTGTTCGCAGACACCTACTTCTGGTCTCCTAATTAACAGCTGAGTGGTTTCAGGCCTGAGCTGCAAGTGTGTACTGAATGTAAGGTGTAGTGACCTTTCTCTACCACTAGGTTTACAAAGCCATACATTTCCCTTATACCAGTCAGCAAAGTATCTAGGTGAAATGTACACCCCATTCAACACACATACTCTCACTGTCTCACACAGAGTTCGCACTTATTGCCACAGCGCATTACGGCGTTTATGTTGGCGACTCTGCGGGATAACAGAGTTTGCTTCTCGCGCCATTTCTACTAGCAGCAGGCTCCGCTTGCACGGTGGACCCCGGGCTGCGAACGCACCTCTCTACTTTATGTATTTGGTGCGTTCCGCAGACCCTTAACATAATATTAGCGCCAGGGTCTGGCTAGTAAAATGGCGGATGAACAGCGTCTATCGCAGTACATCCAGCAGCTGGAGGGTAGGTTGGCGGCTCTTGAGCGCACAACCTCAGCTGTCGATGTTACCGCAGTCGCTGTTCAGGCTGCTAGCGTGGCTGCAGCCAGTTTGTCTTCTACCACCTCTGCCCCTACATTATCCCACCTCCCGCTTCCTGACAAGTTTGCCGGTGATAGCAAGCAATGTCGGGGATTCGTGAGTCAGTGCTCTATACAGCTCGAGCTTCTGGCTGCACGTTTTCCCACGGATCGGGCACAAGTGGGTTTTGTACTTTCTCTACTCTCGGGCAGAGCGTTGGAGTGGGCAACGCCGCTGTGGGAGCGCGACGATCGTGTGGTGCGGAGTGCTCCTCGTTTCTTGGAGGCTCTTAAAAAGGTCTTTTTAGGACCTCAGGTCACCCACGATACGGCGCTACAACTGCTGGCATTGGCTCAGGGTTCGTCTTTGGTCAGTCTGTTTTCCGTCCAGTTTCGGACTCTAGCTTCTGAGCTAGATTGGTCTGATAAAGTTCTTATTCCAATCTACTGGCGAGGACTGGCTGACCATGTTAAAGACTAGTGTTGAGCGATACTGCTCGATATCTAAAAATATCGGATCGGAATGGTATCGCCGATATCACTAAATATCGTCGATATCCGATTCCGATACCGGAAGTCCAATGTAAGTCTATGGGAACCAAATATCGACATTAAAAAAAAACATTCTTGCCTTGTTGGTTAATTGTACATGAAGGAAAACAACAAAGACTAATGTAGAATGTATTGGGGGAGGTTGAGGAGACAATAAAGGCATACATGTTTAACCCAATGCATTGGAATAGCATTAATATATTTTTTTTTGGAAATACGTTTGGATTGACTAACAAATTGACAATGTTGTTAACCTTTTTTCTATTTTGGCAAATATGTATGTTTCACAACTTCCATGCTCTTCACCTTTTTAACTTTTGCCAGTGCCACACTTTCTCCTTCATAATCTTCAGCAGCAGCATCATCTTTCTCATCAAATTATTCTTCATCTTCACCTTCTTAATCTTCTTCTTAAACTTCTTGCTATTCATGTTTTTGTTTACATTACTCATATTGTTATTATTAAACTAATTAATCTTCTTCATATTCAAATTCTTCATCTTCTTCCTCTTCATCTTCTTCATCATATTCTTATTTGTGACAGAGATTCCTGTACTTGTAATCTGTAAAAGTATGAATTGTTCATCCTTCCGTTCTTGCTGTCACAAAAGATTTAAATTACAACAGTATTTGTCCGTGTTCAGTTTAGCCTGCAGCAGCAGGCATTTTCCAGGGCACCACGAGGAGGAACGGACTCACACCCCATACACTGCTTAGTCTTCTTCTGCTTAGAATTTAGAGCATATATTTTGCTCTTCATTTTGGTCTTATACTTCATGTTCTTCTGCTTTTTGATCTTCTGCTTATTGTTCTTCTGTCTCTTGTTCTGTATCTTGTAGTTTGTCTTAACCTTCTTTGTCCTGTTGGTGATCTTCTTCTGGGTAATCTTTTATTTTTTCTTTGTGATGGTGTTCAGGCTGGTTGGCTTCATGCTCGTCGTCCTTGTTGTCGTCATCTTCTTCTGGGTGGTCTTTAAGGTCGTCTAATTTCCGAGAAACAGCTGACGTTACTGGAACCCTGACGGGTATCAGATGGAGCAAGAGACAATGGAAGTAACGAGGACCAGCTGACTGTGCTGGAACCCGGACGGGTAGCAGAAGGAAAAGAGGCAATGTCACAACCGAGTACCAGCTGACGTTACTGTGACACGGTTACTAAGCAGGAGGTACCTGTTCTCCAAAGCACTACCAAGGACCAGCAGACGTTGGTGGAACTCGGATACGGAGATGGAGGCACCTAGGCCAAAGGCACTGGGGAGAACCAGTTGACGGTACTGGACCCCGGACGGGTAGCAGAAGGAAAAGAGGCAATGTCACAACCGAGTACCAGCTGATGTTACTGTGACACGGTTACTAAGCAGGAGGTACCTGTGCTCCAAAGCACTACCAAGGACCAGCAGACGTTGGTGGAACTCAGATACGGAGATGGAGGCACCTAGGCCAAAGGCACTGGGGAGAACCAGTTGACGGTACTGGACCCCGGACGGGTAGCAGAAGGAAAAGAGGCAATGTCACAACCGAGTACCAGCTGACGTTACTGTGACACGGTTACTAAGCAGGAGGTACCTGTGCTCCAAAGCACTACCAAGGACCAGCAGACGTTGGTGGAACTCGGATACGGAGATGGAGGCACCTAGGCCAAAGGCACTGGGGAGAACCAGTTGACGGTACTGGACCCCGGACGGGTAGCAGAAGGAAAAGAGGCAATGTCACAACCGAGTACCAGCTGACGTTACTGTGACATGGTTACTAAGCAGGAGGTACCTGTGCTCCAAAGCACTACCAAGGACCAGCAGACGTTGGTGGAACTCGGATACGGAGATGGAGGCACCTAGGCCAAAAGCACTGGGGAGAACCAGTTGACGGTACTGGACCCCGGACGGGTAGAAGAACGCACCCATGAAAATGTAAGTTGACAGGACGCAAGCCGTCCGCAGTTACCGAATCACACAGTCCTACAGTGGGTGCTTGTCCTATTGTCACAATGGAAACCGCCTTTATTTACATATCCCACAGCACACATAGGAATCACCTAAACTGCAGGCACCATAGAGTCGGCTAACCCGAATGCAACACGACAGCACAACTTATTGGAGGATAATTGACGTTCACACTGCCAGGAAACAGCTGTCGTGCTGTAACCAGGCTGGCCATGAGTCAGTACCCCTGCCAATTACTTACGAGCAACAAATGGCGGTGTTGTAGCCCAGGGAGTAGAGTTCAGGTGGTAGAAAGATGAACATAACAGGAGACATGGAAAACTTGCCAAACAGTTATTTAATCTGAAAACGGACAGGCAAATTCAGGTGAGATCCATGCCTTGTTCATTTTCAGAAAAGTAAGCCGGTCTACATTCTCTGAGGATAGTCGCATGCGACGGTCTGTTACTACACCACCTGCAGCACTAAAGACACGCTCAGATAATACACTGGCAGCAGGGCAAGCCAGCACCTCCAATGCATACTGGCTAAGCTCTGGCCATGTATCCAACTTAGAGACCCAAAATTTGAAAGGGGAAGAGGCATCTGGGAGTACACTTAGAGGGAAAGCCAAGTAGTCTGTCACCATCTTACGGAAACGTTTCTTCCTGGTGACTGGAGCCGTCTCGGATGGTGTAGACCTTGCTGGCGCTGTCACAAAACTTTGCCACATTTGTAATATACAGCTCTTGCCCTGTGCAGAGGCGCTGCTTCTGCTCCCTCTTGTTGTAGAGGTGTCTACACTGCCTCGACGCACAGAGCTGCTTTGTAAAGCAGTAGCAGCAGCAGCAGCTCTCTCGGCTGGAATGTACAACAGTATGGATTGCACCAGTGTGTCTTGGTACTCCTGCATTTTACTTTCCCGGTTCACCGGTGTGATGAGGGTTTGTAAGTTGTCCCGGTAGCGAGGGTCTAGGAGGGTGTACACCCAATAATCTGACGTGGTGAGAATGTGGGCGATGCGGCGGTCGTTTCTCAGGCACTGAAGCATGAAATCAACCATGTGCTGCAGACTCCCAACTGGCCAACAAAGGCTGTCCTCTGGAAGAGGCGTCATCTCTGCCTCCTCTGCATCACCCCACCCTCGCTCTACATACTGACTAGAGCGTTGTGTACCTCCCTCTGTAGGGATTTCTTCCTCCTCCATTGACTCCTCCTCCTCCTCATCCTCCTCACAAAGTGAGCCCTGCCCAGCCCTTTTGTGAGGAACCACGTTGCGCTGACTGTCCTGAAGGTAATTGAATTTGTGACTCCTCATCCTCCACCTCTTCCAAAACCTCTTCCTTTAGTGCTTTCAGTGATTTCTGAAGCAGGCAGATAAGGGGGACAGTCATGCTGACTAGTGCATCATCTGCACTCGCCATCCGTGTTGAGACATCAAACGCACGCAAAACGTCGCAGATGTCCTTCATAGAGGCCCACTCAGTAGTGGTGAAGTGTGAACGGCGCAAATTGCGAGTTGATTGCGCCTGTTGCAGCTGATACTCCATTACTGCTGGCTGCTGCTCACACAACCGCTCCAACATATGTAACGTGGAATTCCACCTGGTGGGTACGTCACATATGATGTGATGTTCAGGAAGGCGAAATCTGACTTGCAGAGCTGCAATGCGTGATCTGGCCATGCTGGAACGTCGCAAGTGAGCGCACTCTAGGCGGACCTTGTGCAGCAGTGCATCAAGATCCGGATAGTCCCTCAAAAAACTCTGCACGACCAAGTTGAGCACATGTGCCAGACATGGTATGTGAGTGAGGTTGCCAAGGCCCAGAGCTGCCACCAGATTTCGGCCATTGTCACACACTACCAAGCCTGGCTGGAGATTAGCGGATCTGACAAAAACCACACGTCGCTCTCCTGCTTGATGGCATCCCAGAGCTCCTGCGCTGTGTGGCTTTGATTCCCCATGGAAATTAATTTCAGGACGGCCTGTTGACGTTTGGCTCTCATATCGGTCGCAACAGGTAAGCGTTCACGGGTCCATGTGGAGGTATACCGTGACGGCTCGGGCAGCGATGATTCTGAGGAACTGGAGTAGGAGGAGGAATCAATGTGTACAGACTGGATTCCTGCAATCCTTGGAGTTGGCAGAACACGTACAGCGCCACTGGCAAGATCTTTACCCGGCTCCACAACATTGACCCAATGGGCAGTGAGGGAAAGGTATCGTCCCTGGCCATGGGTACTGGTCCACGCATCGGTGGTCAGGTGGACCCTGCTACTGACGGCGTTTAGTAGCGCATGTTTAATGTTTCCCTCGACATGTTTTTGCAGAGCAGGGACAGCTTGCCTGCTGAAATAAAATCGGCTTGGCACATTATATTGTGGGACTGCCAATGCCATAAAGTTCCTGAAACTGTCAGTCTCCACCAGCCTGAATGACAGCATTTCAAGGGACAGGAGTTTTGCGATGCCAGCATTCAGAGCCTGTGCTCGTGGATGGTTTGCCGAGTATGGCCGTCTTTTATCCCATGCCTGTGTTACCGATGGCTGTTTTTTGTTCTGGGAGTGTGATGATGACTGTGAACTTGCTGCTGTGGGTGGAATAACAGTTTGTCTATGGACAACAGTGACCGAGGTTCTTCCATGGAGATCCTGTGAGGAAGCCGAACCAGGTGTGTGTGAGCTGGAGGTAGAGGCTCGAACACGACCTGAAGATGTAGGTGCTGCTGTATGTTGGCCTACATCTCCAGTGTGTCTTTGTAACTCAGCTACGTGCTTTGTCCGTACATGTTTCCACATATTTGTGGTATTCAGGTTACTGATATTTTTACCTCTTTTAACTTTTTGCTTACACAGCTTGCATTGAACATAGCAAATATCATCTACAAGTCTGTCAAAAAAGGACCACGCAGTGCAAGTCATGGGAGCGCCAATTTTGACATTTCTAAGATAACTGCTCCAAACAGGTGCCAAACTGGAGGCTACAGGCAAGCGAGTCTGCAGCCTACCTCTCCCTCCTCTTTGTACCGTTGGGACAATCTCTTCCTCAGAGCTGCTCCCACCACCTTCCTGTTGCTCACGCCATGTTGGGTCTCGGACTTCATCATCTCCACTACCCTCTTCCAAAACCTGCTGCTGTTGGATGGTCTGGGCAGCACCATGCTCCACAAAACCTGGCACCTGAGTCTCATCATCATCATAAGATGCGTTCTGCGGTGTGCTGTCCATCGGCACTGGCTCACCCGCCTCTTCAGATTGAGAGAGACACAGCTGTTGCGCATCACTGCATACTCCCTCTTCTTCAAATTGCAGAATGCTGCTTGCCTGTGCCCGTGTTTGCGAGCCAACAGATTCTGAGAACAGAAGCAGAGACTCAGCTGGCTCCTGTACAGAACTCTCTGACTGCCTGGGCAATTTGACAGGCGGTGAACAGACAGATGGTTGCTCAACAGTGTTGTGTTCCTGAGAGGAGGTGGAAGGAATTGAAGTCGATGCATTGGCTGCCATCCAACCAACAACGGCTTCAATTTGTTCTTCCCGCAGCAGGGGGGCACGCCGAGCTCCTACCAAAGTGCGCATAAAGGAACGCTCATGGGTAAAACTGGTGGATGCTGTGTCACTGAGGGCGGCAGCAGCCACAGAATCCCCACGTCCTCTCCCTGCTGAAACTCCACGGCCACGACCACGTGCCTTACTCACTGACTTCTTCATCTTGGTAGATTGATAAAGAAAGTCAGAAAAGTTATAAGGCCTAAGTGTGGTTATTACGCAGAGACTGAAGTGAACACTGAAACACAACTGTTCACAATCTGTGAAAGGCTACTCCTTTGTCTACTTCTATAGTGTTTGCAACCAATGTATTGGATACGGATGGAAGCGCGTCACACTAATAGATTATATTTTAAATGGAATGGAGCAGAACCAATTGGAGATAAATGAAAAGGATGAGGCACTGAGACACGCTCAGCAGAGTACAAGCAGCAGTGCTTGAACAAGTAACTGGAGCGACTGATGTGCACTCAAAAAATAAAAAACACAGACTGAAGTGAACACTGAAACACAACTGTTCACAATCTGTGAAAGGCTACTCCTTTGTCTACTTCTATAGTGTTTGCAACCAATGTATTGGATACGGATGGAAGCGCGTCACACTAATAGTTAAATTGCATGGAGCTGCAAGAATTACACTGAAGAAAAAAAAAAGAGTCTGTGAGTGACACGTGCAGATGCCTACAGACAGCGTTGCATGCAGAGCAAACTGCAGCGTCACCTGCACTCACACACACCTTGCAGAGCTGTTAAAACAACACTGCAGGCAAAAGGAAGCTTTACACAGCGGTTGGTGCTAGCCTGCCTACAGCACAGTACACTAAATCGCAATCTCTAACTGTCCCTCAGAGTCAGCACAGCAGCCTTCTGTCCCTTACTGAATTCACAGCACAGTGACGCTAAAATGGCGGCGGCGCCTTTTATAGTGCATTCTGACATCATTTAAGCATCCAATCACAGCCATGCCATTAGTTAACATGACCGCAGCAGTACAGGATGTGCCCACACTTCTTAGGATTCCTCATTGGCTGACTAAAATCACATTGCCTCGCAAAGAATTATGGGAACTTCCGATTCCGGTATTCGATATATGGAAAATATCGAAACTAAGTATCGAAAGGCCGATAGAGCTAATATCGGCCGATACCCGATACTTGCAGTATCGTATCGCTCAACACTATTAAAGACGCCTTGGCTACCAGGGAGATTCCCGCCACACTGGAGAAGCTTATCTCCATATCTACCCGCATTGACCTCCGTTTTCACGAGCAGAGGTTGGAGCGGGCCCAGTGTAGGCAGAGGTTTCGGTTGGCTCCCACCTTTGCCAAACCTCTTGAATTTCCCGATCTGGCGTCCGAACCCCAAAAGGCCACAGAAGTTCCTCATGCAGGACCTAAGTCTCGGTCCGTCCGAGTATCCGTGGTCTGTAACCGTTGTCAGCAGACAGGACACTATGCCAACAAATGTCCACAGCGATCGGGGAAGCGATCACGTCTAGTGGCCCTGGGAGGAGGTTCACTAGAGACAGCGGCATTTTCCTCCAAGATGACACTTAAAGGGACAATCACTGTTGGTACTTCCATTCTCACCGCCGACTTTTGCGTGGACTCAGGAGCAGAGGGGAATTTCATGTCCTCTAGCTTTGCTCGCCGTCATGCAATACCTCTGGTGGCGCTTGACAAATCAGTGACTGTTCGGGTAGTGAATGGGTCGACATTGCCCTCACAAATTACACACCAGACTGTTCCACTTGCATTGTCTGTATCTCCTTCCCATCAGGAACTTATTTCCCTACTCGTCCTTCCCGAGGGAATAGACGAGATCCTACTAGGTATACCTTGGCTCCGTTTCCACTCCCCACATATAGAGTGGACTTCGGGTAGGATACTGGGTTGGAGTGATGCATGTAGAGGCAGATGTGTCAGGAGTTGCGTTCAGGTTATCACTATGGAGTTACCCGCAGATCTTACTCCACTTCCCAAGCACTACTGGTCATATGCAGACGTGTTCTCCAAGAAGGCTGCGGAGACTCTTCCGCCTCATCGCCCCTATGACTGTCCTATCGACCTCTTGCCTGGCGCAGAACCTCCTCGGGGAAGGGTCTATCCCCTCTCTCTTCCTGAGACAGAGGCCATGTCGCAATATATTCAGGAGAACCTGGCAAGAAGGTTTATTAGGAAGTCGGTGTCACCGGCAGGGGCGGGATTTTTCTTCGTGCAGAAGAAAAACGGAGAATTGCGTCCGTGTATTGATTACAGGGGTCTTAATGCCATCACCGTTAAAAACAAGTACCCGTTGCCCCTGATTTCTGAGCTTTTTGATAGGCTTCGGGGAGCAAGAGTATTCACTAAGCTAGATCTGCGCGGTGCTTATAACCTGATTCGCATCCGTGAGGGGGACGAATGGAAGACGGCTTTTAATACCAGGGATGGGCATTATGAATATCTGGTGATGCCCTTTGGGCTCTGTAATGCTCCAGCCGTTTTCCAAGACTTTGTCAATGACATCTTCCGGGATATGCTCTCCACCTCGGTCGTAGTCTATCTGGATGATATACTCATCTTCTCTCCAGATATTGACTCCCACCGGAGAGATGTCTGCAGAGTCTTCGACCTCTTACGGGCTAATTCCCTCTATGCTAAGTTAGAGAAATGTATGTTTGAGCTGGAGTCTTTACCTTTCCTTGGTTATATCATCTCAACCCAGGGATTGGCTATGGATCTGGCCAAACTACAGGCTGTGATGGACTGGCAGGAACCTCACTCTCTAAAAGCGGTGCAGCGCTTTATGGGGTTCATTAATTACTATCGCCAGTTCATTCCGCATTTCTCTACCTTGGTAGCTCCCTTGGTAGCCCTCACCAAGAAGGGAGCAAATCCCAAATTGTGGTCGGAAGAGGTCTCCACGGCTTTCTCTTCTATTAAGTCTCATTTTGCTAGCGCTCCCATCCTACATCGCCCCGATGTTGATAAGCCATTTTTATTGGAGGTGGATGCCTCATCCGTTGGTGCTGGAGCAGTCCTCTTCCAAAAGGATGCTCAAGGTCGGAAACATCCTTGCTTCTTCTTTTCTAAGACCTTCACTTCAGCGGAGAGGAATTATTCCATCGGGGATAGGGAGTTGCTAGCCATGAAGTTGGCCTTCTCTGAGTGGAGACATCTGTTGGAGGGGGCCCGTTTTCCCTTCCAAGTCTTCACCGACCACAAAAATTTGGTGTATCTGCAGACAGCTCAGCGGCTTAACTCTCGCCAGGCCAGATGGTCCTTGTTCTTCTCTCGGTTTAATTTCACACTCCATTTCCTCTCTGGAGAGAAGAACATTCGTGCCAACGCTCTCTCTCGCTCTGTGGTGTCCTCTGAAGAGGAGGTAGAGGAGCCTCGGCTTATTGTTCCCACAGAGAGCCTGAGAACAGTGGCTCCGGTTTCACTAGAGTCTGTGCCCCCGGGCAAGACTTTTGTGCCTACCAATTTGCGACCGGAGGTACTCTCTTGGGCACATTCGTCCAGGGTTGGTGGACATTTTGGGGCAAAGAGGACATCTGAATTGCTGGCGAGGACATATTGGTGGCCGCATATGGTCCGTGATGTTGGGGACTATGTTCGGGCGTGTGTCTCCTGCGCCAAAACTAAGTCTCCACGACAACGGCCAGCTGGTTTACTTTATCCTTTGCCGGTGGCAGACAGGCCCTGGGAGATGGTTGGGATGGACTTTGTGGTGGGCTTGCCCAAGTCTCGGGGTTGCACCATCATTTGGGTAATCACCGACCATTTCTCTAAAATGGTGCATATGGTGCCACTACCACGGTTACCTTCTGCACGGGCTCTGGCAGCGTTGTTCGTTAGGCACATCTTCCGTCTACACGGCATACCGGACAAAATTGTCAGTGACCGAGGTCCCCAGTTTGCGTCTCGGTTCTGGAGAGAGCTTTGTCGTCTACTCAGTATTGAGTTAAATCTCTCTTCAGCGTATCATCCTGAGACGAATAGGTTGGTAGAGAGGGCCAACCAGACCTTGGTCACCTATCTACGCCTTTTTGTCTCTGCCAGGCAGGATGACTGGGCATCCTTGCTACCATGGGCTGAGTTTGCATTAAACAATGCTGTGGCTGACTCCACCGGACAGACTCCTTTCCTTCTGAACTACGGTCAGCATCCGCGGGTTCCGGTGCCCATGCCCGTGTCTTCCGCCGACTCCAGGGTGGCAGACTGGGCTGTGGAGGCACGGGACATTTGGGACCGTACCCAGGATGCCATTCAGGCGTCCAAGGAGAGGATGAGGTCCTCTGCCGACGCACATCGGCGCCCCGCTCCAACATTTGCTCCTGGGGACTTGGTGTGGCTCTTCGCCCGTAACATCAGGCTGCGAGTTGAGTCCACTAAGTTGGCACCCCGCTACCTGGGTCCTTTCAAGGTCCTCGAGCAGGTTAACCCTGTGGTATACCGTTTGGCTCTTCCACCATGCCTGGGTATCTCCGACACCTTTCATGTATCCCTCCTGAAACCCGTGCTCATGTCCCGGTTTTCTGAGTCATCTGCCGGGACATCGGGTTCATCTACGGATGACCATGAGGTGAACGCCATCGTAGGGTGTAAGGTGGTACGGGGCAAAAAGTTTTATTTGGTGGACTGGAGGGGCTATGGGCCTGAGGATAGGTCTTGGGAGCCTGCTGAGCATATTCACGCTCCACAGCTCATCGCTGTCTTTGAGCGCAGCGAGGCCCAAAGAAGGGGGGCCCTAGGAGGGGGGGTAATGTTAGGGTTCGATTTCCCGCTGCTGCACAAGGGGAGTCTCGAACCCGTCCCGCTGCGGTCTCCCATTCATCTCCGGCCGCAGTGGAGCCTGCTCAGCAGAGACGTCGGTCCAGGCGTCTTGCCCACTCCTCTACTGTGCAGTGACTTGCTGCTGCCTTTCCTGGATCTGCTATTATAGCCAGTGCTGGAGCAGTCGTCTTTGAGACAAAGTCCTGCGTTTTCCCATCTGAGCATGCCCACAGTGAGATCTCTCATTGGAGATCAGGGGTCACATGTTCAGGTGCTGCAGCGGCTCCTATTGGTCCGCCAGGAAGGTCATGTAGCTACGTTTGTTTGTAACAGCTTCTCATTGGTCCTTGTTCCTGGAAGGTCCTGTAGCTGTTGCTATAAAAGGGTAGCATGGCTGGGCCGCCATGCGCTAATATCAATCATTGTATGCTATGCGCCAGTGTGGTCATGTGTATGTGTGGATAGGGACCCGGCTGAAATAAGCCACTAGAATACCGACTTAATCGGTGAGGAGTTTGGTATGGTAGCTGGTCAGGGTCGGTGTCCTAGATGCCCTAGATTACCGGCATAACCGGTGAGGAGTTTTGATTGCCGTATTCAGGGTCTGGCGTTCAAACGCCATAGATTGCGGGTGACCCCCACGAGGACATTAGCACATGATCACGCTCTATGAACGCGTAGCACTTAACTGTGTACCTGAGAGCCTGACAGGACACAGTACTTTTTCTCAGCGGCCCTGTGACGTAACAGGGTTCGCTTTCAACGCTAGACAGCGCCCTAGCGTGTTTTCTTTGCCACTCAGTTGTGTCTAGTGAGTGCGCACTCATCGCCATATAGCGCTGCGGCTTTCCTTCTAGCGACTCTGTGGAGTAACAGAGTTCGCACTTATTGCCACAGCGCATTACGGCGTTTATGTTGGCGACTCTGCGGGATAACAGAGTTTGCTTCTCGCGCCATTTCTACTAGCAGCAGGCTCCGCTTGCACGGTGGACCCCGGGCTGCGAACGCACCTCTCTACTTTATATATTTGGTGCGTTCCGCAGACCCTTAACACGCATTAAAATAGAATCCAAGAAGTGGTTGGAAAGTAGTGTAGCGGAGGGCAATTTTAAATGTGGACATTATTCCTTTTGCTCTTACCATCTAACTTCCAAGCAACTCTTCATAGGAGGAGTAATGCACAGGGTCCGAGATTTTATCTCTTGTTGTACATGTTACACAGTTTATGTTATATTTTGCCCTTGTACATTCTTCTACATTGGCAAAACCATCCAACTCCTTTTTGTTCGTTTCCGGGAACATTTCAATCCATACAATCAGGAAAGGATGCCCTTAGATTGATAATCCATGTAAGAGAGTGTCATGCTGGTAATCCTGAGACCCTACGCTTTGCAGGGGTTGAAAGGGAGGGGTTCTCTGTAGGTTGCTGCTTAGGAGAGAAGCCAAGTGGATCCTGCTCACTGTTAGTTCACATTTTAATTGTGCATATAGAGATTTTATAATTTTGTTTCTCTGTTGCTAGTCTAAAGTATAGTGGGTGGATTGAGGTCTCTGCTGTTCAGGATGATGTCAGTAGTGGGGAGGCTCTGTACCTTTACTGTATATGAGCCTCGTCTCTTCCTTTCCACCCGGGGACCGTAGAAGTGCACACCAGCACGAAACGGTCATCGTCCTATGTGTTTTCACAAAAGACTCTCCTGCTTCTGCTTTTTAATGTGATTCCAAATAAAGGACGTTTTAATGGGACGGTAAGTGCCACCCTCTTTTCTATTTTTTGGATATAGACTGAATTTTATACCATTGAGCAGTGAAGAAAAAGTAATTACATTTTTACCACAAAAAAATTGTTTTAGCTCCAGATTTTAAATTTTCAAACAGGGAAATGGGTAAAAATGGTGCCAAAATGTGTCCCACAATTTCTGCTGAACGTGGCAATACCCCACATGTGGCTGTACAGTACTACTTAGCTATACAGAGAGGCTCGGGAGGAACGGAGAGGTATTTGCCTCCTGAAGCGCAGATTTTCCTAGAACAGTTTGCGGACTCCATATATGGAGCCCCTGATTGCAGAATCCCCCCACAAGTGACCCCATTTGGGAAACTATAACCCTTGGGGAATTTAACTACAGGTATAGTGACAATTTTGACTCCATGTGTGTTTTGCAGAAACAAGCAACAATGAATGTTGCCAAGTGAACAGTACGCTGGAGTGACCAGTACTTTATGCCCAACCCGTGCTTCTGGAGGCATGCACCCGTAAGTTAGGCGGGCGGGCTCTCATTGCTTCAGGAATGCCAAACGTGAACGCAATATGTGGTTTAGGTACACTGTGGAGCTCAAAAGGGAGGGGGGCATTTGCTGAATTTCTTTTGGCGGGTGAGGAATCATTTTGCTTTTACAGAGCCTTTGTGCTACCAATAATGTCAAAGCCCCCTATATTTCCATTAACCTGAGTGGAAATTGTTTTTTTTGTGGATTGAGTTGAAGCTTTTATTGGGAACATTTTACAAAGCGCTTGGAATCACATTTATCCGGCGCTCTACGCTGAGCACTTATACCGGGGTTTCCATGTAAATCTCTGAGTGACATGATTCAGATGAAGCCCCAGAGGGATCCATTCACTATAACGAGGCAGCAGAGTTACTCTGGACTCCATCTGGCCACTATTCAGCTGTGTCCTTCTTTTCAGTAGTGCACAAAGCTCTGGCCGAAGGTACTTTTATGCAATCCTAAAAATATAGACACCGCCAGCTCACAGGTCAGATGGTGTCCACAGTGCCTTCATCTGCCTCATTATAGGGAATCTTATACCAAAGGTTCCGTCTGAATTACGTATTTCAGAGATTTACATGGAAACCGCGGTGCAAGCGCTCAGCGTAGAGCACAGGATAAATGGGCACTGAGCCTTGCTGCGATCTTTGGGAGGCAGAATGAAAATATCAACAGCATGTGAAGAATTGGTTTTATTTTTTTTTACGCCGTTCCTCATGAGGCATAAGTGATTAGGCGACTTTATTCTTCACGTCGGTGCAATTACAGCGATACCAGATTTATATTGGGTTTTTATGCTTGGCAGCTGTCACACACTAAAAGACGCTTTTTACTGCAAAATATAGTTTTTGCATCACCACATTTTGAGAGCTAGAAATAAAAATGGACCATAACACAATGCGTTTCTGCCATGTAGTCCTTCATCAGGTATATAATTTTTCCATATTTTGGCCCACAGAGTCATGTGAGGGCTTGTTTTTTGCAGGACGAATTGACGTTTTTATTGGTACCATTTTCGGGCACATGACATCACTTTCTATCCCGATTTTTGTGAGGCAGAACGAACAAAAACTAGCAATTCAGGAATTTCTATTTGGGGGTTTATGCCGTTCCGCGTGTGGTAAAATTGATAAGGCAGTTTTATTCTTCGGGTTAGTGCGATTACAGTGATACCTCATGTATATTTTTTTATGTTTTTTTGCATCGCATTATTCTGCGAGCTATAACTTTTTAATTTTTCCGCTGATGACGCTGTATGGCAACTTTTTTCTTGCGGGACAAGATGACGTTTTCAGCGGCACCATGTTTCTTTATATCCGTCTTTTTGATTGTGTGTTATTCCATTTTTTGTTTGGTGGTACGATGATAAAGCATTTTTTGCCTTGTTTTTTATTTATTTTATTATGGTATTCACTAAGGGGGTTAACTAGTGGGACAGTTTTATAGGTCTGGTCGTTGGGGACCCGCGGCAATACCAAATATGTGTACTGTTATTGTTTATATTTTTTTTTTTCATTCAAATATTTATTTAGAGATAATATACAAAAGATATAGATTCATGCTAGTCAAACCCACTGAATGAACAATATGTGAAGAAAGTATGGGAGAAAAGAGTATGAAATTTACTAGTAATAATTGCCGTACATTCGCATGGTCACACGATCAGATTCTGCATACTATGGATGTTTACCTGACGCAGGGCCAATGTGACTGTATTGATCCCTAGCTGTCCGTTGTGCTGCAGAGTGCGATACTTCCAGCAGTCGGCGGTGGATCCTGGTCACTCTGGTCGGTAACTGCGTCCTTGCTTTGAGCGGTGAGAGCAGGACCTGTGTGACGCAGTACATCATGTGTCACCACCAGATCAAGGCTGGATACAGCTAGATACAAATTGCAGAAAGGACCACAAAGCATAGTTAATCAAAATCAGGAACAGCACACCGTTGCTTGTGGAAGATAGAGCTAAGTTATTAAGCCCATGGTGGCTAGATAGATAGATAGATAGATAGATAGATAGATAGATAGATAGATAGATAGATAGATAGATAGATAGATAGATAGATAGATAGAAAAAAAATGGCAATTCATGTGCGCATACAGTAAAATGATACTGACAGGTTAGAATAGAATAGATAGAATAGATTTATACATATAGAATACATATATATATATATATATATATATGTGTATATATATACACTACCGTTCAAAAGTTTCCCAGACAATTTTGTGTTTTCCATGAAAAATCAAATGAGTTGCCAAATGAATTTAAAATCTAGTCCAGACATTGACAAGGTTCGGAGAAAAGATTTTTATTTGAAATAATAAGATTTTCAACTAGATCAAAGGAAGGTCAGGTTTATAGCTTCTCTAATCAGCCAAACTGTTTTCAGCTGTGCTAACATACTTGCACAAGGGTTTTCAAATGTATTCTAACCATCCATTAGCCTTCTTACACAATAAGCAAACACAAAGTACCATAAGAACACTGGAGTGATGGTTGTTGGAAATGGGCCTCTATACACCTATGAAGATATTGCATTACAAAACCAGACGTTTGCAGCTAGAATAGTCATTTACCACATTAACAATGTATAGAGTGTATTTCTGAATCATTTAATGTTAGCTTCATTGGAAAAAAACTGCTTTTCTTTAAAAATAAGGAAATTTCTAAGTGACCCCAAACTTTTGAACGGCAGTTTCTTTGTAGCGCTTGATGGTTTTTTGCAACTGCACTTGGGGACACTTTCAAAGTTTTCCCAATTTTTCGGACTGACTGACTTTCATTTCTTAAAGTAATGATGGCCACTCGTTTTTCTTTACTTAGCTGCTTTTTTCTTGCCATAATACAAATTCCAACAGCCTATTCAATAGGACTATTAGCTGTGTATCCACCAGACTTCTGCACAGCACAACTGATGGTCCCAACCCCATTTATAAGGCAAGAAATCTCACTTATTAAACCTGACAGGGCACACCTGTGAAGTGAAAACCATTCCCGGTGACTACTTCTTGAAGCTCATCTAGAGAATGCCATCATCAGCACTCATCAAAGCAAAAGGTGGCTACTTTGAAGAACCTAGAATATAAGACATATTTTCAGTTGTTACACACTTTTTTGTTAAGTATATAATTCCACATGTGTTAATGCATAGTTTTGATGCCTTCAGTGTGAATGTACAATTTTTATAGTCATGAAAATACAGAAAAATCTTTAAATGAGGTGTTTTCAAACTTTTGGTCTGTACTGTATACAGTTATATGAAAAAGTTTGGGCACCCCTATTAATCTTAAGCTTAATGTTTTATAAAAATTGGTGTTTTTGCAACAACTATTTCAGTTTGATATATCTAATAACTATTGGACACAGTAATGTTTATGCCTTGAAATGAGGTTTATTGTACTAGCAAAACATGTGCAATCTGCATTCAAACAAAATTTGACAGGTGCATAAGTATGGGCACCCTTATCATTTTCTTGTTTTAAATACTCCTACCTACTTTTTACTGACTTACTAAAGCACTTTTTTTGGTTTTGTAACCTCATTGAGCTTTGAACTTCATAGCCAGGTGTATGCAATCATGAGAAAAGCTACTTAAAGTGGCCACTTGCAAGTTGTTCTCCTGTTTGAATCTCCTCTGAAGAGTGGCATCATGGGCTCCTCAAAACAACTGTCAAATGATCTGAAAACAAAGATTATTCAACATAGTTGTTCAGGGGAAGGATACAAAAAGCTGTCTCAGAGATTTAACCTGTCAGTTTCCACTGTGAGGAACATAGTAAGGGAATGGAAGAACACAGGGACAGTTCTTGTTAAGGCCAGAAGTGGCAGGCCAAGAAAAACATCAGAAAGGCAGAGAAGAAGAATGGTGAGATCAGTCAAGGACAATCCTCAGACCACCTCCAGAGAGCTGCAGCATCAACTTGCTGCAGATGGTGTCACTGTGCATCGGTCAACTATACAACGCACTTTGCACAAGGAGAAGCTGTATGGGAGAGTGATGTGAAAGAAGCCGTTTCTGCAAGCACACCACAAACAGAGTCGGCTGAGGTATGCAAAAGCACATTTGGAGAAGCCAATTTCTTTTTGGAAGAAGGTCCTGTGGACTGATGAAACCAAGATTGAGTTGTTTGGTCATACAAAAAGGCGTTATGCATGGCGTCAAAAAACACAGCATTCCAAGAAAAACACTTGCTACCCACAGTAAAATTTGGTGGAGGTTCCATCATGCTTTGGGGCTGTGTGGCCAATGCCGGCACCGGGAATCTTGTTAAAGTTGAGGGACGCATGGATTCCACTCAGTATCAGCAGATTCTTGACAATAATGTTCAAGAATCAGTGACAAAGTTGAAGTTACGCAGGGGATGGATTTTTCAGCAAGACAATGATCCAAAACACTGCTCCAAATCTACTCAGGCATTCATGCAGAGGAACAATTACAATGTTCTGGAATGGCCATCCCAGTCCCCAGACCTAAATATCATTGAACATCTGTGGGATCATTTGAAGAGGGCTGTCCATGCTCGGCGACCATCAAACTTACCTGAACTGAATTGTTTTGTAAAGAGGAATGGTCAAAAATACCTTCATCCAGAATCCAGGAACTCATTAAAAGCTACAGGAAGCGACTAGAGGCTGTTATTTTTGCAAAAGGACGATCTACTTAATATTAATGTCACTTTTCTGGTGAGGTGCCCATACTTATGCACCTGTCAAATTTTGTTTGGATGCAGATTGCACATTTTCTGTTAGTACAATAAACCTCATTTCAAGGCAGAAACATTACTGTGTCCAATAGTTATTAGATATATCAAACTGAAATAGCTGTTGCAAAAACATAAATTTTTAGAAAACATTAAGCTTAAGATTAATAGGGGTGCCCAAACTTTTTGATATAACTGTATATGTATTTATATTGCATAGAGATAGACAGAAGAAAAGAAGAAAAGCCGGTAATATATTTTATTTACAATTTGACTATGGGGTTAGTAATAGGGGCGTCTTATTGACGCCTCTTCATTACAAACCTCGGGACTTGATGTCACAAAGGTGACATTAACCCCCCCAACTCTTACACCATATGCCACCTCTACAGGGCAGTGGGAAGAGCAAGGTTATGTGCCAGAATTGGCTAATAATAGGCTAATAATATCAGCATGCAGCTGTCTGCATAGCCATTACTGGCTATTAATTATAGGGAGACCCTACACCATTTTTTCCCCTAAATAATCTTTTATTCATTAAATACATGTCCAGTAATTTTCACACACCACACACTACACTAATTGTATTTGTCACTGACATCTATATATCTACCTATTCTATATGTCTTTACTGTATGTAATCAATCTCTTATATCGTGTCAGCTCCTGGAGTGTGTCAGCAGTTCCTGTAAGATAAAGGCATTGAAGCTATGGACTGGCCCGCCCGTTCCCCAGACTTGAATCCGATTGAGCACATCTGGGACATCATGTCTCGCTCCATCCACCAACGTCACGTTGCACCACAGACTGTCCAGGAGTTGGTGGATGCTTTAGTCCAGGTCTGGGAGGAGATCCCTCAGGAGATCATCCCCAGCCTCATCAGGAGCATGCCCAGGTGTTGTAGGGAGGTCATACAGGCACAGGGAGGTCATACAGACACATTGAGGCCACATACACTACTAAGCATCATTTTGACTTGTTTTATGGACATTACATTCCACTTTAATTTTGTGGGTGACTCCAAATCCAGGCCTCCATTGGTTAATAAATATGATTTCCATTGATGATTTTTGTGTGATTTTGTTGTCAGCACATTCAACTTTCTACAGAACAAAGTATTCAATGAGAATATTTCATTCATTCAGGATGTGTTATTTGAGTGTTCCCTTTATTTTTTTGAGCTGTGTACATATATATATATATATATATATATATATACTAGCTATGAACCTGTTCTACGCCCAGGGTGGCAAGCATTTTTATTGGTATATGGTCTTCCATCCTGGTATGTGCTGCCCCCCTCCTATCCTGGTATGCATGGCACCCCTCATCCCTATCCTGGTATATATGGTCACCTCACCCCCACCCAATCCTGTTATGTATGGCACTCCATTCCTCATCCTGGTATGCATGGTACCCCCTCATCCCTATCCTGGTATGCATGGTACCCCCTCATCCCTATCGTAGGATGTATGGTACCCCCTCATCCCGCAATCCTGGTATACATGGCACCTCTTACCTCTCAATTGTGGTATGCATAGTCCCCTCATCCCCAATCCTGGTATGCATGGTACCCCTCATCCCCTAATCCTGGTATGCATAGCCTCCTCACCCCCAATCCTGGTATGCATGGTCCTCTCACCCCCCTATCCTGGTATGCATGGTCCTCTCACCCCCCTATCCTGGTATGCATGATCCTCTCATCCCCCTTTTCTGGTATGCATGGTCTCCTCACCCCCCTTTTCTGGTACGCATGGTCCCCTCACCCCCTTATCCTGGTATGCATGGTCCCCTCACCCCCAATCCTGGTATGCATGGTTCTCTCACCCCCCTTTCCTGGTATGCATGGTCCCCTCACCCCCTATCCTGGTATGCATGCTACCCCTCACCCCCCTATCCTGATATGCATGGTCCCCTCACCCTCCAATCCTGGTATGCATGCTACCCCTCACCCCCCTATCCTGATATGCATGGTCCCCTCACCCCCTATCCTGGTATGCATGCTATCTCTCACCCCCCTATCCTGATATGTATGGTCCCCCTCATCCCTATTAAACTGCACACATACCAAAAAAAAACATTTTACTCACCTTTCTTCCTTGTGCTCCAGCGCTGTCCCATTCTGCCGGAGGCCGGGGGAGGAGTGTGGCGCTGGAGTACGTGCATGCCCATTCTATGCGCATGCCCATACCGTGCTGTCCGGCGCCATATTGCTGAAGACACACTGCAAATGTGTCTTCAGTAAAATGGCGCCGGATAGCGCTATGCACATGCTCGATTCCGAAGCGCACTCCTGCCCCGGTCTCTGGCAAGAAGAGAAGAGCCGTGACAACGCTCCTCCCGGTTAGGTAAGTATGGCGCCGGAGATCGCGGTATGCATCCAGTGTCTATGCGTACCGCGATCTCCAGCGCCATACACACTCCTCTTACCTGTAACCACTGGATGCCGTTTTCTGTCTGGAGCCAGAACTGCGCAGGCGCGTCGCGCTTGCGCAGTCTATAAAAGCTTCGTATAGAGTGACGCTTCCAGCGTAATAGATGTGCTACTTCCATCCTGTGCCCCTATTGTGTAATGTGCTGCTCCCATCCTGCGCCTCCATTCTGTAATGTGCTGCTCTCGTCCTGCGGTCCCATCCTGGTATGTGCTACTGCCATCTTGTGATGTGCTGCTTCCATAAAATAGAACCTGAGTCAACGTGTGCGTATCTCACAATATCTGGCGCCATTTTCTTGAAGACACTGTGTCTAGGAATTTGCACGCACAGTGTCTTCACTAAAATGGCATCGTAGTGCAGTATGCACGCGTTCTGACTCAGGCACCAAACAGGCGTCACCCATTTTGGCTTTGAACAGAAAGACACATTCACTGTTATATATAACATTTTAAATTTAATTAAACTATTAGCTAAAGAAAAAAATTATTGTTCAAAAACTTCTCTGTAAACAACATTTTTGGCGTAAACTCTGTGGTCTTTCTTTAAGTTGCCTTGTTGATCAGTAGCGAAAACTTTGACTTTGACTTGCCGGAAGGATTTTGTCCTTGAAAAGGCGACATAAAGTTGGCCATGGCTGAAGGCTGGAGATGGTAAATATATGCCAACTTAATCTTGTGTTTGCCCTTGACTTTTGTTGATGGTCATAGCATAACCAAGTTTTAAGGGAAACTGTTTTCGTTTTAAAGTAAAAGTAAGATCAGGATCGCTTGGTGCCAGAATAACTCTGGGAATGAATACCCTTGTACCTTTAAATGATCCGGTGAGGATTTCACAGTCAATGACTTTTGACATCATTTGCTTCACAGCCATTCTGGTGCCATTGCAAAGACCTTTTGTTGAGTTAAGGTTTCTTAATAGCATGACTACTGCGCCAACTTTCAAATTTAATCTATGAGGAGGCATACCACCAGGCGTTAAGCTGTTTAAGAACTCCATTGGATAGTTTGCTGCTTCCTCAGCATTTTCAGTATCTTGCTGAATGGAATCAATACTGGTGTAGCATTTCAATTCAGACTGAATTCATTTAAGAACATTTTCATTCAGTTCATGTGAATGTTTGTTGGAGTTAGGATTGCACGGTTTGCAATGCTTTTATCTTCTGGTTGTATGACTTGAGGAAAGACAGCGTCAACAATACATCCATTTTCAATGCAGACAGAAGGAATTTCAAAGATACCTTCCTCTAGTCCTGGTTCTTGAAGTTTTCCATCTCCAAGGTTTAAAAGCCATTGGAAAAGCCTTGATGTTCTTCGGGGACATTGTCCTCATTGGTACCCATGTTTTGATCCATTTTGAGGACTTCAATATTCCTCCAACAATTGCTGTTTTTCATGTATGCTGAAATTATTTTGGTTCTGCTGCCGTGTGGTACATTAGGAAGGTTTGTCGAAAATCTCCACCAAAAAGGAACACCGCACCTCCGAACGTTTTTTTGGACGGGACTTTTGGATCTTCAGCCATGAGTTCTTTGTATAATGTGTCAACTGCATTGACAGCATGAGCTGGAGCCATAGAAGCTTCGTCCCAGATTATGAGTTTGGCACTTTTCAACTCATTGGCAGTATTGCTGCCATGACGAATATTGCACGTCGACGTTTCATTAATTGGTATAGGCAGTTTGAACAGATTATGGGAAGTTTGGCCTCCCTCCAGCAAAGTGGTAGCAATGCCTGTAAATGTACATGGCAAGACTAATTCATTTTTGCTCCGAACGTAATGCATGATTGTATTATACAGGAATGTTTTGCCACTTCCGTCAGGTCCATCATTAAAAAATAGGCGTTTTTCCAAGTTGGGATTCTCAATAGCGTCTGTGATTTTTTCGGAAGCCTTTAGTTGTTTTGGGTTTAACATTTTGAATTTCTTCTCATACAAATTCTTTTCCGCAACAGGGTCGTAATATTTGCTAGAATTAATTGGATCATCGTACTTGCCAACAGGAAGTTGTAGGCCAAAATCTTGTAATGACTTTCCATGTGTCCGTAACACAGACTCAATTTCCTGTAATAAATAGAAAAGACTAAGCACTCATCTTGTGATATGAGGAGAAAATTTAATGGTAGTTTTTCCAAAAAAAACGTTTCGGTCAAACAAGACCTTCGTCAGTAACTACATAAACGAAACAATATATTATTCAAAACATTCTGAATATGTACTGTAACACAATAGTTCTGGCAGTTTATATATTATAATAACCAAAGTATATACATAGGTATAAAGTGGGTCAAATGTTACATGGCATAGTAAAATGAAGATAGGTCAATAGTAATGATAGTAAGTGCAGTGAATATCCGCACAGTAACAGCGACAATCCCAGTAAGTGATAGAAGAAAATAATAAATAGAGTGTTATACCTTCACTCTTATGTATGCAGACAGACTCCTTAGGTATATAGCCCGTATGAAAGAAACAAGAGAACCTAGGAAGATAGTGTCAGATAAAGAAAACCGTTCTGACAGTATTTCCCCTATGGTTGTAATGTGCCCATACTCAGAGTATACTCACTATAATAGAAGATTCATAAAGCTGTGAAATTGAAATAAGACAGTTATTGGGTGAGAAGAGTGGTATATCCTAAGTAATAGGGAAAGGTCTTATACCTTATAGCCAATAGGGGCTTATGTGCCGCCTGGTTGCGGTATCCACCGCTAATGTGGCTGGTACTAGATAGAAAAAAAGGGGGGGGGGTAGAAATAAGGAGATGCCTGAACCAAAAAAGTTACCATATGTCAAAACGTAGTATATAGTATTGCTGTGCACTCAAGGATGGAAACATACCTTAATGGGCAGTTGTGTGAGAGAGCCGTCACGTCTGATAAAGTAGGTATCCGCTGTCAGAGTGATTATCCAGCGTCGCGCTGGTTTTTTAAAAGGAAGAGGCGGGACTACTAGATTGACGGCGCACTTTACAGATGCCGTGGACCGGAAATAACAAAGCGGAACTAGTATGGAGGTGCGTTCCACGCACCCTTGTGTTTGCGTTCCACGTTAGAGACGTGGAAAAATAGTAGGAGGGAATGAAGATAATAATACAAAGCAGTAGCGTTACTGCTAATTAGCCCATAAGGAATAATAATACGTGTATAGGGTATCCAGCAAACAAAATCGTTTATCCTGGACACAGGGGCCTTTCTCAAATCAATCCAACAACTAGGTACTATTCCATTAGATGCAATTTTGGTAACACTTGATGTTAAAGACCTTTATACCTCGATTCCTCACTCAGAGTGTATACGGTCAATTCTACACTTATTAAGCAGTACATCAATGGATAGCGACCAAATGGATCTCTGCATTGATCTACTTAGGGTCATACTTACAAATGTTGCCATGTAACATTTGACCCACTTTATACCTATGTATATACTTTGGTTATTATAATATATAAACTGCCAGAACTATTGTGTTACAGTACATATTCAGAATGTTTTGAATAATATATTGTTTCGTTTATGTAGTTACTGACGAAGGTCTTGTTTGACCGAAACGTTTTTTTTGGAAAAACTACCATTAAATTTTCTCCTCATATCACAAGATGAGTGCTTAGTCTTTTCTATTTATACTCTTGGTGTGGGAACCTAGACTTGAAGCACCACCAATTCATAAGTTGTGCTCACGGTTGTTTGCTTCTTGATATTTCCTATACGTGACTGCACACTTTTGGGTCATGACCACTAATACTTTTTCCTATAACGCAGAGGAAACCGCTAGTATCCTCGCACAATCCAAAGTGTCAAGTGATTTTTTACAAATCCCACCACAGGAGGTTCGAGGGAGAGATTGGGAAAGGGAACTCAGATCCTTCACCAACTCAGAACTTCATTGTGCTACTCTATCTGAGTATTTAAGAGTACAACGTATCCCTAGAGGCCTCCGGGTTCCTTTGCGTCCAACACTCTTTAGAGACTCACCGGATTTTTGTACGAAATTCGAACAAATCTTGAATAAATGCTCTTTTGATCTGATCACACTAACAGTTGAATATTTACAGAAGGAGATTATTTCTAGCACCGAACGCATCAAGGTTATTGAATCTCAACTGTCAGCTTCTGCCACTCCAGAGGAACTCGCATCACTAAGGACTGAGATACAGGAACGTATCACTCGTCATAAACGAGACATTGAGACCAGAAAACGCAACAAGTTTGCAAGGGATACCGAAGATTATCGTTTAAATCGGGTCTACAGATGGCAAAGCAACTCCAAACGCAGGGACATGAGACAAGGACAACATACTTCAACCGATTACTCGACTTCAGGTTCGGATCAAGAAACTGGTCCTACTACTTCTACCGCGGTTCCTTTTTTAGGCTCAAGGAGAGGGGGAAGCTTCAGAAGAAGACCAGACGGGGAAAGAAGAAGGGAACAAGAGCCAAACAGAATCACCCGTTCGAAGGTACTAATTAATTGGTAATTAAGTGGTAATTAATTTGGTGATTAATATATCATCTAGGACTCTCACCAACACTGAACACTCAGTCCTTCAAAAAGGGCTCTCGTTCTGCCCTTCCAATAAATGCCGAACATTTGACTTAGATATGGATCTACAACGATTCTATCGCCACATAAGACTTAAAGCGTATTATTCTTCCATACCTATTGTTCCAGAACCCATTACTCCGCCTAACCCAAAATTACTTTCAGCACAGAGTCTGGGTCTCCGGAACAAAAGTTATTTCCGTCCTCCACAAGCCTCACACGCGGTAGAAACCTTTATTTCTTTCATCCACGATACCTTCCAAACTCTAAGACATGACCTTGAGAGAGGGAAAATCTTCCACCCCTCTAATCTATCAATAGAGGAAAGGAAGGCGGTGGTATCTTTACAGAATGATAGCTCTATCATCATTAAACCAGCTGACAAGGGCGGAGCCCTTGTAGTAATGGACAAATCACAATATGTGACAGAAATTAAACGTCAGCTGAACGACACCTCGATTTACCAACCCTTGTCCCAAAATCCTACTCGAGATATTAATCTCAAAATTGACACCATTCTTAATAAATATTTTGCCCTGGGAGTACTTGATCAGAAAACTTGTGAGTTCTTGAGCAATAAAAATCCTAATACACCGTTTTTTTTACATTCTACCCAAGGTTCACAAGGACCTTAAAAAACCCCCGGGGAGACCTATAGCAGCCTCGACAAACTCTATTTTGTCACCTCTAGCTATTTATCTTGAAAAAATCCTTACCCCACTCATCCAGCAAACAAAATCGTTTATCCTGGACACAGGGGCCTTTCTCAAATCAATCCAACAACTAGGTACTATTCCATTAGATGCAATTTTGGTAACACTTGATGTTAAAGACCTTTATACCTCGATTCCTCACTCAGAGGGTATACGGTCAATTCTACACTTATTAAGCAGTACATCAATGGATAGCGACCAAATAGATCTCTGCATTGATTTCCTTAGGGTCATACTTACCTGTAACTTTTTCCTCTTCCAGGATGATTTCTATCTCCAGATACGGGGGACCGCAATGGGTTCCAACGCAGCACCCCCTTATGCAAATGCTTATATGGCTGATTTCGAGGAAAAAATCATTTATAATAACACACTATTCCGTCAATATGTCATCACTTGGAAACGTTACATTGACAATATTTTTTGCATATGGGGTGGCCCAGTGGAATCCCTCTTAAACTACTTTGATATTCTCAATATCTCCTGGCCAGGTATTCAATTTACAATAAACCACGATCCATGGCGAATAAACTTCCTTGATACCATGGTTATCAAAAACCAGGATGGGATATTACTGACTGACCTCTATATAAAGGAAACTGACAAAAACAGCCTACTTCACTATCAGAGTTCACACCCTCCGTTCATGAAAAACGCTATTCCAAAGTCTCAATTTCAACGCGTAAAACGCATTGTCACTGATAATTCCACACAAGAACAACGTCTTCTTGAGATGACAAAAAAATTTGAGACACGAGGATACCCTCGTTCTATACTAGAGAAATCGAAACACTCTACCACCAGACCAAACAAGGGCATGGGGAAACGCATCCCCTTTGTACATACTTTCCAACCCGTTATCGATGTCATTCACAGGTCTATAAGGAAAAACTGGCACCTATTATCTACAGCCCATCCGGATGTTTTAGAATTTAGGGAACCATTTTTACCCTGCTACAAACGGCCTAATAATTTTCGTGACTCGCTAGTACATGCAGACTTTGGCTCAAAACTCACTACAACACAACGTTTCTTACACACTCCAAAATATGGTACCTTCCCTTGTTTGCACTGCGTACAGTGCAACAGTGTAACAAAAGGAGACAGTTTCACTCACCCATACTCAGGTAAAACATTCAAAATTAAAAAATTTTTCACATGTGCCTCCACACATGTGATTTATCTTATCAAGTGCCCTTGTGGACTTCTTTACGTTGGAGAAACTTCTCAAACCATACGTGACAGAATCTCCAAACACAAATCCACAATACGCTGCAAGAACCTTCTCCTTCCTGTCCCTCATCATTTCATATCTTCCGGTCATAATATCTCACAATTACGATTTCAAGTTATTGAGCAAGTCTCTCCGTCCAGAAGGGGGCAATAGGATTCTTCAACTTAGAAAACGAGAGGCTTTTTGGATCCATACCCTGGATACCTTAAGTCCCAAAGGCTTGAATAGAGAGTATGAATTGTCTGCATTCCTATAATGATAAGTGATCTCTAACTAGTAACTATGGGTACAAAATAATTTTTTTAGAGGGATCTATTACTGACTATTACTGTCTAATGTATTACCTTAAGTCCAATTTTGATATAATTACTGTAATATTAACGTACTCTTTCTCTTTTTTAGAGTCGCTTGTATTAAAATCCTGTGGATGTATCACAGAAAATCACCACCTTTCTGTCACTCTGGAATCTCTCCTAGGATCCACCTAAGATCACCACACCACGTTAATATGTGTCACGTCTATTGCCATACATTGTCTCTTTGGACGTATTACTATTAGATTTCTATTAAAATCTATTATGATCCCTCTACCACACTGTACCTGTTACCCTTTCCTGATCCTCCACCTGTCACCCTTCACATTGCTACCAATAGTTACCATATCTCGTCTGGAATCTTCTCAAATTTATACCCTATACACGTATTATTATTCCTTATGGGCTAATTAGCAATAACGCTACTACTTTGTATTATTATCTTCATTCCCTCCTACTATTTTTCCACGTCTCTAACGTGGAACGCAAACACAAGGGTGCGTGGAACGCACCTCCATACTAGTTCCGCTTTGTTATTTCCGGTCCACGGCATCTGTAAAGTGCGCCGTCAATCTAGTAGTCCCGCCTCTTCCTTTTAAAAACCAGTGCGACGCTGGATAATCACTCTGACAGCGGATACCTACTTTATCAGATGTGACGGCTCTCTCACACAACTGCCCATTAAGGTATGTTTCCATCCTTGAGTGCACAGCAATACTATATACTACGTTTTGACATATGGTAACTTTTTTGGTTCAGGCATCTCCTTATTTCTACCCCCCCTTTTTTTCTATCTAGTACCAGCCACATTAGCGGTGATACCGCAACCAGGCGCACATAAGCCCCTATTGGCTATAAGGTATAAGACCTTTCCCCTATTACTTAGGATATACCACTCTTCTCACCCAATAACTGTCTTATTTCAATTTCACAGCTTTATGACTCTTCTATTATAGTGAGTATACTCTGAGTATGGGCACATTACAACCATAGGGGAAATACTGTCAGAACGGTTTTCTTTATCTGACACTATCTTCCTAGGTTCTCTTGTTTCTTTCATACGGGCTATATACCTAAGGAGTCTGTCTGCATACATAAGAGTGAAGGTATAACACTCTATTTATTATTTTCTTCTATCACTTACTGGGATTGTCGCTGTTACTGTGCGGGTATTCACTGCACTTACTATCATTACTATTGACCTATCTTCATTTTACTATGCCATGTAACATTTGACCCACTTTATACCTATGTATATACTTTGGTTATTATAATATATAAACTGCCAGAACTATTGTGTTACAGTACATATTCAGAATGTTTTGAATAATATATTGTTTCGTTTATGTAGTTACTGACGAAGGTCTTGTTTGACCGAAACGTTTTTTTTTTGAAAAACTACCATTAAATTTTCTCCTCATATCACAAGATGAGTGCTTAGTCTTTTCTATTTATACTCTTGGTGTGGGAACCTAGACTTGAAGCACCACCAATTCATAAGTTGTGCTCACGGTTGTTTGCCTCAATTTCCTGTAATGTCATATAGAGGGCCTTTTCTACATGAGGGAAACGTTTGGTATAGTCTTCCATGAGATTTTTCTTGTGCCTTTGAAACAATGCTGCGGCATTAGAAGGCTCACACATGATGCAAATAAATGCAAACAATTGTCTAAGTTGCAGTAGCATAGCTACCGGGGGGCAGAGGGGGCGGTGGCCCCAGGCCCTGCGCTCTGAGGGGGCCCACCCGGAGCTACTCTACTGTAACTGTATCGGCGTGTATAGCGCGCCGATGCAGTTACCTTCTGCGGCAGAGCAGGGAGAATCGATCTCCCTGCTCTGCCGCCGGCCGCTATGGGCCCCTGAGCAGGCGGTGGGGGCCCTGTGCCGCCTGGCATCGCATTAAGAGAGAAGGAGTGACTCCCATCATCCCCCTCTCAGAGTCTGACAGCGGGCGCGATGATGTCACTGCCCGGCGCCCGCTGTCAGACTGAGAGGGAAAGCAGTGAGCAGTGCAGGAGCCGGGAGCAAGAGAGGAGAGTACAGGATTTATTATTTTTGTAATGGGGGTACATTATAATATAGAGGCTGCCTATGGGGGGCTGCATTATAATATACAGGCTGCCTATGGGGGCGCATTACTATATAGAGGCTGCCTATGGGGGGCTGCATTACTATATAGAGGCTGCCTATGGGGGTGCATTACTATATAGAGGCTGCCTATGGGGCTGCATTACTTTATAGAGGCTGCCTATGTGGGTGCATATATAATATAGAGGCTGCCTATGGGGGCTGCATTATAATATACAGGCTGCCAATGGGGGTGCATTACTATATAGAGGCTGCCTATGGGGGGCTGCATTACTATATAGAGGCTGCCTATGGGGGTGCATTACTATATAGAGGCTGCCTATGGGGGTGCATTACTATATATAAGCTGTCTATGGGGTGCATTACTATATAGAGGCTGCCTATGGGGGGCTGCATTATAATATACAGGCTGCCTATGGGGGTGCATTACTATATAGAGGCTGCCTATGGGGGTGCATTACTATATAGAGGCTGCCTATGGGGGGCTGCATTATAATATAGAGGCTGCCTACAGGGGCGCATTACTATATAGAGGCTGCCTATGGGTGGCTGCATTATAATATACAGGCTGCCTATGGGGGCGCATTACTATATAGAGGCTGCCTATGGGGGGCTGCATTACTATATAGAGGCTGCCTATGGGGGTGCATTACTATATAGAGGCTGCCTATGGGGGGCCGCATTATAATATACAGGCTGCCTATGGGGGCGCATTACTATATAGAGGCTGCCTATGGGGGGCTGCATTACTATATAGAGGCTGCCTATGGGGGTGCATTACTATATAGAGGCTGCCTATGGGGCTGCATTACTTTATAGAGGCTGCCTATGTGGGTGCATTACTATATAGAGGCTGCCTATGGGGCTGCATTACTTTATAGAGGCTGCCTATGTGGGTGCATATATAATATAGAGGCTGCCTATGGGGGGCTGCATTATAATATACAGGCTGCCAATGGGGGTGCATTACTATATAGAGGCTGCCTATGGGGGGCTGCATTACTATATAGAGGCTGCCTATGGGGGTGCATTACTATATAGAGGCTGCCTATGGGGGTCATTACTATATAGAGGCTGCCTATGGGGTGCATTACTATATAGAAGCTGCCTATGGGGGTGCATTACTATATAGAGGCTGCCTATGGGGGGCTGCATTATAATATAGAGGCTGCCTATGGGGGCGCATTACTATATAGAGGCTGCCTATGGGGGGCCGCATTATAATATACAGGCTGCCTATGGGGGTGCATTACTATATAGAGGCTGCCTATGGGGGTGCATTACTATATAGAGGCTGCCTATGGGGGGCTGCATTATAATATAGAGGCTGCCTACAGGGGCGCATTACTATATAGAGGCTGCCTATGGGTGGCTGCATTATAATATACAGGCTGCCTATGGGGCGCATTACTATATAGAGGCTGCCTATGGGGGCTGCATTACTATATAGAGGCTGCCTATGGGGGTGCATTACTATATAGAGGCTGCCTATGGGGCTGCATTACTATATAGAGGCTGCCTATGTGGGTGCATTATAATATAGAGGCTGCCTATGGGGGGCTGCATTATAATATACAGGCTGCCAATGGGGGTGCATTACTATATAGAGGCTGCCTATGGGGGCTGCATTACTATATAAAGGCTGCCTATGGGGGTGCATTACTATATAGAGGCTGCCTATGGGGGTGCATTACTATATAGAGTCTGCCCATGGGGGTGCATTACTATATAGAGGCTGCCTATGGGGGTGCATTACTATATAGAAGCTGCCTATGGGGGTGCATTACTATATAGAGTCTGCCTATGGGGGTGCATTACAATATAAGCAGCCTAAGGGTTACTAGCATTATAAAAACAGTCATGCTAGGGGGCATAGTATATAAGAGGCTTTCATTGGATGATTATATATAAAAGCTGCCTAGGGTAGCATAATAATGGAGGCCTGCCTAATGGGTGCATTTACAAATATAATGAGCTGCCTCTAGGGTGCATTACAATTATAGAAAGCTCTATGGGGTGATTCAATATAGGTTACAACTATGAAGGTCATACAATATAGAGCTGCCTATGGGGGTGCATTACTATATAGAGGCTGCCTATGGGGGTGCATCACTATACAGAGGCTGCCTATGGTGGTGCATTACAATAAGAGGCTGCCTAAGGGGGCGATTACTATATAGAGCTGCCTATGGGGTTACAATAGCTGCTATGGGGGGCATCTAATACTGCCTAGGGGGTGCATTACAACAGAGGCGCTAAGGGGGATTACAAAGGGCTGCCTATGGGGGCGCGTTACAATACAGAGCTAGGGGCTGCCTATGGGGGTGCATGGGCATTACTGTATAGAGGCTGCCTATTTGGGGTGCATTACTATATAGAGGCTGCCTATGGGGGTGCATTAAATATAGAGGCTGCCTATGGGGGCTGCATTACATATAGAGGCTGCCTATGGGGGCGCATTACAATATAAGGCTGCCTATGGGGGTGCATTACTATATAGAGGCTGCCTATGGGGGTGCATTACAATACTAGAGGCTGCCTATGGGGGGTGCATTATAATATAGAGGCTGCCTAGGGGCGCATTACAATATAGAGGCTGCCTATGGGGGCGAATTACAATATAAGGCTGCCTATGGGGGGCATTACTGTATAGAGGCTGCCTATGGGGGCTGCATTACATATAGAGGCTGCCTAGGGGGCTGATTACTATATAGAGGCTGCCTATGGGGCGCATTACAATACAGAGGCTGCCTATGGGGGTGCATTACTAATATAGAGGCTGCCTATGGGGGTGCATTATAATATAGAGGCTGCCTATGGGGGTGCTTACATATAGAGGCTGCCTATGGGGGTGATTATATATAAAGGTGCCTATGGGGGTGCATTAACTATATAGAGGCTCTGTTGGTGCATTACTATCTAGAGGCCTGCTACATGGGGTGATTACAATGAGGGCCATCACATGTTGGAGCATGGTGATTATCATTATATAGAAGATTCACTAATTGTGGTGCCATATATTATGGTACTCTATGTGCCTGCACAGTTTGATGTCAAAATACCTTTGCAAAGTTTATTATATAGAAACCGATAACATCAGTCCATACCAATGCGCATTATTTATATTTTTCGTTTTGGATGTAACTTAATATGTGAAAATCCAGTGCACGGCAGAATGTTGTCCCGCGCTACTCAAAAATGTACCATTCACTGTCCAAAGTCTTTGCACAAAGTGCTAAAGTAGTACAAATAAAGTTGGAGACCTAAATTCATCCCTTTATGGGAATACTGATGCAATGTAATAACAATCCATGTTGGCACAAGCTTTCAAACAAATACCCAAAAAAGAGGAAGAAGAAGTCGTAGGGCAAACTATGGGTATACAGGAAGTCAGGCACCCACCCCAATGTATTTGCTTTTTCATACTGAAAAACGAACTTTACAAAGGTATTTTGACATCGAAACTGGGGTGTCAGGAGATATGATAGATACCTATAGATTACTTATGGGACGCACAATTCAGTGATATCTTTATCTGATATCACAAAAATGGGGTGACAGATTCCCTTTAAATAGTTTGGGGATATTAAGGGGTCAATATATATACAGTGGGGGCATTATACGGTGTATAGGGGAGCTGTACAGGGGGGAGACTTGGGACATTATTAAATGTAAAGTGGGCGCTTTTTTATTGTTATAGGGGAACTTGGGTTACTGTGACTGTCAAAGGGGCACACACAGGGTATTATTACATTTTAGGGGGCACAATGTGAGCACTATTTTCTAGGGCACTTGCACCTGGCATTACTATATTCTATAGAGTTACTTAACCCCTTTATCCCCAAGGGTGGTTTGCACGTTAATGACCTGGCTAATTTTTACAATTCTGACCACTGTCTCTTTATGAGGTTATAACTCTGGAACGCTTCAACGGATCTTCGCGATTCTGAGACTGTTTTCTCGTGACATATTGTACTTCATGATAGTGGTAAAATTTCTTCGATATAACTTGCGTTTATTTTTAAAAAAAACGCAAATATGGCGAAAATTTTGAAAATGTTGCAATTTTCAAACTTTGAATTTTTATTCCCTTTTCTACAGATAAATTTGTCACACAAAATAGTTAATAAATAACATTTCCCACATGTCTACTTTACATCAGCACAATTTTGGAACCAAAATTTTTTTTTGTTAGGAAATTATAAGGGTTAAAAGTTGACCAGCGATTTCTCATTTTTACAACAAAATTTACAAAGCCATTTTTTTTAGGGACCACCTAATATTTGAAGTCACTTTGAGGGATCTATATAGCAGAAAATACCCAAAAGTGACACCATTCTAAAAACTGCACCCCTCAAGGTACTCAAAACCACATTCAAGAAGTTTATTAACCCTTCAGGTGCTTCACAGGAGCTGAAGCAACGTGGAGGGAAAAAATTAATATTTAACTTTTTAGCCACAAAAATGATCTTTGACAAACTTTTTTTTTATTTTCACAAGGGTAAAAAGAGAAAATGGACAGATAAAGTTGTTGTGCAATTTCTCCTGAGTACGCCAATACCCCATATGTGGGGGGAAACCACTGTTTGGGCACACGGCAGAGCTCGTAAGGGAAGGAGCACCGTTTGACTTTTTCAAACTAAAATTGGCTGGAATTGAGATTGGAAACCAGGTCGCATTTGGAGAGCCCCTGATGCGCCTAAACAGTGGAAACCCCCAACAAGTGACACCATTTTGCAAACTAGACCCCCTAAGGAACTTATCTAGATCTGTTGTGAGCACTTTGAACCCCCAAGTGTTTCACAAAAGTTTATAATGCCTGGATGTGAAAAAAAAAATAATAATTTTCCACAAAAATTATTTTTTAGTCCCAAATTTTTGATTTTTCCCAAGGAAATTGGACCCCAAAAGTTGTTCTCCAATTTGTCCTGAGTACGCTGATACCCCATATGTGGGGGGGAAACTGTTTGGGCGTACGGCAGGGCTTGGAAAGAAAGTAGTAACGTTTTGGAATGCAGACGTTGATGGGGGTCATGTTCCGTTTGCAATGCCCCAGATGAGCCTAAACAGTGGAAACCCCCCATAAGTGACCCCATTTTGGAAACTAGACCCCCTAAGGAACTTATCTAGATCTTTGGTGAGCACTTTGAACTCCCAAGTGCTTCACACAAGTTTATAATGCCCGGGCATGAAAATAAAAAATCCTATTTTTTTCCCACAAAAATTATCTTTTAGTCACTAATTTTTTATTTTCCCAAGTGAAACAGGAGAAATTGGACCACAAAAGTTGTTGTCCAATTTGTCCTGAGTACGCTGATACCCCATATGTGGGGGGGAACCACTGTTTGAGTGCACGGCAGAGCTCAAAATGGAAGGAGCACCATTTGACTTTTTCCAACCAAAATTGGCTGGAATTGAGATTGGATGCCATGTTGTATTTGGAGAGCCACTGATGTGCCTAAACAGTGGAAACCCCCCACAAGTGACCCCATTTGGGAAACTAGACCCCCTAAGGAACTTATCTAGATCTTTGGTGAGCAATTTGAACCCCCACGTGCTTCACACAAGTTTATAACGTAGAGCCGTAAAATTAAAAAATCATATTTTTTCCACAAAAATGATCTTTTCACCCCAATTTTTATTTTCCCAAGGGTAACAAGACTCCAAAAGTTATTGTGCAATTTGTCCTGAGTACGCTGATACCCCATATGTGGGGGTAAACCACTGTTTGGGTGCATGGCAGAGTTTGGAAGGGAAGGAGCGCCGTTTGACTTTTTCAACGTAGAATTGGCTGGATGCCATGTCATATTTGGAGAGCTCCTGTTCTGCCTAAGCAGTGGAAACCCCCGACAAATTACACCATTTTGGAAACTAGACCCCTCAAGGAACTTATTTAGATGTGTGGTGAGAACTTTGAACCCCGAAGTGCTTCACAGAAGTTTATAACTTACAGCCGTAAAATAAAAAAACTTTTTTTTTTACTAAAATGATTTTTTCGCCCCCAATATTTTATTTTCACAAGGGTAACAGGAGAAATTGGACCCCAAAAGTTGTTGTCCAATTTGTCCTGAGTACGCTACTACCCAATATGTGGGAGAAAACTACTGTATGGGTACACATCGGGGCTCGGAAGGGAAGTAGTGACGTTTTGGATTGCAGACTTTGATGGAATGGTCTGCCGGCTTCATGTCGCGTTTGGAGAGCCCGTGATGTGCCTAAACAATGGAAACCCCCCACAAGTGACCCCATTTTGAAAAATAGACCCCCGAGGAACTTATCTAGATGTGTGGTGAGCACTTTGAACCCCGAAGTGCTTCACAGAAGTTTATAACGTACAGCCGTAAAAATAAAAAATCTTTTTTTCTTACAAAAATGATTTTTTTCGTCCCCAATATTTTATTTTCACAAGGGTAATAGAAGAAATTGGACCCCAAAAGTTGTTGTCCAATTTGTCCTGAGTACGCTGATACCCAATATGTGGGAGAAAACTACTGTATGGGCACACGTCGGGCTCGGAAGGGAAGTAGTGACGTTTTGGATTGCAGACTTTGATGGAATGGTCTGACGGTGTCATGTCGCGTTTGGAGAGCCCCTGATGTGCCTAAATAGTGGAAACCCCCCACAAGTGATCCCATTTTGGAAAATAGACCCCACAAGGAACTTATCTAGATGTGTGGTGAGCACTTTGAACCCCAAAGTGCTTCACAGAAGTTTATAATGTACAGCCGTAAAAATAAAAAATCCTTTTTTTTTTTACAAAAATGATTTTTTTTCGCCCCCAATATTTTATTTTCACAAGGGTAACAGGAGAAATTGGACCCCAAAAGTTGTTGTCCAATTTGTCCTGAGTACGCTGATACCCAATATGTGGGAGAAAACTACTGTATGGGTACACGTTGGGGCTCGGAAGGGAAGAAGTGACATTTTGGATTGCAGACTTTGACGGAATGTTCTGGGGGCGTCATGTCGCATTTGGAGAGCCCGATGCGCCTAAACAGTGGAAACTCCCACAAGTGATCCCATTTTGGAAAATAGACCCCACAAGGAACTTATCTAGATGTGTGGTGAGCGCTATGAAGCCCGAAGTGCTTCACAGAAGTTTATAACGTACAGCCGTAAAAACAAAAAAATATATATTTTTTTTTACAAAAATGATATTTTTGCCCCCAGTTTTTTATTTTCCCAAGGGTAACAGAAGAAATAGGACAAATTGCACAATAACTCTTGGGGTCCAGTCCAGAGTATGCTGATACCCCATATGTGGGGGTAAACTACTGTTTGGGCGCATGGCAGAGCTCAGAAGTGAAGGAGCACCGTTTGACTTTTTCAACGCAGAATAGGCTGGAATTGAGATCAGAAGCCATGTCACATTTGGAGAGCCCCTGATGTGCCTAAATAGCGGAAACCCCCCAAATTCTAACTCCAACCCTAACCCCAACACACCCCTAACCCTTGTCCCAACCCTAACCACAAACCTAACACACCCCTAACCCTAATCCTAACCCTAATCCTAACTTTAGCACCAACCTAACCCTAACTTTAGCCGCAACCCTAACCCTAATGGGAAAATGGAAATAAATACTTTTTTTATTTTTATTATTTTTCCCTAACTAAGGGATTAATAAAGGGGGGTTTGATGTACTATTTATAGCGGGTTTTTATGTTTGGAAGCTGTCACGCTAAAAGACGCTTTTTATTGCAAAAAATAGTTTTTGCATCACCACATTTTGAGAGCTATATTTTTTGCATATTTTGTCCCACAGAGTCATGTGAGGTCTTATTTTTTGCGGTACGAGTTGACGTTTTTATTGGTACCATTTTTGAGCACGTGCAGTGGCGCACCTATAATGAGGAGAGTTGAGCCTTATGTCTCAGGCGGCGGCAGCTAGGGGGTGGCAGAGCAGAGCTCAGAACACTTGATGTGGTGCCGGCTCTCCTTAATCCCTGCTGAATCTTACACTCCTGCGCACTGTGCTATGTGTCCCGCAGTGAGAAGCAGCCAAGCCCCCCATGCACCCCTTCCTCACCCTCCCACTTCACCTTCTGGCAGCCAGGAGTCTGTTGCTGTGCTGTCCTGTTAGGCCTCTTTCACACTTCAGTCGTGCGACGTCAGTCACTGTCCGACATCGTGGCGGATTGGCGGATCCGCCAAAAATAGTGAAAAACTGAGTCAACGGATCCGCTATTTTGACGGATCCGTTAACGGTTCCGCCAAAATAACGGATCCTTTGACTCAGTTTCATCCGTTTTTCCATCCGCTTTTTTGGCGGATCCGTTATTCAGAAGGGAGTACTCCATCATGATTGGCTAAAATAAATAATATGTACTGTGATTGGCTACTGTTACTATGTGGAAACGTATAAATAGGGTGTATTTACACCAGATTATTTGAAAGGGTTTTGAGCTAGTGGCAGCGATGGAGATGGAGATGGAGATTATTTTTGAGAATATGGAGAAGATTTGCGAGGATTTTAGAGTGGAGGGCAATCGTTTGGCAAGGATTGTTCAGAAGAAGGAGGAAGCCAGACGTCGGATACTGTGTCGTCGGCAGAGACGGATGTGGATCCATCCAATAAATGCGAAGCGGATGACCCGTGGGGTGTATTCCACCTTGTATATGGAGTTACGGCTGAACCCCAGCAAGTTTTTTAACTATGTAAGAATGCGAGCTGAAAATTTCGAGGTTTTGGTAGCACGCATTGAAGCCAGAATTTGTAGACAGGACACTGTACTTCGGTTTGCTATATCTCCAGCAGAGCGGCTGATGGTCACAATCCGGTAAGTTATTTTTTAAAAAAATCCTTTACAATGTTTTTTTTTTTTTTTTTTTGTTTCTTTTTGGTTTAATTTATTTTCTTCCCCTTTTTTGCAGATTTCTGGCTACAGGGGAATCATTTTCATCTCTGCACTTTCAGTACCGGCTTGGTATTTCTACTATCTCCGGTATTGTTAAAGATACTTGCCAGGCACTCTGGGATTGTTTGCACAATGAGTTCCTCCCTGAGCCAACACAGCAGAGATGGCTAGAAATTGCAGACCAGTTCATGGATATATGCCAGTTTCCCAACTTTATTGGTGCCGTGGATGGCAAACATATCCGGATTGTAAAACCCACTGGATCTGGATCTCTTTTTTTTAACTACAAAAAGTTCTTTTCAATAGTACTTATGGGCATTGCGGACCCAGATGCCAGTTTATTGCTGTTGACATTGGTGCATATGGGCGTTCAAATGATTCTCAAGTATTTAAAAATTCGCCTATGGGACGTCGCCTATATGGGGATACCTTCCAGTTTCCGCCTCCAAGACCACTCCCTGGAACCTGTGGCCCTGCATTGCCCTTTGTTTGTGTGGGAGATGAGGCTTTTCAGCTTTCAACACATTTATTAAAACCTTATGGCAGCCATGGATTGAACCAAAGAAAAAAAATATTTAATTACAGATTAACAAGGGCTAGACGAGTTGTTGAATGCGCTTTTGGGATCTTAACCGCCAAATGGAGGGTGCTGCTGACTGCTATCAAATTACAAAGTGAGACTGTGGACCATGTTGTGAAGGCATGTGTCATCCTGCACAATTTTGTTATCTCAAAAGAACATGTCAACATGGATGAAGATTTGCCTGGGACCACATTGCAGGACTACACGAACATTAGTTTCCGGAGTTCAGGATCTGTGGCCCAAATGCGTGAGAAGTTTGCGGACTATTTTATGTCTCCTGATGGAAGGGTGGACTGGCAGGATGACATGGTGTAATATTTTTTCGGTATACTCTGCATTGCTTTAAGGGTATTGTATAATGTTTTTACCACTTTTTGTGATGTGTGTTTATCTGTACCCTAATGTTGATTGTGTTATAACCTTTCATGTTGAAAACAGTTATTAAAAAAGACATGACATGTTTTGCAACAAAATAAATTTTATTTTTCAAAAAAAATGTGTTTTATTTTCACAAACATTTTCAAAAAGAATTGGTCAAAAAAGTTATATACAGAAATTTACAGAAATATATACATACATTTACAGCACTCTCTACAATATATACATACACAACACTCTATACAATATAAACATTCACAACACTCTATACAATATATACATACACAACACTCTATACAATATATACATACACAACACTATATACATACACAACACTATATACAATATATACATACACAACACTCTATACAATATATACATACACAACACTATATACAATATATACATACACAACACTATATACATACACAACACTCTATACAATATATACATTCACAGCACTATATACATTCGCAGCACTATAGACATATTTACAAAGAGGTATACTGTTGGGTGGAGATACTAGCGGAGGGGCTGACAGGATGGACCACGTCGATAGTGGGGGATGGATTAGCAGGTTGGATAGGATCAGAAGTGGAGGGAAAAACATTAGGTTGGGAAGGCAGTTGAGGAGCAGAAGAGGTTTGAGGAAGGAATGGTGAAGGTGTTGGTGGGATGGGGTACGGTGAAGTTAACGGTGAAAACTGAAAGGGGGAATTAAAATAATGGGAATATTGAAATGAGGAAGGAGTATTAGGAGGATTGGCTGTAGCTTGCTGGCTGCCAGCTGAATGTGCAGCAGTTGGATAGGCTGCAGCTGAATGAGTGGCAGGTAGATAGGCGGCTGCTGCTGCTGGATGGGTGGCAGGTTGAAATTGGGAAGGTGTAGGAATTGGGTGGGTAATTTGATGGGCTCGTGATACTGCCTGCACTAGAGAATTATGGCAGCCTTGCATCACATGCATCTGCAGGTCAGGAGTAAGATTTTCCATGTGCTTGAGAACGGACTGAAAAAAACAGTGTCTCGGCTCCATGTTTGCATCTGACTGCATCCATCAATTTTACTGCTGAGTTCAGCAATGTTTTTGCTTAATAGAGCAAACCCATCTTTAAATTGATCTTTTAAAAGTTGTGTAGTGTTTTGATAGGATGCATTCAGATGCAAAAAATCAGATGCATAGCTCCTTTCCTGACCTCGATGACGCTGCCGTCTAGGTGTGGTGGCAGTGTCAGCAGGGTAAGGTAAAGGGAACTTCAACTCATCACCTGCAGCTTCATGTGATGAAGTCTGCCCTGCAACTCTAGTGCTGGTGGATGGGGCGGAGGTACCTGCCAAGAGGGAAGGTGCATAGGGGTCAGGTCTATCGACGTGGTCCCCGGCGGCGGACTCCAGAGGGATCGCTCCAGAGGGAACAAACTGAGAACCAGGCTCTAGAGTGCTGCAGACAGTGCTGTCAAATAAAAAAAAAAAACATTAAATATATTTATATTACATTCACCTTTCTGAAATTATAAAATATGGTTAGACACATTTTACTTTTGTCATACATAAATGTGTTGTGAAATATTTACCTTCTGCTGACCATCGTTGATCGCAGGAACGACAAGGCTTGGCGTATTTGTATCTGCTCTTGCGTCATGATGATCCACTCCTTGCCTGCATCTCTTTGTTAAATTCCCTCTTGAAGCGATCCCTGAGTGACCGCCACCGTGTGATAACCCGGTCACCTGGAAATAAAAAGGAAAAAAATTGTTTTTGTATCCTACACATAACATTCTTCAAAATTCATTACTCAACTGTGAATACTTACGCGCAAGATCCTTGTCTCGGTCATCGAGTTCCCCCAGTTGTCCATCACCAGGCTGCATACTTCCTCCCATAGCCGTCGGGTAATAACTTGGTCAGAATGCCTGCGGTCAGCCATATTCCACAGCGCCTCCCGATGTTGGACCTCTTCGATGAGGATGTCTACGTCGATCCCTCCCCCATCCTCACCATCTGTATCGGGAGCACGCCGTGAAGCCTGTGTATAAAACCAAAAAAAAAATAAGCTACTTCACGTTAAATAAGTAAACACCAAAAAAAAAAATAATACTTACTTGCTGACCGCGCGACGCTCATGCCGATGACCATGGGAGGTCCTTGGAGGAACTCTCCTACGAGACCTGGATTCTGAAGACTAGAAAACATTTAAAAACAAAAAAATCCAAATTATAAATGACAGTATGTATTGTGTGTGCTGTTATTTTTTTTGGTTGTTTACATTAGGTGATGATCTGCCTATATAAAAAACTTACACTCTGCGCACCCGCTCCAGTTATTTCTCCACCCTGACCGTCTGCTTCTGAAACCCCTCTTCTTCAGCTTCCTGTGAAGACATAATACATACATATAGTTTGGAAAATAATTTTCTCAACAGTGACCAAAAAAAATAATAATTACCTCTGTTCGCCTACGCTGTGGCTGGGGGCTTCCAGAAGAAGACATACTTGAACAACTGGGCCTGACTGGGTCCTTCAATTAATCTGTAAGCATAAAGCCTATTAAGCAACAATACAAAAGAGATAACAGCTCAATTGACAATATGCTTACATCACACTCAACTTGCGTCTGGATGACTGTCCTGTGGCTCACTGTCCTCTGTGGCAGACTGTCCTCAAACTGTTGGTGGCAGACTGTATTACAAGTAATCTGTAAGGATAAAACCATTTTAGCCAATATAATAGTTATATACGCTCAAATGACAATATACTTACATCACACTCAACTTGGTTCCGTGAGACTCTCCAGTGGCCGAATGTCCTCTGTCCGACTGTCAAACTGTCCCAACAAATCTGTAAGTATAAAGCCAATTTTAGCCTAAATACTTGTTATGTCCGCTAAAATGACAATATACTTACATCACACTCAACTTGGTTCCGTTTAACACTGGCCGACTGTCCTGTCCTTGTCTTCTGTGGCAGACTGTCACACTGAATCTGTAAAAAGGCCAGCAACAATACAAGAGATAACCATTTGACAATATACTTATCACTCGACTGCAGACTGTCAACCTGGCACTGTCTCCTCAACTATTAAGGGTATGCCACACTAAACAATATCGCTAATGGGATCGCTAAAAAACGTCACTATTTAGCGATCCCGTTAGCGATGTTGTTCAGTGCAGCAGCTTCCAGCGACGAGCTTCCTGCTGTGATCTCGCTCGTCGCTGGAATCGCTCCGGACCCTATTTCATCGCTGGCGCTCCCGCTGGGTAAGTATCTTATCGCTGTGTGGCACCTTTTCTTAGCGATTTAGCGGTACTTTTGTACCGCTAAAGTCGTTAAGAAGATCGCTAACGGCGATAGCGTCGTTAACTATATCGCTAAATGTGGCCGCATTTAGCGATATAGAAACAATCCCGCTAGCGATCGCATTAGTATGCGTCGTTATCGTGATCGCTAGCGGGATTGTTTAGTGTGGCAGTACCTTTACACTGATACCCCCAAGATAATGTTGCATGCACCCCATGGAATTTATACACTTTGTATACTCCATTTACTTTTATATATTAACCCCTATTGTCTATGTTATAGCACACCATGTACTTTCTATACCTTCGTATACACCCAATTGACTTTTTATATACCCCATTGTCTATGTATGCACACCATGTACTTTCTATACCTTCGTATACACCCAATTGACTTTTTATATACCCATTGTCTATGTATGCACACCATTACTTTCTATACCTTCGTATACACCCAATTGACTTTTATTATGTATATCCACATTTTTTATGTATGCACAGCATACCATTTATTTGTATACCTTTGTATACACCCAATTGACTTTTTATATACCACATTGTTTATGTATGCACACCATTTACTTTGTATACCTTGTATACACCCAATTGACTTTTATATACCCATTGTTTATGTATGCACACCAATTGTACTTTTTCCCCTAATACCACATGTTTATGTATGCACACCATTTACTTTGTTACCTTTGTATACACCCATTGACTTTTTATATACCATTGTCTATGTATGCACACCATGTACTTTCTATACCTTGCATCACATGACCATTTTGAAAACCATTTTATGTTTGAGTAATATTTAAAAAGCAATAACACCCTGTGCATTATAACAATTATAAAAATATATGAAAAATACTACGGACATTTTTGTTGAGATTTTTTTTTTTAAAGTATGAGCTTTAACACTCTTTATTTAAAAGATAAATCACGTAATGTCAAAATAAACACTTTATTACACATGCATGCACACACACTTCAAAAAAATTGTACAGCATGTAAAATGTATTAAAAATGACTATTGTGTTTAAAAAAAATTTTAAATGAACAAAACACTATCAAACATGCATGAATACCCACCCACAAAAAATAACACTACATCAAGAAAAGTAATGTTGTTTAAAAAAAAGGAGTTAAAAATACATGCTGGCAAAAAAAAATACATGAATACAATGCATGAAAATACACACACACACACACACACACACACACACACACACACACACGAACACATACACACAAAAACACTACAGCATGAAAAGTTAAATGTGTTGCAACTAAAAAAATGTGTTTAAAAAAAAAAAATGTAGGACACATACTCAAACATGGCAGCAATCACATATGAAGGCATTATACAGTCTATACTCACACCAAGTGTTTGCAGGATTCAGCTGGGCTATCAGACTTTCAGGCAGGGTCTTGTGGCTTGATTCCAGCCTCTGGACTCTTGCTTGCTTGGTCTTCAGGTTTTTAGCTCAGCAGGATCTTCAAGAGCAGGTCTGGTCTTGTCTGGCTGCTAGTCTTCATGTGTGGCAATGAGTCACCTGGCTTGTTTATATTGGTTTTGGCCTGTCTGGAAATGTATCCAACTTGGAGCATGCGCAGTCCAAAAAGGCGGATCCGCCGTGTGTATCCGCCAAATGGCGGATATTGGCGGATCCGCCACTCATTGGCACACATTGTAAAATTTTGGCGGATTTGGCGGATCCGCCAAAATCCGCCACCATCCGCCATTTCAACGCAGACAAAAAACGTTACATTGTCCGTCCAATCGAGACAGCGGACGCCAATATTGGCGTCGCCAAAAAGCGGAATCAGCGGACGACCATCCGCCACGATCCGCCAGTAATATAAGTGTATGGGGAAATTGTGGATCCGCCAAAAGAAAATGGCGGATCCGCCAATTTCAAATTTTGGCGGATTTTGACTGACGTCGCACGACTGAAGTGTGAAAGAGGCCTTATATGCGCACAGGACCTGTGATGAGGTCACAGGAGGGGGAGGAGTCAGGGGGTCACATGGTCAGGCTCCCTGTGTGCAGGTCTGCTGTCCTGGTTGTCATGGTGCTGGATGAAGGTAAGTTTATGTGTGGGATCAGGAGGGATTTACAGTGTGGATGTAGCAGAGCCATGTGTGTACGAGGTGTACAGAGCGGAGCCGTGTGTGTACGAGGTGTATGGAGCAGAGCCGTGTGTGTACGAAGTGTACGGAACGGAGCCGTGTGTGTACGAGGTGTACGGAGCGGAGCCGTGTGTGTACGAGGTACACGAAGCAGAGCTGTGTGTGTACGAAGTGTACGTAGCGGAGCTGTGTGTGTACGAAGTGTACGGAGCGGAGCCGTGTGTGTACGGAGCGAAGCCGTGTGTGTACGAAGTGTACGGAGCGGAGCCGTGTGTGTACGGAGCGAAGCCATGTGTGTACGAAGTGTACGGAGCGGAGCCGTGTGTGTACGAGGTGTACAGAGCGGAGCCGTATGTACGAGGTGTACGGAGCGAAGCCGTGTGTGTACGAAGTGTACGGAGTGAAGCCGTGTGTGTACGAGGTGTACGGAGCGAAGCCGTGTGTGTACGAGGTGTACGGCGCGGAGCCGTGTGAGTACGAGGTGTATGGAGCGAAGCTGTGTGTGTACGAAGTGTACGGAGCGGAGCAGTGGGTGTGCGAGGTGTACGGAGCGAAGCCGTGTGTGTACGAAGTGTACGGAGCGGAGCCGTGTGTGTACGAAGTGTACGGAGCGGAGTCGTGTGTGTACGAGGTGGATGTAGCAGTGCTGTGTGTGTACGGGATGTACGAAACCGAGCCCTGTGTGTACTAAGTGTACGGAGCTGAGCCGCTCAGCTCCGTACACACAGGGCTCCGTGCAGAGTGGAGCCGCATGTGTACGGAGTGGAACCACATGTGCATGAGGTGTATGGTCCAAAGCCGCATGTGTACAAGGTTTACGGAGTGGAGCCATGTGTTTACAAGGTGTACTACTTATACAGAACGTTAACAAATATAAAAATCGATGTTTCAAACATATTCCTATTTAACGGTCTGTGCACATGTTGCGGAATTGCCGTGGAAATTTCCACGGCAATCCCGCACTTCCCTGCCACGGGAAATACGCATATTATAGGTATGCGTATTCCCGCCAAAAACTAGCGTTTTGCAAGCGTAATTAGCTTGCAGAATGCTAGCGTTTTCCAGGCGATCTGTAGCATCGCTTGGAAAACTGATTGACAGGTTGGTCACAGAGTCACACATAGTGTTTGACAAGTGTGAGCAACTTTTTACTATTGATGCTGCCTGTGCTGCATCAATAGCAAAAAGATCTAATGTTAAAAATAATAAAATAAAATAATAAATCGTGCTATTCTCACCTTCCGGCGAACCCCGCAGCCTTCCTGCCTCACAGCGACGCTCCGGCCAATCCCGTTCCCAGGCGTCCTTTGCGACAATGACCCCCAGATGACGGAAGGTGAGAATATCATTATTTTTTATTTTAATTATTACTAGCTGTAGTACCCGGCTTCGCCCGGGTTAATTAATAACTGCTGTTAGCTGTAACAAAATAGACTATGTTAACAAAAATTTATTCTGCACATAAAAATCACACACCAAAATGTGCGGGGGTTAAAATTTCCATTCAACACATAGCCTATGATGCTCCTGGGGTTGAGATGTGCGGGCATTCAAAATTTCATGCCCGTAAGTACAACGGTGCAGATTCCTATCCCGGGCCAAAATTATTTGCCGATTTGGAATGCGCGGGGTTAAAATTTCGACTCAAAACCTAGCCTATGACGCTCCCGGGGTCGAGACGTGCGGGTGTGCAAAATTTCATGCCCGTAAATGCAGATTCCTATGCCGGACATACACACAAGCATTCAGCTTTCTCCCCATTATGTAGATAGGGCCAAAATTATTTGCCAATTTGGAATGCGCGGGGTTAAAATTTCGACTCAAAACCTAGCCTATGACACTCCCGGGTCGAGACGTGCGGGTGTGCAAAATTTCATGCCCGTAAATGCAGATTCCTATGCCGGACATACACACAAGCATTCAGCTTTCTCCCCATTATGTAGATAGGGCCAAAATTGTTTGGCGATTTGGAACGCGCGGGGTTAAAATTTCGATTCAAAACATAGCCTAGGATGCTTTCGGGGTCGAGACGTGCGGGCGTGCAAAATTTCATGCCCGTAAGTGCGACGGTGCGGATTCCAATCCCGGACAAACATACCCACATACATACACACATACATACATTCAGCTTTATATATTAGATTTTAACAAGGATATGGTACACAGGGCCTGGAGGAGATTCTCCTCTCCTCCAGACCCTGGGTACCATCCGCACATGAACCGCTTACTTTGCGCATGGTGGGCACAGCCACATGCGGAAAGTAATCGGTTCAATGCATTCCTAAGGCGGCGGAATCACCGCGGTTACGCAAAAAAAAATGAGCATGCTGCGGATTCTTCCGCGATGCGATTCCGCCGTGGAAAAAACACAGCATGTGCACAGCATTGCGGAATCCCATAGGCTATAATGAGTTGTGTTGTGTAAGCGTTTCCGCCGCGAAAAAAACGCGGCAAAAACACTAACAATCCGCAACGTGTGCACAGGCCCTAAAAGTGTATGTATTTCACATGTGCGTCACGTTAGGCTAGTAAGAGTAAACCAGATTTCTCGATCGCTCTAATTGGGGGACTTTACAATGGGGGAGGGCGCCGTTTTGCAGTTCGCCTCAGGCAGCAGAGAGGCTAGGTTCACCCCTGAGCACGTGACATTTTTTGATCACTTTTTATTTCGATTTTTGGGAGGTTAGAATGAACAAAAATCAGCAATTCATGAATTTCTTTTGGGGGAGGCGTTTATACCGTTCCACGTGTGGTAAAATTGATAAAGCAGTTTTATTCTTCGGGTCAGTACGATTACGGCGATACCTCATTTGTATAATTTTTTTAATGTTTTGGTGCTTTTATAGAATAAAAACAATTTTATATAAAAAATTATTTTTTTTGCATCGCTTTATTCTGCGAGCTATAACTTTTTTATTTTTTCGCTGATGATGCTGTATGGTGGCTCGTTTTTTGCGGGACAAGATGATGTTTTCAGCGGTACCATGCTTATTTATATCGGTCTTTTTGATTGTGTGTTATTCCACTTTTTGTTCAGCGGTATGATGATAAAGCATTGATTTTTTGCTTTTTTTTTTTTTTTAAGGGGTTCACTAAAGGGGTTAACTAGTGGGACAGTTTTATAGGGGGGGTCGTTATGGACGCGGCGATACCAAATATGTGTCCTTTTATTGTTTTGGTTTTTTTTATTTACAGGAATAAATGAATTTATTGGGGAATATTTTTTTTTTTTTTAATTTTTTTTTACACTTTTTATTTTTTTAACTTTTATACTTTGTCCCAGGGTGGGACATCACTATGTAGGGTGAGATCGCTGGTGTGACAGTGTGCACAGCGATCGCTTTGGCAGTGCTGCAGGCTTCTCAGTGACTGCACTCAGCAGGCACTGAGGAAACCGCCTCCCTGCAGGACCCGGCGGCCATCTTGGATCCGGGTCCTTGGAGGGAGGAAGGCCTCAGAACAGCGCGATCACATCGCGCTGTTCTGAGGGTCTCAGGGGAGCGTGCAGGGAGCCCCCTCCCTGCACGATGCTCCCCTATGCCCCTGGTACACCGCGATCATGTTTGATCGCGGTGTGCCAGGGGTTAATGTGCCGGGAGCGGTCCGTGACCGCCCCTGACACACAGTTCCGGGTGTCAGCTGTGATAATCAGCTGACACCCGGCGGCGATTAGCTGCGCTCCCCCCGGGAGCGCAGCTGATCGCCCTGGACGTACTATTCCGTCAATGGGAATGAGGTCCAGGGTCACATGGACGGAATATTACGTCCGATGGAATAAAGGGGTTAAGAATTTAGAGGTGACACAGAACCACCCAGCAGGTGCAGTAATAGGGACACATATGGCAGCAGCGGCTCAGTATTGGGGTATCGGCAGGATGAGGAGTTTGTACAGGTTGTGGATAGATGGTTACAGTGCTAAAAATATGAGAAGTGAAACGTGTCTTTGTTGTATTCTCTGTAGCCGAGTCCTGGCTGGAGAAGTCGTTATGTCGGTCTGGGCCAGATGGAAAAGACATGAAGAGTGAACGATTCCATCAGAAAGAACGTCAGCGGTAAGTCACTATCTGTAACTCTGCTGTAATCTATTATATGTTCTGTAGGACTGGTGTTATTTACCACTGACCATATGGCGGTGATATCAATATTGGTCTTTTTATATATAGATTATTTTTGGCAACAGCGCGGTCATTTGCTGAGGTTCTCTGGTTAGGGGCCCACTCAGAAGTTTCGCCCCCTCCCCCTAAACCAAAACCCTAGCTACGCCTCTGCTAAGTTGTATTGGCATTTGATAAGTGGCAGCTTCTGTTAGGCAAGTATCACATTCAGAGTCATCATCAGTTAACCCTCTAGCAATACATGCTTCTTGGAAAGTAGCAAAACAGTTTCCTTCAGTTGTTCTGAGATCCTCAAAAGATGTTGCGCCTCTAACATTGAGAAGGAGAATTCGGAGAAAGTATTTTTCTCTGTCTAATGGACTAACGTTAAACATTCTGCCAATTGTGGTTTTAGGACCTTTGCTACATGGTTTCCATGTAACATTTTTATCATCCCATTGTAATGTTTAGCGATTTCAATGTTTAAATATCGTTGGGCGTTAGGATCTTCACAGGAACTGAAGCAATGTGGAAGGAAAAAATTAACATTTAACTTTTTTTGCAAAAACTTTACTTCGGAACCAATTTTTTTTTATTTTCACAAGTGTTAAAAGAAAAAATGAACTACAAAATTTGTTGTACAATTTCTCCTGAATACGCCGATACCCCATATGTGGGGGTAAACCACTTTTTGGGTGCACGGCAGAGGTCGCAAGGGAAGGAGCGCCATTTGACTTTTTCAACGCAGAATTGGCTGGACGCCATGTAGCGTTTAGAGAGCCCCTGATGTGCCTAAACAGTGGAAACCTCCAATAAGTGACCCCATTTTGGAAACTACACCCCTTAAGGAACTTATCTAGATGTGTGGTGAGCACTTTGAACCTCCAAGTGCTTCACAGAAGTTTATAAGGTAGAGCCTTGAAAATAAAAAATCATATTTTTTCCACAAAAATGATCTTTTCACCCCAATTTTTATTTTCCCAAGGGTAACAAGACCCAAAAAGTTTTTGTGCAATTTGTCCTGAGCATGCTGATACCCTAAATGTGGTAGTAAACCACTGTTTGGGTGCATGACAGAGCTTTGAAGGGAAGGAGCGCCGTTTGACTTTTTCAACGCAGAATTGGCTGGACGCCATGTCGTGTTTGTAGAGGCCCTGATGTGTCTAAACAGTGGAAACCCCCCACAAGTGACACCATTTTGGAAACTAGACCCTTTAAGGAACTTATCTAGATGTGTGATGAGCACTTTGAACCTCCAAGTGCTTCACAGAAGTTATAACGTAGAGCCGTGAAAATAAAAAATCATTTTTTTCCTCAAAAATTATTCTTTAGCCCGCTATTTTTTTATTTTCCCAAGGGTAACAGGAGAAATTGGACCCCAAAAGTTTTTGTGCAATTTTTCCTGAGTATGCTGATACCCCATATGTGTGGTGGAACCACTGTTTGGGCGCATGGGAGAGCTTGGAAGGGAAGGAGCGCCATTTTGTAATGTAGACTTTGATGGAATGTTCTGCGGGCGTCATGTTGTGTTTGCAGAGCCCTTGATATGCCTAAACAGTAGAAACCCCCTGCAAGTGACACCATTTTGGAAACAAGACCCCCCAAGGAGCTTATCTAGATGTGTGGTGAGCACTTTGAACCCCAAGTGCTTCACAGAAATTTATAAACGCAGAGCCGTGAAAATAAAAATTCATTTTTTTCCTCAAAAATGATTTTTTTAGCCAGCTATTTTTTATTTTTACAAGGGTAACAGGAGAAATTTGAACCCCAAATCTGGTGTGCAATTTGTCCTGAGTACGCTGATACCCCATATGTGGGGGTAAACCACTGTTTGGGCACACGGCAGGGCTCGGAAGGGAGGGAGCGCCGTTTGACTTTTTGAACTCCACGTCGTGTTTGGAGACCCCCTGATGTGCCTAAATAGTGGAAACCCCTCAATTCTAGCTCCAACCCTAACCCCAACACACCCCTAACCCTAATCCCAACCCTAATTGTAACCCTAACCCTAATTGTAACCCTAACCCTAATTGTAACCCTAACCCTAATTCCAACCCTAACCCTAATTATAACCCTAACCCTAAGGCTAGGTTCATATTGCGTTTTACCAGCCCGTTCAACACATAGCGTTGATGGGCTGGTAACTGTATAGCATAACGCGATCACGTTATGCTATACCCGCTAGCGCAGAGGAATCAGCAAATGATTCATCTGCGCTAGTGGTGACGGAGCCCAGACGCTGCAGCCCACATCCGAGGCTCCGTCACTGAATGACAGCACGTCGCGAACGCATGCCGCTTTACGGCATGCGTCGCGATGCGCCCTCAAATGGGGGTGAATGGCAGCGTTAACGGACTGCGTTACACCGCGTTATACCGCGGTGTAACGCAGTCCGTCTAACGGACTACGATAACGCAGTATGAACCCAGCCTAACCCTAATGCTAACCCTAATTGTAACCCTAACCCTAATCCTAACCCTAATTGTAACCCTAACCCTAACCCTAATGGAAAAATAAAAATAAATAATATTTCTTTATTTTATTATATGTCCCTAACAAAGGGGGTGATAAAGGGGGGTTTATGTACTGTTTTTTTTTATTTTGATCACTGTGATAGTTTATCACAGTGATCAAAATGTACTTTTAGAGAATGAATGGAATCATTCATTTTTTTAATCTGCCGCCAGGCAGAGTTGGCGGGCGCAGTGCGCATGCGCCCGCCATTTTTTTTACAGGATGAAGAGGACAGAGGATCGGAGGACAGGGGGCAGAGGGACCATGGGGAACACCTTGAGGTACCAGGGGGTAATCGGGGGTGCTGGGGACCCTATTTCTCTCCCCTCTGATGTGTGATCACATCAGAGGGGAGAGAAATTACAGGCAGGATCGCGTCTTCTTTTGCGATCGCCGTTATAGGGTTAATAATGGCGATCGCAAAAGCGGTGGGACTGGGAGGGAACCTAATTATGTTCTCTGGGGTCTCGGCTACCCCTGGTAGCCGAGACCCCGGAGAAAATCCGGCTCGGCGGGCGCACTACACATGCGCCCGCCATTTTCTTAACTGGAAAAAGACGCAAGCGACTGCAGGAGACATGGGAGACAGACACCTGTCAGATACCGGAGGCCCTGTATGGCGCAGAATATATGTGCCCAATTTTTTATTTTTCTGACACCGGAGGCACTGGATGGCGCATAATATATGTGGCCAACTTTTTATTTTTCTGACACTGGAGGCCCTGTAAGGTGCAAAATATATGTGCCCAATTTTTTATTTTTCTGTCACACACCGGAGGCACGGTATGGCGCAGAATATATGTGACCAATTTTTTTTTTTCAGTCAGACACTGGAGGCCCTGTATGGCGCAGAATATATGTGACCATTTTTTTTTTCTGAGACCGGAGGCACTGTATGGCGCAGATTATTTGTGCGCAATTTTTTTTTCTTTCAGACACTGGAAGCACTATATGGCGGAGAATATATGTGCCCAATTTTTTTTCTGTCAGACACCGGAGGCACTGTATGGCGCAGAATATATGTGCCCAATTTTTTATTTTTCTGAGACCGGAGGCACTGTATGGCGCAGAATATATGTGGCCAATTTTGTTTTTTTCTAACACTGGAGGCACTGTATGGCGCAGAATATATGTGCCCAATTTTTTTTCTGACAGACACTGGAGGCACTGTATGGCGCAGAATATATGTGGCCAATTTTGTTTTTTTCTAACACTGGAGGCACTGTATGGCGCAGAATATATGTGCCCAATTTTTTTTCTGTCAGACACCGGAGGCACTGTGTGGCGCAGAATATATGTGGCCAATTTTGTTTTTTTCTAACACTGGAGGCACTGTATGGCGCAGAATATATGTGCCCAATTTTTTTTTGACAGACACTGGAGGCACTGTATGGCGCAGAATATATGTGGCCAATTTTGTTTTTTTCTAACACTGGAGGCACTGTATGGCGCAGAATATATGTGCCCAATTTTTTTTCTGTCAGACACCGGAGGCACTGTGTGGCGCAGAATATATGTGACCAATTTTTTTTTTCAGTCAGACACCGGAGGCACTGTATGGCGCAGAATATATGTGCCCAATTTTTATTTTCTGTCACACACCGGAGGCACGGTATGGCGCAGAATATATGTGACCAATTTTTTTTTTTTTCAGTCAGACACTGGAGGCCCTGATGGTGCAGAATATATGTGGGCAATTTTTTATTTTTCTGTCAGACACCGGAGGCACTGTATGGCGCAGAATATATGTGGCCAATTTTTTATTTTTCTGAGACCGGAGGCACTGTATGGCGCAGATTATATGTGCACAATTTTTTTTTTTTCTGTCAGACACCGGAGGCACTGTATGGCGCAGAATATATGTGGGCAATTTTTTATTTTTCTGTCAGACACCGGAGGCACTGTATGGCGCAGAATATATGTGGCCAATTTTTTATTTTTCTGAGACCGGAGGCACTGTATGGCGCAGATTATATGTGCACAATTTTTTTTTTTCTGTCAGACACCGGAGGCACTGTATGGCACAGAATATATGTGGCCAACTTTTTATTTTTCTGACACCGGAGGCACTGGATGGCGCTGAATATATGTGGCCAATTTTTTATTTTTCTGACACCGGAGGCCCTGTATGGCGCAGAATATATGTGCCCAATATTTTATTTTTCTGTCAGACACCGGAGGCACTGTATGGCGCAGAATATATGTGGCCAACTTTTTATTTTTCTGACACCGGAGGCACTGTATGGCGCAGAATATATGTGCCCAATTTTTTATTTTCTGACACCGGAGGCACTGGATGGCGCAGAATATATGTGGCCAACTTTTTATTTTTCTGACACCGGAGGCCCTGTATGGTGCAGAATATATGTGCCCAATTTTTTATTTTTCTGACACCGGAGGCACTGTATGGCGCAGAATATATGTGGTCAATTTTTTATTTTTCTGTCAGACAGCGGAGGCACTGTATGGCGTAGACAAAGCAAGCATTTGACAAAGTATCTCACACAATCCTTATTGAAAAAATGACTAAGTATGGAATGGACAAGGCAACTGTTAGGTGGATTCATAACTGGCTTAGTGATAGGACCCAAAGAGTGGTCGTAAATGGCTGCACATCCAGTTGGAAGAATGTATCAAGTGGGGTACCACAGGGCTCTGTCTTGGGCCATGTATTGTTCAACATCTTTATCAATGATTTAGATGAAGGAATTGAGGGTAAACTGATTAAATTTGCTGATGACACAAAGCTAGGAGGGATAGCTAATACTAGAGAAGAGAGAGAGAGGATTCAAAAAGATATAAATAAACTGGAGCAGTGGGCAGCAACTAACAGAATGGTTTTTAACAGGGGAAAAATGCAAAGTACTTCATCTGGGAAATAAAAATGAAAAAAGCTTATACAGAATGGGAGGAATAAGGCTAAGCAACAGCACATGTGAAAAAGACTTGGGTATACTAATAGATCACAGACTGAACATGAGTCAACAGTGTGATGCAGCAGCAAAAAAGGCAAATACAATTCTGGGATGTATTAACAGAAGCATACAGTCTAGATCACGTGAAGTCATTATTGCCCTCTATTCCTCTTTGGTCAGACCTCATCTGGAATACTGTGTCCAGTTTTGGGCACCACATTTTAAAAAAGACATCAACAAACTGGAGCAAGTTCAGAGAAGAGCGACCAGAATGGTGTTCGGTCTGCAAACCATGTCCTATGAGGAACGGTTACAGGATTTGGGAATGTTTAGCTTGCAAAAAAGAAGACTGAGAGGTGACTTAATAGCTGTATACAAATATCTCAAGGGCTGTCACATTGTAGAAGGATTATCTTTATTCTCATTTGCACACGGAAAGACTAGAAGCAATGGGATGAAACTGAATGGGAGGGAGACACAGATTAGATATTAGAAAAACTTTTTGACAGTTAGGGTGTCAATGAGTGGAACAGGCTGCCTCGAGAGGTGGTGAGTTCTCCTTCAATGGAAGTCTTCAAACAGAGGCTGGACAGACATCTGTCTGGGATGATTTAGTGAATCCTGCTTTGAGCAGGGGGTTGGACAAATGACCAGGAGGTCCCTTCCAACTCTACCATTCTATGATTCTATGTGCCAATTTTTTATTTTTCTGAGACCGGAGGCACTGTATGGCGGAGATTATATGTGCGCAATTTTTTTTTTCTGTCAGACACGGAGGCACTGTATGGCGCAGAATGTATGTGACCAATTTTTTATTTTTCTGACACCGGAGGCACTGTATGGCGCAGAATATATGTGGCCAACTATTTATTTTTCTGACACCGGAGGCACTGGATGGCGCTGAATATATGTGGCCAACTTTTTATTTTTCTGAAACCGGAGGCCCTGTATGGCGCAGAATATATGTGCCCAATATTTTATTTTTCTGAGACGGAGGCACTGTATGGCGCAGATTATATGTGAGCAATTTTTTATTTTTCTGTCAGACACAGGAGGCACTGTATGGCGCCAAATATATGTGGGCAATTTTTTATTTTTCTAACACCGGAGGCACTGTATGGTGCAGAATATATGTGCCCAATTTTTTATTCTTCTGTCAGACACCAGAGGCACTGTATGGCGCAGAATATATGTGCCAATTTTTTATTTTTCCGAGACCGGAGGCACTGTATGGCGCAGAATATGTGTGGCCAATTAGTTTTTTTACTGACACTGGAGGCACTGTATGGCGCAGAATATATGTGCCCAATTTTTTTTTTCTGACACCGGAGGCCCTATATGGCTCAGAATATATGTGCCCAATTTTTTATTTTTCTGACACTGGAGGCCCTATATGGCGCAGAATATATGTGCCCAATTTTTTATTTTTCTGACACCAGAGGCACTGTATGGCGCAGAATATATGTGCCCAATTTTTTATTTTTCTGTCAGACACCAGAGGCACTGTATGGCGCAGAATATATGTGCCCAATTTTTTATTTTTCCGAGACCGGAGGCACTGTATGGTGCAGAATATGTGTGGCCAATTTAGTTTTTTATGACACCAGAGGCACTGTATGGCGCAGAATATATGTGCCCAATTTTTTTTTCTGTCAGACACCGGAGGCACTGTATGGCGCAGAATATACGTGCTCAATTTTTTTTTCTGTCTGACACTGGAGGCACTGTATGGCGCAGAATATTATGTGACCAACTTTTTTTTCTGTCAGACACCGGAGGCACTGTATGGCGCAGAATATATGTGGCCAATTTTTTTTTCTGTCAGACACCGGAGGCACTGTATGGCGCAGAATATATGTGGCCAATTTTTTTTTCTGTCAGACACCGGAGGCACTGTATGGCGCAGAATATATGTGGCCAATTTTTTTTATTTTTCTGAGACCGGAGGCACTGTATGGCGCAGATTATATGTGCACAATTTTTTTTTTTTCTGTCAGACACCGGAGGCACTGTATGGCGCAGAATATATGTGGGCAATTTTTTATTTTTCTGTCAGACACCGGAGGCACTGTATGGCGCAGAATATATGTGGCCAATTTTTTATTTTTCTGAGACCGGAGGCACTGTATGGGCAGATTATATGTGCACAATTTTTTTTTTTCTGTCAGACACCGGAGGCACTGTATGGCACAGAATATATGTGGCCAACTTTTTATTTTTCTGACACGGAGGCACTGGATGGCGCTGAATATATGTGGCCAATTTTTTATTTTTCTGACACCGGAGGCCCTGTATGGCGCAGATATTATGTGCCCAATATTTTATTTTTCTGTCAGACACCGGAGGCACTGTATGCGCAGAATATATGTGGCCAACTTTTATTTTTCTGACACCGGAGGCACTGTATGGCGCAGAATATATGTGCCCAATTTTTTATTTTTCTGACAACCGGAGGCACTGGATGGCGCAGAATATATGTGGCCAACTTTTTATTTTTCTGACACCGGAGGCCCTGTATGGTGCAGAATATATGTGCCCAATTTTTTATTTTTCTGACACCGGAGGCACTGTATGGCGCAATATATGTGGTCAATTTTTTATTTTTCTGTCAGACAGCGGAGGCACTGTATGGCGTAGACAAAGCAAGCATTTGACAAAGTATCTCACACAATCCTTATTGAAAAAATGACTAAGTATGGAATGGACAAGGCAACTGTTAGGTGGATTCATAACTGGCTTAGTGATAGGACCAAAGAGTGGTCGTAAATGGCTGCACATCCAGTTGGAAGAATGTATCAAGTGGGGTACCACAGGGCTCTGTCTTGGGCCATGTATTGTTCAACATCTTTATCAATGATTTAGATGAAGGAATTGAGGGTAAACTGATTAAATTTGCTGATGACACAAGCTAGGAGGGATAGCTAATACTAGAGAAGAGAGAGAGAGGATTCAAAAAGATATAAATAAACTGGAGCAGTGGGCAGCAACTAACAGAATGGTTTTTAACAGGGGAAAAATGCAAAGTACTTCATCTGGGAAATAAAATGAAAAAAGCTTATACAGAATGGGAGGAATAAGGCTAAGCAACAGCACATGTGAAAAAGACTTGGGTATACTAATAGATCACAGATGAACATGAGTCAACAGTGTGATGCAGCAGCAAAAAAGGCAAATACAATTCTGGGATGTATTAACAGAAGCATACAGTCTAGATCACGTGAAGTCATTATTGCCCTCTATTCCTCTTTGGTCAGACCTCATCTGGAATACTGTGTCCAGTTTTGGGCACCACATTTTAAAAAAGACATCAACAAACTGGAGCAAGTTCAGAGAAGAGCGACCAGAATGGTGTTCGGTCTGCAAACCATGTCCTATGAGGAACGGTTACAGGATTTGGGAATGTTTAGCTTGCAAAAAAGAAGACTGAGAGGTGACTTAATAGCTGTATACAAATATCTCAAGGGCTGTCACATTGTAGAAGGATTATCTTTATTCTCATTTGCACACGGAAAGACTAGAAGCAATGGGATGAAACTGAATGGGAGGAGACACAGATTAGATATTAGAAAAAACTTTTTGACAGTTAGGGTGATCAATGAGTGGAACAGGCTGCCTCGAGAGGTGGTGAGTTCTCCTTCAATGGAAGTCTTCAAACAGAGGCTGGACAGACATCTGTCTGGGATGATTTAGTGAATCCTGCTTTGAGCAGGGGGTTGGACCAAATGACCCAGGAGGTCCCTTCCAACTCTACCATTCTATGATTCTATGTGCCCAATTTTTTATTTTTCTGAGACCGGAGGCACTGTATGGCGGAGATTATATGTGCGCAATTTTTTTTTTCTGTCAGACACCGGAGGCACTGTATGGCGCAGAATGTATGTGACCAATTTTTTATTTTTCTGACACCGGAGGCACTGTATGGCGCAGAATATATGTGGCCAACTATTTATTTTTCTGACACCGGAGGCACTGGATGGCGCTGAATATATGTGGCCAACTTTTTATTTTTCTGAAACCGGAGGCCCTGTATGGCGCAGAATATATGTGCCCAATATTTTATTTTTCTGAGACCGGAGGCACTGTATGGCGCAGATTATATGTGAGCAATTTTTTATTTTTCTGTCAGACACAGGAGGCACTGTATGGCGCCAAATATATGTGGGCAATTTTTTATTTTTCTAACACCGGAGGCACTGTATGGTGCAGAATATATGTGCCCAATTTTTTATTCTTCTGTCAGACACCAGAGGCACTGTATGGCGCAGAATATATGTGCCCAATTTTTTATTTTTCCGAGACCGGAGGCACTGTATGGCGCAGAATATGTGTGGCCAATTTAGTTTTTTTACTGACACTGGAGGCACTGTATGGCGCAGAATATATGTGCCCAATTTTTTATTTTTCTGACACCGGAGGCCCTATATGGCTCAGAATAATGTGCCCAATTTTTTATTTTTCTGACACCGGAGGCCCTATATGGCGCAGAATATATGTGCCCAATTTTTTATTTTTCTGACACCAGAGGCACTGTATGGCGCAGAATATATGTGCCCAATTTTTTATTTTTCTGTCAGACACCAGAGGCACTGTATGGCGCAGAATATATGTGCCCAATTTTTTATTTTTCCGAGACCGGAGGCACTGTATGGTGCAGAATATGTGTGGCCAATTTAGTTTTTTACTGACACCAGAGGCACTGTATGGCGCAGAATATATGTGCCCAATTTTTTTTCTGTCAGACACCGGAGGCACTGTATGGCGCAGAATATACGTGCTCAATTTTTTTTTCTGTCTGACACTGGAGGCACTGTATGGCGCAGAATATATGTGACCAACTTTTTTTCTGTCAGACACCGGAGGCACTGTATGGCGCAGAATATATGTGGCCAATTTTTTTTCTGTCAGACACCGGAGGCACTGTATGGCGCAGAATATATGTGGCCAATTTTTTATTTTTCCGAGACCGGAGGCACTGTATGGCGCAGAATATATGTGCCCAATTTTTTATTTTTCCGAGACCGGAGGCACTGTATGGCGCAGAATATATGTGGCCAATTTAGTTTTTTACTGACACCGGAGGCACTGTATGGCGCAGAATATATGTGCCCAATATTTTATTTTTCTGAGACCGGAGGCACTGTATGGCGCAGATTATATGTGCTCAATTTTTTTTTCTGGCTGACACTGGAGGCACTGTATGGCGCAGAATAAATGTGCCCAATTTTTTTTTCTGTCAGACACCGGAGGCACTGTATGGCGCAGAATATATGTGGCCATTTTGTTTTTTTCTGACACTGGAGGCACTGTATGCTGCAGAATATATGTGCCCAATTTTTTATTTTTCTGTCAGACACTGGAGGCACTGTATGCTGCAGAATATATGTTCCCAATTTTTTTTTCTGTCAGACACCGGAGGCCCTGTATGACGCAGAATATATGTGCCCAATTTTTTATTTTTCTGTCACACACGGAGGCACGGTATGGCGCAGAATATATGTGACCAATTTATTTTTTCAGTCAGACACTGGAGGCCCTGTATGGCGCAGAATATATGTGCCCAATTTCTTTTTTCTGTCAGACACTGGAGGCACTGTATGGCGCAGAATATATGTGCCCAATTTTTTATTTTTCTGAGACCGGAGGCACTGTATGGCGCAGAATATATGGCCATTTTTTATTTTTCTGAGACCGAGGCACTGTATGGCCAGAAATATGGCCAATTTTTTATTTTTCTGACAGACACGGAGGCACTGTATGGCGCAGAATATATGTGCCAATATTTTATTTTTCTGTCAGACCGGAGGCACTGTATGGCGCAGAATATATGTGCGCAATTTTTATTTTTCTGACCGGAGGCACTGTATGGCGCAGATTATATTTTGCCAATTTTTTTTTCTGTCAGACACCGGAGGCACTGTATGGCGCAGAATATATGTGCCAATTTTTATTTTTCTGTCAGACACGGAGGCACTGTATGGCGCAGAATATATGTGCCCATTTTTTTTTTCTGATCACCGGAGGCACTGTATGGCGAAAATATTTGGCCAATTTTTTTTTCTTCTGACACCGGAGGCACTGTATGGCCGAATATATTGGGCAATTTTTATTTTTCTGACACCGGAGGACTGGATGGCCAGAATATATGTGGCCAACTTTTTATTTTTTGACACCGGAGGACTGGATGGCGCAGAATATATGTGGCCAATTTTTATGTTTTTGAACCGGAGGCACTGATGGCGCAGAATATATGTGGCCAATTTTTTATTTTTTGAGACGGAGGCACTGTATGGCGCAGAATATATGTGCCAATTTTGTTTTTTTCTGAACACGGAGGCACTGTATGGCGCAGAATATATGTGACCAATTTTTATTTTTCTTCAGACACGGAGGCACTGTATGGCGCAGAATATATGTGCCATTTTGTTTTTTTCTGACACGGAGGCACTGTATGGCGCAAAATATATGTGCCCAATTTTTTTTTCTGTCAGACACCGGAGGCCCTGTATGGCGCAGAATATATGTGACCAATTTTTTTTTTTCGTCAGACACTGGAGGCCTGTATGGCGCAGAATATATGTGGCCAATTTTTTTTTTTTCTGTCAGACACTGGAGGCACTGTATGGCGCAGAATATTATGGGACCAATTTTTTATTTTTCTGAGACCGGAGCACAGTATGGCGCAGAATACTGTATGGCGCAGAATATATGTGCCCAATTTTTTATTTTTCTGACAGACACAGGAGGCACTGTATGCGCAGAATATATGTGCCAATATTTTATTTTTCTGTCAGACACGGAGGCCACTGTATGGCGCAGATATATGTTGCCCAATTTTTTATTTTCTGAGACCGGAGGCACTGTATGGCGCAGATTATATTTGCACAATTTTTTTTTCTGTCGACACCGGAGGCACTGTATGGCGCCGATATATTTGGGCAATTTTTTATTTTTCTGACACCGGAGGACTGGATGGCGCAGAATATATGTGGCCAACTTTTATTTTTTGACACCGGAGGTACTGGATGGCGCAGAATACATGTGGCCAACTTTTTATGTTTTTGACGCCGGAGGCACTGGATGGCGTAGAATATATGTGCCCAATTTTTTATTTTTCTGAGACCGGAGGCACTGTATGGCGCAGAATATATGTGGCCAATTTTGTTTTTTTCTGACACTGGAGGCACTGTATGGCGCAGAATATATGTGGCCAATTTTTTATTTTTCTGAGACCGGAGGCACTGTATGGCGCAGAATATATGTGGCCAATTTTTTATTTTTCTGAGACCGGAGGCACTGTATGGCGCATAATATATGTGGGCAATTTTGTTTTTTTCTGACACTGGAGGCACTGTATGGCGCAGAATATATGTGGCCAATTTTTTATTTTTCTGACACCGGAGGCACTGTATGGCGCAGAATATATGTGACCAATGTTTTATTTTTTCTGACAGACACAGGAGGCACTGTATGGCGCCGAATATATGTGGGAAATTTTTTATTTTTCTGAGACCAGAGGCACTGTATGGCGCAGAAAATATGTGGCCAATTTTTTATTTTTCTGTCAGACACCGGAGGCCCTGTATAGCGCCGAATATATGTGGCCAATTTTTTATTTTTCTGACACCGGAGGCACTGTATGGCGCAGAATATATGTGACCAATGTTTTATTTTTCTGACAGACACAGGAGGCACTGTATGGCGCCGAATATATGTGGGAAATTTTTTATTTTTCTGAGACCAGAGGCACTGTATGGCGCAGAAAATATGTGGCCAATTTTTTATTTTTCTGTCAGACACCGGAGGCCCTGTATGGCGCCGAATATATGTGGGCAATTTTTTATTGTTCTGTCAGACGCCGGAGGCACTGTATGGCGCAGAATATATGTGGCCAACTTTTTATTTTTCTGACACCGGAGGCACTGTATGGCGCAGAATATATGTGCCCAATTTTTTATTTTTCTGAGATCAGAGGCACTGTATGTCGCAGAATATATGTGGCCAATTTTTGTGTTTTTCTGACACCGGAGGCACTGTATGGCGCAGAATATATGTGCCCAAATTTTTTTTTTCAGTCAGACACTGGAGGCACTGTATGGCGCAGAATATATGTGCCCAATTTTTTATTTTTCTGAGATCAGAGGCACTGTATGGCGCAAAATATATGTGACCAATTTTTTTTTCTGTCAGACACCGGAGGCACTGTATGGCGCAGAATATATGTGCCCAATTTTTTATTTTTCTGAGACCGGAGGCACTGTATGGCGCAGAATATATGTGGCCAACTTTTTATTTTTCTGAGACCGGAGGTGACTCGCACGTACCAGGGCTTTGGGGTACTCGGCACCGAGCCCGTTCACTTCACTGGGGGATATCACGGGTAGCACAGCTCGGTCCATTGCCCTGGGCGCTCACTAAAAGGGGAATATTTACAGGGGATGATAGAATGTTCGTGACGCCACCTGTGGTTCCTGGTCAGGCTGACCAGCGCTGCAGTGTAGATCCTCTGAGGGTTTGGGCAGCAAGATGTTAAGTCTCCCACAGGCGAGACTGATCCCTCGGAGTATATGGCAGTGTAGGGGTGCAGGGCAATAAGGCAGACACACACAAAGAGTCTCTTTCTGTACCTTTACTGGTGGTAGATTCAGGCACGTCCCGGGAAGCTTCTCAGGGTGGAGGATGCACGTCCAGTAATCCACTGAGTAGGTGTAGGGCCTCCTTACGTCTTTATGTGTGTGAATTTCTAACTTGCATCAAACAAAGTTTAACTCCGTTTTCTTTGCTACGCCCGGTTGATCTTGTGGTGGAGCCTTCTTTTGGACAGAACTAAGTCTCTATGTGCAGGGCCCTGCTAGACTCTTGTTCTCCTGACCCCGGTTACGTATCAGCACTATAGGGCCCCTCTGTGACCTGAAGTCCAGCAGGGTCTCTGGTTTTTCCTACTAGCCGTGAAGGTACTAGCAAGCTCGGACCCGGTGTCCGGTAGTGCAGAGTGGAGGTAAGCCATCATTGCTATTCATCCTCAGTCACTCTCTCTTTCCCTTTTCCACTTGCCTGTCGTCCTACTCACACCTTTAACATAAGCACAGGCAGCAGTAGGTGTCAGCCTTCTCTGTCTTCACCGCTCTCCAAGCGTTGGCACGCTTACTTTCTGAAACGCTCGCTGGGGGACTCTCAGTGGACTCAACTTTGACCAGACTAAGTGGTAATCCTTTCCACTAAAACTGGACTCCACGATGTAAGCTGAGAGTTCCCTGAAGTCCTCAGGCTTTCAGATAAGTCGTTCTGGCTAGAATCCCCTCTCAGCACGTCTGAGGTAACTAGCTCGTCTGCTCTGCAACACACTCTGACACAGACTAGTGTAATCTGATCTCACACCGGCCACAGCTCTAATTGAGCTCTGCTCTGTCTGAGCTAGAATGTCTAGAATGTCTACTGCTGCGTCTCTCCACTCCCTTATATACCTGCGTAATCTAAAGGGCTCCCTCTGGTGGCACCAGGAAAATGTGGAGTGTGAATGAATATCGGGTGATTGTGAATTACCTTTCATGCATCCTCCAGGGTAACATGTGGCTCCAGAGCGCAGCTGGGCTACACATCGGCACTGTATGGCGCTGAATATATGTGGCCAATTTTGTTTTTTTCTGACACTGGAGGCTGTTATGTTTCAGTAGCTGAGGAGGACAGGAACAACAGCAGGGCAGCCGAACACCTGAGATGTTGGTAACTGATGGGTTGCAGATTCCTAAACTAGTAACGACACAACTAGAGGTAGCCGTGGAGCGTTCCTACGTTGATCCTAGACGCCTCGTCACAGCCTGAGAGATAACTACACCTAAAGGCAGAAAGATGAAAGGCAAAGTCAAAATCCATCAGGTGAATAGCTGCTCCTGAATCAACAAAAGCCTGAGCAGAAAATGTGGACAGGGAGCAAATCAGGGTAACAGTCAACAGAAATTTAGTCTGAACACTACCCAAGACAACTGAGCGTGCAAAACGTCTTCCCCGCTTAGGGCAGACTGAAATAGCATGAGAGGCATCACCACAGTAGAAACATAACCCATTGCGCTTTCGAAACTCATGACGCTGAGCCCCAGAAGTCACTCTATCACACTGCATGGGCTCAGAAGCTGGCTCACAAGGCAACACTTTCTCACACATACATCTGCGCTCACGCAAACGTCTGTCAATTTGAATAGCCAATGACATAGAATCATTGAGACCAGAAGGAGCAGGGAATCCCACCATAACATCCTTTACATTCTCTGACAGCCCTTTCCGAAAAAGGGCTGCCAAAGCATCATCATTCCATTTGGTCAGTACTGCCCACTTTTGGAATTTCTGACAGTACAACTCAGCGTCTTCAAGACCCTGATTTAAACCCAACAAGGTTTTTTCAGCTTGATCTGTGACATTAGGTTCATCGTACAATAACGCCAGAGCCAGAAAAAATGCATCAATATCATTCAAACAGGATCCCCAGGTGTCAGGGAAAAAGCCCAATCCTGAGGATTGCCGTGCAGGAGAGAGATGACAATTTGAACCTGCTGTGCTGCGTTACCTGAAGACTTAGGCTTTAAGGCAAAAAACAACTTACAGTTATTTTTGAAATTCAGAAATTTAGCCCGATCCCCCAAAAACAAATCTGGCATGGGAATCCTAGGTTCCACAACTGGCAACCCAGCAAGATAGGTAGCAATACTCCGAACCTCAGTGGCAAGCTGATCCACACGGCCAGACAACTGTGCAAACTCCATTGAGAGAAAAAAAAATCCTCCTCAGCACCCAGAGAAAAAGAGGAAAAAAATGCAACAGACAGAAAAAAAAAAATCTCTGACAACTTTTTTCTTTCCACACTATTTTTCCCTTCTGTGAGTACCATATAATTTTCAGTTATGGCCGGTGATACTGTTAAGTTTTGGTAGCTGAGGAGGACAGGAACAACAGCAGGGCAGCCGAACACCTGAGATGTTGGTAACTGATGGGTTGCAGATTCCTAAACTAACGACACAACTAGAGGTAGCCGTGGAGCGTTCCTACGTTGATCCTAGACGCCTCGTCACAGCCTGAGAGATAACTACACCTAAAGGCAGAAAGATGAAAGCTATCTGCCCCGGAGCAGATCCCCAAAGAAAATAGGAAGCCCCCAAGCATATAATGGCGGTTAGACAAGATGAAAATACAAACATATGCAGAAAATAGACTGAGCAAACGCTGGGGCCGCAAGCTGACTAAATAGGATAGGACAGGAGAGATTACTTTCTGCAACCCAGAAAACCATACAAAAATCCAACAATTCTGATTACAAAAATACTGAGATCACATGATCTCGCCACCCACTAAATCAGATCTCAGTGTGAACAAAAACCAAGCCGCAGCCGCTGAAAAAACAGGAAAAAGCAAATGAGCAAATAACAGTGGCTGCAGAAAAACTGTGAGGAGCTCAGGCCCCAGGAGGGGACCTGGCTGACCTCCACAAAAGTGCAGAAAACAATGCAAAAAGCAAGCACAAAAAGAAAAGCAAAAAAATATCTTATCTGAAAGCAGGAGATGCAGGCAAGACTCCAGCAAACTTCCAAATGAACCAGGAACCAGAATTGAGACAAGAACAATTGATCACCGGCAACCATCATGGGAGGGAACCTTCCTTATATCAGACCAGTCCATGATTCCAGATTGCCACTCCTCGCTGAAAGGTTCAGTATTGTCTGTAACCACCAGAGGGAGCCTCTGCTCAGAAACCATCTCTAGCACATTTATAACAGTAACCCCCCCCTTGAGGAGGGGTCACCGAACCCTCACTTGTGCAACCAGGCCGATCAGGATGAGCTCGGTGATAGGCACGGATCAGTCTCCTAGCATGGATGTCCGAAGCAAACACCCAAGAATTGTCCTCCTGACCATAACCTCTCCACTTAACCAAATACTGGAGTTTCTGTCTAGAAAAACGAGAATCCAATATTTTCTCAACCACATACTCCAGATTGTCCTCAACCAAAACAGGGTCAGGAGGCACAGCCATAGGAACCACTGCTCGACAAACCTCTTCAATAAAGACTTGTGGAACACGTTATGGATCTTAAATGTCCCTGGAAGAAGCAAACTGAAGGAAACAGGATTAAGAATCTCCATGATCTTATAAGGTCCAATGAACCTGGGCTTAAACTTTGGAGATGCAACCCTCATAGGGATATTTCTTGAGGACAACCAAACCAAGTCCCCCACTTTAAACCGAGGACCATCAGTCCTATGCCGGTTGGCAAACCGTTGGGCCTTCTCCTGAGAGAGAAACAACCTCTCCACTACCTGGTCCCAAAACTGCTGCATTCGCTCCACAACAGAGTCAACACCCGGACAGACAGAAGCCTCCGCCTGTCCTGAAGAAAATCGAGGGTGAAACCCAAAATTGAAGAAAAATGGAGACATCAAGGTGGCAGAGCTAGCCCTGTTATTAAGAGCAAACTCAGCCAAAGGCAAAAAAGAGACCCAGTCATCTTGATCAGCAGACACAAAACATCTCAAATAAGTCTCCAAGGTCTGGTTTGTTCTCTCGGTTTGTCCATTGGTCTGAGGATGAAAAGCAGAGGAGAAAGATAATTGAACACCAAGTTTAGAACAAAATGTCCTCCAAAATCTGGAAACAAACTGAACTCCTCTGTCAGACACAATGTTCTCCGGAATGCCATGTAACCGAACCACGTGCTGAAGGAACAAAGGCACCAATTCGGAGGAGGAAGGTAACTTAGGCAATGGCACAAGATGTATCATCTTAGAAAACCTATCACAGATTACCCAGATAATGGTCATTTTCTGAGAAACAGGGAGGTCGGAAATAAAATCCATAGAGATATGGGTCCATGGCCTCTTGGGCACAGTTAATGGCATTAACAAACCACTAGAGCGAGAGCAAGGCTTGGAGCGAGAGCAAGTCCCACAGGACTGCACAAATTCCCTGACGTCACGAGACAAAGTAGGCCACCAAAAGGACCGACTCACCAAGTCTCTGGTACCAAAAATCCCGGGATGACCAGCCAACGCGGAACAATGAATCTCAGACATCACACTCTTCTTCCACTGGTCTGGGACAAACAATTTCCCAATAGGGCAGCGCTCAGGTTTATCCTCCTGACACCCTTCCAAGGCCAGTCTCAAATTGGGCGAGATGGCGGAAAGAACTACACCCTCTTTCAAAATAACAGTAGGATCAGATAACTCAGGAGAGTCTGCAAAGAAACTCCTTGAGAGGGCATCCGCCTTAACATTCTTAGTGCCAGGAAGAAAAGAAACCACAAAATTAAAACGTGTGAAAAACAAGGCCCACCTGCCCTTCTAAGATTAAGTCGCTTGGCTGATTCGAGATAAACCAGATTCTTATGGTCCGTGAGGACCACCACCTGATGTTTGGCTCCTTCCAGCCAATGTCTCCACTCTTCAAAGGCCCACTTCATGGCCAATAACTCCCGATTACCCACGTCATAATTACGTTCAGTTGGAGAAAATTTTCGAGAGAAAAAGGCACAAGGGTTACTCTTAGAGGTCTCTGGATCTCTTTGGGACAAAACGGCACCTGCCCCAATTTCAGAGGCATCAACCTCCACCTGAAAAGGTAGAGAAACATCAGGCTGCCATAGAACAGGAGCAGAAGTGAATCTCTGCTTAAGTTCCTGAAACGCAGAGACTGCCTCAGGAGGCCAATTCACCACATCAGAACCCTTTTTGGTCAAATCAGTCAATGGTTTAACAATACCGGAGAAATTACCAATAAATTTACGATAAAAATTGGCAAAACCCAAAAATCTCTTAAACCTTGACCGGGTCCATTTCAATAACAGACGGAGACAAAATGAATCCCAGAAATGAGACCTTCTGTATGCCAAAAAGACACTTTGATCCCTTCATATACAGTGCATTCTCTCTCAAAATCTGGAACACAGTCCGAACATGTTTCACATGAGAGTCCCAGTCATTGGAAAAAATCAATATATCATCCAAATAAACAATCAGAAATTTATCCACAAAATCCCTGAAAATATCATTCATGAAGGATTGGAAGACGGAAGGAGCATTAATGAGCCCAAAGGGCATCACTAGGTACTCAAAATGCCGCTCTGGGGTATTAAACGCCATCTTCCATTCATCCCCGTGCTTAATGCGAATAAGGTTATACGCCCCCCTGAGGTCAAGCTTGGTAAACCAACTAGCACTTTTCACCCTGGAAAACAGGTCAGAAATCAAGGGTAACGGATATTGATACTTCACAGTGATCTTATTCAAGAGACGATAATCAATACACGGCCTCAATGAACCATCCTTTTTGGCCACAAAGAAAAAACCGGCACCGAAGGGTGAAGAGGATGGTCTGATATGACCCTTCTCCAATGACTCCTTGATATAAGATCGCATAGCTTTGTGTTCAGGTACAGACAAATTAAAAAGGCGACCTTTAGGAAATTTACCACCAGGCACTAATTCAATAGCGCAATCGTAGCTCCTGGGGCAAAGATGCAGATTTACTTTCACTAAATACATCCGAAAAATCAGTCAAAAAGTCAGGAACATCCTGAGACTTGGGAGAGGCAGAAAAAACAGGAGTGTCGGCATTAACACATTGGCTGCCCCAACTGGTCACAGACACAGATTTCCAATCCAAAACAGGATTATGAGACTGTAACCAAGGGAAACCTAGTACAATAATGTCATGCAGATTATACAGCACCAGAAATTTGCAACTCTCCTGATGATCTGGTTCAACCCTCATTATCACCTGAGTAGAAAACTGGGGTTTATTCTCCGCCAAAGGGGTAGAATCAATGCCCAGTAGAGGAATAGACTTCTGCAGGGGTATCATGGGAAACCCACAACGTTTGGCAAAGTCAAAATCCATCAGGTTAATAGCTGCTCCTGAATCAACAAAAGCCTGAGCAGAAAATGTGGACAGGGAGCAAATCATGGTAACAGTCAACAGAAATTTAGTCTGAACACTACCCAAGACAACTGAGCGTGCAAAACGTCTTCCCCGCTTAGGGCAGACTGAAATAGCATGAGAGGCATCACCACAGTAGAAACATAACCCATTGCGCTTTCGAAACTCATGACGCTGAGCCCCAGAAGTCACTCTATCACACTGCATGGGCTCAGAAGCTGGCTCACAAGGCAACACTTTCTCACGCATACCTCTGCGCTCACGCAAACGTCTGTCAATTTGAATAGCCAATGACATAGAATCATTGAGACCAGAGGGAGCAGGGAATCCCACCATAACATCCTTTACATTCTCTGACAGCCCTTTCCGAAAAAGGGCTGCCAAAGCATCATCATTCCATTTGGTCAGTACTGCCCACTTTTGGAATTTCTGACAGTACAACTCAGCGTCTTCAAGACCCTGATTTAATCCCAACAAGGTTTTTTCAGCTTGATCAGTGACATTAGGTTCATCGTACAATAGCGCCAGAGCCAGAAAAAAATGCATCAATATCATTCAAAACAGGATCCCCAGGTGTCAGGGAAAAAGCCCAATCCTGAGGATCGCCGTGCAGGAGAGAGATGACAATTTGAACCTGCTGTGCTGCGTTACCTGAAGACTTAGGCTTTAAGGCAAAAAACAACTTACAGTTATTTTTGAAATTCAGAAATTTAGCCCGATCCCCCAAAAACAATCTGGCATGGGAATCCTAGGTTCCACAACCGGCAACCCAGCAAGATAGGTAGCAATACTCCGAACCTCAGTGGCAAGCTGATCCACACGGCCAGACAACTGTGCAAACTCCATTGAGAGGAAAAAAATCCTCCTCAGCACCCAGAGAAAAAGAGGAAAAAAATGCAACAGACAGAAAAAAAAAAATCTCTGACAACTTTTTTCTTTCCACACTATTTTTCCCTTCTGTGAGTACCATATAATTTTCAGTTATGGCCGGTGATACTGTTAAGTTTCGGTAGCTGAGGAGGACAGGAACAACAGCAGGGCAGCCGAACACCTGAGATGTTGGTAACTGATGGGTTGCAGATTCCTAAACTAACGACACAACTAGAGGTAGCCGTGGAGCGTTCCTACGTTGATCCTAGACGCCTCGTCACAGCCTGAGAGATAACTACACCTAAAGGCAGAAAGATGAAAGCTATCTGCCCCGGAGCAGATCCCCAAAGAAAATAGGAAGCCCCTGTCATGATCCCAGTGCAGGGTTGACCTGCACGATAGGGGTTAAGGTTTTGATCCCAGTGCAAGCTCTTACCTGCACACCTGGGGCTTATTATTGTGGCCTCTCCTTGGTTCGGGAGAGCTTCTTATAGCCCTAGGAAGCTCCAATCCCTGTCAGTTATACTTTCGCCCTTGGCAGAGTGTGTTGACCCCTGAGTGTGTTTGTGCTGTGTTCTGGTTTGCCTGATACTTTGGTTTTGACTCGGTCTGTTCTCTGGATACTGCTTGTTGGATTCTGTTTCTGTACCTTCGCTGTCTGTTTGGTTTTGACCTCTGCCTGTCCCCGACTATCCGTTCTGTCTCATCCTTGGTATTATACTGTCTTCTCGTGCTTTGACCTTGGCTTGTTCAGATTTACGTCTCTGTCTGTGCCCCTGGGTAACTTTGTCCCGTAGTTACCTTTCTAGGAGTTTTCCCTCAGCTTCTAGCTCCCTGGAGCTGAAGCCAAGCCCCTCAACTGTCAGGTGATTCAGGCCCTGAAACCATCTCTCTCCTGCCTTGCTCACCCTGCGTTCCTAGGAGCCTGAAGCTTTCTTCTGCACTCGTCTTCCGGGAGATTGCACTGGTGAGTTCTCTTGCAATCCTCACCGTGATATTATAACTAAGTTTTTTTTTTTTTTTTTGCTTCACGGCTGTGTTTAGGGGGCAGGTTGTGCAGAGAGTTATGGATCCCATACAGTCGCTGTCCGAACAGATGAAAAATCTGAGTCAGATGTTTCAGGATTTATCTCTGGAACAGTAAGCGCTGTCGTGTTCACAGCGGCAGGTTTCTGAGACTGTGCAGGGGGCTTTATCTGCTGGTGCTCTGAGGGCTATGGCGAGTGATGTTGCGCTCGTGTCCTCAGAACCACCTGTTAAACTGCCTGACTTCTTTTCTGGGAACAAAAAGGAGTTTAGGATCTTCATGGAGGGTTGCAAACTTTTCTTTAGTTTGAGACCACGGTCCTCTGGGGATGAAAGTCAGAGGGTAGGGGTCATCATGTCTTTATTAAGAGGGTCCCCACAAGCATGGGCATTTTCCCTTCCTCCCACTGCCCCTGAGAGAGTGTCGGTGAATGCATTCTTTGAGGCCTTCGGCACATATATGATGAGCCTGACCGAGTGCGATTGGCAGAGGACATGGTGATGAGTGTCTGTCAGGGGAAGCACTCGGCCAAGTGGTTTTGTACTGAGTTCCGCCGCTGGGCCGCAGAGATTTCTTGGGAGGACGCCGCCCTCCGAGGACTATTTCGCAGAGGCTTGTCCGAGCGGTTGCAGGATGCTTTGGCGTTACACCCCCCACCTAACTCTCTCGAGGACGCCATGACCCAGGCCGTCCAGATGGACCGCAGGTTGCGGGCCAGAGGGGTGATGCAGGTGGAGACTACATTGTTCCCCAGTGGAAAAGAGACTGTCTCTGAGCCCATGGATGTGGGCGCTATCACTCTGAAGGAAAAGAGAGAAAAACGCCGTCGGGAAGAACAGTTGTGCTTCTACTGCGGTAAAGCTGGACATTGGAAAAAGGAGTGTCCTGTCTGCCCGTCCTCAACCCGGTCGGCGGGAAACGACTAGGTCTGGGTAGTCAGCGAGGAGACTACTCAGACCCTCAGGTACACTTTTCCTCGTTCTTTAAGGTGTTGCTTCATGTGGAACTGTTAGTGGATGGTTGTTCTTTTTCCTTACAGCCTTTGTGGACTGCGGGTCATCCATCAATCTGATTGACTCTCAATTGGTCACACGCTGCAAGATAGGGACAGCTAGGCTTAAGACTCCGATCAAGGTGGTGGCCATTGACTCCTCCCCCCTCACAAAAGAGGGAATTCTCTTTATGTCTGACTTGTTTTCGCTCAGAGTGGGCGCTGCTCACGAGGAAAAATTAAGTTGTTTTGTTCTGGACAATCTACCAGCAGGGTTGGTGTTGGGCATGCCCTGGTTACAACGCCATAACCCAGTTATTAACTGGAAAACGGGGGAGATTGTTCAATGGGGGTTTAATGATTCTAAGTTATGTTATGAATCTGCACTGCTGGTTAAACCTGTTAAATCTGTGTCTGTGTCATCTGTCGAGCTGGAAGGTATTCCGGAGTACCTGAAAGACTTCGAAGATGTGTTCTCAGAAAGCGAGGCCGAGACGTTGCCACCACATAGACCCTTTGACTGCGCCATCGAGCTAGTCCCGGGGGCTAAACTACCTAAAGCCCGCCTGTTTAATTTGTCTGGACCTGAGCGCTTAGCTATGAAGGATTATATTGCTGAAAGTCTTCGCAAGGGACACATACGTCCCTCAGTTTCACCTGTGGCGGCGGGGTTCTTTTTGTGAAGAAAAAAGATGGCGGTCTATGTCCCTGTCTCGACTTTCGTGAATTAAATAAGATTACTGTACGAAATACGTATCCCCTTCCGTTGATTCCTGATTTATGTAACCAACTATCAGGGGCAAAATGGTTCTCTAAACTGGATCTTCGGGGAGCATATAATTTGATAAGGGTCAGGAAGGGGGATGAATGGAAAACTGCGTTCCTCACGTCCGAGGGACTTTTTGAAAATTTAGTCATGCCGTTTGGTCTTACCAATGCTCCCGCCATATTTCAGAATTTCATCAACGTGGTGTTTTCTGATCTCATTGGTCGTTTTGTTGTTATCTACTTAGATGATATTCTGATATATTCCCCCGACAGTCATTCTCATATGAATCATGTACTAACTGTTCTCCAAAGACTTAGGGAAAATCATCTGTTTGCTAAATTGGAGAAGTGTGTGTTTTTTGTTCAAGAATTATCTTTTTTGGGATTGATTGTGTCCTGTGAGGGTTTTCGTATGGACCCCAAGAAGGTGCAGGCCATTGCGGATTGGGTACAACCCCGAGATCTTAAAGGGCTCCAGCGCTTCTTGGGGTTCGCCAATTACTACCGAAAATTTATTCGGGGGTTTTCGCAGGTGGTCAAACCACTCACTGATTTAACATGCAAAGGTTCAGATGTGAAAAATTGGTCCTTGCTCGCAAAAGAGGCCTTTGCTAGTCTGAAAAAATTCTTTATGACTGCTCCGGTGTTGGTACAGCCAGATCCGTCCAAGCCATTTATTGTGGAAGTGGACGCCTCTGAGGTGGGGGTGGGTGCTGTGTTGTCCCAAGGTCCTGCCACTCTGACCAACCTCAGGCCATGTGCTTTTTTTTTCCAGGAAATTCTCTGCTGCTGAGAGGAATTACGATGTTGGCAATAGAGAGCTTCTTGCGGTCAAGTTAGCGTTTGAAGAATGGAGGCACTTTTTGGAGGGGGCCAGTCACTCGGTTACTGTGATTACCGACCACAAAAATTTATCATATATTGAGTCTGCTAAGAGACTAACACCCAGACAGGCCCGTTGGTCACTTTTTTTTCCCGTTTTCAGTTTACTATTACATTTCGTCCGGGGTCAAAGAATATCAAGGCTGATGCCTTATCTCGCAGTTTTCATCCGGTGTCTCCCCTGAGCCACCTTCCTCCATTCTTCACCCTGGGGTTGTGTTGGCAGTGGTCTCGTCTGAGTTGGAACAGGAGATTGAGAGGGCCCAGTCTCTGGCCCCTGCTGCCAAGCCAGGGGGTAAGTTGTTTGTCCCAGAGTAGCTTCGGCTTAAACTCCTCCAGGAGTTCCATGAATCCAAGCTCATGCTCACCCTGGTATATCTGCCACACGTCGGGCAGTGGCTAGGATCTTTTGGTGGCCTACTCTTAGCTCTGACATAAAAAAATTTGTTTCTGGTTGTGGGGTCTGCGCTCGTTCTAAAAACTCTCATAGCCGGCCGGCTGGGGAACTGATGCCCTTGGCAGTTCCCGAAAGGCCATGGACTCACTTGTCCATGGATTTTATTACTAATCTTCCTCCATCCAAGGGCAATACGGTGGTATGGGTAGTGGTGGACAGGTTTTCGAAGCAGGCTCATATTGTACCCTTATCCGCACTACCCTCAGCTGAGACTTTGTCCAGATTGTTTGTACAGCATGTTATCCGGTTGCATGGGGTACCCCTGAATGTGGTGTCTGATTGTGGAGTGCAGTTTGTGGCAAAGTTTTGGCGTGCTTTTTGCAAGAAATTGGGGATGTCTCTGTCTTTTTCATCTGCATACCATCCTGAGAGCAATGGTCAGACGGAACGCACTAATCAGTCTCTGGAACAGATCCTCAGATGTCTGACTTCTGCAAGACAGAATGACTGGTGTGATGTACTGCCTTTAGCGGAATTCACCTTCAATAGTCGGGTGAGCCAATCTACTGGTATGTCTCCTTTCCTGATCAATTATGGTTTTAGTCCTCATTTTGGTGAGTTTTCTCGTTTGGATTCTGGGTGTCCAGGGGCAGAGGGGTCTGTTCAGCGATTAAAGAATACATGGGCGGAGGTCCAGCGGAATATATCCAGGTCTCAAGGCAGGTACGAGTTTTTCGCTGACAGGAAAAGAACACCAGGTCCTATGTTTCGGGTTGGAGAGAAAGTTTGGCTCTCCACGCGAAACATTAAGTTGAAGGTTCCATCAGCCAAGTTGGGCCCCAAGTTCATTGGCCCATACAAGATTGTGGAAAAGATCAATCCAGTGGCTTACAGGTTGTGTCTTCCAGTCTCATTCAAGATCCCTAACGTCTTCCATAAATCCCTACTGAAACTTTTTGAGGCAGTCCGGGGGGAGTCCGAGTCCACTGCTCCTCCTGTTTTGGTTGAGGGACACATGGAATATGAGATTGAGCATATCGTTGACTCCAGGTTGGTACAGCGGTCGGTACAGTACCTGGTTCATTGGAAGGGGTATGGACCGGAGGATAGATCCTGGGCGCCGGCCCGTTTGATGCATGCGGATCGCCTGGTTCGGGCTTTCCATGCCAGGTTCCCGGGCAAGCCTGGGGGTCCAGAGGCCCCCCGTTGAGAGGGGGGTACTGTCATGATCCCAGTGCAGGGTTGACCTGCACGATAGGGGTTAAGGTTTTGATCCCAGTGCAAGCTCTTACCTGCACACCTGGGGCTTATTATTGTGGCCTCTCCTTGGTTCGGGAGAGCTTCTTATAGCCCTAGGAAACTCCAATCCCTGTCAGTTATACTTTCGCCCTTGGCAGAGTGTGTTGACCCCTGAGTGTGTTTGTGCTGTGTTCTGGTTTGCCTGATACTTTGGTTTTGACTCGGTCTGTTCTCTGGATACTGCTTGTTGGATTCTGTTTCTGTACCTTCGCTGTCTGTTTGGTTTTGACCTCTGCCTGTACCCGACTATCCGTTCTGTCTCATCCTTGGTATTATACTGTCTTCTCGTGCTTTGACCTTGGCTTGTTCAGATTTACGTCTCTGTCTGTGCCCCTGGGTAACTTTGTCCCGTAGTTACCTTTCTAGGAGTTTTCCCTCAGCTTCTAGCTCCCTGGAGCTGAAGCCACGCCCCTCAACTGTCAGGTGATTCAGGCCCTGAAACCATCTCTCTCCTGCCTTGCTCACCCTGCGTTCCTAGGAGCCTGAAGCTTTCTTCTGCACTCGTCTTCCGTGAGATTGCACTGGTGAGTTCCTTGCAATCCTCACCGTGATAGCCCCCAAACATATAATGGCGGTTGGACAAGATGAAAATACAAACATAGGCAGAAAATAGACTGAGCAAATGCTGGGGCCGCAAGCTGACTAAATAGGATAGGACAGGAGAGATTACTTTCTGCAACCCAGAAAACCATACAAAAATCCAACAATTCTGATTACAAAAATACTGAGATCACATGATCTCGCCACCCACTAAATCAGATCTCAGTGTGAACAAAAACCAAGCCACAGCCGCTGAAAAAACAGGAAAAAGCAAATGAGCAAATAACAGTGGCTGCAGAAAAACTGTGAGGAGCTCAGGCCCCAGGAGAGGACCTGGCTGACCTCCACAAAAGTGCAGAAAACAATGCAAAAAGCAAGCACAAAAAGAAAAGCAAAAAAATATCTTATCTGAAAGCAGGAGATGCAGGCAAGACTCCAGCAAACTTCCAAATAAACCAGGAACCACAATTGAGACAAGAACAGTTGATCACCGGCAACCATCATGGGAGGGAACCTCCCTTATATCAGACCAGTCCGTGATTCCAGATTGCCACTCCTCGCTGAAAGGTTCAGTACTGTCTGTAACCACCAGAGGGAGCCTCTGCTCAGAAACCATCTCTAGCACATTCATAACAGGAGGCACTGTATGGCGCAGAATATATGTGGCCAATTTTTTATTTTTCTGAGACCGGAGGCACTGTATGGCGCAGAATATATGTGGCCAATTTTTTATTTTTCTGACAGACACAGGAGGCACTGTGTGGCGCAGAATATATGTGGCCAATTTTTTTTTTTTCTGAGACCGGAGGCACTGTATGGCGCAGATTATATTTGCGAAATTTTTTTTTTCTGTCAGACACGGGAGGCACTGTATGGCACAGAATATACGTGATAAATTTTTTATTTTTCTGACACCGAGCACTTTATGGCGTAGAATATATGTGCCAACTTTTTTATTTTTCTGACACCTGAGGCACTGATGGCGCAGAATATATGTGCCAATTTTTTATTTTTCTGACACCGAGGCACTTGATGGCGTAGAATATATGTGGCCAACTTTTCATTTTTCTGACACCTGAGGCACTGATGGCGCAGAATATATGTCGCCAACGTTTTATTTTTCTGACACCGGAGGCCCTGTATGGCGCAGAATATATGTGCCCAATTTTTTATTTTTCTGAGACGGAGGCCCTGTATGGCGCAGATTATATGTGGGCCAATTTTGTTTTTTTCTGACACTGGAGGCACTGTATGGCGCAGAATATATGTGGGCAATTTTGTTTTTTTCTGACACTGGAGGCACTGTATGCGCAGAATATATGTGGGCAATTTTTTATTTTCTGTCAGACACCGAGGCACTGTATGGCGCAGAATATATGTGGCCAACTTTTTATTTTTCTGACACCGGAGGCACTGTATGGCGCAGAATATATGTGACCAATTTTTTTTTTCTGTCAGACACGGAGGCACTGTATGGCGCAGAATATGTGCCCAATTTTTTATTTTTCTGAGACCGGAGGCACTGTATGGCACAGAATATATGTGGCCAATTTTTTATTTTTCTGACAGACACAGGAGGCACTGTATGGCACAGAATATATGTGGCCAATTTTTTATTTTTCTGAGACCGGAGGCACTGGATGGCGCAGAATATATGTGGCCAATTTTTTATTTTTCTGAGACCGGAGGCACTGGATGGCGCAGAGTATATGTGGCCAATTTTTTATTTTTCTGAGATCGGAGGCACTGTATGTCGCAGAATATATATTTTTTTTAACTGGGTGCGATTTGTGGGCGTCAGCTACATATTTAAATGCAGGAGTGATGTAAGCAGAGGGGGCATTGGTTTTAAAATGGCGGTGATGCGTAGGTGACAGTTATATTCACTGTGCGCCTGCACACACCACGCCATTTTCATGCAGACACTCATATGGGCCCTGAGTCTCGCCTTGAGGTGCAGGAGAGGGCGGGATTGTATCGGCGCCTGCGCAGTTCTCGCTTTGCAGCGCCATTTTCTTGAACACACTGCAGTGTGTTTTCAAGAAAATGGCCCGGAAAGCGCGGACTGGGCATGCGCCGATGACGGCGATATCGGTGCCTGCGCAGTCCTCGCTTTCTGGCGCCATTTTCTTGAAGACACACTGCAGTGTCTTTCACAATATGGCGCCGGAAAGCGCGCACTGGGCATGCGCTGATTCCGGCGCCACAACCCGCCCTCTCCTGACATCCATCCCAGCAAGACAACGCGGCACCGGCACACCGGATCGGTAAGTTGTGCCAGAGATCGCGGTATGCGTTCAGTGCTTACGCATACCGCGATCTCCTGGGCCACCCTCCTCATCCCCGGGTGTGTCACTCTGTCCAGACTGCGCAGGCACGTCACGCTTGCGCAGTCTATTAAGGCTTCAGAGTGACACCCCCACGCGTTATATTATAGATATACAGTATATGTGTGTGCCACTGACATTCTATGTGTATATATCTATTCTTTTCTAACCTGTCAGTGTGATTTTACTGCACACCGCACTTGAATTGTCTGCTTTTCAAAGGACACCGGTGTGTAAAAATCGGACAGCACTTGCATGTGATTTTTTCTTGCAACCATTGACTTGCATTGGCGAGTCTTGTTCAAGATATGCAACATGCTGCAATTTTTTTCTCAGTTCGATTTCGGCTGAGAAAAAAATCGCAGATAAGATGTCACCTATTGAATAACATTGGTCCGAGTGCAATCTGATTTGTTATTGGATTGCATGCGGCCGTTTTTTTTGCAAATCAGTATAAGCCCTTAATGTGTGATTGTAGAGGTTGTGGTGCAAAAGTGGAGTTTTTCCAAGTGTGGGCAGTGGGACTGTGGAAGGTTAAAGGGCGGTGGAGGCGGAGCTGGGGTGGAGCCTGGGCGGAGTCTCAATGCGGTCAGAAAATTTTGCCAGTATGGGGCCCTGAAATTCCTAGTGCACAGATATCAGAAGGGTATGTTTCCACGTTCCGTATTGGCAGCGCTTTGAAAGCAGCAGATACCCGCTCCTCCAATGCGCTGCCGGCTTTTGTACGCGCGGTGATTCCGCATGTGATCATTGAACACATGCGGTATCACCGCGTCCTATACACAGACTGTGCTATTTATCTTATGGCGACTGAGCGTCTCCGCGAGATAAAGAGACATGCTGCGGTCCAGAAAGACCCGTGTGTATACGCAGATCTGCCACCAGCGTCTCTGAACGCATAGTGGAGACGAGATTTCATAAAATCCCATCCAGTTTGCTGTAACATCTGGACGCTGCGGATTGGGTGCTGTGGCTGTACGCAGCGTCCAATCCGCAGCAAACACTGAGCGTGGAAACATACCCTTAAAGGGAATCTGTCACCCCATTTTGGCTATATCAGATAAAGATATGACTGAATAGTGCGTCCCATAAGTAACCTATTGGTATTTATCACATATCCTGATACTCCCGTTTTTATGCCAAAATACCTTTGTAAATAAACTTTGTATTTTGGTATGCTAATCAGGGCGGTCCGGTCTGGTGGGCGGCGTTTTCTCTCTTCTCCCCCCCCGGCTCCTCGGCATCTCTTGCGTATGGCTGTCCATGAATCCCGCAGACGGCGTTCTGCTTCCCGCGATTGCGCTTTTCAAATTCCCCCCGCCATGCGCAGTGTGCTTTGCTCAACAGTGGGCAAAGCATAAAATCATTACAGCGCATGCGCAACTCTTTCCTTCCCCCAGAAATGACTGCTTGCCTTGGACGACTTCCGGGGCAAGGAAAGTGAAGGACAGTAGTAGCGCATGCGCTGTAATGATTTTATGCTTTGCCCACTGTTGAGCAAAGCACACTGCGCATGCGCGGGGGGAATTTGAAAAGTGCAATAGCGGGAACACTACGCCGTCTGTGCGATTCACAGACGACCATACGCAAGAAAAGCCGAGGAGCGGTGGGGGGGGAGAAGAGAGAAAACGCCGCCCTCCGGACCGGACCGCCCTGATTAGCATACCAAAATACGAAGTTTACAAAGGTATTTTGGCATCAAAACGGGGATATCAGGATATGTGATACCTACCGATAGGTTACTTATGGGACACACTATTCAGTCATATCTTTATTTGATATAGCCAAAATGGGGTGACAGATTCCCATACCTCCCAACCGTCCCGGTTTGAGTAGGACAGTCCAGATTTTGACCCGTCCCGCTGTCCTGCTGAGGACACTATGTGTCCCGCAGTGAGACGAGCCGCCACGCCCCCCATGCACCCCTTTCTGTCCTCCTTGTCTCTACAGTTCAGCGGCTCACAGCTAGCAGTGACGCTGCTATGATGTTCTCTTCTGTGCCCACAGGACTTGTGATGAGGTCACAGGAGGGGAGGAGTCAGGGGTCACATGATCAGTGTCCTCTTGTGTGCAGGAATCTGCGCTGTGTTGGTTGTCATGGTGCTGGATGAGGGTAAGTTTGTGTGGGGTGGGGACTGTGGATGTAGCAATGCTGTAGTGTGTACAAGTTGGAGTCGTGTGTGTATGAGGTGTACGGAGCGGAGACGTGTGTGTATGAGGTGTACGGAGCGGAGCCGTGTGTGTACGAGGTGTACGGAGCGGAGCCGTGTGTGTACGAGGTGTACGGAGCGGAGCCGTGTGTGTACGAGGTGTACGGAGCGGAGCCGTGTGTGTACGAGGTGTACGGAGCGGAGCCGTGTGTGTACGAGGTCTACGGAGCGGAGCCGTGTGTGTACCAGGTGTACGGAGCGGAGCCGTGTGTGTACGAGGTGTACGGAGCGGAGACGTGTGTGTACGAGGTGTACGGAGCGGAGCCGTGTGTGTACGAGGTGTACGGAGCGGAGCCGTGTGTGTACGAGGTGCACGGAGCGGAGCCGTGTGTGTACGATGTGCACGGAGCGGAGCCGTGTGTGTACGAGGTGCACGGAGCGGAGCCGTGTGTGTACGAGGTGCACGGAGCGGAGCCGTGTGTGTACGAGGTGTACGGAGCGGAGCCGTGTGTGTACGAGGTGTACGGAGCGGAGCCGTGTGTGTACGAGCTAAGCCGCACATGTACAAGGTGAGCGGAGCTGCGCGTGTACGAGGTGCACGGAGTGGAGCCGTGTGTACGAGGTGCACGGAGCAGAGCCGTGTGTACGAGGTGGATGTAACAGTGCTGTGTGTGTACGAAACGGAGCCCTGTGTGTGAATTGTACGGAGCTGAGTCGCTCAGCTCCGTACACACAGGGCTCCGTGCTTGAGCCGTGTGTGTATGGATGGAGCCGCGTGTGTATGTAGCGGAGCCGCGTGTGTACGGAACAGAACCGCTTGTGTACGAGGTGTATGCTGCAAAGCCGCATGTGTACAAGGTTTACGGAGTGGAGTCGTGTGTGTACAAGGTGTACAAAGCGTGGCTGCGTGTGTACAAGGTGTACGGAGTGGAGCCTTGTGTGTGCGAGGTGGACGGATCGGAGCCGTGTGTGTACGAGGCATACAAAGCGGAACCGTGTGTGTGTGAGGTGTGCAGAGCCGTGCATGTACAAGGAGTGTGGTGGGGAGCATTCATACCTCCAAACCGTCCTGAATTCAGCGGGACACTCCCGATTTTGAGAGTCTGCCCCGCTGTCCCGGCCGGGAGCTTTTCCCGTGGACACAGGAGTACATGCCGGAGCCCCGAAGAGCACTTTAAAACTCGCACGTGATGTTCCACCAGAAGTGACATGCTGGAAGATGACCGGAAATTAGGTAATTTCGGGAGGAGATTGTGACAGAACCATGGAGGCACTTCAGGGAATGCTTCAGATCCATCACCGTGTCCTCGCCTTGGAATCGGGGATGTCGGCCGTGTGAGCGGATCATGATATGTCCTGCATCGGGAGGCTTTTGTGGGCACTACAATGGGAGCTGGGCTGTTATAGTATCTTTATAGAATCTTTATTTCTTTCTCTCTCTCTGTTCTTTCTTTCTTTCTCTTTCTTTCTCTCTCTCTGTTCTTTCTTTCTCTTTCTTTCTCTCTCTCTGTTCTTTCTTTCCCATCTTTCTTTCTCTCTATCTCTCTGTTCTTTCTTTCTCTCTTTGTTCTTTCTTTCCCTTCTTTCTCTCTCTCCCTCTGTTGTTTCTTTCTTAACCCTCTTTCTTTTTTTCTCTCTGTTCTTTTTTTCTGTCCCCTCTTTCTTTCGCTCTCTGTTTCTTTCTTTCTCTCTCTCTGTTCTTTCCCCTCTTTCTTTTTTTCTTTCTCTCTGTTCTTTTTTCTTTCTCTCTCTGTTCTTTCTTTCCCCTCTTTCTCTTTCTTTCTTTCTCTCTGTTCTTGCTTTCCCCTCTTTCTTTCTCTCTCTATTCTTTGTTTCTTTTTCTCTGTTCTTTCTTTCCCCCTCTGTCTTTCTCTGTTCTTTATTTCCCCTCTTTCTTTCTTTCTCTCTCCCTCTCTGTTCTTTCTTTCCCCTCTTTATTTTTCTCTCTCTGTTCTTTCCCTCTTTCTTCTTTCTTTCTTTCTTTCTTTCTTTCTCTCTGTTCTTTCTTTCTTTCTCTCTCTATGTTCTTCCTTTCCCCTTTCTTTCTTTCTCTCTCTGTTCTCTGTCCCCTCTTTCTTTCTCTCTCTATTCTTTCTTTCTTTTTCTGTCTGTTCTTTCTTTCCCCCCTCTGTCTTTCTTTCTCTGTTCTTTCTTTCCCCTCGTTCTCTCTCCCTCTCTGTTCTTTCTTTCTCTCTCCCTCTCTGTTCTTTCTTTCTCTCTCTGTTCTTTCTCTCCTCTCTTTCTTTCTTTCTTTGTTCTTTCTTTCCCCTCTGTCTTTCTCTCTCTGGTCTTTCTTACCCCTCTTTCTTTCTCTCTCCCTCTGTTCTTTCTTTCCCCTCTTTCTTTCTCTCTCCCTCTCTGTTCTTTCTTTCCCCTCTTTCTTTTTTTCTCTCTGTTCTTTTTTTCTGTCCCTTCTTTCTTTCGCTCTCTGTTTCTTTCTTTCTTTCTCTCTCTCTGTTCTTTCCCCTCTTTCTTTCTTTCTTTCTCTCTGTTCTTTTTTCTTTCTCTCTCTCTGTTCTTTCTTTCTCCTCTTTCTCTTTCTTTCTCTCTGTTCTTGCTTTCCCCTCTTTCTTTCTCTCTCTATTCTTTCTTTCTTTTTCTCTCTGTTCTTTCTTTCCTCCCTCTGTCTTTCTCTGTTCTTTATTTCCCCTCTTTCTTTCTCTCTCCCTCTCTGTTCTTTCTTTCTCTCTCTGTTCTTTCTTTCCCCTCTTTATTTTTCTCTCTCTGTTCTTTCCCCTCTTTCTTTCTTTCTCTCTGTTCTTTCTTTTCTTTCTTTCTTTCTTTCTCTCTCTCTGTTCTTTCTTTCCCCTCTTTCTTTCTTTCTCTCTCTGTTCTCTGTCCCCTCTTTCTTTCTCTCTCTATTCTTTCTTTTTCTGTCTGTTCTTTCTTTCCCCCCTCTGTCTTTCTTTCTCTGTTCTTTCTTTCCCCTCGTTCTCTCTCCCTCTCTGTTCTTTCTTTCTCTCTCCCTCTCTGTTCTTTCTTTCTCTCTCTGTTCTTTCTTTCCTCTCTTTCTTTCTTTGTTCTTTCTTTCCCCTCTGTCTTTCTCTCTCTGGTCTTTCTTACCCCTCTTTCTTTCTCTTTCCCTCTGTTCTTTCTTTCCCCTCTTTCTTTCTCTCTCCCTCTCTGTTCTTTCTTTCCCTTCTTTCTTTTTCTCTCTCTGTTCTTTTTTTCTGTCCCCTCTTTCTTTCGCTCTCTGTTTCTTTCTTTCTCTCTCTCTGTTCTTTCCCCTCTTTCTTTCTTTCTTTCTTTCTCTCTGTTCTTTTTTCTTTTCTCTCTCTCTTGTTCTTTCTTTCTCCTCTTTCTTTATTTCTCTCTGTTCTTGCTTTCCCCTCTTTCTTTCTCCTCTATTCTTTCTTTCTTTTTCTCTCTGTTCTTTCTTTCTCCCTCTGTCTTTCTCTGTTCTTTATTTCCCCTCTTTCTTCCTCTCTCCCTCTCTGTTCTTTCTTTCTCTCTCTGTTCTTTCTTTCCCTCTTTCTTTTTCTCTCTCTGTTCTTTCCCCTCTTTCTTTCTTTCTTTCTTTCTCTCTCTGTCTTTCTTTCTTTCCCCTCTTTTTCTTCTCTCTCTCTCTCTCTCTGTTCTTCCTTTCCCCTTTCTTTCTTTCTCTCTCTGTTCTCTGTCCCTCTTTCTTTCTCTCTCTATTCTTTCTTTCTTTTTCTGTCTGTTCTTTCTTCCCCTCTTTCTCTCCCTCTGTTCTTTCTTTCTCTCTCCCTCTCTGTTCTTTCTTTCCTCTCTCTGTTCTTTCTTTCCTCTCTTTCTTTCTTTCTTTCCTCTCTTTCTTTCTTTCTTTCTCTGTTCTTTCTTACCCCTCTGTCTTTCTCTCTCTATTCTTTCTAACCCCTCTTTCTTTCTCTCCCCTCTCTGTTCTTTTCTTTTCCCCTCTTTCTTTCTCTCTCTCTCTTTTTCTTTCTTTTCCCCTCTTTCTTTTTTTCTCTCTGTTCTTTTTTTCTCCCTCTTTCTTTTTCTTCTTTTCTTTCTTCTCTTCTCTTTCTTTCTTTCTCCTCTCTTTCTTTCTTTCTTTCTTTTCTCTCTGTTCTTTTTCCCCTCTTTCTTTCTTTCTCTCTCTCTGTTCTTTCTTTCCCTCTTTTCTTTCTTTCTCTCTCTGTTCTTTCTTTCCCTCTCTTCTTCTTTCTCTCTTCTTTCTTTCTTTCTTTCTCTCTCTTTCTTTCTTCTTTTCTTTCTTCTCTTTCCCCTTTGTTTTTTTTCTCTCTGTTCTTTCTTTCCCCTTTCTTTATTTCTTTCTCTACTTTCTCTCTGTTCTTTGTTGCTTTCCACTCTTTCTTTCTCTATCTCCTTTCTTTCTGTTTTTTTCTCTCTCTGTTCTTTCTTTTACTCAGTACCAGTGTGCCCTCAGTACCAGTCAGTGTGATCACCAGTGCTAAATGGGTGTGGTCGGGCGTGGACATGGGTGTGACTAGTTGCGAAATGGGGTGGGTCAGGGCGTGGCCTACAATTTGCCGCGGCCGCAGCCTTTGTCCTCTTTCCCATCTTCAATAGTTGGAGGTATGGATTCCGTTTAAGCCCTGTTCTAATGGGAGTGATAAATGCAGAGTCCACAGCCATGAGCAGTGACTGAGGCCTGGACTCGTTCGCCAAAATCATTGATGACTGTATGGTTAGTGCAGGCTGTAATCCATATTGTTGTCACTAGATGGCATGTGATGACTGCATTGGTTCTCCGTAAAGCATTAGCTCCGCCCACTGGAGCCCCCGGAAGCAGTGTGCTGGCAGGTGAGGCGTGCGTGCAGTGCCCATGCTCGGGTACCTGGCAGCCGCAGCTCTGTGCCTGGCGGCACTGCTGGGCATCCTGACGGAGCCATGGACCTTCCCTGAGATCCCAGGCCTGAGCTATATCTTTCCCAAGCAGTGCAGTGTGGCCCCAGGACGGCTGCTGAGTAAGGGGGCGCTGTCCGGCTATCACGGGGGGCCTGGCAGCCCTGGCTTGTACCTGGCAGTGCTCGGGCAGGTGTTTGATGTGCACAAGGGGATGAGGCATTATGGGCCTGGGGGCTCCTACAGCTTCTTTGCAGGTACAAATCCTAATTTCTGTTTATAGGGGGCAATGTGCCATGTAAATGCCACTCACTATAGAGGGCAGGCAGAGGAATGAATTGCCTGTTAATGGATTCCATTCTTCACATGTTTTCTTTATCAAACAATCCTGGCGTAAGTATTAGACTTCTGTTACTCAGTTATTCCTCCTGGTAGTGTATCATAAACTGTCATTGTGTGTGTTACCCATGCTTCCAACTGTCCTGCATGGCCTGGGAGACCCCCAGAAAAAGTGGGGATATCCCCGACTCCAGGATGAGAGAGTTTCCTGGGCGTCCTAAACAACGCTGTGATCCCCAAATGTTCCCTCTGTTAGGATGCTGCATCATGACGCTACACTAGCCCTATAACAAAGTAAGGCCCCTGTTCACACTATTAGTATTTGGTCAGTATTTTACCTCAGTATCTGTAAGCCATATCCAGGAGTGGGTGATAAATACAGAGGTGGTGACGGGTTTCTTATACTTTTCCTCTGACTGGTCCATTCCTGGTTAACATATACTGAACGTGTGAACATGACCTTATTCTTCCCCTTGACAGAGCTCCTCAGCCCCCAGTCTTTCCCGACTGTAGCATAATTTTCTGTTCTTCATCTCCTTCCCAGGCCTGATGGTCCGAGCCCAGTGGTGGTGGTCTAGCCTTATCCTGCACCATTGTGGGTTTGCACCTTTTTTGCACAGTATATTTGGATGATGTGAGCAAAACACAAAACGGGCATGTTATGGTATATAGGGCTCTGGTATGCTCATTTGTTTTGCGCTATACCTAAGGATCACTCCCAAAAGTTGACAGTTTTAGGTTACTCATACATTTCCAATGGGCATAAAGGAGGAATAGTACAGCTAACAGCTCTAAAGCCCCCGTCTCACATAGCGAGATCGCTGCAGAGTGACAAGTTTTGTGACGCAACAGCGATCTCCCCAGCGATATCGCTGTGTGTGACACTCAGCGACAATCAGCCCCCCTGCTGTGAATCGCTGGTCGTTGTTGAATGTCCTAGGCATTTTTTTGATCGTTGGTCTCCCGCTGGCCAGCACGCATCGCTGCGTGTGACAGGCGGGAGATCAGCGAGCTGGTATCCAATGTAAATATCGGGTAACTAAGCACTGCGCGGTGCTTAGTTACCCGATATGTACATTGGATACCGGCTCTCAGCCGGGCACTGATGTTGGCACATAAGCCGGGCACAGAGTGCACGACCAGGGATAATGGAGCCGCCTCATAGACATCGCTACTGTAATCACAGGAACAACGAGCAGGACAAAGTTTTCCTGCAAACTAGTTTTGTCTGCTCGTGCCCCCTGCAGCAATCAGCCAGATGTCGGCAGGTAGATCTGTGCCCGCAGCCCAGCCCCGCTGCCCGGCAGCCCCAGTGCGCTGAGTCCATCGCCTGTGCTCGCAGATGAGTACGGGCTGTACATGCTGCCAGGCAGGGTGGATAAAAATCAATGATTTTTTAAAAAAAATCAAAAAAATCTGATTTTTTTGATTTAAATCGGATTTTTTTGATTTAAATCGGATTTTTTTCAATAAACTGCTTTTTGAGGAAAATATTTTACCATCCAAAGGTTCTTCCATCATGAGATAAAGCTGAGTTGTTTAACTCAGTAGAATAAAGGCTGTATATGTGTAACATTCACAATGCCATGCTCTTCCAGAGGTTTCTGTAGGATTAGTGGGCAGTTTCTCTCCTATATTATCACAGACGCTCGCTTTACTTACGCAGTTCTCAAAACTGAATTTGACTCCGCAGAGGTCCCAGCCTCTTCTTCACGGCAAAAATGTTACAACATGAACAGAGTTGAGAAAAAGACCTTAATCCTATTGTTCTACAAACCTATATGAATACAGAATCAACCCCTTCAGTGCCAAGTCCAAGAAGTTAGACAATATGTTTCTGATTGTTTGGAGTGGAATAGATCTGCACAACACAAGAAGAATGTGAATCTAAGTGTGAGGAGGAGGAAGGGCAAGCAGACAAGAAAATGAAAGTGAAACTTTGAGCACAATACTGCAGCATAGCCACAGACAGACAAGTCTGGATCTGTTTGTGTGTACGATCTGAGGTTTATTTTAGGTAGAAACTTTGATTTAAATCACTGATTTAAATCAAGCCTTACTGACTAGTGATTTAAATCTGTTAACGTGATTTAAATCAGTTTGATTTAAATCAAATCCACCCTGCTGCCAGGCACTTGGCTGTACTGATAGCCGGTGGAGTACTGGGGGCGAGAGGGGCACACTGGAGGGCAGAACCCTGCGGGGGGCAGCATACTGCTGTACGGGGGTACCTGGCCGCCCCTTCTGCCGTGTACACTGCGGTGTGCTGTGGTGAAGCATAGGGGAAGATGGAGTAGGGAGAGCCCAGCTCTGGCCCCGTCTGCTGGGGCTGCTGGCTCTGGGTTGGCAGGTAGTAGCGCTCAGGAGCCGCCTGCAGAGAGTTGTACAGGTAGCGTGAAGCAGAAGGTGGCTGCGCAGAGTTCAGGTCCTCCTCTCCCACCAGGGAGCCTTTTCTCCTGGGTCTGGTAAAGTCTTGGGTGCTTGGAAGTCCTCTGTGGCCTCGCTGAGCATTGTGCTACCAGGGGTTGTGGAGCTGCCAGAGTCTCTGGGGCTATCTAGGTGAAGCTGCAAGCCGGTATCCAGGGTACATATCGAGTAACTAGGTGCTGCGCAGCCCTTAGTTACCCGATGTGTACCTTGGTTACCAGCTCCCTGCACCAGCGGGCTGGTATCCAACGTACACTGCGGGTTACTAAGCGACGTTACCCGCAGTGTCGCTGTCCTGATCGCTGCCTGAGCTGCCTGTTTGGCAGCTCACCAGCGATCATGTATCGACTCAGCAGCGATCCTGACAAGTTCATATCGTTGTCGGGATCGCTGGTGAGTCGCTATGTGAGACGGGGCCCTAAGCCTTGAATTATTGTATGGGAATACATTTTACCAAAACAAACATATTAGTAGGTGTCCTGGCCCTATTTAACTTCCTATATAAAATAAGGCCATGTTCACACTGCAGTCATGGTTCTATTTCATCAAGCTGCTGTTGTCCCAAAGGGCATTTTTTCTAACCAGATCCAAGATGCAGTGCCAGGTCCATGATACAATGGATGCCAAGGGCACCTGCTGGATCCCATTTGGCGTCTCTGTTGTTTTTCTTTGAAGAATATCTCTATTCCTTCCATCTATTCTAATGGAATCCAACAATGGGACTGATCCATTATAAGCCAGTGAATTCTGTCAGGATCCATCGTCATTTCTGTCATACTGGAATCAACGAGAAAGCATGATCTGTAGTCTAAATCTTCTGCCATACACATTTTGCAAGAGGAACGTTTTTCAGTACATGTCAGTGTTTTTTGTCCTGAATGTCTATTTTTTTGCTGTCTTTTTGATTGTTTCCTCAGCATTTGTTCATCATTTTAGACCACCAGCATTTTTTTGTTCCCATCATTTTTATGGCGTGTTTTTGTACTGGCGTTTTCCGATCCTTTTTTTTTTCTCCATTCACAATGAAGAGCCTGCTAGTGGTTTATGAAGCAAAAACACTGGGCATCTTTTAAGGGTATGTGCAACTATAATATATAATATATATATATATATATATATATATATAAATATAAAAAGACACGCACGCACACATGAAATCTGCGTGAAACGCAATATATGTTTATTTTTTAAAAATTTTGTGTGAGCTCCTGAGTAATTTTCATAACCAGCAGAGGGAAAGCCGACGGCTGATGTTAATATTCTGGGAAAGATCCAATCGCCATAAAGGTTCTCTGGCTATTAATATCAGCTCACAGATGTTTGCTTAGCCTTTACTAGCTAGTTTACAGGGGAACCCTAGAAAAAAATTGACATGGGGTCCCCCTATAAAGTCGAACCAAAGAATGCTAAGCAGACAGCTGCGGGCTGATATTAATAACCTCGGAAGTGGCCATGGATATTGGCTTCCCCCAGGCTAAAAACATCAGCTCTCAGCCGCCCTAGAAATGGCGGATCTTACAGATGTGCCAATTCTGGCACTTAGCCTTGCTTTTCCCACTTGCCCTGTAGCGGAGACAAGTGGGTTAATATTTGTGGGGTTGATGTCACCTTTGTATTGTCTGGTGACATCAAACCCACGGATTAGTAATGGTGAGGCGTCTATAAGATACCTATCCATTACTAATCCTATATGGTAAATAAAGACAGCCAGAATAAAGTCCTTTATTTTACATAAGACTAAACAGTTTTCCAATTTTTATTTAAATGCCTAATTCCAGCGAAGCCCTCGATCTCCTGAAAAAAAAATAAAAATCAACATATAATACTCCCTGTCCGACGTAGTCCATTTACCGAGTGTCGCACGACGATCTCGCGTGTAGAACAGTCACACTGAGAGATGTGACTGCTCTACCTGGCCTCCAGTGACACACTGATAGTAGATAATCGCTCCTGCAGTGCATCACTTAGAGTTCACAGGAGTTCGTGCTCTCACTTTACGGCACCGATGCGTGAGAATTTTCTCATGCAGCAGTGCTGCAAGTGACAGCACAAACTCCGGTGAACTCTCACAGTGGCGCAGTGATACACTGGCAGGAGGTAATCCTCCCGCAGTGTATCACCGGAGGCTGGGTAGAGTAGTTACATCTCCCGATGTGACTGTTCTACATGTGAGATCGTCGTGGGACACTCGTTATTAAATGGACTATGGCAGAAGGGTAAGTATATGTTGGTTTATTATCTTATTTTTGTTGCAGGAGACGCGAGCGTCGGGGATTAGGTGTTTGAATGTGTATTGTATGTAATTATGTCATTTATTTTTTTTTTTACAGTTGAACACAGTTGCCGGATGATGGGACAACTCTCTCGTCAGCGGCTCATGCTGTCACTTATATGTGACAGCAGACATAGCCGTATGGGAGTAGTAGTCCCATCAGACGATGCCTGGGTACGCAGACAGAGCTCCGCAGACAGACACGCACATATTCTCCGCCCACACACTCTTCCTCCTTCCTTTCTGAAGCATTTTGGCACGCAAATCCGCAAACCTTTTTACACCTGTGGTTTTGCTGCAGATTTGACTGACTCAATGGAAGTCAAAGGGTGCAGAAATGCTGCAGATCCGCATAAAGAATTGACATGCTGCGGAAAATAAAACGCTGCAAATCCGTTCTCGAATTTCTGCAGCATGTTTCTACCAATTCTGGATTCCCATTGATTAACATTGCTTGGGCAATACATTGCGGATTTGGTGCAATTCCACGCTGAAAAAACGCTGAGGATCCGCAAAAAATTGTGGATTTACACAGCTGCTATTGAATGGCCCATAAGGCTGTTGGAGTGATTTGCGTTGCATACTTATGGAATTTTTTTTAAATAAATACATTTTGGTAGAGCACGAGCTTAAAGAGTTTATTAAATACAACTAAATTGTATATTTCTTTTTCATAGCAAGAGACGCCTCTAGAGCCTACGTGACTGGAGACTTTACAGAAGGTGGATTAGTAGATGATGTGACCGAACTCTCACCTATGCAGATGTTACACCTCCACAATTGGCTTAGGTTTTATCAGAAGAACTATGCAGTGGTTGGTATGTTTTTTGTCCCCAATATGACAGACAGTTGTGCTGGTAATAATGTTCTGCTGGTAAGCAGCTTATGGATAGAAACATTATTAAGAAGGCAGTACTTAGTCGTTTTTTTTCTTTCAATAAGGTAAACTCATAGGACATTTTTATGATGAAGAAGGAAATCCTACAAAAGCTCTAGAAGACGCATTAGCAGTTATTGATATTGGGGTGAAGTTAAAGGAGCAGAGATTTGAAGAGAATAAGCAGTTTCCACCATGTAACTCGGAATTTAACTCTGGTTCCAACAGAGTGTGGTGCTCCAAAAATAGGTGAGTAACAGGCTGAGGCCACGTTCACTTGTTCACTATTTGGTCAGTATTTTACATCAGTATTTCTAAGCCAAAACCAGGAGTAGAACAATCAGGAAAAGTATAATAGAAACACATCACCACTTTTGCATTTTTTACCCTCTCCTGGTTTTGTGATGTTCAGTGTTTGGTCAGTATTTTGCATGAGAAGGTAGCCTAAGGCTATGTGCACACGTTGCGGATTCCTAGCGGTTTTTTGTGGCGGAAACGCCGCGAAACCGCGGCAAAACCGCATACACAATACAACTCATTAAGGCCTATGAGATTCCGCAATGCTGTGCACATGCTGCGAGTTTTTCCGCGGCGGAATCGCATCGCGGGAGAATCCGCAGCATGCTCATTCTTTTTTGCGGAACCGCGGCGATTCCGCCGCCATAGGAATGCATTGAACCAATTACTTTCCGCATGTGGCTGTGCCCACCATGCGCAAAGTAAGCGGTTCATGTGCGGATGGTACCCAGGGTCTGGAGGAGAGGAGACTCTCCTCCAGGCCCTGGGTACCATATCCATGTAAAAACAATAATTAAAATAAAAAATAATGATATTCTCACCTTCCGGCGTCCCCCGCAGCTTTCCCGCCTCTCAGCGACGCTCCCGGCCAATCCCGTTCCCAGTAATGCATTGCGAGATCACCCAGATGACGTAACGGTCTCGCGTGATGCTACGTCATCGGGGTGATTGTCGCAAAGGACTCCTGGGAACTGGATTGGCCGGGAGCGTCGCTGAGAGGCGGGAAAGCTGCGGGGGCCGCCGGAAGGTGAGAATATCATTATTTATTATTTTTTTATTATTTTTACATTAGATCTTTTTACTATTGATGCGACATAGGCGGCATCAATAGTAAAAAGTTGGTCACACGAGTCAAACATTTGTTTGACTCGTGTGACCAACCTGTCAGATCGCTTGTAAAACGCTAGCATTCTGCAAGCTAATTACGCTTGCAAAACGCTAGTTTTTAGCGGGAATACGCATACCTATAATATGCGGATTTCCCGCGGCAGGGAGGTGCGGAATTGCCGCGGAAATTTCCATGGCAATTCCGCAACGTGTGCACATAGCCTAAGGCTGGGTTCTGGACAAGTCTGAGAGCCAATTTGCAACTTTAAGTAATGAACGGATCGAAACATAAGCTAAACATAGTCAAAAGTTTTATACTTCTCGTGTAGCACTACATAGTGAAGCATGTAACTTCTTTAGGCACTCAAGACCTGTTCTTCTATCTTGTGGTCAACCAGATTGTCATGGACTCCTCTAAATATCTATAGTGTTTGCACCTGACAGTAAAAAAAATGGCACTCATATTTTACTCTGCCATGAAAGGCGTCATAATTTCTTTGCTTTCTCTATAAAACATGTTAAAGGGGGATTCCACTTGATTTCTTTTTCAATGACAGCCCAGCCTACTCAAAACCACATTCAAGAAGTTTATTAACCCTTCAGGTGCTTCACAGGAGCTGAAGCAACATGTAAGGAAAAAAATGAATATTTAACTTTTTAGTCACAAAAATGATCTTTTACAAACTTTTTTTCATTTTCACAAGAGTAAAAGGAGAAAATGCACAGATAAAGTTGTTGTGCAATTTCTCCTGAGTACGCCAATACCCCATATATGGGGAAAAACCACTGTTTGGGCACACGGCAGAGCTTGTAAGGGAAGGAGTGCCGTTTGACTTTTTCAAACTAAAATTGGCTGGAATTGAGATTGGACGCCATGTCGCGTTTGGAGAGCCTCTGATGCGCCTAAACAGTGGAAACCCCCCACAAGTGACACCATTTTGGAAACTAGACCCCCTAAGGAACTTATCTAGATCTGTTGTGAGCACTTTGAACCCCAAAGTGTTTCACAAAAGTTTATAATGCCTGGGTGTGAAAAAAAAAAAAAAAATTTTCCACAAAAATTATTCTTTAGTCCCAAATATTTGATTTTTCCCAAGTAAATTGGACCTCAAAAGTTGTCCAATTTGTCCTGAGTACGCTGATACCCCATATGTGGGAGGGGGGAACTGTTTGGGCGCACGACAGGGCTTGGAAAGGAAGTAATAACGTTTTGGAATGCAGACGTTGATGGGGTCATGTTCCATTTGCAGTGCCCCAGATGTGCCTAAACAGTGGAAACCCCCCACAAGTGACTCCATTTTGGAAACTAGACCCCCTAAGAAACTTATCTAGATCTGTGGTGAGCACTTTGAACCCCCAAGTGCTTCACACAAGTTTATAATGCCCGGGCATGAAAATAAAAAATCCTATTTTTTTTCCCACAAAAATTACCTTTCAGTCACCAATTTTTTATTTTCCCAAGGGTAACAGGAGAAATTGGTCCACAAAAGTTGTCCAATTTGTCCTGAGTACGCTGATACCCCATATGTGGGGGGGAACCACTGTTTGGCGCACGGCAGAGCTCGGAATGGAAGGAGCACCATTTGACTTTTTCCAACCAAAATTGGCTGGAATTGAGATTAGATGCCATGTTGCATTTGAAGAGCCCCTGATGTGCCTAAACAGTGGAAACCCCCCACAAGTGACCCCATTTTGGAAACTAGACCCCCTAAGAAACTTATCTAGATCTGTGGTGAGCAATTTGAACCCCCAAGTGCTTCACACAAGTTTATAACGTAGAGCCGTAAAATTAAAAAATCATATTTTTTTCCACAAAAATGATCTTTTCACCCCAATTTTTATTTTCCCAAGGGTAACAAGACCCAAAAGTTATTGTGCAATTTGTCCTGAGTACGCTGATACCCCATATGGGGGGGTAAACCACTGTTTGGGTGCATGTCAGAAATCGGAAGGGAAAGAGCGCCATTTGACTTTTTCAACGCAGAATTGGCTGGATGCCATGTCGTGTTTGGAGAGCTCCTGATCTGCCTAAACAGTGGAAACCCCCCACAAATGACACTATTTTGGAAACTAGACCCGTCAAGGAACTTATCTAGATGTGTGGTGAGAACTTTGAACCCCCAGGTGTTTCACTAAAGTTTATAACGCCCGAGCATGAAAATAAAAAAAATCATATTTTTTCCACAAACATGATCTTTTAGTCTCCAACTTTTTATTTTCCCAAGGGTAACAGGAGAAATTGGACCCCAAAAGTTGTTGTCCAATATGTCCTGAGTACGCTAATACCCCATATGTGGGAGAAAACTACTGTATGGCCACACGTCAGGGCTCGGAAGGGAAGTAGTGACTTTTTGGATTGCAGACTTTGATGTAATGATCTGCGGGTGTCATGTCGCGTTTGGAGAGCCCCTGATGTGCCTAAACAGTGGAAACCCCCCACAAGTGACCCCATTTTGGAAAGTAGACCCCTCAAGGAACTTATCTAGATGTGTGGTGAGCACTTTAAACCCCCAAGTGCTTCACAGAAGTTTATAACGTACAGCCATAAAAACAAAAAAATAATTTTTTATTTTTACAAAAATGATATTTTCGCCCCCAATTTTTTATTTTCCCAAGGGTAACAGAAGAAATTGGACCCCAAGAGTTATTGTGCAATTTGTCCTGAGTACGCTGATACCCCATATGTGGGGTAAACTACTGTTTGGGCGCATGGCAGAGCTCAGAAGTGAAGGAGCAACGTTTGACTTTTCAACGCAGAATTGGCTGGAATTGAGATCAGACGCCATGTTGCATTTGGAGAGCCCCTGATGTGCCTAAACAGTGGAAACCCCCAATTCTAACTCCAACCCTAACCCCAACACACCCCTAACCCTAGTCCCAACCCTAATCATAACCCTAATCACAAACCTAACCCTAACACACCCGTAACCCTAGTCCCAACCTTAACTTTAGCCCCAACCCTATCCCTAACTTTAGGCGCAACCCTAACCCTAATGGGAAAATGGAAATAAATACATTTTTTTAATTTTATTATTTTTCCCTAACTAAAGGGGGGTTTGATTTACTATTTATAGCGGGTTTTATGATTGGCAGCTGTTACGCTAACAGACGCTTTTTATTGCAAAAAATAGTTTTTGCATCACCACATTTTGAGAGCTATAATTTTTGCATATTTTGGCCCACAGTATCATGTGAGGTCTTATTTTTTGCGATACGAGTTGACGTTTTTATTGGTACCATTTTTGAGTACATGACATTTTTTGATTGCTTTTTATTTCGATTTTTGGGAGGTTAGAATGAACAAAAATCAGCAATTCATGAATTTCTTTTGGGGGTGGCGTTTATACCGTTCCGCGTGTGTAAAATTGATAAAGCAGTTTTATTCTTCGGGTTAGTACGATTACAGCGATACCTCATTTATATCATTTTTTTTATGTTTTGGTGCTTTTATACAATAAAAACAGTTTTATATAAAAAATATTTATTTTTGCATCACTTTATTCTGCGACCTATAAGTTTTTTATTTTTTCGCTGATGATGCTGTATGGCGGCTCGTTTTTTGCGGGACAAGATGACGTTTTCAGCTGTACCATGTTTCTTTATATCGGTCTTTTTGATCGCGTGTTATTCCACTTTTTGTTCGGCGGTATGATGATAAAGCATTGATTTTTTGCTTTGTTTTTTTGTGTTTTTTTTTTAAGGGTTTCACTAAAGGGGTTAACTATTGGGACAGTTCTATAGGGCGATACCAAATATGTGTACTTTTATGGTTTTGTTTTCTCCTTCGTCTCATTGGGGGACACAGGACTGTGGGTGTATGCTTCTGCCGCTAGGAGGCTGACACTAAGTAACATAAAAAAAGGTTAGCTCCTCCTCCGCCGTATACACCTCAGCACTGGCCGCAGGCAAACCCAGTTATTGCTTAGTGTCTGATGGAGGCACACGTCTGGTTCTTTTTCCAGACCATTTTTTTTTTTTTTTCTTCCCCACGAAGATGAGATAGGGGCGACGGATCCTATTGAAAGGGTCCGATCTCCCCAAACCATCAACGGGCGAGCACGTGGAGTAAAGCCTCCAGCGTATCCTCTCCCGCAACGTGGGACACGAATGCCGGACTTAGCCCTGTCCACCCTGAGGTATTGAAACCCTAGGTTGCACAGAGGCAGGAGTTTGTCCGTGCAGCCCCCACTGCGCCACCAATGCTAGACTGCGGTGCTGCAAGGAGGCGGACGGTCCCTCTCCTCATCCCCTGTAGGGGTGATGGAGTTAGGGTGCCTGCACCGTCCCACCTTTTTTACTACAAAGCCCCCCTCTAAATGCATCAGGCAGAATGGCTCACCTTTTTTGAAAACGGACAAGATACTGGAGTAACGCCGCACGCATGGAGCACCGCAAGTTTCAAGCGTCTGGATTCCAGCCAGGTACACTCCTGGCCCGTGTCCCCCCCCGGGGGCGTCAGGTCCCTGACTTCGGCGGTGTTGGGCCTCGGGCAAGGACCGGGGTCTGGGGCCCGAGGTGTGGCGTCCGGCGCCGGCAGGGGGGTGGGCCGCGGTCGCGGGGATCCTCCCCCGGCATCGTCTCCTTCCGGCGGGCCCGCCCTCTGATTTTGGGGCGGTCTCCGCCGGAAATCTAGGCCGCGGCTTCGGGCGGTGCTAGGCCGCGGCTGCAAATTTAGTCCCCGGCTTCTGCCGGGGACTAGGCCGCGGCCCAAGATGTAGCGTCCGGTGTCGGCCGGAGGGCGGGCCGCGGTCGCGGGGATCCGCCCTCGGCATTGTCTCCTTCCGGCGGGCCCGCCCTCTGGTTTTGGGGCCGCCTCCGCCAAAATCTAGGCCGCGGCTTCGGCTGGTGCTAGGCCGCGGCTGTAAATTTAGTCCCCGGCTTTTGCTGGAGACTAGGCCGCGGCTGGAGGCGGGCCTCTGACAGCTAGGCCGCGCCTCTCGACCCTCCCCCTAAAGGCTCGGCTACATGAGCTCGCCTTCCTAACAAGGGGGCGCTCTTTTTGAAAAATTTGGAGCCAGACGCCACTGCTACGTAAGGACGCAGGGGGTACAGGACTGGGGTAAGTGCTTCTACCTCCAGCCTGGTTGTTCCGTTTCACTGACCGTCGCACATCCAGTTCATTGCGGACTCTGTGATAGACTCAGTATGTCCAGAAGAACTAAAGCTCATACGGTGCTGTATACCGCATGCATTGCCTGTAGGTCCCCTTTTCCCGCGCGCCCAGATTACTCGGGTTTGCGAAGCCTGTGACTCCGAACGGGCTCAGGAACCCGCTCCTATTACGGAACCCAGTGCGTCAGGTCCCCATGAATGGGCTCTGTCCCTGACTCAATCTGTGGCATCATTGACTAGAGCAATCGAGTCCCTTCAAGCTCCCGATAGGAGCAGGGACAGTGGTTCACCCGTCTTGGCGACGTCTCATGAACCTCCGGCCTGCAGGGGCCGCGCTCTCACTAGGCAGACGCAGGGGAAGCGAACCCACACTGCGTCGCCTTTGCCGTCTGGAGCCTCGGCATCTTTCAGTTCCGTCTCCCGCTCTCCCTCACCTCTGACAAGTGATCAGTATTCGGATTCTGATTCAGAAGGGTCCCTTAATTTGGAGGCACCAAATTGTCAGGACACAATTGACAGTTTGATTGAAGCTGTCAATCAAACCTTGGGGATAGACGATGAGTCCACCTTGACCTCCGGTCATAAGGTGTCCTTCAAAAGAGCCAGGCAAGCTCATAAGGTTTTTGGATCTCATCCTGAGTTTGAGGAACTAGTGCAGCGCCACCGGGAGAAACCGGACAAGCGCTTCGCAGGACAAAAGGCTCTCAATACTAGATATCCTTTTGCTCCCGAGCTTCTTAAGAAATGGGCGGAATCTCCTGCGGTTGATCCTCCTGTGTCGCGTTTGGCGTCTAAAACGCTCCTCTCCCTTCCTAACGGTTCCTCGATCAAGGAACCAACGGATCGTCTGATTGAAGGTTTGGCCCGCTCGGTGTTTGAAGCATCGGGTTCTGCTCTCTCTCCTTCTTTTGCAGCGACTTGGGTTGCTAAGGCCATGATATCCTGGTCGGAGTCTCTAAATAGAGCGCTTCATGGTATTGAGGTACCATCTGAAGTAACTGAGATTTCTAATCAGATAGCACTTGCAGGAGACTTCTTAATTAATGCGTCCATGGATGCGGCAAATTGCGCAGCCCTAGCTGCTACTAATGCAATTGCCATCAGAAGATCTTTGTGGCTTAGAACCTGGCGAGCAGATTCAATCTCAAAGAAATCGCTTACATCCTTACCATATCAGAATGGTCGGTTATTTGGCGAAAGGTTGGATCAGCTCATATCTGATGCGACGGGAGGGAAGAGCAGTTTCCTTCCTCAGCAAAAGATTAAGCAGCCTTTTCGCCGACAGCTTCAGCCTCGCTTTAGGGCCTTTCGTAACCCAGGTTGGGCCGCGCCAGCTACCTCCAGCGGTTCAGGTCGGCCTAGTCAGGCCAGAGATCGTCAGGTCTCCTACAGGACCAACCCTCTGGGAAGAGGGCGATCTCAACAACCAAGATCTAGAGGGTCCAAACCCCAGAGATATTCGGACAAATGACTGGAGGCAGAATCCGGTCAATTTATCCAGAGTAGGCGGCCGCTTACTCTGGTTTCGCCCCATTTGGCTATCGATTACTCACGACGAGTGGGTCCGGGAGTTAGTCTCCTCGGGGTACAAAATAGAATTTTCCAGCCTTCCCTCAAATCGTTTTTTTCCCTCGCGCCTTCCCAAGGAGGAATCTCGGGTTCGCGCCTTATTCAGGGCGGTCGAGTCTCTTCGGCACAGCGGGGTTGTCGTGCCTGTACTGGAGATCGAAAGGGGTCAGGGGTTTTATTCCAACCTGTTCATTGTACCCAAAAAGGACGGTACCGTAAGGCCCATTCTGGATCTAAAGCGACTGAACCGGTTTGTCAGAATTCGACATTTCCGAATGGAGTCTCTCCGTTCGGTCATTGCAGCCATGGAAAAAGGGGAATTTCTAGCATCAATAGACATTCAGGATGCCTATCTTCACATCCCCATATTTCCTCCTCATCAGAGATTTCTTCGGTTTGCCGTCGGCAAACTTCATCTTCAGTTCGCAGCCTTGCCATTCGGGCTAGCCACAGCCCCCAGGGTGTTCACAAAGGTCATGGCTGCTGTTGTGTCCATTCTGCACTCCAGGGGGGTAGTCATCCTGCCTTACTTAGACGATCTCCTCATCAAGGGTCCGTCTTTTCAAATCTGCGAGGAAAGTGTCAGCATTACGTTAGACACCCTTGCTCGCCTGGGTGGCTGGTGAATATGAAGAAATCATCTCCCGTGCCATCTCGGAAGATCACCTTTTTAGGGATGAATTTCGACACCGCTCAGGGGTTGATAATTCTTCCTCAGGACAAGGCCTTGGTTCTCCGTCAAGAGGTACGGATCCTTCGCCAACCAATTCCTCACACCATCCGGTTTTGCATGAGGGTCCTGGGAAGGATGGTGGCAGCAATAGAGGCTATTCCATTTGCCCAATTTCATCTTCGCCCCCTTCAACTTGCACTCTTGGCAGTATGGGACGGGAGCCCTTACTCCCTCAATCTTCGGTGCCGTCTGTCCCTGCAGGTCAGACAGACTCTAATGTGGTGGACGAAGAGCACCACTCTTCGACAGGGTCGGTTGTTTCCTCCAAATTTCTGGTTGGTTGTCACAACGGACGCCAGCCTGCTCGGATGGGGAGCAGTGTTTCGTCACCATACAGCCCAGGGAACTTGGTCTCAGCAGGAATCGACCCTCCCGATCAATGTTTTAGAGATCCGAGCTATTCGGCTAGCTCTGAGACATTTTCACCAGCATCTGGCGGGCCACCCAGTCAGAATACAATCGGACAATGCCACGGCAGTGGCATACATAAACCATCAGGGAGGTACCCGCAGCAGGGCGGCCATGCACGAGGTAAAACAGATTCTGACTTGGGCAGAGGTAAATCACTCTGTGATTTCAGCGGTCCACATTCCGGGCGAGGAAAACTGGGCTGCGGATTTTCTCAGCCGTCACGGCATAGCGTCAGGGGAATGGTCGCTTCATCCCGAGGTTTTTCAGCAGATATGCCGACGCTGGGGAACCCCAGATGTGGACCTGATGGCTTCCAAGATAAATGCCAAGGTGCCCAACTTCGTCTCCCGGTACCGGGATCCGCAGGCATTTGCAGTAGACGCTCTGGTCCTACCATGGAATCAGTTTCATCTTCCATACTTGTTTCCACCAATAGCCCTTCTCCCAAGGGTGATCAGAAAGATCAGGATAGAGGGGGTTCCAGCGATATTAATCGCTCCGGATTGGCCGCGTCGCTCATGGTACGCGGAGCTGGTACAATTGCTCACCGACACACCCTGGCGACTGCCAGAGCGCGTGGACCTTCTCTCCCAGGGCCCAATTTACCACCAGAACTCAGCGGTCCTGTGTTTGACGGCCTGGCCGTTGAATCTTGGATCCTGACCAGGGCTGGATTCTCTAAAAAGGTCGCCGCAACGATGGCTAACGCCCGAAAGCCCGTTTCGGCTCGCATCTACCACGGTACTTGGAAGGTCTTTTTTGATTGGTGCAGGGAACATGATTGTTCCCCGCTCCTCTTTTCAATTCCGAACATTCTATCTTTTCTCCAGGCAGGCCTAGATTCAGGTCTAGCGCCTAGTACTCTTAGACGACAGATATCAGCTTTGTCGGTTCTTTTTCAGCGAAAGATCGCGTCTAATTTTCAGGTTAGGACCTTTATTCAGGGGGTTGTCCATATAGTTCCTCCCTACAAGACTCCCTTAGAGGTTTGGGACCTCAATCTAGTCCTGGGAGTCCTACAGGAGTCTCCTTTTGAACCTTTGCAGGAAGTTTCTCTATCATTTCTTTCCTGGAAAGTGGTGTTTTTGGTAGCCATTACATCCATAAGGCGGGTTTCGGAGCTGGCTGCACTGTCTTGCCGAGCTCCGTACTTACTTTTCCATCAGGATAAGGTGGTGCTCAGACCAACACCACCTTTTTTGCCTAAGGTTGTGTCCTCATTTCATATTAATGAGGACATTTTGCCTCATTTTGCCCAGCTCCGACGCACCGAGTGGAGAAGGCTCTCCATACGCTGGATCTGGTGAGAGCACTCAGGAGATATGTATCTCGGACGGCGTCCTTTCGACAGACGGACACGCTGTTTGTCCTCCCTGAAGGTCGCAGGAAGGGACTTGCTGCCTCTAAGTCAACCTTGGCTAGGTGGATTCGGTTAGCCATTCAGGAGGCTTACCGTATCAGAGGCGCGGTGGTTCCCGCAGGGATCAAGGCTCACTCCACCAGAGCGGTGGGTGCCTCCTGGGCCCTTCGGCATCAGGCTTCGGTGGAACAGGTTTGTAAAGCAGCAACCTGGTCCAGTCTGCATACTTTTTCCAAGCATTATAATGTCCATACCCAGACTTCTGCGGATGCCAGTCTGGGTAGAAGGATTCTTCAGGGCGCGGTTGCGCACCTATAAGCAATGCTGGATTATAATCTACACTGTGGAGTCGTTTTCCCACCCAAGGGACTGCTTTGGGACGTCCCACAGTCCTGTGTCCCCCAATGAGACGAAGGAGAAATACGGATTTTTGTGTTACTCACCGTAAAATCCTTTTCTCCGAGACACTCATTGGGGGACACAGCACCCTCCCTAAGAGCCGGCTGGCTTTATATTGAGTTAACTCTATTCTCCTTAAATTGGTATCAGCAGTTTTTTTCTTCTGAATATACTGTATCTGTGTTAACTCTTGATTTATTTTTTAGCCTCCTACTGCTTTTTGCACTAAACTGGGTTTGCCTGCGGCCAGTGCTGAGGTGTATACGGCGGAGGAGGAGCTAACCTTTTTTTATGTTACTTAGTGTCAGCCTCCTAGCGGCAGAAGCATACACCCACAGTCCTGTGTCCCCCAATGAGTGTCTCGGAGAAAAGGATTTTACGGTGAGTAACACAAAAATCCGTATTTTTTTATTTACAGGAAGAAATGAATTTATTGGGGAATATTTTTTTTTCCTTTATTTTGGTTTATGTGTCGGGAGCGGTCCGTGACCGCTCCTGGCACATAGTGCCGGGTGTCAGCTGTGATAATCAGCTGACACTCTGCCTCGCTCCCCCCGGGAACGCGTCCGATCGCTGCGACGTACTATCCCGTCCATGGTCATACGGGCCCAGGTACCATGGACGGGATAGTACGTTGCATGGCAGAAAGCGGTTAACATTTTACAACCTTATCTGGCCATGTGGTGTGTGACATATCATCAGACACATCCTGTTTCATTTATGAAGGAGGGACTCTGAAAGTCACAAAGCCTGTTTTTATAGGGCCATCAGGCGGTCTTTACTATTTTTAAACGGCCAGTAGTCGGCCCTCACTATTCTTAGAGAGCCATCAGCCAGGTATGCTTTGTTGTTCCCATTATTAAACAGTGGGTCTCCTATAATGTTGTTGCGTATTCAGTGAGTTTCAGGGCTGCCCAAAATTTGGACGCACCCCAATAACCCATTTAAACAGACGTCCTGGATGTCCACATGAAACCAAAGTTCCCGTTATAATGAATTTATTACTCCCATAAGTTTGCCCATGAAGTGAATTGCCGTGTTGAGCCTGAAGAACCTGCATTGGAGAATGTCAGTGTTGAGGATGAAGGACCAGCAGTGGAGAATGTCAATGTTGAGGATGAAGGACCAGCAGTGGAGAATTGCAGTTGTGAGCCTGAAGGACCTGCAGTGGACAATTGCAGTGTTGAGGCTAAATTCCACAGCAGTGGAGCATTGCAGTTTTGAGAAAGAACACCCGGCAGTGGAGCATTTCAGTGTAGAGGCTGAAGACCCATATGTCGCTTATCATTTGCATCTGGTGATGTCTGTACGCATTAATAAAGAAATACTTGTCTTTGCACAATCATCAACTACTTGAGTGCGGCTGATTCTCTTTTGATATTGGACTTTTTTGTTCAGCCTGCACCATCCTGTCTTGTATTCAGAGTGCACATCATTCTCCTATTATTGAGGCTGAAGACCCTGCATTGGAGAATTGCAGTGTAGAGGCTGAACACCCGGCATTGGAGAATTGCAGTGTAGAGGCTGAACTCCCGGCATTGGAGCATTGCAGTGTTGAGGATGAAGACCCGGCATTGGAGCATTGCAGTGTTGAGGCTGAAGACCCGGCAATGGAGCATTGCAGTGTTGAGGCTGAAGACCCGTCATTGGAGCACTGCAGTGTAGAGGCTGAAGACCCGGCATTGGAGCATTGCAGTGTAGAGGCTGAAGACCCGGCATTGGAGCATTGCAGTGTAGAGGCTGAAGACCCGATTGGAGCATTGCAGTGTAGAGGCTGAAGACCCGGCATTGGAGCATTGCAGTGTAGAGGCTGAAACCCGGCATTGGAGCATTGCAGTGTAGAGGCTGAAGACCCGGCATTGGAGCATTGCAGTGTAGAGGCTGAAGACCCGGCATTGGAGCATTGCAGTGTTGAAGCTGACCAACCCCTACAGTTCCCATTGGTAGGAAGTGGGTCTCCCATACTGTTTGCCTATGCAGTGAATGCAAAGCCTGCCCCAAATTTGGACGCACCCCAATACCCCTTGGAAGAGAGGAGGACCTCATAAACATCTGTTCCTTCCCATTACAAAGGAGCTGGTCGAGTGTATGGGCTGACAAACATTTCCCCCTAGGGGGTATACAACAACATACTGTCTAAAAATTTTGTCTACGGGCATCATAAACACCCTTTAACCCCTTAATGTCACTGAAGTGCACAGTCCGTCATGGCAGGATGTTAGTTCAGGCACCTGGACGGACTGTGCATGTCATGCCTTTGAACTACCATTCAGTGCCGACAGCTGTGTATGACAGCTGACAGGCACGTCAAGAGGTGCTGGGACCCATGCCGTCGGTCCCAGCACACACAGCGCTGTGATTGGTCAGTCAGTCTGACTGACCAAACACAGCAGCGATCGGGCAGGAGATGCTGAAATTTCAGCTTCTCCTGCCCGATCAGTGCAGGAGCTCAGCGATGCAGTGGCTGAACTTCCTGCACTGACAGCCGGGAGTGTCATCCACGCCACCCCTGGCTGTTAACCCCCTGACTGCTGCAATCAAGCTCGATCGCAGCGTTCGGGGGGGGGGAGGCAGAGGGTCGGGAGCTCCTTCTGCCTCTGATCAGCGTCCCCGCGATGTATTCACAGGGCCCGATCTCAGCCATGATGACCCGGGGTTGTCATGACAACCTTCGGGTCATCTAGCTACAGAAAGCCGTTGAGACCATGCTCACAGCATGGTCTCAGAAGCTTTCAGCATAGATATAATACATTGCAATGCTGCTGGAGCATTGCAATGTATTATAACATCAATCAAAAGTGAAAAAGTGAAAGTCCCATAAAGGAACTAGGTAAAAAAAAACAAAAACATTTTTTAAAAAAAATATTACAGATAATAAAAATTTCACCAAAAATACACATTTTTATGTAATAAAAAAATAAACAAAAAATACACGTTTGGTATCGCCGCGTCCGTAAAAATCCCATCTATAAAAGTGTCACCTTAGTTAACCCCTTCAGTGAACCCCGTAAAAAAAAAAAAAAAAAAAGTAGCAAATTATACTTTTTCCAAGCGGTATCATCATACCTCTTGGAAAAAGTGCAATAACACGCAATCAAAAAGATGGATGTAAATAAACATGGTACCGCTGAAAACGTCATCTTTTCCCCAAAAAAACGAGCCGCCATACAGCATCATCAGCGAAAAAGTAAAAAACGTATAGGTCGCTAAACATGAAAAAAGGATGTAAATCTGGTATCGCTGTAATCGCACTGACCCGAAGAATAAAGTCGCATAATCACTAATACCGCACTAGGAATGGCATAAAAAATAAAACCAATTCTTCTCCTTTTGTGGATTTGTTCATTCTGCCTCCCAAAGATCGCAGTAAGGCAATCATTGTGGTTTACCCCCACATATAGGGTATCAGCGTACTCAGGACAAATTGCACAACAACTTTTGGGGTCCTATTTCTCCTGTTACGCAAATAAAAATTTGGGGGCAGAAAGTTCATTTTTATGGAAAAAAATATGATTTTTTTATTTTCACGGCTCTACGTTATAAACTTCTGTGTAGCACTTGGGGGTTCAAAGTGCTCACCACACATCTAGATAAGTTCCTTGGGGGGTCTAGTTTCCAAAATGGGGTCACTTGTGGGGGATTTCCACTATTTAGGCACATCAGGGGCTCTGCAAACGCAACATGACGCCCGCAGACCATTCCATCAAAGTCTGCATTCCGAAAAGGCACTCCTTCCCTTCCGAGCTCTGCCATGCGTCCAAACAGTGGTTCCACCCCACATATGAGGTATCAGTGTACTTACGACAAATTGCACAACAACTTTTGGCATCCTATTTCTCCTGCTACCCTTATGAAAATAAAAATTTGGGGCAAAAAGATCATTTTTGTGGAAAAAAAATGATTTTTATTTTCACGGCTCTACGTTATAAACTTCTGTGAAGCACTTTGGGGTTCAAAGTGCTCACCACACATCTAGATAAGTTCCTTGGGGGGTCTAGTTTCCAAAATGGGGTCACTTGTGAGGGGTTTCCACTGTTTAGGCACATGAGTGACTCTCCAAATGTGACATGGCGTCCTATCTCAATTCCAGCCGATTTTGGGTTGAAAAAGTCAAACGGCGCTCCTTCCCTTCCGAGCTCTGCCATGCACCCACACAGTGGTTTACCCCCACATATGGGGTATCAGCGTACTCAGGACAAATTGCACAATAACTTTTGGGGTCCTGTTACCCTTGGGAAAATAAAAATTGGGGGTGAAAAGATCATTTTTGTGGAAAAAATATGATTTTTGAATTTTTCGGCTCTGTGAAGCCCTTGGGGATTCAAAGTGCTTACCACACATTTAGATAAGTTCCTTGGGGGGTCTAGTTTCCAAAATGGGGTCACTTATGGGGGGTTTCCACTGTTTAGGTACATCAGGGGCTCTCCAAACGCGACATGGTGTCTGCTCTCGATTCCAGCCAATTTGACATTCAAAATCTCAAATGATGCTCCTTCCCTTCTGAGCACTACCGTGCGCCTAAAGATTGGTTTTCCTCCACACATGGGGTATCGGTGTACTTAGAAGAAATTGCACAACAAATATTGTTGTTCATTTTCTCCTGATACCCTTGACAAAATAAAAAAAATTGTGTCCAAAGAAAAATTTTAGGAAAAAAAAGGTAAAAGTTCATTTTTTCCTTCCACATTGCTTCAATTCTTGTGAAGTACCTAAAGGGTTAATAAACTTATTGAATGTGGTTTTGAACACCTTGAGGGTGCAGTTTTTAGAATGATGTCCCTTTGGGGTATTTTTTGTCATATTGACCCCTCAAAGTGACTTCAAATGTGAGGTGGTCCCTAAAAAAAAAAATGGTTTTGTAAATTTTGTTGGAAAAATTAGAAATCGCTGGTCAACTTTTATCACTTATAACTTCCTAACAAAAAAATTTTTTTCACAAAATTGTGCTGATTTAAAGTAGACATGTGGGAAATGTTATTTATTAACTATTTTTTGTGACATATCTCTCTGATTTAAGGGCATAAAAATTAAAAGTTTGAAAATTGCAAAATTTTCAAAATTTTCGCCATATTTCCATTTTTTTCATAAATAAACACAAGTTATAGTGAAGAAATTTTACCACTAACATGAAGTACATGTCACGAGAAAACAGTCTCAGAATCGCCAAGATCTGTTGAAGCGTTCCAGAGTTATAAGCACATAAAGTGACAGTGGTCAGAATTGAAAAAAATGGCCTGGTCATTAACCTACAAAATGGCTTTGTCCTTAAGGGGTTAAAACAATAATGTTGGTGTTGCATCACGGACCACGGTCACCTTGGTGATGTAATGGTGGTGGATGAAGACGAGATGTGGAGGAGGGCCTCCTAAAAATCTGTTCCCATGACAAAGGAGCTGATCTCCTATACTTGTAATGCCCAAGTGAATGGGCCGACAAACATTTCCCCCTGGGGGTATGCAACAACATACTGTCTTAAAAAATAGAAATTAGACTTACTTTTAATTGTATTTCCAGGAGTCCATCATGACAGAAGGAGGTAGTCCTATTTATCCTCTAGGGTCAGGAAACACACAAGAGGTTAAAAGCCCCCCTTCCGCCTCACCCCTACCAATCACTATACCAGGATGGATGCAACTCTATTTTATTGAACTCTTACATACAAATGTTAAGTCACACCAGTTTCAGAATTCAGGAATGTAATGGTGCTGTCATGATGGACTCCTGGAAATACAATTACCGGTAGGTCTAATTTCTATTTTCCTAAGACGTCCCTCATGACAGCACGACAGGAGAAATACCAAATAAATGGCATTCTAGGGTGGGACCACTGCTTGCAGGACCTTTCGTCCGTAAGCCAATTGTTGACCTGACATCACATCTAAGGCTACTTTGACACATTAGTTTTTTTCCCGTCAGGCACAATCGGTCTAAGTTGTAAAAAGACTGATCCAGCGCAGATTGCAAAAAAACTGATGCAACGGATCCAGTTTTTAGCTGGATCCGTCCTGAACTTTTGAACCAGAGAAATGCAGTGTGCACATGAGAGATAGAGAAGTTCGAGGCTTTCTTACCATTATTTTTTCCTGCATATTGTATGAATAGATTTGAATCCTGCCTCCAAGAAGCTGTGACTTGTAGCGCATCACTTCCCTTCTCACATCTAGTGTGTTTGAAACAGCCTCCCTTTCTCATTTTTTGGGAGATGACAATATGGTTTGAAGAACGATCTCTTAGCTCAAATTTGTCTCTGACACTACCTTCGGCAAAAAGGACGGGTCAAGCCTAATTATTAACCGATCCTCTAGGATCTGCAAATAGGGATCCCTGACTGACAGTGCCTGTAATTCACCCAAACGTTTCGCAGAGGTGACTGCCACCAGGAATGCCGTCTTCATAGAGAGAAAGTTGATGCTGGATTCTTCTTGGGGCTCATAGGGATATCTGCACAACGTACCTAACACAAGGTTTAGGTCCCAAGGAGGAACGGTCTGTCTGACTGTGGGTCTTAACCTGGTAATGACTCGAGAGAATCTTGCTACCCAAGGGTGGTCAGCTAAAGGAAAGTCCAAGAAGGCACTAAGGGCAGAGATCTGTACCTTTAGGCCAGTTTCAAATCCTTTCTGGAGGAAGTCCAATATTCTGGGAATGTCTGGTGGGCTGCGCTCAAAGTAGATTCCCCCTCATAAGAACAGAACCTCTTCCATATTTTGGAATACATTGCTGATTTTACTGGTTTCCTATTCGCCTGCATAGTAGTTATCACCTTGTCTGACAACCCCCTGGAGCTTAGGATTTTCCCCTCAGGATCCAGGCCGTCACGCACAGATGACGAGGGCCTTGGTGCCAGAGGGGACCCTGGGACAGCAGGTCGCGTCTGGAAGGGTAACTGGATCTTCGAAAGTCACGCGGAGCAATACTGGAAACCAAAGCTACCAATTTCACTGTGGCCTGTTCTCTGATTTTCCTCAGGATCCTCGGTATGAGGGGGAATGGAGGAAATGCATACAGAAGACCTTCTTCCCAATTCTGAGATATGGCATCTATGCCTTCTGGGTTGTCCCCTGGATTTACGGAGAAGAATCTTGCCACCTTCGAGTTCTTCCTGTCGCATACAGGTCTATATGCGGTGTTCTCCATCTCCGGGTCAGCTGGTGGATTACTTCCGGGTTCAGTTCCCACTCGGAGGACCAAAGCTTTTTCCTGCTGAGAAAATCTGCTGTTGTATTCTTGGATCCCTTCAAATGCTCCGCGGAGATGGACTGAACGTTTCTTTCTGCCCACCGAAATATAATTTCTGCTAGGGTCTGTAGGAGCAGGCCCCTTGGACCTCCCTGGCATTGCAGAAAGAAAACTGCTGTGATGTTGTCCGACAGGACTGTCACATGATGATCTCTGACCATATCCCGACAACGTTGCAGAGTCTCCCATACTGCCTTTAGCTCTCTGTAATTGGAGGATCTTCTCTGGTCTTCCGAACACCCTGTATCCTGCAGGAAAAGACCCTCCGCCTCTGCACCCCATCCCTTCAAACTTGCATCGGTGGTAATAAGGATGTAGGGAGAAAGGATCCATGGCACTCCTCTTCCGAGATTGTCCCTGTATGCCCACCATGAGAGGGAATGCTTTAAACTGGCCGGGATTCTCCTCTTTCTGTCCAGGCATGAGTGATGCCTGTTCCAAACTTTGAATCTGCCTTGAATGAGCCTGACTTCAACGTACGCTTGGAATGCAGGATGTCATTAGTCCTAGGATCCTCATGGCATATGTCATGGAGATTGTCCTTTTGCTCTGTAACGCCCGGATCCTGCTTTTGATATCTTCCTGTTTCACACGTGGCAGGGAAGACATCCTGTGATGGGAATCGAGGAGGACTCCCAAGAACACCTTCTGGGTCCCTGGACGTAGGTCAGATTTCTCCAAGTTCACTTGCCAACCCAGGCCCTTTAGAACGTTGATAGCTTGAGCCAGTTATTTATTGAGGCGGGTAGCCGTGTCTGCTACCAGCAGGATGTCGTCCAGATAGGGGACCACGATAATCCGTTGCCTCAGAAAAGCTGCCACCTCCGCATTATCTTCGAAAAGATGCGTGGGGCTGAGGATAGGCCAAATGGAAGGCACGTAAACTGGAAATGGTATCGAACCCTGATGGTCTAAAACGAACCTCGGATATTGGCGGTGGTCTAGGTGAATTGGCACGATAGTATGAATCTCTTAGACCTAAGGTGCACATGGCGTTGTCTCTCCCTATTAGCTAGATGGTAGACTTTTTATTGTCTCCATTTTGAATCTTTTGTGCCTGACCCACTGATTCAGGGTATTTAGATTTATGATGGTCCGATATTTGCCCAAAGGCGCTTTTATGAAGAACAGGGAATAGTAATGATCCTGATCTACCTCTAAAACAGGTATTGGCTCAACTGCCCCTAACTCTAAGAGGTTCCTGACATCTGTCCAGGGCGTGCTTTGTTAGGAAAGGGACTGGGGTTTGGTGGTGCAAAACCGTTGGGGTGGGAGATGGGAGAAGTCTATCCTGTAGCCTTCTCCTATGGCCCTCAGGATCCACTGGTTGTCCGTTATGGTTACCCATTTTTCTAGGAAAAACTGCAGTCTCCTCCTTACCTTCCTGGCGTCAAGACCTTCTATGTGAGCTTGAGGAGAACTGGGTAGATCTACCCTTACCGCCATTGGGCTAACTCCATCTGCCTGATTTTTCCCGTCCCCTTATAGTCCTTCCTAGGGGACTGATGGGGCCTATGAAAGAAACAAAATCTCCTGGCTTTTTCCTCCGGGAACCCCTTTTTGTCATCAGCGTCCCTCTCTAAAATGTCATCATTACTGGACCGAAGACATGAGAACCTGAGAAAGGGATGGAGCAGAGCTTCCTTTTAGACTAGCTGTCCCCTGACCATGTTTTAAGCAAGATGGCCCACCACGCCAAGTTAGAAAGCACATTACTCCTAGCTGCAAATCTCACAGACTCCGCTGAAGCATCTGCCATAAACTGCGTTGCCATCTTTAACATAGGGAGAGATTCTGATAACCTTTCTATGGGTGTTAGATTTTATCTGGGTGGTCAACTCGTCAGTCCAGACATACATGGACCAAGCTACCGAGGTGGCTGCTATATTGGTCTTAATAACCGCCACTGAAGACTCCCAACTTCTCCTCAACAGTCCCTCTGCTTTCCTATCCATGGCGTCCCGCAGACAGGAAGAGTTCTCAAACTGTATAGCGGTCTTCTTTGGGACTCTGGCAATAGGAATGTCCACTTTGGGGATTTCTTCCCATTCCTTGATCTCTGAAGGGTCAAAGGGGAGGCGTGCCTTAAAGTCTTGAGGAATGACTAGGTGCCTTTCTGTATCTTCCTATTCTTCCAGGATTATAGCTCTACTGTGCTGGTTGACCAGGAACACTCTATTTCTTTGTGTTCTGAGTCCACCAAACATCTTATCCTGAATTGTGCAAGAGATTTCCGTTTCTTCAATCTTCATAGTTGCTCTAATAAATAATAATAATCTTTATTTTTATATAGCGCTAACATATTTCGCAGCGCTTTACAGTTTGCACACATTATCATCGCTATCCCCAATGGGGCTCACAATCTAGATTCCCTATCAGTATGTCTTTGGAATGTCGGAGGAAACCGGAGTGCCCGGAGGAACCCCACGCAAACACGGGGAGAACATACAAACTCCTTGCAGATGTTGTCCTTGGTGAGAATTGAACCACTGAGCCACCATGCTGCCCTCTAACCGCCTTTAATAGGTAGTCTGTATTTTCGGAAGAGAAAAACTACTACTTCCTCTCCTCAGACGGCCTCTGGGAAAAACTTACTTCACCGTCTTCAGCATCTTCCTCTGAGTAGTATGAATATAGGTATGCTTCCTCCGAGGATTCCTCCATCTCCCACTGGCTCTCTTGTGACGGGAGGTCTCGGATCTGGCTGCGGCGGCACAAGACTGGACACGGTGCTCTGGACCTCTTCCCTAACTATGGCCCGCATATCCATTAGGAAGGACGCCTGTTAATCTCTTAGGAATTTTGCAACACACTCCGCACATAACTGTTTCGTATATGAATCCGCTAACTTGGTGTTGCATGTCGGGCATTTCCTCATTCTTTTCCGGGAAGAGGAGCCGGATCTTAAGGGAGTCCCTTTATCCTAATACAAAAAACAGGACATTTTCTATTCTTACTTAGTGACCACTAACGTGGTAAAGCAGTCGCTATGGGGTTACTTACATTGGCCAAAGACTGCTTGGCTGGTGCTTCTGAGCGAGGTGGATTAACCTCCTTGGTTCAGACTGTGCACATCACCCACCACACAACAGAGAAACAGACAGCACACGGGAGTGTTGAGGATGCACGTTCCATATTCAAGGATCCAATTGAATATGAACAGTCCATATAAACAAATGGGAACAGCATCCAATCCGGGTGAAAAAATGTAACAAAATTTATTTTGCCAACAATCAGTGCAACGTTTCGGCCATATTATGCTTGAAAAAGGCCACAATATGGCCGAAACGTTGCATTGATTGTTAGCAAAATAAATTTTGTTACATTTTTTCACCTGGATTGGGTGCTGTTCCCATTTGTTTATATGGACTGTGCACATCACCCATTCTGTGAGTACCCTTTTAAAGGGTCTTACCTTTTTCAGGTGGCCTCCAGATTACCTCTCTTAGCTCTCTCATGCGTTCCTGATTGGATCGCACGCTGCGCCGCCCCAATCGTAAGTGCCCCTCTAAACCGGAAGTGTGCATCCTCGAAAGGCATCCGGCTGGAAACACGTTCCCTGGTGGAGCGCACGCTCACTTGTGCAACTGGAAGTAAGCGGCTGGAGGCGGCGTGGAACCGAGAGACCTCCGGAGAGAGAAGCGGCAACATCGGGAGCTCCACCGACAAGCTGAGGGACCCCTGCCAGTGAGGTATCAGCGACAGAGCCTCCTGACAACGGGAAGGGAAGAGATTCGGTCCCCTCCGGTCCCACTGAGCTCCGGTAAGTATCGCGCTCCTGCGCTCCTCTTGCGTGCCCTGTCCTGCTAGGGGGTGAGGTGGAAGGGGGCTTTTAACCTCGTGTGTGTTTCCTGTCCCTAGAGGATAAATAGGACTACCTCATCCTGTCGTGCTGTCATGAGGGACGACCATGGAAATTTTGTTTATGGCCATCATAAACACCCTTTAAAACAATAATGTTGGTGTTGCATCACGGACCACGGTCACCCTGGTGATATAATGGTGGTGGATGAGGAGAAGTAGGAGGACAACAGCAAATAGGCCAAATCAGGAAGCGCATACCCCTGTGTGGGTGTGAAGAGGTGCATGGGAATAGACCTGTGTGGGTGTGAAGAGGTGCATGGGAATAGACCTCCCAAAAAAGACACTTGATTTGAGTTTGTTACGCTGCTATCATTCGGTGGTGTAGAGCAGTCTGGCCCAATCCAGCCCTTGTTCATTTTTATAAGAGTCCGCCTGTCAGCATTTTCAGTTGACAGGCAGATGCGCTTATCAGTTATAATTCCACCAGCGGCACTAAATACCCGCTCTGACAAAAGACTAGCGGCAGGCCAGGACCTCCAAGGCGTAGAGAGCCAGTTCATGCCACTGAATACCGATGGCCTTGTTGATGCTGGTAGTCAACAACTTCCCTCTTCTGCTCACAAATCCTTTCCAACATCTGCAGTGTAGAGTTCCAGTGCGTGGGGACATCACACACCAGTCGTTGAGCCGGAATTGCAAACACTGCTGAAGCACGGCAAAGGCAGCGGAAGCTATAGCTGACTTTCTAAAATGGGCACACAGGCGGCGTACTTTCACAAGCAGCTCTGGGTAGGTTTTGAGAAACTGCTGAACCACAAGGTTAAGCACATGGGCCAGGCATGGTATGTGTGTGAGCTTGCCTCGCCTCCGAGCTGCCACCAGGTTCCGGCCATTGTCACACACGACCATGCCTGGCTGTAGGTTCATTGGTGTCAGCCACAGATCTGCACTACTCTTTCAGAGCTGTCCACAACTCTTCAGCATTGTGCAGTTTGTCACCTAATCATTTTAGCTTCAGCACAGCCTGTTGCTGCTTGACTGAGGCAGTGCTCCAGTGCTTCCAGCTTGTTACTGAGCTCATTTCGGAGATGGAGGCTGAAGAGGAGGAGGATGAGGTGCAGGAGCTGTAGACTGTGGGGGCAACCCTGATTGACGTAGGGCCCGCAACCCTCGGTGTCGGGAGGACGTGTTCCATCCCAAGGTCCAACTGAGTCCCGGCTTCCACTACGTTAACCCAGTGTGCCGTCAGCGAGATGTACCGTCCCTGCCCACAAGAACTTGTCCACGTGTCCGTGGTTAGGTGGACTTTACCAGTAACAGCATTGTTGAGGGCATGGCTAATGTGGTGCACGTGCTTGTGTAATGCGGGGACGGCACACCAGGAGAAATAGTGGCAGCTGGGGACCGAGTACCTTGGGACGGCCGCCGCCATCAGGTTGCGGAAAGCTTCCATCTCCACGAGCCTAAAAGGCAACATTTCGAGCGCAAGCAGAGGAGAAATGTGTGAATTTAGTACTGTGGCCTGTGGGGCGTTGGCTGCGTATTCCGTTTGCGTTCCAATGACTGGGGTATGGACAACTGAAGGCTGCGCTGGAACAAGGACGATGACGTGCTTGATAATGATGCTAGTTGAGTGGGGCCAACGACAGGTGCAGGGCAGGAGGCATCTTCGCATGCACCATGGACAGGCAATTGGCTTGCACGCACAACAGTTGAAGAAGCAGTGGTGTCACCCGCAGACACTGTTCCTGGAGCCTGGGGTTCAGCCCACAAAGTCGCGTGCTTTGCTGCCATGTGCCTGATCATGCTGGTGGTGGTTAAGCTGGTAGTTTTGCTACCCTTGCTGATGCTGGCATGGCAGGTGGTGCAAATGGCCTTTTTTGGGGTTATCGGCAGAGTCTTTAAAAAACAACCAGACTCGGGAAGACCTAACAGTTGGACAGGCAACTTCCATCGTGGTGTTGTTACGGGGAACGGATGCCCGCCTTCTGTCTGTGGCTACCACACTGCTTCTTCTTGCCTGTTGGGATGCTACTCCTCCCCCCCCCTGTGTGCTGCTGTCCTCGCTCTGCATGTCCTCCTGCCAGCTTGGGTCAGTTACTATATCATCCACCGCCTCGACCTCCACTTCCGCACCATGGTCCTCCTGACTTTCTGGCAATTCTGCCTCATCATCGTCCACCTCTTCTGACACTTTCCCACCGTGGCCTTTTGTGTGACCATGGCAGATCAAATATTTGGGCATCGCTACATGCAATCTCCTCTTGCTCCGCTTCAAGTGGACCGTGCAAGAGGCCAGAATCTATAAATGGAAAAGTGAACAGCTCTTTGGAGTGTCCAAGTATGGGATCAGTTGTCTGCGGGGGCTCAGCATGGTGGGAGGAAAGAGGATCAGGGTGAAGAATATGCGGTCCAGACTCACGGCTACTCAGACTTGACTGTGTGGAAGACGGGGTGGTTGTGGTCATGGCGGCAAAGTGACTGGAAGCATTATCCACTATCCCACCAACAACCTTTTGACACGGCTTTGGGTGCAATAGTGGTGTGCTGCTGCAGTCCTCTAGTAATTGGGACAGGAAGGTTGGGCGAGAAGATGTGGGTGTTTGTTGTGGCCAAATTTCAGCTTGCTTTGGCCTGTTCGTGCACCATCACGTCCAGTTCTCCGTCCCTTGCCATGCGCCTTGCCCATTTTAAATGGAATACAATATTTTCCACGTTGAGTACAAATGGCTGAATTTGGAGCAAACTTATAGGTGATCTGTGTGCGGGAAAACCACAGTTTAAAATATCTGGCCTGTGAGTAACAATTTTTTGGCAGCAAACTGATGTCAATAACTAGGCTAAGACACAGCAAAAAAAAATGCAATGGAGGCCTCAAATGTCACAATTTTGAATGCACTAATATGTGAGGCCTGTGACGGAGATACCAAACTTTCAAATATTGGCCTGTATTTTTTTTATCTGACAAACTGGTGTCAATAACTAGGCTAAGACACAGCAAAAAAAAATTCAATGGAGGCCTTAAATGGCACAATCTATTCTATTATTTCTAAACACTGTTTTTCGGTGATTACTTTGTATCTCTGTTCATACTGCACCCACACACACAAATGATACACCATTTGAAAGGTAAACTTACCCCCTTCAGGAAACAAAATAGCCAAACAAACCACACATCCACGATTTGATCACAAAATACAGTTTAAACATTAATTTTCATAAACCTGCATTAAGGAAAAATGACCTGCAGGTGGCACCACACTACCCCAAAGCACACTACCACAAAGCTGCTTACAGACATCACAAACAAATCCAAACATTTGCCTTGGGGGCTTTCCAGCTTGCCGAACTGCTTGCCCAGCCTACTTCAGCCAAATTGGAGGATTGCACACTTCACTGCAGGTTAGTCACATATGCAAATACATTTGTAAACATGCACTGCCTATTGAGTTGCACTCTTGCTCTGTTCATACGCCACCCACACAAACAAATGATACACCATTTGAAAGGTCAAATGACCTGCAGGTGGCAGCACACTACCCCCAAAGCACACTACCACAAAGCTGCTTACAGACATCACAAACAAATCCAAACATTTGCCTTGGGGTCTTTCCAGCTTGCCCAAGTGCTTGCCCAGCCTATTTCAGGCACATTGGAGGATTGCACACTTCACTGCAGTTGAGTCACATATGCAAACACATTTGTAAACATGCACTGCTTTTTCGCTGATTACTTCGCCCCACTCACACAAATGATACACCATTTAAAAGGTAAACTTGACCCCCTACAGCATGAAAAGAGCCAAACAAACCACACATTCACGATTTTATCACTAAACACAGTTTAAAGGGAATCTGTCACCCCATTTTTGGACAATGAGATGAGGCCACCGCCATCAGGGCTTATCTACAGCATTCTGTAATGCTGTAGATAAGCCCCCGATGTCACCTGAAAGAGAAGAAAAACGAGTTATATTATACTCACCCAGGGGCGGTCCGCCGTCCTGTCCGATGGGCGTCGCGGTCCGGTTCAGCGCCTCCCATCTTCGAGCGAAGCCCTCCTCTGCTTAGCTTCCCGTCGTGGCTCCGGTGCAGGCGCACTGATCTGCCCTGGTGAGGGCAGAGCAGAGTACTGCAGTGCGCAGGCGCCGGACCTCTCTGACCTTTCTTGGCGCCTGCGCACTGCAGTACTCTGCTCTGCCCTCACCAGGGCGGATCAGTGCGCCTGCGCAGGATTCGCGACGGGGCGCAAAGAAGAGGCCGGCTTTGCTCGAAGATGGGAGGCACCGGACCGCGACGCCCATCGGACCGGACGGCGAACCGCCCCTGGGTGAGTATAATATAACTCGTTTTTCTTCTCTTTCAGGTGACAAAGGGGCTTATCTACAGCATTACAGAATCCTGTAGATAAGCCCCTGATGGCGGTGGCCTCATCTCATAGTCCAAAAATGGGGTGACAGATTCCCTTTAAACATTCATTTTCATAAACCTGCAGAAAGAAACAATGACCTGCAGGTGGCACCTCAACCAGAAGACATTTTTTGGCCTCTACTTATCAAACCAACATATTATATTACCAATCTACATATATAAATACCTGTCTGTGTTCATCATCTCATGGAATACATTTACATTTGACCAGCTTGCTTTTTCTGAAATTGCCTGCGCCCTCAACGACCAATGTGCGAAAATTTCGCACGGGCCAAGCTAGTTTTGAACAAAATAATATGTGAGGCCTGTGACGGAGATGCCAAACTTTCAAATATCTGGCTTCTATTTTTTTTTTTTTTAAAGAAAACTGGTGTCAGTAACTAGACTAAGACACAGCAAAAAAAATGCAAAGGAGGCCTGAAATGGCACAATTTTGAGCGCACTAATATGTGAGGCCTGTGACTGCAATACCCAATTTTCAAATATCTGGCCTGTATTTTTTTTTTTTTTGGGGGGGACAGCAAACTGGTGTCAATAACTAGTCTAAGACACAGCAAAAAAAAATGCAAAGGAGGCCTGAAATGGCACAATTTTGAGCGCACTGATATGCGACCCGTGTGGCGGACAAAACCCAGTGTAAAATAGCTGGTTTGTAGGTAACCATTTTTTTCAACAAACTGGTGTCAATAAATTGTATCACACACTCCAAAAAATTTTTAAAGTAGCACAGAAATGGCAGAATTTTCTGCGCACTCAGATGTGATCGCTGTGACCGCCAAACCCCTGTTTAAAATAGCTGGATTTTCACGCTGTACTATGGAAAGGATCTGGCTGTATTCTGCAGTGCCAACAAGCAAATGGAGAAAATAAACCGTGTGGTCTGGAATACTTTTGAAAAAAAATTATCAGGATTAAGATGCAAAAATAATTATTCCTGGCCACTGATAACTGGGGCTATGTATATACGATCATTATCTGTAATAGGCAGCAGCAGACAGTAATGGAATGGACCCTCTTGCTGTATGCAATGAAGTATGCCACATACCATACCAGGCATACCAATGCCTGCCTGCCTAGCACTGATATCTATATACCCCGTAATTAGTCCATAGAAGGACTGTTGGTTTAGCTGGATTTGTGGATTCAATAATGGTGTACCCACACTAACTTATACACCACCAATTCTGTCCCTATCTCTGCAGCAACTCTCCCTACACTGCCTAAGTCCGGAGCTGAATGTGACGAACATGGCGATGCCAGGCCTGATATAGACCTGATGACACGGCGCGGCCAGCCAATCACTGTAATGCCGCAACCAACATGGCTGCGGCATTACAGTGCGTGGCAGACAATCCCTGCATGTTGATTGGCGCTCTAATTGGCATGCTCGCTCATCACTAGTCATTGGCTTTTTGCCAGTTTTAAAGAAGTGAGAATATTTCTCTTTTTTTTTATTTTACATGGTGCAGAAAGGGTTATGGAAAATTAAATTCAGAGGGTGGACAGTCCTTTAAATATACTGTAAGAAGTTATGGGCTTGTGCTGCTGTTGGGGGTTGTTGATCTACTGTATCTGTATATCTATACAGATCCAGGCGTTGCACGTATAAGATTAGTTAATACATAATGGGTGGATTATAATTTTTTGGGCAAAAATCTAAGTAAAACTAACTTCTGGTTGTAATGTAGGTGTTACAACTAACTTTTGAGCTCACTAATATTTATCTTGTCCTGCTGTAGATTCACAGCATTGACAAATACCCTTGTAGCTAAATTGCCAGAAACTAAAGAGGCAGATAGACTGTGTATATGTACAATATCTTTTATAAAGCCAGCTACAACTGAATAATTATTGTTTTGTCTTTGTAGTGGTGGAATACAGAGAGATTGGGTCGGAGTCCCCAGAAAATTGTACCTAGCTGGATATGATGGATATCGCTGTGTATGTGTCAGAACTACTGGTCCCCCATCAGAAAATCCTGAGACCATAGAACATGATGACCATGGAGATCTACATAATCCTTCCCTGAAGGAATATAAAGACTGCAGTCCTCTTTTTGACTGGTGCCTGCTTAAAGAATAAATTATGTGTATATATATATATATATATCAGTAACTTATAAATAATGGACAGATACGTATAACATGCTAAGTAGAGATGAGCAAAATGATTTGCAGGACTCTAGTCCAATGGACCAGAGCCCTGCGTACCTCCTCGCACCTGCCGACATCCTTGGTGACTTCTCTGTTTGGTAGGCCGGGCTCGATATTATTGTTTCGATGTAACGCAAGTATGACTTCATGCTGAGAATACTTATCAAACTGTAGTTCTAAGTGCTGTCCTTGATAAGATGGACTCTGGAGGACCACCATTACTAATATATGGATTTAGTAAAATTGTGATACCTGCAAATTCTGATGTCACTTTGGAAAAACACTTCCTTATTGGTGTGTAATGCAAGTGGTGCAGCTTGTGCTTTAGATCTATCAACAGAATGCACAACCACTTAAAATTTTTGACTTAGAACAAAAACAATGGCAGGCTGCCTGTAGTTTTCCAAAGTTTCCTCCTTTAGCCCCAATCTGATTTCTTAGCTTTTGTATTCACATGGATTGCTCCTTGGTGTATGTCATTCATTGATGCTTTTCCTATAAGGCCTCCTGTATCAGAGGTGTATCTAGGGGGCTGTACAGTGGCATGTGTGAGGAATAACCTCACTAAGCATCATTATTAAGTGTGAACCCAACAGAAAGTGATTAGAAAGCTTGATCACTTCATAACATTGTAGCTATCCTGACATTGATAATTCTGGAACATCTTTTTTTTAGCACTCTGTGTATTTTTCCCTTGTCATTATTTCTAGAAATTAATAAATTGACATCAGTGCATTACAAGTTGGGGGAGTGTCACTCCCCACTATTACTATACAGTCAGTGTTGACTGCAGCCGCCTTCCAAGACACCCTTTTGTGAAGGAATTGGTGCCACCCTATTGTCAATTTATTCATAATTTATCAGGAGGTAGAACAGGCTCACCACAAGGTTGAATCATGTCCAATAAGATCTCTGAGGTTGTTGCTGAAACAGCCAATTATCTATCCTACTTTGGATTAATTATGAGCATGAGGAGCAATCACAATGAAGACGAGAACACAATTGTAAGTTCAGCTTGTCCATGGGCATCTGATTGCTGTGACTGAAATACAAGGCTTCACAGAAGTAGACTTGATCCACATCCTAGGTCGCTAGGACAATATATCAGTAAACACTTGTTTGACATGTGGCGTTTTTATTGGTAGGTTAGCTTATTAATGTGTTCTAATAAACTAACCAAACATTCAGTAAAGAGGAATCATCCATTTTCTGAGATATGACATACTATTGCGTCATATTTTGGGTCCTCTTCTTTGTTGCAGACTCTGGAGCTGAGCCTGCTTCATTCCTGGCAGATGATGGCTGTGTTACACACCTATCATCTGCCTCTATCAGCAGCAAGTGGAGTTGAGCTCAGCCTTATGCTGTTAACCTCTTAAATACCAATTTTAATCTCTGACATTGGATACTGATTTATACTATACTAGAAATATGCCCGATGCGATCGCATCGGGGTGCGGTGAAAACGTCACCGCTATTCCCCACGTAGGCACAGTAACAGCCACGTTGTTCCTGCGCATTTGCGGGTAGAGTGCGCAGTTGCAGCTGTTACTGCACCTGCGTGGGAATAGCGGAGACGTGTATGTCACTTGCGCAGGCGCAGTCCGTAGCCTTGCGGCCATGAACTGCGCCTGCGCAAGTAACACTGCCGCGGTGCCTTATGGGATTTGGGGACAGCGACCGGAAGTCCCAACTGGCAGTTATATAATAAGATAGTAAATGAGTGATCAGACATTCAAGCGCCCAAAGGGGACTGAAAAGTAAAGGAAAAATGCATTTAAAAAATATATAACTTTAAAATCATTCCCTTTCCCCCAGTAAAAATAATAATAAAAAAAACATGGTATAACTGCATCAGTAAAAATCTGGTCAAAATATAAAATTACCTCAATCAGTATAAAAAAAGACAGAATTGTGCTTTTTCTGGACACCACAACTCTAAAAAAAAAAAATGCAAGAAGAAGCGATCAAGATAAAATCCACCAAAATGGTATAAACATGTCAGCTGACAACGCAAAAAAACAAGCAAGCCCTCACACAGCTCCATTGTTGTAGAAATGAGAATGAAACAGCGTTCAAAAAAAGACAAGCCAATTTTTTTTACCAGTTTAAAAAAAACTATACAAGTTTAATAATTGCTGTACTTGCCAGGAGAATAATGTTGCAGGGTCATTCTTACCACATAATGAACACTTGTCAACTGTATCGGCTAGATGCCGATACAGCTGACCGCATTGATGAGGAGCGTTACGCTCCCTCTCCCATCATCCCTTCTCAGCATCTGATGCAGATACTGACATTGGGCGTGATGACGTCACTACCCGGCGCCCGCTGTCAGGAGATGAGCGGGAGTTCAGAGCAGCGGAGGAACCAGGAGGAAGAGGTGAATATTGGATTTTTTTTTTCTATGGAGGTGTATCATACTATAGAGGCCTGAGGGGGTGCATTATATTAGTCTGCCTATGGGGGGGGCTGCATTATATTAGTCTGCCTATGGGGGGGCTGCATTATATTAGAGTCTGCCTATGGGGGGGCTGCATTATATTACAGTCTGCCTGGGAGTGCATTATATTACAGTCTGCCTATGGGGGGCTGCATTATATTACAGTCTGCCTATGGGGGGCTGCATTATATTACAGTCTGCCTTGAGGTGCATTATATTAGAGTCTACCTATGAGAGGGGGGCTGGATTATATTAGAGTCTGCCTAGGGGTGCATTCTATTACAGTCTGCCTAAGAGAGATGGGCTGCATTATATTAGAATCTACCTATGGGGGGCTGCATTATATTAGTCTGCCTATGGGGGGCTGCATTATATTACAGTCTGCCTATGGGGGCTGCATTATATTACAGTCTGCCTATGGGGGCTGCATTATATTAGTCTTCCTATGGGGGTTGCATTATACTGTAGAGTCTTCCTATGAGAGGGGGGCTGCATTATATTAGAGTCTGCCAATGGGGGGCTGCATTATATTAGAGTCTGCCTAGGGGGGGTTGCCTTATATTAGAGTCTGCCTGGGGGTGCATTATATTACAGTCTGCCTAAGAGAGGGGGGCTGCATTATATTAGTCTGCCTATGGGGGGCTGCATTATATTAGTCTGCCTGGGGGTGTATTATATTAGTCTGCCTATGGGGGGCTGCATTATATTAAGAGTCTGCCTGGGGGTGCATTATATTAGTCTGCCTATGAGAGGGGGGCTTTCTTATATTAGAGTCTGCCTATGAGAGGGGGGCTGCCTTATATTAGAGTCTGCCTATGAGAGGGGGGCTGCATTATATTAGTCTGCCTAGGGGGCTGCCTTATATTAGCGTTTGCCTTGGGGTGCATTATATTAGAGTCTGCCTATGAGAGGGGGGCTGCATTATATTAGTCTGCCTATAGGGGGCTGCATTATATTACAGTCTGCCTGGGGTGTATTATATTAGTCTTCCTATGGGGGGCTGCATTATACTGTAGAGTCTGCCTATGAGAGGGGGGCTGCCTTATCTTAGAGTCTGCCTGGGGGTACATTATATTACAGTCTGCCTATGAGGGGCTGAATTATATTAGAGTCTGCTTATGCGGGGCTGCATTATACTGTAGAGTCTGCCTATGGGGGGGCTGCACTATACTGTAGAGTCTGCCTATGGGGGGGCTGCCTTATATTACAGTCTGCCTGGGGGTGCATTATATTAGTCTGCCTATGGGGGGCTGCCTTATACTGTAGAGTCTGCCTATGGGGGCTGCCTTATATTACAGTCTGCCTATGGATGGCTGCATTATATTAGTCTGCCTGGGGTTGCATTATATTACAGTCTGCCTATGGGGGGGCTGCATTATATGAGTCTGCCAGGGGGTGCATTATATTAGAGTCTGCCTAAGAGAGGGGGGCTGCATTATATTAGAGTCTGCCTATGGGGGGCTGCATTAAATTACAGTCTGCCTATGGGGGCTGCATTCATTATATTACAGTCTGCCTTTGGGGGGTTGCATTATACTGTAGTCTGCCTATGGGGGGCTGCATTATATTAGTCTGCCTATGGGGGACTGCATTATACTGTAGTCTGCCTATGGGGGACTGCCTTATATTACAGTCTGCCTATGGATGGCTGCATTATATTACAGTCTGCCTGGGGGGCATTATATTACAGTCTGCCTATGGATGGCTGCATTATATTACAGTCTGCCTGGGGGTGCATTATATTACAGTCTGCCTATGGATGGCTGCATTATATTACAGTCTGCCTGGGGGTGCATTATATTACAGTCTGCCTATGGGGGCTGCCTTTTATTCGAGTCTTCTTGTGGGTGCATTATATTAGTGTGCTTATGGGGGGGCTGCCTTTTATTAGTCTGCCTGGAGGTACATTATATTACAGTCTGCCTATGGGGGGCTGCCTTACATTACAGTCTGCCTATGAGGGGTGAATTATACTATAGAGTCTGCTTATGGGGGGCTGCATTATACTGTAGAGTTTGCCTATGGGGGGGGGCTACCTTATATTATAGTCTGCCTATGGGGGCTGCATTATATTACAGTCTGCCTGGGGTGCATTATATTAGTCTGCCTATGGGGGGCTGCATTACATTACAGTCTGCCTATGGGGGGCTGCATTATACTATATAGAGCCTGCCTATGGAGGTCTGCATTATACAATATAGAGTCTGCCTATGGGGGCTGCATTATATTACAGTCTGCCTGGGGTGCATTATATTAGTCTGCCTATGGGGGCTGCATTACATTACAGTCTGCCTATGGGGGGCTGCATTATACTATATAGAGCCTGCCTATGGAGGTCTGCATTATACAATATAGAGTCTGCCTATGGGGGCTGCATTATATTACAGTCTGCCTGGGGTGCATTATATTAGTCTGCCTATGGGGGGCTGCATTACATTACAGTCTGCCTATGGGGGGCTGCATTATACAATATAGAGTCTGCCTATGGGGGCTGCTTATATTAAGTCTGCTGGGTGCATTAATTAGTCTGCCTATGGGGGCTGCATTACATTACAGTCTGCCTATGGGGGGCTGCATTATACTATATAGAGCCTCTATGGAGGTCTGCATTATACAATATAGAGTGCTATGGGATGCATTATACTATAAGATTTGCCTAGGAGTGCATTATACTATATGAGGCTATCTAGGGCATCATACAGTTTGGAGCCATTAACAGTTTGGGGGATACTAAGGGGTCAGTATATATACAGTGAGGGGCATTATACTGTGTATAAGAGAGCATCATACTGTGTATAGGGGAACTGTACAGGTGGGAGACTTGGGACATTATTAAATGTAAAGTGGGCACTTATAGGGGAACTCAGGTTACTGTGACTGTCAAATGGGCACACAGGGCAATATTACAATCTAGGGGACAAAATGCGGGCACTGTTTTCTAGGGCACTTGCACCCTGCATTACTATATTATAGAGGGGTGCTTTAGAATTTAAAGGGCACACAGCAGGGGCAGTAATAGGGACACATACGGCAGCGGTGCTCAGTAATGGGGTATCAGCAGGATGAGGAGTTTGTGCAAGTTGGGGATAGATGGTGATGGGGCTGAAAATATGAACCGTGATATGTGTCTTTCTTGTAATCTCTACAGCCGAGTCCTGGCTGGAAGAAGTCATGTTGGTCTGGGCCAGATGAAAAAGACGTGAAAAGTGAACGATTCCATCAGAAAGAACGTCTGCGGTAAGTCACCATCTACAACTGTGCTGTAATCACTTATATGTTTTGTAGAACTGGTATTTACCACTGACCATATGGCGGTAATATCCATGTTAGTCTTTATTTTCAGTAACAGCGCAGTTATCTCCTACATCCACTATTAGGGTGCATCACCAAGTTGTAAGCAAGGTTACCTGGTTAGGGGCCCACTCAGAAGTTTCGCCCCCCCAATGAGCCAAAACCCTAGCCATGCCTCTGTCTAGAATAATAAATTATCAAGATTTTTCCACAGGTAAGGTTCCAGGTGGCGTTGTTGGTAATCACACTTATGTTTATGCTTAAAGCACAACAGACATACATACGACTCCTCTCTGGACATGCAATGTAAGGGAAGGAGTAAAACAGCAGAGCTGACCGTGCTATGAGAGGGGGAGAGGTTTACAATGTGATACAGCTAAACTCAGCTGTGTCCGCCCTTTTCCACACAATGGCCATACTTGAAAGGTGTTAAGTAATTTGTGCTTTAATCTCCAGTGCTTTCAAATCATGCAAGAGGTTAGACCAGGAGATCCGAGCTGTATCCTTACATCTCACATGCTGAGAAACCTAAACTAATGGTTTATTCTGCTCTGCAGCCACTATTACACTGTGTCCAGATCAAAATAAAAAAAAATAGTTGAAATGTCTCTTTAAATGGGAGGAGGACCTTGGAGAATCCTCATCTCTTAGAGAATGGCACGATATGGCTGAAGCTACTGCTAAACTAATTTTAAAAAATATGAAAAAAATACAAATTCAAGTCACACCCCCTTTTCCTCCATTAAAAATAAATAGAAAAATACAAATATTTGGTATAGCTGCGTCCATAAATGTCTGCTCCATCAAAATATAACAAATTAATCTGACGTGTAAACAGTGTAATGAGAAAATTATTGAAACGCCGAAATTACGTTTTTATTGGCCATAGCAACATTGCAATGAGATGCGATCAAAACATTGCATCTACATCAAAAGGGTATCATAAAAGACATCTTGGGGTGCAAAAAATAAGCCATCACATAGCCCCATCAACCAAAAGTTGAAAACGTTATGGTATCGGAAAATGGTGACACAAGGAAATTTTTTTTTTTTTAAATTTCTGCATTTTTTCACCACTGAAATGAAACTGTACATGTTATGTATCTGTGTAATTGTACTGAACTGGAGAATTATATTGCCATGTCAGTTTACCATGTTCACTATACAGTAAAATTAAAAAAATTGTGGAATTGCACCTTTTTTTGCAATTTCCACACACGGAATTTGAATTTTCTTCCTGCATCACATGATAAAATTAATGATGTAATTCAAAGTATAACAAGCCCATAGTATAACAAGAACATGCATGGGGGTTGACTTACAGGTTAGCTCCAAGCGTGTATCTGTTCTGCCCCATCTTGGCAAGATAGGCAACAGCAAAACCATCAAATCCTTCCAATAAGTATTAACCAACCTCTGGAAGGTGGCAGGGGCATTTTTCATAACAAATGCATCACTAGAAACAGCTCAAATGGTGTTATAAGGCAGACCTCTCTTGAGCTTCTTTGGTCAGGGTATCTGCCAATATCCCCTATTAATCCAGATAGTGAGGTACGATGCATTAGCACTCTCTAAGGTAGGTTCCACGGTCCGGACAAGCGCTTAGAGAGCGGAATTCTAAGCCCCCCCTTCTACCGATCTTTCCGAGTTTCAGGACACCTCGAACACCTCGGAAAAGCGCAGGGCTACATAGCCTGTGTTAATTAGTTGCGCGACGCACCGTCGCCGCAATACGAGGACATGCGCGGTCTAAAGCCCGCATTCCGTTACGCAGGTTGCACTGCGTATGTTACGCAGGGAACGATTCTGAATCCCCTATCTGTAACATCGGACGCTGGTTTGGCGCTGCGCAGCGCACAGCGCAACACGCAGCTTTCTGACCGTGAAACTCACCTAACAGCTCGTCTATCCTCGGCATGGGGTAGACCTCACATGTAGTCAGCAGATTTAGTTTTCTATAGTCTACACAGAACTGAGTAGTATGGTCCTTTTTCGGGACAAGAACCACCGGCAAGGCCCAGGCGCTCTGGGATTTTTGTATTACCTTGAGGTTTAGCATCTCCTCTACCTGTTCCCTCATGTGTGACCACCTCTGCTGACACCCGGTATGCAGACTGCCGTACTGGACGATTGGTACCGGTGTCCACATGGTGAGTGGCTAAGTGCCTCCTCCAAGGTTTCCTTGTGAAGACTGGGAAGTCGCTGAGCACCCCATCAGCTCAGACCTCTGACTGTGGGATAGCTCAGGGTTAAACATCGCTGACTCCAGGGACTCCATATACTGAGTCCCAGCGACCATATCTAGTAACAGATCAGCCTCCACTTCTTCAGACAGGCAACACACAGGCCTCCCTGTCATAATGAGACTTCAACATATTTACATGGAAAACTTTCTGATGCTTTGCATGCTCATCTAGGGTCACCACATAGTTAACATCATTTAGCCGCTTGTGTACAGTGTATGGTCCCTCCCATGCGGCCTACAGTTTATTCTGTAACATAGGGACCAACACCCAAACCTTCTGCCCCTCCTCGTAGGCCCTCAGTCTGGCATTACGGTCGTACCAGACCTTCTGGTTGATTTGGGCCTGGGTCACGTTCTCATGGGCCAGGTTGCTCAGTTTTTGCATTCTTTCTCTGAGTCGCAGTACATATTCGATCACCGAGATGCCCATAGTTTTGGGGTCACCCTCCCAACAGTCCTTAATCAAATCAAGTGGCCCCCTGACCATCCTCCCATAAACCAGTTCAAAGGGGGAGAATCCTGTAGACGCCTGGGTACCTCTTTGTATGCAAATAACGGGGGAGGAACCGCTCCCAGTGTCTTCCTTCAGTCTCCACCAGCATTTTGAGCATTTTTAATGTTCCGTTACAACGATTGCAGAGTCCATTGGTTTGGGGATGATAGGCGCTGGCCACAAAATGCTGCACATGTATTTTTTCCACAGAGACTTTCCATCAGATCGGACATGAATTGGGTTCCCTGATCAGTTAACAGTTCCCTGGGAAACCCACACAAGAGAAACCAGTCAGTAAGGCATCCGCCACCTTGTCTGCTCGGATGGAGGACCGTGCCACAGCTTCCGGATATCTTGTAGCATAGTCCACCACTGTGAGGATGTACCTTTTGCCAGAGCTGCTAGGAATTGCAAGTAGCCCTATGATATCCACAGCCACTCGCTGGAAAGGCTCATCGATCACTGGCAGTGGTTTCAATGGGGCTTTCTGTATATCCCCAGACTTTCCAACTCTCTGACAAACTGCGCAGGATCGACAGTAGTTGGCTATATCTGTCCCCATCAAGTTATGTGTCAGACGAGTTTTAGTCTTTTGTACTCCAAGGTGCCCAGCCAAAGGAATTTCATGAGCAATTCTCAATAATTTTTCCCTAAATGGATAAGGGATGACCAGCTTCTTTTCACAGTCCCAAGGTTCTGTAGTATCCATGGGGAGAGTCTCTTTATACAGTCTGCCCTGCTCCCAGTATATTCTTTCTTTGTCAGAAGCAGTGGGGGGTTGATCTGCAAGACATCTGAGCTTCTCCATACTGACATCTGTCCGCAGGGCCTCCTGGAAGCTCTGTCTGCTGCCCCTGGCCTAGAGTGACTGCCAGGCCCTGGTCTGAAGCTGAGTCGTCAGTGTCAGTTATCAGGGACCTTGCTGGGTCTGCCATGAGAGGAAGCTCCTGGGCCACAGTATGGCCCCCCGGTTCAGGCAGTTCTATTTGAGCCTCATCCTCTAGTCTCTGGGGTTAAGTCTGAGCCGCAGCCTGACTCCGGGTCACAGCGGCCACATACGTACATTGCTGTGCATTGTTACATGTTCCCTCCTCGCATGGGATCTCAGGTGGGTCGCTTTCTTCCACCTCTGTAGCATTTATTTGTAAGGGAGGGATATAGTGGGACACCATCCTCTCCAAGTCTGTGCCTAGCAACACATTGGTGGGAATAGCCTCTATACTCCCACTTCTGTCAGTCCTTTCCCTGCTCCCCAGTCCAGGTACACGGGCCATGGGCACAGCAGGGCTGACACCCCCAATTCCGGTTATAGACAGTCTTTCCTGGTATGATATCCGCAGGGATTACCATTTCTGGGCGCACCAGAGACATTTGGTATGAAAAATGCCCCTGCCACCTTTCAGAGGTTGGTTAATCACTTATTGGAAGGATTTGATGGTTTTGCCATTGCCTATCTTGCCAAGATGGGGCAGAACCAGATACACGCTCGGGAGCTGACCTGTAAGTCAAACCCCATGCACGTTCATAAGGAGGGAGGTGTAGTGAAATATGTATAGGTATGCATATATGACCAGCAGTAAGTACGTTTGTCTTAAGGGCCCGTCTCACACAACGATCTCGCTAGCGAGATCGGTGCTGAGTCACTAGTTTTGTGACGCAGCAGCGAGCTCACCAGCGATATCGCTGTGTGTGACATTCAGCGACGATCAGCCCCCCTGCCGGGTATCGCTGATCGTCGCTGAAATGTCAGGAAATTTTTTTGATCGCTGGTCTCTCGCTGACAGGCACGCATCGCTGCGTGTGACAGGCGGGAGACCAGCGATCTGCTGGTAACCAAGGTACACAGCGGGTTTCCAGGCGCGGGGCAGTGCCTAGAAACCTGCTGTGTACCTTGGATACCAGCTCCCTGAAGCAGGGAGCTGGTAACCAAGGTACACAGCGGGTTTCCAGGCACCGCGCAGCGCCTGGAAACCCGATGTGTACCTTGGTTACCAGCTCCCTGCATCAGGGCGCTGGTATCCAAGGTACACTGCGGGTAACTAAGCGATGTTTACCCGCAGTGTCGCTTGTACTGATCGCTGCCTGAGCTGCCTGTTTGGCAGCTCAGCAGCGATAATGTAGCGATACACCAGCGATCCTGATCGTTGTCAGGATCGCTGGTGTATCGCTATGTGAGACCCAGCCTTTAGGCTGCAGCTCTCCACACAGGTCATGACCTCATGTAGCCTGACTGGCAGTCTCCAATCTCTCCAGGGTGCCTTCCTGAGAGCACATAGAATTGGAGCATTTCACACCTTCTGGCTCTTTTGAAGTTAGATATCAATGCTAGCTATCTATGAGAAAGTTTACACCAGAGGTTCAGAGAGAAAATAATGTATTCATTGGTAGCATGGCATGGTCCACTCACAAACCAGCAATTAGAATATTATAATGAGAGGCTGGTCTAGAAATTGGATCCCCAGCAGCAGGTGGGGATCCAGATGGCTTTGGGGTGGTAGTTGGGCGGTTGTCCCTATCAGGGCAGACAGCGCTAACTTGTCCCACTTTGTTGCAGGAGAAGCATCGGCGTGTATTGCCTAGAGAATGTCTATTCCCCGGGACCCCATAGGAGGTGGGCTTGGACAGCACTGATGATCGGTTGGCAGAGGGAGAAGGGTCCCCATTTGGCTTACTTCCCCTCCAGCTGAATCACGATGGCTTCCGCAACTCAGGCATCCTGTTAGCCACATAGCAGTCAGCAATCCTTGCAGCCTGATCCGCAGTTCGTGGCTCCCGATCACACAAAAATAGTCGCACATCCGTGGGGCACATGTGAAGAAATTGATCCTTGAGCATAAGATCCGTTAAGTCCTCAAAAGTGTTAACAGAAAATCCCCTTATCCATTGGTGGAACATGGTCCTCAAGGTGCTCACAACATCCGCATAGCTGTCCGTTGATCCACGTTGTAGATTCTGGAACGTTCTCCGATACACTTCTGGGGTGAGGTTGTACTTCCTGATCAGGGCCTCCTTTATGGCCTCATAGTTCCCATCTAGCTCTGGTGGGAGTCCAGCAAAAACTTCCAGGGCTTTGCCTCTCGACCCTGGGGTTAGATGCTGTGCCCACTGATCACTGGGTAGATGGTATTGCCTGCAGGTTTTTTCAAACCCCCAAAGGAAAGTATCTAAGTCCGTATCCTTCTCCATCACAGGGAAGTTTTCCAAACGTGGTCTCCTTGGATTTATGTCCTGGAGAGAGGTCAGCTGTGGACTGTTATCTCTCTCTATTTGAGCCATCTGAAGCTTGAAAGCTCTCTCGGCCTGGCGTTCTGCAGCAGCAGCCTCTCAACCTGGCTGCAGCTTCTCCTCCTGGTCCCGGCGTTCTGTAGCCTCCCTCTCAGCCTGGCGTTCTGCAGCAGCAGCCTGTCGGTACTGTAGCATAAGCTGTATATGCAGATTGGGATCAATTGTTCCCAGCTGTTGTAAGTCCATTTGTAGAGTCCATAGGCTCCACAGCACTGGAATTACTGGCACCTGCATCAGGTATCTCCGGTGCAAGAGCTGGCATTGCTAGATCTCTCTGAGGTGGACTCTCTCTTTGCCTGGATGCTTCAGTATTTTGCTCTATGTCCTACTCGGCCAAGGCACGTATCAGCAGTTCCTTGGATTTGTCAGCCGTCTCTATTCCTCTCTGCTCACAGAGGTCGATCAGAGCCTCTTTGCTCTGCTTCTTGTACTGGGCTGCCATATCGATGAACAGTCCTTGCCAAATAAACGATAGAAAAGAAAAATATAGAAGGGAAACTGTTTGCAAGTATGTCCAGATAAGCACTGAGTTGAACCTTCTAGAACTGGTGCACTCCTCGCAAGGATACCAATTCTTTAGTACATGGAATAATTGCTTACACCGTGCACTAATGCTCTAATAGAAATAAATTCTATCCCACCGCTCTGCCACCAATTGTCACGAATATCAACACACATGGTATGGGGTTGCGCCTGCATGGGTTAATCTATCTCCTCTCACTCAGTCCAGCATTCAACCTCTGTCCTATGCTGCAATGGGAGCATAAATCACACCCCAATACAGACCACACACCCCGCTTCATAAACGCTGCCACCACTCACCGAACACACGGGTGATGAGTCCTGGAAATATTACTACTATGTGCCAATCACCAGGAGCACACACGTCTAAGGCTATGGATTCTTTAGAGCAACAAGGTTCAGACTTATTAAAGTTTAAAGCTTTAATATAAAGTTACAGTGCTTACAATAAAAGGGATATAAAAATGGAAATAACAAGGGACATACAAATATGCAAAACAGTATAAAATAACAGGGAGAAAAACAGAAATATTGAACTTTGCATTCTGGTACTCTGTCCCCGACGGAGGGGGGAATATGAGATGATCACATCAGCTTGGCTGCCCCCATATATGACAGTTCTTTTGTGTGGAAGTCTAATTTATAGATATGACTTGGAGATCCAATTTCTAGACCAGCCTCTCATTATAATATTCTAATTGCTGGTTTGTGAGTGGACCATGCCATGCTACCAATGAATACATTATTTTCTCTCTGAACCTCTGGTGTAAACTTTCTCATAGACAGCTAGCATTGATATCTAACTTCAAAAGAGCCAGAAGGTGTGAAATGTTCCATTTCAATGTGCTCTTATTAGGAAGGCACCCTGGAGAGATTGGAGACTAGGAGACTTCCAGTCAGGCTAACATGAGGTCATGACCTGTGTGGAGAGCTGCAGCCTAAAGGCACTGCCACACAAGGGTATGCCACACTAAACGAGATCGCAAACGAGATCACTAAAACGTCACTATTTTGCGATCTCGTTAGCGACTTAGCTGTGTGTGGCATGTAGCAACTATGTGGCCCCTGCTGTGATCTCGTTGATCGTTCACTAGAGTTCTGGACCGTTTTTTGATCGTTGGCGTCCCGCTGGTGAGCCTATATCGCTATGTTTGGCACCTTTTGCGAACGACCTCGTTTGTGACGCATATGGGTTTAGCGTCACGGAATGGATCGCAATATCTGTAAGTTCTCTTTTGCGTCACAGAGAGGATCGCAGCAGTTGCAAAGCAGGCTAGCAGGACACAGAGAGCAGGAGCGATGCTGGAAATTCCTATGAATCAGAAGCGCTCAGTACATGCTAATGACATCCTAACGACCGCCAAAGTCGTTAAAGAGATCGCTGACCGCTGATGAGTCATTTATGAGATCTCCTGTTTGGCAGCTACTAGCGACCTAAAAGAGATCTCACAAACGATCTCATTAGCGATCGCACCAGCAATCACGACAATGACTTAACCTGGCGAGATCGCTAGTGCGATCGCTATGTGATCGCTAGTTAGATTCCAAACACAACTCATCAGTGATCTGTGATTCCAAACACAACTCATCAGCGATCTGTATAATGACCTCTGCGGTCGTTGGGAAAACCTAGTCCCACCTGCGACGCTGGTGAAGTTGTTCATAAAGGGTGTCACACTCAGCGATTCAGGCTCACCAGCGGGACACCAACGACCAAAAAACAGCTCAGAACGTTCATAAGCGATCAGCGATATCTCAGCAGGGGCCACATCGCTGCTACATGTCACACACAGCTAAAGTCGCTAGCGAGATCGCTACTGCGTCATAAATGGTGACACAGTAGTGATCTCATTAGCGATCTCGCTAGCGATCTCGCTTAGTGTGGCATACCCTTAAGACAAACGTACTTACTGCTGGTCATATATGCATACCTATACATATTTCACTACAATAAATATACATATTTCACTAGTGAGTATAGTAATACACCGACACTATATGAGGATGTGGACTGTCTTACCCTGTTCCTGCCACTGAAGACAACAAACGCATCATGTGAATACAGTCGTGCGGTTTTACATGTAAAAGTGATGTGTGTATAATATAATGTATTATGGTGATGAACAGTAAGTAAAGTGTTAATTCATAATGTGAGTATAACATATGATAAGCTTAGGATAGCATAAGTAAGGTTTATACAATGCAGTAAGTGGGTTGATAACAGCATATAAGATAAGGAAATAGTTAATGATAGAACTAGTCCAGTGGGTGGGCACTAGTATTAATAAGGCTATGGTTCCACGGTCCGGAACCATAGCGCTTTGGACGGAGCGGAAATTCCGCTCCGTCTAAGCCCCGCCCCCTTTATGACGCGCGATCTTTCCGGAGGTGTTCAGGACACCTCCGGAACACCTCCGGAAAGAGCGCAGGGCTGCACAGCCTGTGTTAATTCTGTTGCGGCGACGCACCGTCGCCGCAATACGCGAGGACATGCTGCGGTCTAAAAAACGCGCCGCATGTCGTTTACGCAGGTTTGCCACCTGCGTATTGTTACGCATGGTGGAGACGGGATTCCTTGAAATCCCCTCCACTATGCTGTAACATCTGGACGCTGCGTGTTTGGCGCTGCGCCAGCGCACAGCGCCAAACACGCAGGTTTCCTGACCGTGGAAACTCACCCTAAGAAGGGGGAATCCTGGTTAGAGTGCGTTCAGTGTCAGTTAGTGAAGTGCCTAGTGAAAGCCAAGTTCAGGTGTGGTGGGCTGCTAGGGTCAGCAAGTGTCTTTTGTTCCAGGCAGTGGGAGGCATTGCTGGGATCCCATGCAGTCGCTCCTGTCACTTTCGGAGGTCTGGCATAGGAGATGCCGGATAAATAGTGTTCTCTGTAGCACAATGGAAAATGGACAGGGACCCGCAAAGACGAAGGGTGATGGCCAGTCCTGGTGCACTGCCTAGGTGGACGAGAAATCCCTGAGACTGACAGAATCAGTGGGCTTGGAGGTAGTCCAGGACGAGCTAGCAACAGGGCAGAAGAGGAGTTGTGCTAAGAAGGAGGAAAATGTGAACTGCTGTGCCCTATCCCATCTGTCACCACCTGATGAACTTAGAGTCTTTAGTAAAAGTTTGACTGTTGCAAAGAACTCGATGTCTCATGCATTGTGTGCAGTGGCTCCTGAGGATGGAGGCCTTGAGGCAAGGGAGACCTGAGGCCTACAAGTGAGTGTGATGCACCCCACACCCTACAGCACACTGGGACACCCCTTTTTGTAAAGTGCCAGAGCGAAACCGGACCACACCTCGGTCATGACTACCGCTCTCCCGCACTTTACAACTACATTACATGCACATATACACACATTTAATAAAAAAAAAAAGTTAATGTGAATGCTTATTACAGCATTGGCTAAATATAGCTATGAGCTTCATAAGAGATGGTACCTGACACCTCAGAAAATGGTGGGGATTATACCAGGGTCCTCCTGTTGATTTATCCCCTTCACCCCCAAGGGTGGTTTGCACGTTAATGACCGGGCCAATTTTTACAATTCTGACCACTGTCTCTTTATGAGGTTATAACTCTGGAACGCTTCAACGGATCTTCGCGATTCTGAGATTGTTTTCTCGTGACATATTGTACTTCACGTTAGAAGTATAATTTCTTCGATATAACTTGCGTTTATTTTTGAAAAAAACACAAATATGGCGAAAATTTTGAAAATTTTCAAACTTTGAATTTTTTTCCCTTAAAACCGAGAAATATGTCACACAAAATAGTTAAGAAATAACATTTCCCACATGTCTACTTTACATCAGCACAATTTTGGAACCAAAATTTTTTTTGTTAGGAAATTAAAAGGGTTAAAAGTTGACCAGTGATTTCTCATTTTTACAACAAAATTTACAAAGCCATTTTTTTAGGGACCACCTCACATTTGAAGTCACTTTGACGGGTCTATATAGCAGAAAACACCAAAAAGTGACACCATTCTAAAAACTGCACCCCTCAAGGTACTCAAAACCACATTCAAGAAGTTTAATAACCCTTCAGGTGCTTCACAGGAGCTGAAGCAACGTGGAAGGAAAAAATTAATATTTAACTTTTTAGCCACAAAAATGATCTTTTACAAACTTTTTTTTATTTTGACAAGGGTAAAAGGAGAAAATGGGCAGATAAAGTTGTTGTGCAATTTCTCCTGAGTACGCCAATACCCTATATGTGGGGGAAAACCACTGTTTGGGCGCACGGCAGAGCTCGTAAGGGAAGGAGCGCCGTTTGACTTTTTCAAACTAAAATTGGCTGGAGTTGAGATTGGACGCCATGTCGTGTTTGGAGAGCCCCTGATGCGCCTAAACAGTGGAAATCCCCCAAAAGTGAAACCATTTTGGAAACTAGACCCCCTAAGGAACTTATCTAGATCTGTTGTGAGCACTTTGAACCCCAAAGTGTTTCACAAAAGTTTATAATGCCTGGGTGTGAAAAAAAAAAAAAACAATTTTCCACAAAAATGATTTTTTAGTCCCAAATTTTTGATTTTTCCCAAGGAAATTGGACCCCAAAAGTTGTTGTCCAATTTGTCCTGAGTACGCTGATACCCCATATGTGGGGGGGGGGGGGGGAAACTGTTTGGGCACACGGCAGGGCTTGGAAAGGAAGCAGTAACGTTTTGGAATGCAAACATTGATGGGGTCATGTTCCGTTTGTAGTGCCCCAGATGAGCCTAAACAGTGGAAACCCCCCACAAGTGACCCCATTTTGGAAGCTAGACCCCCTAAGGAACTTATCTAGATTTTTGGTGAGCACTTTGAACCCCCAAGTGCTTCACACAAGTTTATAATGCCCGGGCAAGAAAATAAAAAATCCTATTTTTTTCCCACAAAAATTATCTCTTAGTCACTAATTTTTTATTTTCCCATAGGTAACAGGAGAAATTGGACCTCAAAAGTTGTTGTCCAATTTGTCCTGAGTACGCTGATACCCATATGTGGGGGGAAACCACTGTTTGGGCGCATGGCAGAGCTCGGAATGGAAGGAGCACCATTTGACTTTTTCCAACCAAAATTGGCTGGAATTGAGATTGGACGCCATGTTGCATTTGGAGAGTCCCTGATGTGCCTAAACAGTGGAAACCCCCCACAACTGACCCCATTTGGGAAACTATACCCCCTAAGGAACTTATCTAGATTTTTGGTGAGCAATTTGAACCCCAAAGTGCTTCACACAAGTTTATAACGTAGAGCCGTAAAATTAAAAAATCATATTTTTTCCACAAAATTGATCTTTTCACCCCAATTTTTATTTTCCCAAGGGTAACAAGACACCAAAAGTTATTGTGCAATTTGTCCTGAGTACGCTGATACCCCATATGTGGGGGTAAACCACTGTTTGGGTGCATGGCAGAGTTTGGAAGGGAAGGAGCGCCGTTTGACTTTTTCATCGCAGAATTGGCTGAATGTCGTGTTTGGAGAGCTCCTGATCTGCCTAAACAGTGGAAACCCCCCACAAATGACACCATTTTGGAAACTAGACCCCTCAAGGAACTTATCTAGATGTGTGGTGAGCACTTTGAACCCCAAAGTGCTTCACAGAAGTTTATAACGTACAGCCGTAAAATAAAAAATCTTTTTTTTTTTTTTACAAAAATGATTTTTTCGCCCCTAATATTTTATTTTCACAAGGGTAACAGGAGAAATTGGACCCCAAAAGTTGTTGTCCAATTTGTCCTGAGTACGCTGATACCCAACATGTGTGAGAAAACGACTGTATGGGTGCACGTCTGGGCTCGGAAGGGAAGTAGTGATGTTTTGGATTGCAGACTTTGATGGAATGGTCTGGGGGCGTCATGTCACATTTGGAGAGCCCCTGATGCACCTAAACAGTGGAAACCCCCACAAGTGACCCCATTTTGGAAAATAGACCCCACAAGGAACTTATCTAGAAGTGTGGTGAGCGCTATGAAGCCCCAAGTGCTTCACAGAAAATTTATAACATACAGCCGTAAAAACAAAAAAATCATTTTTTTTTTTTTTACAAAAATGATTTTGTCGCCCCCAGTTTTTTATTTTCCAAGGGTAACAGAAGAAATAGGACAAATTGCACAATAACTCTTGTGGTCCAGAGTACGCTGATACCCCATATGCGGGGGTAAACTACTGTTTGGGCGCATGGCAGAGTTCAGAAGTGAAGGAGCAACGTTTGACTTTTTCAACGCAGAATTGGCTGGAATTGAGATCAGACGCCATGTCACATTTGGAGAGCCCCTGATGTGCCTAAACAGCAGAAACCCCCCAATTCTAACTCCAACCCTAACCCCAACACACCCCTAACCCTAGTCCTAACCCTAACCACAAACCTAACCCTAACACACCCCTAACCCTAATCCCAACCATAACCCTAATACTAACTTTAGCGCCAACCCTAACCCTAACTTTAGCCGCAACCCTAACCCTAACGGGAAAATGGAAATAAATACATTTTTTTAATTTTATTATTTTTCCCTAACTAATGGGGTGATAAAGGGGGGTTTGATTTACTATTTATAGCGGGATTTTGTGATTGGCAGCTGTCACGCTAAAAGACGCTTTTTATTGCAAAAAGTAGTTTTTTGCATCACCACATTTTGAGAGCTATAATTTTTGCATATTTTGGCCCACAGAGTCATGTGAGGTCTTATTTTTTGCGGGACGAGGTGACGTTTTTATTGGTACCATTTTTGAGCACGTGACATTTTTTGATCGCTTTTTATTTCGATTTTTGGGAGGTTAGAATGAACAAAAATCAGCAATTCATGAATTTCTTTTGGGGAGGCGTTTATACCGTTCTGCGTGTGGTAAAATTGATAAAGCAGTTTTATTCTTCGGGTCAGTACGATTACGGTGATACCTCATTTATATCTTTTTTTATGTTTTGGCGCTTTTATATAATAAAAACAATTTTATATAAAAAATCATTATTTTTGCATCGCTTTATTCTGCGAGCTATAACTTTTTTATTTTTTCGCTGATGATGCTGTATGACGGCTCATTTTTTTGTGGAACAAGATGACGTTTTCAGCGGTACCATGCTTATTTTTTTTTTTTATGATTTTTTTTTACCACTTTTTATTTTTATTATTTTTACTTTTTTACTTTGTCCCAGGGTGGGACATCACAGTATTTATCAGATTGCTGGTGTGACAGTGTGCACAGCACTCTGTCACACCAGCGATCGCTCTGGCATCGCTGCAGGTTTCCTCAGCGCCTGCTCTCAGCAGGCACTGAGGAAGCCGCCTCCCTGCAGGACCCCGGCGCCATCTTGGATCCGGGGACCTGGAGGGAGGACGGACCCTCGGAACAGCGCGACACATCGCGCTGCTCTGAGGGTCACAGGGGAGCGCGCAGGGAGCCCCCACCTGCGCGATCCTCCCCTGTGCCCCGGGTACACCGCGATCATGTTTGATCGCGGTGTGCCAGGGGTTAATGTGCCGGGAGCGGTCCGTGACCGCTCCTGACACATAGTGCTGGGTGTCAGCTGTGATATACAGCTGACACCCGGCCGCGATCAGCTACGCTCCCCCCGGGGTGTCTGAGGGCAGATGTTAGTAGCCGGGGGGGGCACAAAATAAATTCACCCTCCTTTGGCTATTATTATCTGCCCTCACTCACTGGCTTTCCCTGTCTGGTGGAGAAAATAGCGCGGGAGCAAACGCATTTTTTTTCAACGAATTTACACCTTTAATTAACCCCTAGCTGTTTGAAATGTTGCACACATACACTCATGTCATTGTTAGTGAAAACCATATATCAAACCACATGAAATGACATGGTTAACTGTATGTAAACCATGTGTCATTTTACGTTGGGTCTGAAATGTCACAAAAGCCGGCAATTGAATTAGCGGCTATTATACTATGTAGAAGTGTATGACCTATATATATATATATTTTTTTATTTGCTTTTTGTGTAAATTACTTTTTGTTACAATGTGATTTTTACATGAGTTTTTACATAGAGAGAACAGCTCTATGTAAAACGTCATGTTAAAATCGCATTGCATACAGATGGAAAACGGATGGAAAAGGATGGTGCGATTAAAAATTGCATACAAATCGCATGACGAATCGCATGACAATTGCATATATTCGGACCGTTTTTTTTTTCCACAAATGGGTATGTACCCTGAAACAGGGCTTAGGCAGCCCTTTCAGGATATGTAACTTACATTGCTGTACGTTGCCCCCTTGTCATGTTGTTATCCCCGGAAAAGTTATAGTCGCACTCGACGGCTAGTGAAGTGTATGTGAATGCAAAATGAATATTCACCACTTCCCCCTCCCACTCCCTTTAAATAGACCAGTACCTGATAACCCATAGAATATTCAGAAACCCATATTATTTGTGTTTCTTGCAGCTAGGATATTGATTGCTGGAAGTCTCGATCTAGCGAAATTGAAACGCTCATGGATTATTCTTAACAAGTAACTTTTCACTATCCTCTTAGATCATGGATGTCAAATTCAAATACATAGAGGGCAAAATTAAAAGCTTTAAAAAAAAGTTGCAGGCCAACCTTGACATTTATTAAAAAAAAAAAGTCTACAATTGAGGAAGTTTTTCCTTTTCATCAAATATGACAATGAACTTTTTCATATGGAAACAAAGGGGTTGTCCCAAAGTACAAATTACATTTTAGTTAATAGATCTTAGAATAAAATATTGGAATAATATGTAAGAGCAGTAAAAAGCATATGGCCCAATATCCTAATTTAAATATGTTATAACAAAGGATAAAATACCTTGAATAATGCAAAGTATGCCAACAAAAATGCCTCCCAAACACAGTATGATACCCCCAGAGTGAACTCCTCCATAGTATCCTCCACACGCACGGTATGATGACCCTACTATATCCCTCTCAATCCCCCGACAAAGAATGGTGACCTCATCACAGTATGATTTTCCAACTGTAATCCCCACACCGCCCTACTAACAGCATAATGGCCACAAAGAGTGCTCCATACAGTTTTATTGGCCTTACATAGTCCTCCATACAGAATAACGGGGCACTGCATTGCCTTCCATACAGTATAATGGCCCCACAGTGCTCCATACAGTATTATGGCCCCACAAAGTGCTCCATATAGTATAATAGCCCCACATAGTGCTCTATACAGTTTAATGGGCCACATAGTGCTTCATATAGTATAATGGCCCCACATAGGGCTCCATATAGTATAGAGGGCTCCCCATAGTGCTCCATAACGTATAGTGGCCCCATGTAGTGCTCCATAAAGTATAATGCACCCCACATAATGCTCCATACTTTATAATAGGCCCCTTTTAAAAGAAAAAAACTCTGCCGGTCTTTGTGGTGTTTTCAAATCCACTGCACATCTTGGTACAGTTGTAATTACAGCATTGCACCCACTGCCCTGAGATGTCAGACACAGAGGGAGACTGATGGGAGAGGGAGTGTCAGTTGACGTTCCCTCCTCCATCATTGCTTTCCACTAGTTGAAGTGCAATTCCGGGCAGGAGACCCGCCTGGTGTCGCGGGCCAAATATACTCACCTTGCAAATCAGATATGGCCCGCGGGACAGAGCTTGACGTATGTGTCTTACATCGAATCAGCTTTTTGAAAAGATTTCATCCGCTTGGATCCAGTACTCAAAGGACATGTGAATGCTCTCCTTGCCGTAGTCATAAACTCAGTTCTCATTAGTCTTTTCTTTAAAAATTACATACACCTCTCCGAATATATCCAAAGTATCGGAGAATAATGCCCGGATTACTGGAAAAAATTCACAGTGTTGTATGTGACAAACACTGCTCAAGTCATTACATTATGACTGTCATTACAGCACCAGAGTAGGAGAGTTGCAGCTCAGAGCTGCGATGAACATTATTCCATGTTAGCTAAACAAAAAAAAATTGGTTTGGTACCGTGTTAGCCAGTAGAAAAAAAACATATAGAGTGCTCTCAGTGGGAGAAGCAAAATAGGAATCTTGTGGGTATGATACCTTTTAATGGCTAACAAAATATAGTGAAAGATATTACAGGGCAAGCTTTCGAGACTGCTTACGTTTCTTCATCAGGCTGGTGTAACAAAATATTTGTAGAAACCCAATTATATACAGTGAAAAACACAGGGATGGTGTGATACATGGACATTTAAATAAACAAACACGGAGCTTAAAGAGAGAATCCTTAATTAGGTTAGATTAGATAAGTGGTGTGAAAGTTTATGGACCCCATATGCATGTGAGATCAAAGGACTGGTGGTGTCTTCATTGTTTTTGGAGGAAGTTGCTCAGATTTGGTAGTGGGCCAAAAATCCTCCTGACAAATTGAGTCCTGTGTTAACAGAATCAAAGATGGTAATGAATTTATATTCCCAAACCCTGCGATGTTTTTGTGATTGTAAATTGCCTTTCAAAATGACAACTTTCATATTGTCTATGTTGTGTCCTGGACCACAGAAATGTTTGGCCACAGGTAGATGTTTTTTTTTGTCTGTAATCGTATGATGATGAGACCTCATCCTTGCTCTCAGTCTCTGTCCTGTTTCTCCAACATAGAGGCCACCCACAGGACATACATTGTATAGAATTAAATATACCACATTAGAAGAGGAACATGTGAATGTCCAGGGGATCTTATAGTTTTGCTGTGTGTTGGGGACTTGGATCTTGTCGTTGGTCTCTATATGAATGCAAGTTTTGCATCTTCTCCCATTGCAAGGATAGGTCCCTCTTGGTGAATCTGAGGGCATTGAACTTCGGATCATGAGGTTTCTTAAATTTGGAGGTTGCCTGTAACACAGCAAGGGGGGGGGGGTCTTTTAATAATATTTTTAACTGGTCATCCTTGTGTAGTATATGGTGAAGTTTCTTAGGCACCTGTGTTTATCTAATAGTTTTATTTCAAAGCGGATGGGTTGTAGATCACTAAACCATTTATGTCCTGTGGGGTTTGGCTCTCTATGTTTGTTTAATTTAAATGTCCATGTATCACACCATGCCTGTGTTTTTCACTGTATATAATTGGGTTTCTTCAAATATTTTGTTATACCAGCCTGATGAAGAGACGTAAGCAGTCTCGAAAGCTTGCCTGTAATATCATTCACTATATTTTGTTAGCCGTTAAAAGGTATCATACCCACAAGATTCCTATTTTGCTTCTCCCACTGAGAGCACTCTATGTTTTTTTGTCCATGTTAGCTGTGATAGTTCCAGAGACATGTATGTAATGATATTACAGAGCAGCTCTCCTCTTCTCCCATCGCTTGTAATGTTGGTAAGCACTGGGAGTGAGTAAATCTCAATGAGAGAGGTCTTGGCAGGGCCAGACTGGCCATCTGGCAAATGCCAGAAGGGCCTGTCTGATCGTGGGCTGCTTTGTCTGCTACATTGTTAACAGAATCGGTGTTCTCAAGACAACAATACTGTTAATAGTTGTGACGGAGCCCAAAGTCGCTGACTCCGTCACTTACCACACCAGGCCACTGGTATCATTAGAAACTTTGGTCTTGTAGTAAATCTTGCTTCCAGGGTAATATTAGTAATATATCCCCTCTAGTGCTTGAGGGCAGGGCTGAATTTCTGCCCCAGTCCATCCCTGAGTCTAGGCACATCCGTCTTACTAAAGTGGCACCCCCGGTCAGAGGCCTCTCATGTAGCCAAATCAGACATCTTGCTTTACACTGAGGAGAGGCAAACAGAAATATGTGTCTGCAAATGGAGTTTCTGGTATGGCTTCTTATCCCAAGTCATGTGGCGAGCCACATTAAGTATTGATGTTGACTTTTAGGATAGTTACATCCAATAGGTGGTGCTAAAGTTTAAAGTGGCACAAACATTTTGCGAGACAGGACAGTAAGCTGTGTTCTGGTCTTGCCATTCCAGCATAAATGCTCCTAGAGGTTCAAGTTTTTGCTAATCTGAATGAAGGTGATGGGGCCACTAATGCAGAACAGGCCGTCATTGACCTGAAGAATACGAGCACCAAGAGCGATCAACTCCAGATTCAGTTTTGCTAGAGACGGATCATCAGGTTACTATAAAACCCTTGGATAAGGGGGGTAATGTTGTAATCCTTGATACGACAGCATACAAACAGATGTGCAAGTCCCAGCTGAGAGTGAGGGATATGAAATCCTTCCATCTAACCCAATGATTGGACAATGGATAGAAATCAGGAGCATTCTGGAAGAGGATGCCTTAAATAACCTTATCTATGAGAGGAGTTTGATTTTTGTTGCTACCTAAAGGTACTGCCACACTAAACAATCCCGCTAGCGATCACGATAACGACGCATACTAATGCGATCGCTAGCGGGATTGTTTCTATATCGCTAAATGCGGCCACATTTAGCGATATAGTTAACGACGCTATCGCCGTTAGCGATCTTCTTAACGACTTTAGCGGTACAAAAGTACCGCTAAATCGCTAAGAAAAGGTGCCACACAGCGATAAGTATACTTACCCAGCGGGAGCGCCAGCGATGAAATAGGGTCCGGAACGATTCCAGCGACGAGCGAGATCACAGCAGGAAGCTCGTCGCTGGCAGCTGCCGCACTGAACAACATCGCTAACGGGATCGCTAAATAGTGACGTTTTTTAGCGATCCCGTTAGCGATATTGTTCAGTGTGGCATACCCTTAAGAATCCTGCGACAGCCACTTTCTACTTTTTGCTTAGGGTACATTAGGGCCTGAGACCCTTGACAAGTAGGTCATTTGCATCAGGGAAAGGTAGCCCGAGTCAAAACATTGGCATATACCTGGATAATGTCATCAGGCCCTTTGTGACTGAACTGCAGTCATTTACAAGGGACACAACCGATCTCTTGAGATTAAAAGATCTAACCTTAAATTTTGATATTTTACTAGCAAGTATTGATGGGGGGGGGGGGTCATATATTAATCCATCCCCAAAGATAAGGGGTGGAGATCATATTTTTTGTATTCAAGGGGTTGTCAATTCTGCACTCAAAATGAATTTGTTCCGATTTGATATTTTGCCTTACCAGAAATTACTACCTGTTTAATGGCAGGTTCTACCACCAGCTCTAGGTCACTGCTAATAGGAGCTCATGTACCCACACTTATGCTAATCTGACCCTGGGCTGGTGAGAGGAGTCTGTGATTTTTGGCACCTACCAAGATGTGGGTGCTGAGACAGTTGCATGATGGGCACACTACATAAACATTATTTTTTTGACCTAGAAGTGGTCAGTCACACAATTCTCTGAGTCCGTGGAACAGTTGAACTCTAATATACTGGGCCCTCGTTGTACAGGGTAATGATAAATGTCTACCATTTCTAGATGTACTGATTAATAAAAACAAATGGCGGAAACCTTGAGACCCAGGTATTCAGAAAACCCACTGCAACTAATTTGCTTCTTAGGTGTGACAGTAGCCATCCTGCAGCTAGGGTTGCACGGATTGACCAATTACTTATCCCAATTGACAAATCTTGTATGGAGTAAAAAAGATCAGACATCACTATTTCTGCCAATGTGGCTCAGACAGTTCACCGGGCCATTATAGAGAACATTGGCCCATCTGTGAGAGGAACAATAATAATATCAGTGTTGTTTCGGGTTTTCACGGCCAAATAACTTACCTACAGGAGAAGCACGTTCCTCAAGAACAGACTGATACGTAGCCGTTTCAGTAATCTAAAAAAAAAACCAACAATGTGCCTCTCCTCTAAAAATTCAAGGATGCCATACAGGTGGTGACTGTGTGACATGTCCCTTTAAATAAAAAAAATAAATCCTTCACAGGCAAGATTATGGGTGAGCAATTCAACATCAATGTTTTTATTAGCTGTAGGACTGGCTTTGTATATATATATATATATATATATATATATATTATATATATATATATATATATATACTATATATATATAGGAATGGTCAAACGAGCCTTCAGGATCATCCCATCATCCCATTGGGAATATCAGACATAAAAGGGATACCTTTTTGGCTTTCCATATCAATCAGAAACATTGGGGAGATAGAGTTTGCCTCACTAAAGTTTACCAGAATTGATGAGGGGTGTTGACCATTTCGTCTGGCAAAGAGAAGCAAGATGGATATTTTGCTTGAGAACCACTTCTCAATGTGCAATTAAAGAAAATCTGTCAGCAGGTTTTTGCTATGAAATCTGACAGTACGATATAGGCACAGAGACACTAGTTCCAGCAATGTATCACTTAGTTTTCTAGGTGCAGTAGTTGTGATAGAATCAGTTTTCTCTGCTGCAGATCTAGTTGAGCCCTGTGTAATTCTGTCCACACCACAGATTAGCAGCTGTGTAAAATACAGTATTTATTGACCGAAAGCTGCTAATCAGTAGTTAAGGGTGGTTGTTCTAAGAGGCATCTTGTCCTGTAGCGATAATCTCCTGCTGATAAAACCATGGTTGTATTGAAACGTGTTACACAGCCCAACTGACACATTCCCTTTAAAGTTATGGATATTTTGTTTAGGTATTTTTGGCATTATATGCCACGAGGGTTGGTGTAGACTTTTTTTTATACATCAAGATGTGACTCCTATCTCCTAAACCCCGTTTTACAATTGCATATGTTGTAGACCAATAATTACATTTCCAGGTTTACAATATCATGTTAGGATCAGATATAGGATCTCTGTTCACCTCTGCAATAAATCTATTGTACAATACCTGTCATACAGAGACGGATCACTTATTGTATTTACAAGGTTGCATTGTCAACCGATCATGTCAGCTTTACATGTATTCAGATTATTAACCAAATCAGCTACCCCTAAATACTGCAATAATGTTGGCATGTGTCGGCAGCAGGAAACGAAGACAACTTGGTACGGAAGATGTCCAGCAACAGAACCAGAGAGGCAAGTGTTAAAAACAACTATTTATTAAAAAAAAAAAGATTAACATTTTTTGTATCATATTGGTAAAAAAATTGCATATCCCTGGGAACGAACAAGTAGTTCGAAATGCGTCAGGCTGGTGCATTCCAAGGGATATGCAATTTTTTACCAACATGATTCAAAAAACGCCCCCCAAAAAAACAAAACATAATTTTTTGAAAAATAGTTGTTTTTAACATTACCTCTCCGGGTCTGCTGCTGGACATCTTCCCTACCAAGTTGCAATAATTGCTGGGGTAAAAGGAACTACTGTTAACCTCCTATACTATTCAGCCAATGGTTATGCTATATACAGTGGATAGGGAAAGTATTCAGACGCCTTTAATTTTTCACTCTTTCTTTCATTGCAGCCATTTGGTAAATTCAAAAAAGTTCATTTTTTCTCATTAATGTACACTCTGCACCCCATGTTGACTGAAAAAAACAGAAAAGTAGACGTTTTTTGCAAATTTATTAAAAAGAAAAACTGAAATATCACATGGTCATAAGTATTCAGACCCTTTGCTCAGTATTGAGTATTTTTTGAATTTACCAAATGGCTGTAATGACACAAAGAGTGAAAAATTTAAAGGGTCTGAATAATTTTTGCACCCATTGTAGATGTCAAGTTTTTGTTGTGTGTCTGTCATTGGTCAGAAGACATACTGTGACTGAGCTGAGACTAGTTTTTGCTGGGTTTCAACTATCACTTGTGGCCCTTTTAATGTTATGGTTTCAATAAATGTTATATTTTAGGCCTTTTTGATTCTCACATATTTCCTCGGTACTACTACACATCAGTCTTATCATACACTCTGCCAAAAAGTGGTTGCAATCTTCTTTGGGGGTGTTTTCCTTTCCCTGTGTGACGCTGCCTTCAAAACATTGAGCAACGTCATACAGGAGAAAATGATAACACCACCAGGGAAGAATCTTGCTAATGGTTGAAGGGGAAGTTGGCATATCGACCACCCTAAACCTTTAGGATCCAATATCTCCGTAACGGACAGGAGAAATAGTTTTTATTTTTCAATGTTTTATTCAACTCTTTAGCCCCTTTATCATAAGGCAGTCAGTTTAAAATGTAAAAAGTGGTGAAAGGTTCGCTTAAAACATTTTCTGATGGTACAATCACTTAAGCCCGGGTCTCACATAGCGATACACCAGCGATCCGACAACGATCAGGATCGCTGGTGTATCGCTACATGATCGCTGCTGAGCTGCCAAACAGGCAGCTCAGCAGCGATCAGCACTGCGACACTGCGGGTAACATCGCTTAGTTACCCGCAGTGTACGTTGGATACCAGCGCCCTGAGGCAGGGAGCTGGTAACCAAGGTACACATCGGGTTTCCAGGCGCTGCGCGGTGCCTGGAAACCCGCTGTGTACCTTGGTTACCAGCTCCCTGCCTCAGGGCGCTGGTATCCAAGGTACACAGCGGGTTTCCAGGCACAGCCCCGCGCCTGGAAACCCGCTGTGTACATTGGTTACCAGCTGATCGCTGGTCTCCCGCCTGTCACACGCAGCGATGCGTGCTGGCCAGCAGGAGACCAGCGATCAAAAAAATGTCCAGGACATTCAGAGACGATCAGCGATACCCAGCAGGGGGGCTGATTGTCGCTGAATGTCACACACAGCGATATCGCTGGGCAGATCGCTGCTGCGTCACAAAACTAGTGACTCAGCAGCGATCTCGCTAGCGAGATCGCTGTGTGAGACGGGGGCTTTAGACTCTGTTGACTGGTTTAGCCTTGAATCAAAACTGTTGTAATCCAAGGGTCCAGGTTATGTTTAGTAGGCTTTGTGTCAGATACAATGGGAGGTAATGATCTGATAGATAGACATTATGCCATGTAATTCCAGAGAGAAAGGCAAGTCAAGGCAAACTTCAGACTGCCAATTTATCATCTCGTAATGTTCACAATCCCACACCTGCCCTTTTAGGGTATGGCACACGTTGCTGATTAGCCTGCGGAATTCTGTAGGTGTTAGTGGGAATGAATTCTCTTCTTTGCGCTGAGAGAGAGGGAGAGAGAGGGAAGGAGTGAGAGGGAGAGAGATGGAAAGAGAGAGGGAGAGAGAGGGAGGGAGAGAAATTGGGAGAGAGGGAGGGATAGAGGGAGAGATAGAGGGATAGGGAGAGAGAGGGAGAGATAGAGGGATAGGGAGAGAGCGGGAGAGAGGGAGGGAGAGAGATAGAGAGATATGCCAAAAAAGCTTCAAATCTGCACTGATTTTTCCGCAGCGTGTGCACAGCAATTGTTAATTTACCATTTAATAACACTGGCTGTGCACTATACTGTGGATTTGATGTAATTCCGCGTGTACAAAAACTCTGCGGATCCGCATCAAAATCCACAACGTGTGCACATAGCCTTAGGGTATGTGCAGACGGTCAGGAACTGGCAGGGCTTTGCGTCCAAAGCGCTGCCGGCTTCTGAACGCAGGTGATTCCGCATGTGATCACTAAACCATGCAGAATCATTGCGTCCAATGCATTGTATGGGTGACATTTATCTTGCGAAGACTCACATACCCGCAAGATAAATAGACATGCTGCAGTCTGGAAAGGCACGCTGCATGTCTGTCTCCGCAAGGAAGCCGCAGGCATCGGTGCACACACAGTGGACATGGGATTTCTTGAAATCCTATCCACTATGCTGTAACATCTGGACACTGCGGGTTGGACGCTGCACAAATACGCAGAATCTACTGATTGTCTGCACATACCCTCTCTGTATCACATTACATAATATTAATCCTATGTTTTCAGACTAGAAAGTATATAACGGAGCTATAATTTCTGACAACAACTGACCCGTTTTTGGCGAGACCCAACATGAATATGCTAATTTTTTTGGTTAACAAATACAATAGTCACCTCATGTCAGTGTAGCTTGGATATTTAATTTGTATAACAAATGATTAGGCTCGACATCTTTTTCTTATGACATGTTAGTGTTAAATCTATTACATGGCGCACTTGGTATTAGGAACAAATGAGAAACATTGTACGATTAAATTATCAGGAAAGGTAATGACAAAATTATAGAGGCCTTGGTAATAATGTTGAAACCAGTTGTTTATGATATGAGCATACTAAATGAGGAAGGTGCTAGAAAGATTTCATTATACGGTTGGTTATACAGCTTCTATTTTAAGGCCACAATTTTATTGGCTTTCCTCAAAACTAAACCCTGTTTTACAAAAAAAGCTCCTCTTGTATATTGACCCACAGCTTATGGGGACACACCGCACACATTTTACAGGCAGGAGACATTTTTTAAGATCATGTAAATGAGTGGTAGTCGGAAAAGTTCCCAAGAGCAGGTTACTGTAGATGTGACGCATTGATCTTCAGACCATACCATGAAGCCAGATCAACGTTGTCTCTTCCCAAACGAGTACATATTTCTCACCTGACTTCAAAAGGAGTCCAGTTAGTATCAAGCAAAGCCTATACACGTACAATCAATTATTTATACTGGAATATATCATAATATGGTCCTCTGTCCGTAATGAAGTGCAAACATCTGCAGCTCTACCCAACAGCCTTTTACGCTGCCGTCCTTCACGTGGCAAGAATATGCCGCTTAGTGTACTAAGACACTCCACCCAGAGTCAAGACGTCAAAGCATATGTTGCAAACTCGCACTGGTTTATTCAAGTCAAACTTGATAATAGGAATCTCCTTTGTTGAGCACTTATGACATAGGAGTCGTCCACAATGTCGACTGTAGAAAGAGAGAAAACAAAAAAGAAAATTAACATGACAATTATAGTCAGACAATACTTAGAAAAATGATTATGTTAATGATGGGAGAGCGAATAGGTTTTAGTAGCATAACAAAATCTGTTTTCTGGTTTTGGTAAAGATTCTACTTAAAATCTCTTAATCGCTTATATCTGATAGTAGCTGTGTATTGGTATTGTACAGTCATGGACAAAAATTTTGAGAATGACACAAATATTAATTTTTACAAAGTCTACTGCTTCACTTTTTCTAATGGCAATTTGCATATACTCCAGAATGTTATAAAGAGTGATCAGCTTAACAGCAATTACTTGCAAAGTCAATATTTGGCTTGAAAATGAACTTTATCCCCCAACACACATTTCAACATCATTGCAGCCCTGCCTTAAAAGGACCAGCTAACCTCTTTTCAGTGATTGCTCCATTAACACAGGTGTGGGTGTTGATGAGGACATGGCTGGAGATCAATCTGTCATGATTAAGTAAGAATGACACCACTGGACACTTTAAAAGGAGGCTGGTGCTTGGCATCATTGTTTATCTTCTGTTAACCATGGTTATCTCTAAAGAAACACGTGCAGTCATCATTGCAATGCACAAAAATGGCCTAACAGGGAAGAGTATCGCAGCTAGAAAGATTGCACCTCAGTCAACAATCTATCGCATCATCAAGAACTTCAAGGAGAGAGGTTCCATTGTTGCCAAAAAGGCTCCAGGACCGTCTCTTAAAAGTGTTTCAACTGCGGGATCGGGCTACCAGCAGTGCAGAGCTTGCTCAGGAATGGCAGCAGGCAGGTGTGAGTGCATCTGCACGCACTGTGAGGCGGATACTCTTGGAGCAAGGCCTGGTCTCAAGGAGGGCAGCAAAGAAGCCACTTCTCTCCAGAAAAAACATCATGGACAGACTGATATTCTGCAAAAGGTACAGGGAGTGGACTGCTGAGGACTGGGGTAAAGTTATTTTCTCTGATGAATCCCCTTTTCGATTGTTTGGGACATCAGGAAAACGCCTCATTCGGAGAAGACAAGGTGAGCGCTACCACCAGTCTTGTCTCATGCCAACTGTTAAGCATCCTGAAACCATTCATGCGTGGGGTTGCTTCTCAGCCAAGGGAATCGGCTCTCTCACAGTCTTGCCTAAAAACACAGCCATGAATAAAGAATGGTACCAGAATGTCCTCCAAGAGCAACTTCTCCCAACCCTCCAAGAGCAGTTTGGCGATCAACAATGCCTTTTCCAGCATGATGGAGCACCTTGCCATAAAGCAAAGGTGATAACTAAATGGCTCAGGGAACAAAACAGAGATTTTGGGTCCATGGCCTGGAAACTCCCCAGATCTTAATCCCATTGAGAACTTGTGGTCAATCATCAAGAGACGGGTGGACAAACAAAAACCTAAAAATTCTGACAAAATGAAAGCATTGATTGTGCAAGAATGGACTGCTATCAGTCAGGATTTGGTCCAGAAGTTGATTGAGAGCATGTCAGGGAGAATTGCAGAGGTCCTGAAGAAGAAGGGTCAACACTGCAAATATTGACTTGCTGCATTAACTCAGTCTAACTGTCAATATAAGCTTTTGTTACTCATATGTTTGCAATTATATTTCGGTCTGTGATAAAAACATCTGTCAAACACACATAAAAACCAGAGGGCAGCAGATCATGTGAAAATATAATATTTGTGTCATTCTCAAAACTTTTGGCCATGACTGTATTTCTGTTTACTCTATTGGGACTGAGGTTCAGAGAGCTGCAGTACTGGGCATAGCCACTACAAAAAGTATGGCGCTGTGCAGGAATAACAATAAGGTAGAGCATCCCAGATCGTTGGCGGTGTGGCTAGTAGGATCTGACATTGATGGCCTAGCCTATATTTTTTTATCACCTTCTGCTCCATGATGTATATATCTGTCATGGTCTGGTTGTATTTTGCCGGCTGAGGAGCTGAGACAGCTCCAGACAGAGAGTATAGAAGCTGTGATCAAAGAGTGCGGTGGGTGGTCATGGCAGCCAGCAGCACCTTGCTGAGGTTTCTGTAAAGTATATAGCTAGGACTACAAGGCAACGTGTGAAATGACGCAACTCTCAGATAAGTCTTGCGACCAAAAAGATCTGGGCAGCTCGTCTGCAACTTTTGATCACAAGACTATTTTAGAGCTCTGATTTTGCTGTTAAAAAAATGTATCTATATATATCTATCTATCTATATAGATAGATATATATATCTTATGTGGTCAGCATGTATCAGACACAGGCTGGCGGCCTCCCACCTTGCCCACTGCCATGGAATGATAGGTCTCGGGCTATACCTGCCTGTCCGACTAGTCTCCAGATCGGCTCGGTCCTTGGCAGATTTTAAAAGTATGTTTTTCTTAGATACGCCCCAGTATTTTAGAGTCAAAAATATACCTGGCTTAAATCATGCCAGTGTCTGATACATGCTTTCTCTGCAAGTAATAATTTCATTTCTTGTAGAGGACAGGAGATCTAAAAATATAATGTTTTTAAATAAATAAATCATATAAATTGTATTTTAAAAAACAAAAGTTTGAAAAACTTCTCATTTTTCCCAACTCAATAATAATAATAATAATAATAATAAAAACATTTTGTATTGCTGCATCCATAAAGGTTTGATCTATCAAAATATAAAAATATTTAGTATTTAGCCCATAAGGCAAATGCCATAAGGAAAAAAAATGGAATCACCAGAATTGCCATTTTCTGCAATACAAAGTGATTAAAGTGCTATATGCATCTTAAAAATGGAGCCAATAAAAACTACAGTTCAACTCGCAAAACACAAACCCTGGTCCATTGGTGGAAGTTATGGGTCTTAGAAAAAAGTGACATTAGTTCTTTTTTTTTTTTTATAGAAAACTTCAACTTTTTTTGAGGCCGCTAAACAAACAAAAAAACAACATAAGTTTTGTATTGCTGTGAACTGAAATTAAGAATCATTTTTTCAGCTCATTTTTACTGCAAAGTGAACACCATAAAAACTAAACAAAAAAAAACGATGTCGGAATTGTATTTTATTTTTTTCACCTTTTCATTGCACTTAGAATTTTCCCGGGGTTTTTTTTTTCAGTACAATATAAAAGTAAAATGAATGCTGAGAATCAAACCTCCAACTTGTCCTGCAAAAGCTAAGCCCTCGTGTGGCCACGTTGAACGAACAATAGACGGATTTTGGTAAGACCTTACCTGTAAAATCCTTTTCAGCGAAGGAAGGAAGGGAGACACATTCATTACCAGTGGGTAGGCGGAGCCCACACAGGATAGAACACCTCAGATTAAAAAAGAGTGTTGATCGGCCCCTCCAGCTTGGGTTCCTCCTACTCCAGCTCTCCAGTCCGTACACAAGCTAAGGAAGAGCAAAAATCACCAGCGGAGCAACATAACCCCTTCTGAAGAACTTCAGAGAAACAACAAGATAGGTTATGCATATAACAGAAAAAAACACACAGTCCCAGGTACTACTCACTGAACCTGACCACTGCGATGAGCTGGCAATGCTGGAAAAGAGCCTTAGCGCGCCGACCTCAGCCCAGATAATCGCTATCAGAGAAGGGTCACGCCGCATCTGAAAACACAACAACACACTTCTGCCATGGGAGGGATCTGTGTCTCCCTTCCTTCCTTCGCTGAAAAGGATTTTACAGGTAAGGTCTTACCAAAATCCGTCTTTCAGCAGCAGATGGAAGGAAGAAGACACATTCATTACCAGTGGGACGTCCCAAAGCAGTCCAGAAATTAAGGGTGGGCAAAAAACCAACAGAGGCAGATTCCCAACAACTTAAATAAATGCGCAACTAGCGCTAAATACAAGTTCACAAGAACTTTAAACTACAGCCGCCTGCAGGACCCTACGTCCTAAGGCCGCATCAGCGGAAGCACTGACGTCCACCTTATAAAATTTCGTAAATGTGTGGACGGAACGCCAGGTCGCCGCCCGGCAGAGCTGAGTTGCCGAGGTCCCTTGATGAAAGGCCCACGATGAACCCACAGCCCTCGTGGAGTGAGCTCGAATCTTAATTGGGCAAGGTTCGCCCTTAAGTCGGTAAGCCTCTAAAATGGCCGACCGAATCCAACGAGCTATAGAATCCTTGGAAGCTCGTTGCCCACGTCGACGACCTGCTGGAATCACAAACAGAGAATCCGACTTCCGAAAACTTTGAGTAATAGACAAATAGAACTTCAAAGCCCGCACCAAATCCAATGTGTGCAAGGCCTGTTCCTTTGCATTCCTCGGCTCCGGACAAAGCGAGGGCAACACAATATCCTGGTTAACATGAAATTGTGACACCACCTTAGGTAGAAAGTCGCCCCGTGTGCGAAGCACTACGCGATCTGGGTGAAACTCCAGAAAAGGAGGTGAGCAAGAAAGAGCCGCCAACTCAGAAACCCTTCTCAAAGAAGTGACCGCCACTAGGAAAGCAAGGAAAGGCTAACAGAGTCCATAGGCTCAAAAGGCCCATGTTGAAGAGCCTCCAAGACAAGATTGAGCCGCCAAGGAGACACAAGCGCCTTCCGCGGCGGAAACTGACGGGTTACCCGCGAAAAAAGGAACGTACGTCCCTACGCGAGGCGATAGCCTTCCGAAACAGCAAGGACAGAGCAGAAACCTGCCTCTTCAGAGTGCTAACTGCCAAACCCTTGTCCAGCCCGTGCTGCAAAAAGGCCAACAAATTGGGAATGGAAAAAATCCTCGGGTCCCTAGAAGAACCCGAACACCATGAAAAGAAGGCTTCCCAAGTCTTGTGATAAATCCTAGTAGTAGCCGGACCTCTGGCAGCTCGCAGAGTAGCAATGACTTCGGCTGAAAAACCTTGACGGATAAAGATTTCGGTCTCAAGAGCCATGCCGTCAAACGCAGAGACTTCAGGTCCGGGTGACGAACGGGCCCTTGGGTTAACAGGTCCGGGCGAAGAGGAAGTGGAGGCGCTGCCAGAAGCGACACCAGTGTCGAGAACCACGTCCTCCTTGGCCAATCTGGGGCTATCAACATAGCCGGGACTCTCTCCAGTCTGATCCGACGCAACACCAGAGGAAGTAAGGATATCGGCGGGAACACATAGATTAGCTCGAATTGGTCCCAAGGAGCCACCAGAGCATCCACCGCCACAGCCTTCGGGTCCTTGTACCTGGACATGAACGTTGGTAACTTGGCATTGAACCTGGATGCCATCAAATCCACTTGGGGAGTCCCCCAACGGGAGCACAGCAGTGCAAAAATTTCCGGATGAAGACTCCATTCTCCGGGATCCATCTTTTCGCGACTGAGGAAGTCCGCTGTGATATTCTGAACTCCTGGAATGTGAATCGCAGAGATGGCTGGCACCCTGGCCTCGGCCCATACCAGGATCCGAGACACCTCCATCATGAGCCTGAAGCTCCTCGTCCCACCTTGATGGTTGATATACGCGACCGCCGTCGCGTTGTCTGTCTGCACTCGGACTGGTAGACCGCTTAAAGGGACCGTCCAGTGTTGGAGGCAAAGGAAAATTGCCCTCAATTCCAGGATGTTGATCGGCAGGACAGACTCTTCCGACGACCATACTCCCTGAATCCAGAGATCGTTCCAGACACCCCCCCAGCCCGTCAGGCTGGCATCGGTGGTTATGATCGACCACCTCGGAGGGAGGAAGGACTTTCCCAGGGATAATACTTCCGGACGTAACCACCATGCTAGAGACTCTCGCACCCTGTGGGAGATGATGAAACTTCCAATCCAGTGAAAACTGCGATCAATCCCAACGGTTCAAGCTGAGCATTTGGAGATCCCTGGAATGAAATTGGGCAAACGGAATTGCCTCCATCGACGCCACCATCAAACCCAGAAGGCGCATACACCTTCGAAGGGACATTGCTGTCGAAGACTTCATAACCTGTACATGTCGAAGAAGACTCGCTTGCTTGTCTGGAGGCAGAGACACCACTGCTCGTACCGTGTCGAAATGCATTCCCAAAAACAGGATTGACTGCGACGGTTCCAGAGACGACTTCTCCCAATTGACCAGCCACCCGAAGTCCTCCAGGAGCTGAAGGGATAGATTGCGAGCAATCACCGCCTCCTCCTTTGAGGACGCCACAATCAAAAGGTCGTCCAGATAGGGAAGAATCGTAACCCCCTGTCTTCGCAGAATCGCCATGAGAGGTGCCAGAATTTTTGTAAAAACTCTGGGTGCTGAGGCCAACCCGAATGGCAGGGCCACAAACTGGTAATGGTCCTGACCTATGGCAAAACGAAGGAAGCGTTGGTGAGCCCTTCCGACAGGAACATGCAAATAAGCGTCGCGAATGTCGATTGACACCAAAAAATCGTTCTGCGACAGGGCCGCCACAACGGAGCGGAGTGACTCCATGCGGAATTTTTGGGTGCGGACATGCCGATTCAATCTTTTGAGATCCAGAATGGGGCGAAATTTGTCCTCCTTTTTGGGGACCACAAAGATGTTGGAATAAGACCCTCTTTCCCGGTCCTCCGGCGGAACCAGTACCACCACACCCTTCTGTAGAAGGGAATCGACCTCCCGCAGTAGAGCGGCAAATAGCTCGGGCTCTGACGGAATGCGAGATTGGCAAAAACTGTCTGGGGGTCGAGAAAGAAACTCTATGAAGTAGCCTGCCGACACAACCCGCGTCACCCAGGCGTCCGACATGCGGGAAGCCCAAGTCGGTTCGAATTGGAGCAGGCGACCTCCCACTCGAGAGCCCTCGAGTGAGACCCTGGCGTCAGTCCGCCTTAGCGGGCTTTTTGTCAGCTTCCCGCTTGTCTTGGCGGAAGCTCTGTTTCCAGGGAATGCGGGATTTTTGAGCGTTCTTTTTTCCTGAAAAAGAAGGACGACCCGATCCCCAAGAGGGCTGACCGAACCGTCCCCTGGACCGAAAGGACCGCCGACTACTACCGGCACTAGGCCTGCCAGACGCAGAAGTCACAGCTCTTCACTGCGGTAAAGCCGTTTCTTTTGCCTTTGCCTTGGCAATCAGCTCTGTGAGGTCAGATCCAAATAGCTGACCACCCTTGTAAGCTAAAGATAGCAAACCTTGCTTGGAAACCGCGTCTCCGGTCCACTGTCTAAGCCACAGTGCTCTTCTGACTGTGACCGCCGAGGATTGCGCCCTGGACAGTAGTGACGCAGTATCTAAACCTGCATCACTGCCATATCGGACTGCATCCTCCAACAACTTGAAAAGCCCATCTACCTCGGATAGTGGGGATCCATCTTGCCACGCGTCCGTAGACGGTCTAACCAGCTTAGGGAAGCTTTACAAGCACACATGGACCCTAGTACTGCTCTGAATCCATGACCCGCGGCCTCGTAGATGGATTTCGCCGCCATCTCCGTTTTTCTGTCCAGCGGATCCTGCAGACTCGCCTTCCCTTTAACAGGAAGTAATGAGGATTTGCTAAGCTGGGATAAAGGGACATCCACTTCAGGAGAAGGAATCCAATTATCAATCAACTCCGTCGTACACGGATACAGCGTTCAAAAAACCGTGTCCCCTGAAAGCGTTTATCTGGGCACAGGCGTTCCTTCTCCACTGTCCCATTAAGCTCATCCAGAGATGGTAATGTTGATCGCGACCTATGCGACTCCTGAAACATCCGGGCCGACATACCAGGACGTCTAGTTACCTCCTCCGGTAACTGTAAAGCTTCCCTCATGGCTCCAATAAAAGCCTCTGTACGGCCCAAAAGAGAGGCAGAGTGTCCCTACCGATCCTCCTTATCTGAATCGGACATCTCCCCATCCGAGCTTGAAGGGGAACCCTCCATGCCCGAGATCTCCGAGTCGCTACGCGGGAAAGATGGCACCGGCCTGTGTCGCTTCCTACCATGAGAGGATCTAGCTGACACCCAATAACCTAGAAGGTCAGAAAGGCCATCAATAGAACGAGCGAGGGCCTCCATTTTGACATCACTGACACCTCCGACCGCTGCGCTTGACGCCGTCGAGGTCTGCGTGTCAGATACGCGAGACTGATCCTGTAGCGGATCTGGGAGACGGTCCGCACCTCCTGGACCCTGATCTGACATGCCCTCACACAGTATATGGCAGGTTAAACCTGTCAGCAACTAGAACAGTGTGGTTTCTTAAAGGCAAAACGAACGCTGAAGGGTTAAAGCTCTTAAAGAGAGAGCTACCCCAGCTGTCCCCCAATTAAGGGTTAACCGCCTAAGAAGGGGTTAATGTCGCAGACTCCCCACAACCCCTGTTAATGAAAAGGGTGTGTGAGCCCCAGGTGCCTCTTATGAGGTAGCAGCTGCAGGACAGAATCTCAAGGGTATGCCACACTAAACAAGAACGCTAACATATTACGCTGATATGTATATCGCAATGACCGCCAACGTCGTTAAAGAGATCGCTAACCACTTATGCGACGTTAATGAGATCGTCCACTGTGGCAGCTACTAGCGACATTAAAACGATCACAAAAAACGATCGCATTAATATGCGTCGTTATCGTGATCGCTAGCGGGAGCGTTCAGTGTGGCAGTACCTCCTGCGCTGTGGGGGTGAGGGGGTTAAGCTTCTGCCCCGACAGGCAGAAGAGATTCACCCAGCTGGCCGCGGTGCAGTGTCCTTTGGTCGGTCGGGGGGAGCGGAGAGAGAGGAGCCCGAGGAGGCCGTCAGTAATGGCCGCCGCGCTAGAGGAGAGAAGCCGGAAGAGGAGAGGCAGGGTAAAGCGTGCGCTCAGAGCGCTTCCTGCCTTCCTGCCCCGTTTCCCATGTCCTGCAGGCATCCACCTGCGGACAAAAGTACACAATCACTACACTGAAAACATGTAGCAGCGGCTGCCGCCGCAGCAGCCGCTGAAGCACTCAAACACATTATTAAAATGTTGAGTACTCACCTAGCTGAGCGCCACAGGGACCCCTAGGGATTTGTGGCGCTGTGCCCGTAGCTTCCCCCCCAGGGCGGGGAACGCAGTGACCCCAGAAGCGTGGTTTGCGTCCCCGCCAGGGAAGCAATCCTCATCCCCCAGGGCCGGCAGGGTTCTGCAGGGACCTCCTTAAAGGGTAATACAGATCCGCCAAGGGAGAGGTGGGGGTCCAGCAGAGCTGAGACCCCTGAGACCTCTAGACCACGGGGGTCCAAGTCTCTGTCCGATAAAAATAAAAAAAATTTCTGAGGAGCTGCTCCAGCAGCGACTATCCTCTGTGACCTCAAATTTTAGACTGGAGAGCTGGAGTAGGAGGAGCCCAAGCTGGAGGGGCCGGTCAACACTCTTTTTTAATCAGAGGTGTTCTATCCTGTGTGGGCTCCGCCTACCCACTGGTAATGAATGTGTCTCCCTTCCTTCCATCTGCTGCTGAAAAAAAGATTATGGTTCTTGGGATAGGAAAAGAAAAAAAAAACAAAAGTGCAAAAGTGGAAGTGAGCAGCATCCTTAAAGGGTTAAAGAGAATTTGTGCTATCCTGATGTTGGAAAAGTGATGCATCTTACCAGTGGTGCTTGCGTGTTGTAACGCCAAACTTGGCCGCACACTCATAGCAATTGGAACCATCGCACCATGGAGGTTCCTGAGTTAACATATCTGGGAAAAGAAAGATACTTAAGTAATGTATAAAAAATGGACCACAAGTGTAAACTAATAGTATTTCTTTGAGCACTAGTATAACTTGCCTAAAAGGCGAAACAGAAGCTGTTTAGTAGCTACTTGATAGTTAAATATGTTGATCCCTTGGTTGTTGTTCACTCCCAGTCTGGCACCAGCCTTCACAATGGCGCGGCAGAGATTGGCATTGCCTTTCATGTACGCCAACAGAAGAACTAGAAAAAAATTGTCAAGGCCATCATGTGATAATAATAATAATAATAAGCAAGCCTGAAAACACCTGTTCCTAAAAGTACATTTTGTAGTATTATTACTCGGAAATTATAGCAGCTAAAAATGTTTCCATTGAATAATAATAAGTTAGTATCTTCGGAGCAGATTAGAACTTAAAGGGGTTGTTCACAAAATAAAGTATACCCCCTTGTAGAATAAAAATGACATGCTTACCTCCCGCACCGGCACCGTTCCAACGATGTCTGCACAGAGTCTCGCCCGCAATGATATGTCACGTGAGCCCTGCAGCAAATCAGCAGCTCCTATTAGGCTGCTGACTGATATGCCAAGTGAGCCCTGCAGCCAATGTAATGCGAATCAGGATAGATCTGGCGCCAATATTGATGGAATGATGCCAATGTTGGAGTGGAGTATGTGTAATTTTTACTTTACAAGTGAGACTACATTTTTAAGGTTGTGGACAACCCCTTTAATATATATTTCCTATCAATATTCCTGGAAACTAGCACTCTTACCCACTTATTCTTGACTTCAAATTGGTGCTCAACATGTATGGTGTTTGCGTCAAAGCTAAATCTGTTGGATATCTATTGGGGTACATGGGTGACAGAGAGGGATATTACAATAGGTAGTCTGAGCATAGTTTTGTCAGCTTACCTGCTCACAATGATGAATTATGTACAGAGTCAACTATCTGTGGCACGCCAGCCGCTTTAAAACTACGACTACCAGCCATGATCTGCCAGGAACTGGCTAAAAGCTGTGCCATAGCTAGTGAAACGCATCCAAACAAAACCTTTCCCTTAAGAGATATTCCAGAACTGGGCTAACAGCTGAAAATTCTCTAAACCATCACTGACATATCCCAATCACTCCTGTGCTACTGCCCAGACATTAGGTCACATGCATCATTCATGTGCGGCTGCAGCCCATCTGAATGATAGACACATCGTCATTACGGTGAGACCACTGGAGGTCACGAGAGAACAAGGCGTTAAATAATTATTTTTTATTTTTGTTATTTTAACAGATTTAAACCTGTTTGCCAGATTTTAGAAACCGCTCAGATTATCCATTTAATTTTTTGTTGCAAATTCTACCACAATCTAAACAAACTACTGGTTAGCAAAATATAGGCATAAAACTACTCATGAATAATGAAAGCATAATGAATGTAACAAACACTACACACTAAAACAATACGAATATTAGCAGACTGACAGCTCTAACGGTCGGTAAAAAGGTAATCACCTGTGTTTCCCTCTGAATCCGGTTTATCAAGTGGGTATTCTGGCATACATTCCAGGAAGAGCTCAAAGATAGCAGCAGCATTCTCCTTCCCGTACTGCCCTAAAATGTGCATTGGTGATTGGCCCTGTCAAAATGTCAAAAGGAATAGGATATTAGGTAGAGCCACATTGAGAGGACTACTATTACCAGCACCTCTCTATGGACAGCTGTTGGATCCTGACCCAATGTCCTTTAAGACAAGCACATATTTTGAAAATAACCACCAGTAATATGTTTGGTCCCTGGCCTATGGTACTTTTCTTGCTTTTCTTAATAAATTGCACTTACTTATTTAACCCCTTAACCCCCGGAGCTTTTTCGGTTTTGCGTTTTCGTTTTTCACTCCCCTTCTTTCCAGAGCCATAACTTTTTTTATTTTTCCGTCAATAAGGCCATGTGAGGGCTTATTTTTTGCGGGACGAGTTATTCTTTTGAACAACACCATTGGATTTACCATGTCGTGTACTCGAAAACGGGAAAAAAATTCCAAGAGCAGTGAAATTACAAAAAAAAGTGCAATCCCACACTTGTTTTTTGGTTGGCTTTTTTGCTAGATTCACTTAATACTAAAACTGACCTACCACTATGATTCTCCAGGTCATTATGAGTTCATAGACACCAAACAAGTCTAGGTTCTCTTTTATCTAAGTGGTGAAAAAAAATTCCAAAGTTTGCTAAAAATAAAAAAAAACAATTGCGCCATTTTCCGAGACCTGTGGCGTCTCCATTTTTCGTGATCTGGGGCCGGGTGTGGGCTCACTTTTTGTGTGCCGAGCTGATGTTTTTAAGGACACCAGATCCGTTCTTTTGATTGTCCATTATTGCATTTTAATGCAATGTCGCGGCGACCAAAAAAACGTAATTCTGTCGTTTTGATTTTTTTTCTCGTTACGCTGTTTAGCGATCGGGTTAATCCTTTTTTTTATTGATAGATCGGGTGATTCTGAACGTGGCGATACCAAATATGTGTATGTGTGATTTTTTTTTTGTTTTATTTTGATTGGGACAAAAGGGGGGTGATTTAAACTTTTATTTTTTTTATTTTTTTAAACTTTTTTCCTTTTACTTTTGGCATGCTTCAACTCGATCGGCTCTGTTACATATGGGCGATGATGGCGATCGCCGCTCGCGCCTATTGAGGGCACATGTCAGCTGTTTATATCTTCTGACATGCCGCGGCTTTGAGGTGGGCTCACCGCCGGAGCCCACCTCAAAGCAGGGGATACTGCCAGCTGACGTACTATTCCGTCAGCTGGCAGTAAGAGGTTAAGGGAATCTGTCAGCAGGATTTCGCCCGCTACACTATTCATATATACGTATAGCTCATTCAAGGACAAGTCCAGCAATACCTTTACATGGTCAGGCCGTTCCTCTGTCACTGAGAAATCAGTGTTTGAATTGACATACAAATGAAGCAGAAGAACTATTTGTAGATCTGAAGCTTCTGTCACTCCAGCTCTATTCTCCACCTAGCGCCACCTGCTCCTCCTTCTTGAACCACAGCTCCATTGCCTGAAGTCACATAGCATAGATACTGTTAGTCAAGCAGGAGGATAGGGAGTAGAGCTGGTGTGACAGAGGCCTCAGATCTACATATAGCTCTTTAGCCTCATTTGCATATCAATGTAAATGAGGATTTCTCAGTAACGGAGGAGCGGACTGGCCATATAAAGCTATTGTGTGACTTGCTTTCCGAAAGAGCTACATGAACATATAAATAGCGGTTTGAAATGCTGTTCTCAGATTTTTTTTTATGTTCAAGACCATTGTGCATATATGATGCCTGATGTGTGTATTCTGCCCACTGCAGACCTTGAAGAATAGCATTTGGGCCACATACAGTCATGGCCAAAAGTTTTGAGAATGACACAAATATTATATTTTCACATGATCTGCTGCCCTCTGGTTTTTATGTGTGTTTGACAGATGTTTTAATCACAGACAGAAATATAATTGCAAACATATGAGTAACAAAAGCTTATATTGACAGTTAGAATGAGTTAATGCAGCAAGTCAATATTTGCAGTGTTGACCCTTCTTCTTCAGGACCTCTGCAATTCTCCCTGGCATGCTCTCAATCAACTTCTGGACCAAATCCTGACTGATAGCAGTCCATTCTTGCACAATCAATGCTTTCATTTTGTCAGAATTTTTAGGTTTTTGTTTGTCCACCCGTCTCTTGATGATTGACCACAAGTTCTCAATGGGATTAAGATCTGGGGAGTTTCCAGGCAATGGACCCAAAATCTCTATGTTTTGTTCCCTGAGCCATTTAGTTATCACCTTTGCTTTATGGCAAGTTGCTCCATCATGCTGGAAAAGGCATTGTTGATCGCCAAACTGCTCTTGGAGGGTTGGGAGAAGTTGCTCTTGGAGGACATTCTGGTACCATTCTTTATTCATGGCTGTGTTTTTAGGCAAGACTGTGAGAGAGCCGATTCCCTTGGCTGAGAAGCAACCCCACACATGAATGGTTTCAGGATGCTTAACAGTTGGCATGAGACAAGACTGGTGGTAGCGCTCACCTTGTCTTCTCCGAATGAGGCGTTTTCCTGATGTCCCAAACAATCGAAAAGGGGATTCATCAGAGAAAATAACTTTACCCCAGTCCTCAGCAGTCCACTGCCTGTACCTTTTGCAGAATATCAGTCTGTCCATGATGTTTTTTCTGGAGAGAAGTGGCTTCTTTGCTGCCCTCCTTGAGACCAGGCCTTGCTCCAAGAGTCTCCGCCTCACAGTGCGTGCAGATGCACTCACACCAGCCTGCTGCCATTCCTGAGCAAGCTCTGCACTGCTGGTAGCCCGATCCCGCAGCTGAAACACTTTTAAGAGAGGTCCTGGCACTTGCTGGTCTTCCTTGGGCGCCCTGGAGCCTTTTTGGCAACAATGGAACCTCTCTCCTTGAAGTTCTTGATGATGTGATAGATTGTTGACTGAGGTGCAATCTTTCTAGCTGCGATACTCTTCCCTGTTAGGTCATTTTTGTGCATTGCAATGATGACTGCACGTGTTTCTTTAGAGATAACCATGGTTAACAGAAGAGAAACAATGATGCCAAGCACCAGCCTCCTTTTAAAGTGTCCAGTGGTGTCATTCTTACTTAATCATGACAGATTGATCTCCAGCCATGTCCTCATCAACACCCACACCTGTGTTAATGGAGCAATCACTGAAAAGAGGTTAGCTGGACCTTTTAAGGCAGGGCTGCAATGATGTTGAAATGTGTTTTCGGGGATAAAGTTCATTTTCTAGCCAAATATTGACTTTGCAAGTAATTGCTGTTAAGCTGATCACTCTTTATAACATTCTGGAGTATATGCAAATTGCCATTAGAAAAAGTGAAGCAGTAGACTTTGTAAAAATTAATATTTGTGTCATTCTCAAAACTTTTGTCCATGACTGTAGTGTTTAAATTTAGGCAGGGATAAGTTCATAATATTAAATTCACCACTAACTCGGTGAAACACGACAGTAGTGATGCTCAATACGTATTTATTTACTGCTTACCTCAAGTTAAGTGCCTCTGCATCAACATTACATTCTGTTAAAAGACAGCGAATATTGTTCAGGCGGCCATGCATTACTGCCAGATGAAGTGCTGTAAGGGTGAATAAAACAAGTCAGACTTATGATGTATGATGAGACTACTATAACCCATGAATGTGTTTTCTTAATAGGTTTTAAATAATTCAGTAAACCTACATTAGTGCTGCCAAGTGAGCCCCACCTAAGTTCCTCATCTATTTGCATGACTTTGCTGCACTTTTAGTCTCAGTGACTAAAAATTGGTTGCAGCTTAGTGTTTTGGGACAAGTCATTCAGATTTTTTTCATGCTACCTTAAAGGGGTCGGCAGACATAAGTGTCTGATTGGTGAGACCCTAGTCAGCCCTATGAATATTGCTCTAGGGCATACATATCAAACTCTGGGTGATTATATTTGGCCCGCGACGCCATAAGTGGGGCCCATTATACTGTATGGAAGACTACGTGGGGCCCATTATACTGTATGGAAGACTACATGGGGCCCATTATACTGTGTGGGGATCACAGTTGGGGCATCATACTGTGCTGCAGTCACCATACTTTGTCAGGAGAATTAAGGGCAGGGGATACTGTAGGGTAATCATTGGGGGGCACTTTTGTTGGCATCATACTTTATGGGGGCAATGAAAGGGCAATCTAAGGGCTTCAATAGGAGGAATAATACTTTGTAAGGGCTGAAATGTTGTGAGATTTGCTCTTCTCTAACCCTACCGAATATTACGTTTTTTTTTAGTGAGGTGGCGTGGCCCATTACAAATTATGCTAAGGGACCCCATATTTCTATGTATGTCCCTGCCTGTGAATAAATACCCAATTCTCTGGTCATGAGGTCTGTCTCTTAAGATTTATTAATTAAATTGTACTTACTTTGTGGAAAGACACCTTTAAGTTTGTTTCCATATTTGATAAGAAAAAACTTCTTCAAATTCTTAAAATTTTTATTTTTTTTAAATAAATATCAAAGTTGGCCTGCGACTTTGTCCAAGTTTTTAATTCTGGGCATCTGTGTATTGGAGTTTGACATCCCTGCTCTATAGCCCATCTTATAAATGGTCACACATGTGCATCAGCACTCCGTTCACTGTTTATGGGACAAAATGAAGTAGCAAAGTGCTCTACTTGGCTCTTAGTCCCATAGCCAATTAACAGAGCAATGGAAACCATGCAAGACCATTGTTCAATTCAAACAGGGCCCCCATAGAGCCATTCTAAGAAATAGTTAGATTCACAGTGGTCAAACCCTCAAGGAACAAACAAATATCACCTATCATGTGGTTGGATTTTAAGTAGTTGACCTTTAAAGAAAATGTTCCAGTTAAGAACCTTTTCAGTTTTGCTTTACATAAAGCAGGTGAAATAAGTATTGAACACGTCACCAATTTTCTCAGTAAATATATTTCTAGAGGTAGTATTGACATGAAATCCTCACCAGATGTAGGTATAGGAAAGATGTGTATCTTCATACCGTGTTAGCCAGTAGATAGAAAAATACTTGTCTTACCTATTGCATTATTCCTGTGTCCTGTTGTGTATAAATATGTGATTCTTCAGATTTTGTATTAGTCTTCGCCTGATGAAGAGACCTGAGTAGTCTCGAAAGCTTGCAATTTGTTACCATCTTTTCAGTTAGCCATTAAAAGGTATCAACCACTGAGGATTCTCAAGTCTAAATATTTTTCAGATGTAGGTAACAATCCATTCAATCAAACCATAGATGTCTATAAATTAAAACAGGGATTTTGTGTGTACTCACCGTAAAATCCTTTTCTCAGAGCCACTCATTGGGGGACACAGGACCATGGGTGTTATGCTGCTGTCACTAGGAGGACACTAAGCAAATACACAAAAAAAGTTAACTACTCCTTCTGCAGTATACACCCTCTGCTGGCTCTATCCTGAACCAGTTCGGTGCCAAAGCAGTAGGAGCTCATAAACATAAGTTCAATATGCCAAAACCAACAATAACTACAAGCCAAATGGCCAACAGGGTGGGTGCTGTGTCCCCCAATGAGTGGCTCGGAGAAAAGGATTTTACGGTGAGTACACACAAAAATCCCTGTTTCTCCATCGCCTCATTGGGGGACACAGGACCATGGGATGTCCTAAAGCAGTCCCTGGGTGGGAAAACATCACAACGTGTGAGACCTCACGCACCCAATGCCTTAAAAGACTATTTGAATAGAAGGCAGTCTACAGATACGAAACTGCCGATTGCAGAATCTGTCTGCCAAGGGCCGCATCTGAAGAGGCTAAAACATGAATGTTGTAATGCTTAGCAAATGTGTGAAGACTGGACCAAGTCGCAGCCCTGCACACTTGCTGAGCGGAAGCCTGGTGCCGAATGGCCCAGGAAGCCCCCACTGACCGAGTGGAGTGAACCTTAATCCCCGCCGGGATAGGCTGACCTTTGACACGGTAAGCTTCTTGGATCGCTGAATGAATCCATCTGGCAATTGTGCCCTTAGAAGCAGGCAGACCTCTCCTGCGTCCTTCCGGAAGCACAAACGGCATCCGATTTACGAAAAGGCACTGTTCTGAAAATGTACCTTCTGAGAGCCCTGACCAAGTCCAAAGTGTGAAGAGATTTCTCAGTACGATGTACCTGGGCCGGACAGAATGAGGGAAGAACTACGTCTTCATTCAGATGAAAAGCAGAGACGACCTTAGGCAGGAAAGACGGAGGCGTTCTGAGCACCACCTTGTCTTGGTGGAAAGTCAAAAATGGATGTTTGCAAGACAAAGCTGCCAGCTCCGAGACCCGTCTAATGGACGTTATTGCCACAAAAAAGGCGACTTTCCACGAAAGAAGAGAGAGAAACATCAAGTATAGGCTCGAAGGGAACCTCCTGTAAGGCACTGAGAACCAAGTTAAGGTTCCAAGGGCATCTTGTAAGGAGGGACAAGATGCGACACTCCTTGCATGAAAGTCTTAACCTGCGGCTTGAAAGCTATCCTTCTTTGGAACAGGACGGATAGAGCTGAAATTTGGCCTTTGAGAGAGGCCAGCGCTAGCCCAGAGTCTAAACCTGCCTGAAGAAACCCCAAAATGGAAACGGTGGAGAATACCAACGGAGACCGACCGTTATCTTTACACCATGAGAAAAATGTCTTCCAAACACGATGATAAAGACGCATGGAAACAGGCTTCCTAGCATTGATCATGGTAGAGACCACTCGCTGTGAGGATCCAGGATTCAATGGCCAGGCCGTTAAACTCAGCACTCTCGAGTTCTGGTGGTAAATGGGTCCCTGAGTGAGGAGGTCTGGACGGTTCGGTAACCGCCAGGGGACGTTGGCGACTAGATGTACCAGCTCCACGTACCAAGCTCGGCGCGGCCAGTCTGAAGCGACGAGGATTACCGGAATGCCTTCCGCTTTGATTTTTCGGATGACCCGCGGGATGAGTGGGAGTGGGGGAAACATGTAGGGGAGACGGAATTGGCTCCATGGCAGTACTAGCGCATCGGAGCCGATGGCTAATGGGTTGCGAGACCGGGCTACGAACGCTGGAACCTTGGCATTGAGGTCGACGTCCGGAGTGCCCCAAAGCTGGCAAATCTGAAGGAAGACTTCCGGATGAAGAGACCACTCTCCGGAAGCTATGCCCTGGCGACTGACAAAGTCCGCCGCCCAATTCTCTACTCCCGGAATGTGAACTGCCGAGATGAGCGAGTGGTTCGTCTCAGCCCACTGCAGAATGTGCGTCACTTCGAGCATCGCTCTTCTGCTTCGTGTGCCTCCCTGGCAAATGATGTATGCCACGGCCGTGGCGTTGTCTGATTGGATCCGTATGGGACAACCTGCTAAGAGTTGATGGAAATGGTGAAGAGCTAGCCATATCGCACGGATCTCGAGGATATTGATTGGGAGGTTGGCTTCCTGAGTAGACCAACGTCCCTGAGTCGTGTGGTGACGAAATATCGCTCCCCATCCGAGGAGACTGGAGTTGGTGGTCACTATAGCCAGTGTACCGGGAGAAAAGACCTTCCCTGATCCAGTGACAACGTTACCGTCCACCACTTGAGAGACTGTCTGATCCTGGCTTTCAGACGAAAGCGGTGATCCAGGGAGGCTGGATTTTAGTCCCAGGCTGAAATCAACGCCTGCTGGAGGGGACGGAGGTGAAATTGGGCAAATGGCACTGCCTCGATGGATGCTACCATTTTTCCCAAGACCTGCATGGCGAACCGCAGGGAGTGAGACCTGGCAAGAATTAGCAGTTGGACTCCCCGGGATAGGGAGGATATCTTTTCTGGAGGGAGAAATACCAACCCTCGGGAAGTGTCCAGGATCATCTCCAAAAAGGAAATTCGCTGGGATGGGACTGGGGAGGACTTTTTTAGGTTCACTAGCCACCCTAGGCGAGACAGAGTGTCGATGGCAACAATGACACTCTCTGCACAAGCCCGATAGGACGGGCCCTTGACGAGAAGATCGTCCATGTAGGGCAGAATTACCACGCCCCGAGAGTGTAGGATGGACATGACAGCTGCCATGACCTTTGTAAACACGCTGGGGGCGGTGGAGTCCGAAGGGCAGAGCAGTGAATTTAAAATGTTCGTCTCCGATCGGAAAGCGTAGAAACCGTTGGTGACTTGGGAAAATCGGGATGTGAAGATATGCGTCTTTGATGTCGATAGACGCAAGATATTCTCCTTTTTCCAGAGAGGCGATGACTGAACGGAGGGATTCCATCCTGAAGTGGCGTACTCTGATAAACCTGTTCAACAGCTTTAGATTTAGGATGGGGCGCATGGTTCCGTCCTTTTTTGGGACCACGAACAGGTTTGAGTAAAAACCCTTGAACCTTTCCGTGGGAGGAACTACGACAATGACTGCGCTTTTGCAGAGGGCATGTATGGCCTGATAGAAAGGGGCTACCAGCGCCCTTGTCCTTGGGATACGAGACTGGAAAAAACGCGTTGGCGGGGGAAACTCGAATTCGATTTTGTATCCGAAGGACACGAGGTCCCTGACCCATTGGTCGTGGACGACCGCAAGCCAGACCTGACGGAACAAGAGTAGACGTCCGCCTACCTTGTCCGTGTCCTCCGGACACAGCAAGGAGTCATTGAGAGAACTTGCGGGACGGTGTGCTCTTATATCTTTGTAGGTTTTGTTTGTTCTTGATTCATAATTTTGTCTCTTCCGCATTAAGATGGACGCTGCCACTGGTTGGATCACATGTCACGAATAATCACCTGATATCTTTGAGGGATGCATATGAATTGAAATTTATTATATGTCTTGCTGCCCTTTTGGACCATAAACATCTGCTGACATATATGTTGTTTTATGTACTTCTATCTTTTATATGCAAATAATAGGTCTATATTGGTAGTCCCGTTTTTTCGGGTCATATTTCTTTATATATAAATATTTTTTCATTCATCTATGATATTTGATATTTATTATATCTTTTTTATTCTTTCACTCCATTCACTTTTTGAGCATAATATTTAACTTAATACTAATGATATTATTATTATTGTTGTCACTACTATATTTTATTTATTTTCACTCTTTTTACTCTTTCCTTTCTCTGCTGTTCAGTGGTTATTTAGCTGCACTTTTTCTTTTTTCCACTGGGTGTCACCATTCATTAAGGTATGTGCACTATTCCTTTATTCTTTGTCCTCGCGGTATTTTATATTTATGTTTACATGTTTTGTGGCAATAATAGTCGCTGGATATTTTACACCGACAGCAGGTCAATTTTATTCAATCTCTTGCGGTGTGCGCTTCTTTTCGTTCGGATGGCTCCGTGTGCTTGGATTGGGGCGTCCTCTAGGCGTCGTGGGTGGCTCCGCCCACTTTTGGTGACGTCACACTGGTGGGCGTACACCTATGACGCTGGACGCCGGGATCCCTGCTTTCGGCCATGACCGCATGTCTTGAAGCGCCATTAGCTGCCGCATCATTTATTTCCTGCTTGGTGGATATAAAAAATCTGCCTGTACTTACATACACCACGCCCCCCGAGGAAGCACTTAGCGAAACGCGCGTCGGGGCTTTCCTGTCCGTCACCCAGTAAGTTTTGGATGCCTTTTATATTTCTGTTTACTGTCTGTTATTACTTTGGGTTTAATACATCACCGGCATGGCAGTGTTAAGCTATATAGGAGGAAACCAATTTGTTACATATCTATGGCTATAGCATTCAATTACAATAGCAGCGCTTGTACCTATGTATGATGGCATGTTTAATACTAAAGTAGCACATGCTTTTTGTTGAGATGTCTATATAGTAGCCACAATAGCTATACATTCTTGGCACTCATACATATCAGTAGCGGTATACAATATTGTTTATATACGTATATGATAGTATACTCATTGTTGCAGAGGCACTTGCATGTATATATTAAATCTGACTGTACTCACACATGTGCAGATGACTGTCATATATATTTTGTATTCCGCCATTATATATATATATTTGCGCTTTATAGCCTTACTCCTCCAACGCATGTGTGCATACATCCATATGTATACACAGACCATCCTTATTTGCTGATATAGGCTTTTCAACCCTCTATTGTTCTCCACTTTGGATATATATCTATGACATGTTGTAATAGCACATTTGAGCTATCTGGTTTTTGCCTCATGGCTTAATGACTATTTCTATATTGATAGCAAAAATATTATATCTATAAATTCACACATGATGTGCACTATGCACTTTACTTTTGACGGCTCTATATATGTGTGTATTGCAGCATAGTCATTTATCTCTGATATTCTATCAAATATTTTTGTCATATATGATTCTATGCATCCAATCCATTGAGTGACGGTATCTAGGTTCTTTTGCCTTTTCCTTTGTTATTTATGTTGTGTATTATGATTGTTACTCTTTTTACCAATATTGTTCTGTAATTCAATAAAATTGTTTTGTATTTTTTCATAAATTGGCTCGGTTTTTCATATTTTTTTTGGGTATTTTATTTTACACGCCCCGAGAGTGTAGGATGGACATGACAGCTGCCATGACTTTTGTAAACACGCTGGGGGCGGTGGAGTCCGAAGGGCAGAGCAGTGAATTTAAAATGTTCGTCTCCGATCGGAAAGCGTAGAAACCGTTGGTGACTTGGGAAAATCGGGATGTGAAGATATGCGTCTTTGATGTCGATAGACGCAAGATATTCTCCTTTTTCCAGAGAGGCGATGACTGAACGGAGGGATTCCATCCTGAAGTGGCGTACTCTGATAAACCTGTTCAACAGCTTTAGATTTAGGATGGGGCGCATGGTTCCGTCCTTTTTTGGGACCACGAACAGGTTTGAGTAAAAACCCTTGAACCTTTCCGTGGGAGGAACTACGACAATGACTGCGCTTTTGCAGAGGGCATGTATGGCCTGATAGAAAGGGGCTACCAGCGCCCTTGTCCTTGGGATACGAGACTGGAAAAAACGCGTTGGCGGGGGAAACTCGAATTCGATTTTGTATCCGAAGGACACGAGGTCCCTGACCCATTGGTCGTGGACGACCGCAAGCCAGACCTGACGGAACAAGAGTAGACGTCCGCCTACCTTGTCCGTGTCCTCCGGACACAGCAAGGAGTCATTGAGAGAACTTGCGGGACGGTGTGCTCTTGGGTCTGGACCGGGGAGATCTGTTTCTCCAGGAGTTGAATGGTTTGAATGAAGGATGCAAACCACTGTCCCTGCGTGGGGGACGGGCAGAGCCCGCGGAGGCGAGTGAGGAAGACCAGTTTGTGGAGCCGCGAAAGGGTTGGGAGCGAACCTGAAATTGGTTCCGAAAGGGTCGAGTAGATCTACGTTGGGGGAGAAATTTACTTTTTCCCCCAGTGGTATCTGAGATAATCTGATCTAGTTTCTCTCCGAACAAGAGTCCGCTTTGATATGGCAGGGAAGTCAAAGATTTCTTTGAAGCGGAGTCTGCTCACCATTCTCGGAGCCAAATGGCTCTCCTGATGGTAATTGCGTTTGCGGCTGCTTGTGCAGCGCAATTAGCTGCGTCTAGGGAGGCATGGACAACGTAATCACCGGCCCGGGCGATCTGGTAGGCGAGACTGGATAACTCGGGAGGTAGACTATTGTGTCGACTGATTCCAACTAGGGCCTCTGCCCAGGCTGCTATCGTTCTGGCTACCAAAGTGGTGGCAAAGGAAGGGAAAAGTGCTGCTCTGGCAGCCTCAAAGACTGACCTCGCCAGGTTGTCAATCTGGCGATCAGTGGGATTTTTGATGGAAGATCCATCCGACAGAGGAGAGTTTTTGAAGCTAGCTTCGATATCGGTGGGTTCTTGGCAGGGGACTCGGTCCACTCTTTGTTCAGAGAAGATGCAAAGGGGTATCGCGTCTCGAGCGGCTTTTGGCCTGTGAACCGCTTATCTGGGCGACTTCTATTTCTTTGCACAATACCCGTAAATTCGTGATGGTTGGCGAAAATCCTGTGAGGGCGTTTTGTTCTTTTGAAGGACACGGGGTGGTCCGGATTGGATCCAGGTTCCTCATCTACTTTGAGGGCCTGATTAACAGCATCGATGAGAGAATCTGTAGATTCCTGGAACTCAGGGGAGTCCGGGTCTGCGGCTACATGTGACTCATATTCAGAGTCGTGTTCACTGTGGGCCCCTGGAGAGGGGGAACGAGACACAGAGTTAGAGGATGCAGAGGCATCTGAGTTCCGTGGAGACACGTCACGGGTACGTTTCCTAGAAGAATATGCGCTCTGTGACGCTCTCCGGGCCCTGTCTGAGGAAGACTCTCGTGTGGCTGGGGGGCGTCTAGAGAAGGTACGGAGATGCCCTGGCTTGAGGAGGAATCACGAAAGGCTTCTAAGGCCTTAGTCCATGGACTGGGCCAAGGAATTAGCCCACTCAGGGGGGCTGGCATCGCAGTGCACAACAGTAGCAGGGGGCTCCTGAAAGCATGAGGCTTCGCAGGCCAAGCAAAGAGGGTTAGGGTGTCTTCGAGGCAGGGAGACGTTGCATGCGGTACATGAGGCATAGATCACTGTGTGTGACTTTTCTGCCTTCTTAGTAGCTTTTGGCTGAGACATATTGCAGAAGCCTGTACGGAGCTACGTCTGACTGCTAACGGACTGTAGTGCAGTGCTTACAGTGTACCTGCAGTGGAGGGGTTAAGATATGTGTACTGGCAATGGGATAATTGGCTTGTACAGCGTACCCAGGTCCTGCGTCCTGTGTCTGTGCCCCCAGAGAAATAGCTCAGCCAGACGTCTATTGCAGACAATGGCGCTTCCCCCTCTTCCTGGGGTTGGAACGCGCCAGGAAGTAAGGCCCGAGAACAAAACTGGCGCTTCTCGTTTGCGGTGAGAAGCACCAGAAAGAAGGAGAGGGCGGAGTAGAGGAGAAGGAGGAGGGAGTACCGCCTCCTCCTGTACCAGGCGTCAGCACTGGAAAGTCGTAGAGCGCATTGAAAGGGGGCAGAGAAAGCAAGGAGGGCGGGTTTGGGTCTAGCATGGCCAAAAGTCGGGGACTAAATTAGCGGCTGCAGCCACGGTGACGGCCGCGGCAGCGATCGCTGTAGAGGAGGAAGGGACTCCTGTACCAGGCGCCGGCCTGCCCCTGGCAACCGCTACAGACGGGACCTATCCCCCCCAGGGACACGGACACTAACACCAGACCCCAGAGAGGAAGGGAGAAAGAAGCTCTCCCCCCCCCCCGCTGCTGTACTCACTCTGCGGTGCTCGACTTGAGATGTAGCAGAGTCGGGAGCGCTGCGTGGCCACAGAAAAGGAGGATCTGGTGCACTCCTTTCCTCCTCAATCCACGATCCCTTTGATAGGGAGGTGGAGAGAACTCTTTGCTTCCTGGCACCAGCTGCTTTCACACAGTAGTGGTGCAGTGGAGTCCCATAGTTGCCGCAGGGATGCCTCCGTGCTCCTGCACGGGGACCATAGCAGGCTAAAGGCCTGGCTCCGGAAGGGGGTTCGTGGGGGCGACACCCCATGTTCCCGTCCGTTGTCGGTGCGGGGAGATTGGACCCATTAAAGGATCCGTCGCCCGATGAGAGCCCAGGCAGATGTAAAGGTTGCAGGAGGGGGTACGGGGAGGCGACACTCCGCGTTCCCGCCTGTTGACTATCTTGGGAGATCGGGACCTTGAAAGGTCCCGTCGCCCGATTAATCCATGTAAAAAGTAAAAAATAAAAAAATAAAATAAGAAAGTTGGGGTCTGAGATCAGACCCTAGTGCCTCCTACAGACACTAAGAACTGGTTCAGAATAGAGCAAGCAGAGGGTGTATACTGCAGAAGGAGGAGTTAAATTTTTTTGTGTATTTGCTTATTGTCCTCCTAGTGGCAGCAGCATAACACCCATGGTCCTGTGTCCCCCAATGAGGCGATGGAGAAATTATGTGTAATAATGAGAAATGACACAGGGAAAAAGTATTGTACACATTTAGTGAAATTTAGTTAATACTTTGTACAAAAGCCTTGGTTGGTGATGACAGTTTCAAGACGCCTCGTGTCTGGGGAAACTAGTCGTATGCATTGCTCAGGTGTGATTTTGGCCCATTCTTCCACACAAACACTTCAAATCCTGAAAGTTTCGTGGGCTTCTTCTATGAACACTCAACTTTAGTTCCTTCCATACATTTTCTACAAAATTCAGGTCAGGTAATTGGCTGGACCATTCTAGCAGGTTTATTTTCTTTCACTAAAACCAATTGAAAGTTTGACTGAGATCATTGACTAACTGAAATGTCCACCCTTGTTTCATCTTCATCATCCTGGTAGATGGCTGATTTTTAATCAGGAATGTATTACTACATTTGTTCATTTATCCTTCCTTCATTCGATGATGTTTCCCAGTGCCATATGCTGAAAAATGACCCCACACCATGTTGTTCCACCGCCAAACTTCACTGTTGGTATGGTGTTTTTGGGGTGATGTACAGTGCCTTTTTGCCTCTAAACATTGTGTGCATTATAGCATCCAAATAATTTGATTCTGGTCTCATCTGACCAGACTATATTCTCACAGTATTTCACAGACTTCTCTAAATGTTCAGTAAACTTTAAACACTCATGAACATGCTTCTTGTTTAGCAATGGAGTCTTGCGTTGTGAGTGTGCTTACAGGTCATGGAGGTTGAGTGCATTACACAGAGTCTTCTTTGTAACAATTGTACCTGCTGATTCCAAGTCTTTTGGTAAGTCTCCACAGGTGATCCTTGGCTCTTGGACAACTCTTGTGATAATTCTTTTCACTCTTCTGTCTGCAATCTTGAGGGGAGCACCTGGTCATGGCCTGTTTGTGGGGAAATTATGTTCTTTCCACTTCCAGATTATGACACCAACAGTGTGCTCACTGGAACCTTCAGTAGTTTAGAAATTCGTGAAATTCTTCTGCAACCAATGCCATCAGTATGTTTTGCAACACTAAGGTTGCAAAGGTCTTGAGACAGCACACTGATTTTACCCATCATGAGATGCTTCTTGCGTTGCACCTTGGTAATGAGAAACCTTTTTATAGGACATCAGTTGAATCGGCTGATGGCTTTCAGTGCCAGGATTGGTTTCTTATTACTAATAGAATTCATCTGGTGTCATGACTTTCCATGGCTTTTTGCACCTCTCTTTCTTCATGTGTTCAATACTTTTTCCCTGTGTCATTTCTTATTATTAGACATAACTTAATTTATGGACATCTATGGTTTGATAATTTTTGCCTGTGTGGATTGGATGGGTTGTTACGGACATCTAGTCAGAATTTCATGTCAATAACACCTTTAGAAATATATTTATTTAGAGAATTGTTGACGTGTTCAATACTTATTTCACCCGCTGTACTTGAATGAGTTAGTCCGTTTAAGAGGTGTTGCACCATCTGAACACCCCTGTCCCTATGCGGTTTGGTCTAATCAGGGCAAAGAGACATTATAAAATTAGACCCACATATATGAGACAATATGGAGAAGCTTAAAGTGGCTCTCTAGCTGGACTTGTCCACCTATGTATTACATAATTGGAGAATATTTCCTTTGGTAAATACCAGTCTTTTGACTGAATGAAAGCTCACGGTCTTTAACAAAAGGGGCTTTTGTCAAAGATCATCTATTAACTACTGCAATTACCATTGTTCCCATTTTCATCTGCAGCCCAAAGTCCACACCATTCTCCAGGAGCACAGAACAGATAGTAGGGAGATCTTGTTGCCCTGCGAGGTGAAGGGCAGTCTGGCGATGCTTTGTCAGCTCATTCACTTTGGCACCTGCAAGGAGCTAAAACAGCAGAGAAATTATTGAGCTACACACCAACATCAAGAAAATAAGAGCATACAAAGTCTTGTGTCTGCAAACTAGGATGTTATTGATGTCTTGTAGAGCCAACATTAAGATTCCCCAAAATTGAGAAATGTATTGGGTAGATTGTACACGTGTAAATCCCACGATCTAGAGATGTACATATTACATACCAGGTTACGAACAATAATCTCAGATCCAGCCTGCACCGCCAGGTGAAGAGGCGTTAGCTTTGAAGCATCCTGCACTCTTGAATTGACATTGGCTTTCACACTGATCAGGAACAGCACACTCTCAATGTCTGAATTCTGCACGGCCACATGCAGAAAATTCCTTCCTTTGTTATCTACCTAGAAAAGTGAGAAGAAAACCAATAACAGACGATAATAAATTGAAGTAATACAAATAAAGTCCAAAATCCTCCTCATTGTGGTCCCTATGGCAATAAGCGAATATCATTGTCTGCCCATGCTGGGACCCCAACGGTCAGCTCAAATTGGTGCAAGAAATGATAGCAAGTGTTCATTTCACCTACAAGAGAAAGACGGATTTTGGTAAGAACTTACCTGTAAAATCCTTTTCAGCGAAGGAAGGAAGAGAGACACAGTCATTACTAGTGGGTAGGCGGAGCCCAGATAGGATTGACACCTCAGATTAAAACACGGATTTTGGTAAGAACTTACCTGTAAAATCCTTTTCAGCGAAGGAAGGGAGGGAGACACAGGATTCATTACTGATGGGTAGGCGGAGCCCCAGATCAGGATGTCACCTCAGATCAAAAGCGTGCTGACTGGCTGGCCCCTCCAGCTCGGGCTCCTCCTACTCAGCTCCAGTCGTACCAAAGCTTTAGGGAAGAACCAAGATCACCAGCGGAGCAACATAACCCTGTCTGAAGGAACTTCAGAGAAAAACACAAGGATACAGGTTATGTACACAAAGTAAGCCAAAAACTACAGAGTTCCAGGTACTAATCACTGAACCTGACTACTGCGATGAGCTGGCGATGCTGAAAAGAGCCTTAACGCGCTGACCTCAGTCCAGATAATCGCTATCAGATAAGAGTCGCGCTGCATCTGAAAACATCAACACACTTCTGCCTTGGGCGGGATCTGTGTCTCCCTCCCTTCCTTCGCTGAAAAGGATTTTACAGGTAAGTTCTTACCAAAATCCGTGTTTCAGCTGCAGATGGAAGGGAGGGAGCCACAGGATTCATTACTGATGGGACGTCCCAAAGCAGTTCAAAAAATAAGGGTGGGAAAAAACCAACAAAAGGCAGAAACCCAACAACCTTAACAAGAAAGCGCAACCAGCGCTAAAACACAAGTTCCACAAGAACTTCAAACTACAGCTGCCTGCAAGACCCTACGTCCGAGGGCTGCATCAGCAGAAGCACTGACGTCCACTTTATAAAACTTTGTAAACGTGTGGACAGAACGCCAAGTTGCCGCCCGGCAGAGCTGCACTGCCGAGGCGCCTTGATGAAAAGCCCACGATGAAGCCACAGCTCTCGTGGAATGGGCTCGAATCTTAATCGGACAAGATGCACCCTGAAGACTGTAAGCTTCCAGAATAGCTGACCGAATCCAACGAGCTATAGAATCCTTGGAAGCTCGCTGACCACGCCGGCGACCAGCTGGAACCACAAATAGAGAGTCCGTCTTACGAAAACCTTGAGTAATAGATAGGTAAAACTTCAAGGCCCGCACTAAATCCAATGTGTGCAAATCTCGCTCTTTCGCATTCTTCGGATCCGGGCAGAAAGAAGGCAACACAATATCCTGGTTAACATGAAATTGTGATACCACTTTAGGTAAAAAATCACCCCGTGTGCGAAGCACTACACGATCCGGAAAAAACTCCAGAAAAGGAGGCGAACAAGAAAGAGCTGCCAACTCAGAAACTCTCCTCAAAGAAGTGACCGCTACAAGGAAAGCCACCTTCCAGGAAAGTAAAGAAAGGCTAGCCGAACCCATAGGCTCAAAAGGTTTATGCTGAAGAGCCTCCAAAACAAGGTTGAGCCGCCAAGGAGACACGGAAGCCTTCCGCGGCGGAAACTTACGAGCTATACCGCGGAAAAAGGAAATCACGTCCCTATTTGAAGCAATGGTTCTCCGAAACAATAAAGACAGAGCAGAAATCTGACCTTTCAGGGTGCTGACTGCCAAACCTTTGTCCAGCCCATGCTGCAGAAAAGCCAACAGATTGGGGATGGAAAACTTTCTCGGATTCCGAGAGGATCCCAAACACCACGAAAAGAAGTTTTCCCAGGTTTTGTGGTAAATCCTAGTAGTAGCCGGAATTCTCGCAGCACGAAGGGTAGCAATAACCTCGGCTGAAAAACCTCTATGGGTTAAGATTTCGGTCTCAAGAGCCACGCCGTCAAACGCAGGGACTGCAAGTCCGGATGACAAATGGGCCCCTGAGTCAACAAGTCCGGTTGAAGAGGAAGCGGAAAAGGAGGTGCCGCCAACAGCGACATTATTGTCGAGAACCACATCCTTCTTGGCCAATCCGGAGCTATCAAAATAGCTGAAATCTCTCTAATCTGATCCGACGCAGTACTAGAGGAAGTAAAGATATCGGCGGGAATACATACAGTTAGGTCCATAAATATTTGGACAGAGACAACATTTATCTAATTTTGGTTCTAGACATTACCACAATGAATTTGAAACAAAACAAATCAGATGCAGTTGAAGTTCAGACTTTCAGCTTTCATTTGAGGGTATCCACATTAAAATTGGATGAAGGGTTTAGGAGTTTCAGCTCCTTAACATGTGCCACCCTGTTTTTAAAGGGACCAAAAGTAATTGGACAAATGACTCCAAGGCTATTTCATGGACAGGTGTGGGCAATCCCTTCGCTATGTCATTCTCAATTAAGCAGATGAAAGGGCCGGAGTTGATTTGAGGTGTGGTGTTTGCATTTGGAAGGTTTTGCTGTGAAGGAAACATGCGGTCACAGGAGCTCTCCATGCAGGTGAAACAAGCCATCCTTAAGCTGCAAGAACAGAAAAAAAACCATCCAAGAAATTGCTACAACATTAGAAGTGGCAAAATCTACAATTTGGTACATCCTGAGAAAGAAAGAAAGCACTGGTGAACTCATCAATCCAAAAAGACCTGGGAGCCCATGGAAGACAACAGTGGTGGATGATCGCCGCATACTTTCTTTGGTGAAGAAGAACCCGTTCACAACATCAACTGAAGTCCAGAACACTCTCAGTGAAGTAGGTGTATCTGTCTCTAAGTCAACAGTAAAGAGAAGACTCCATGAAAGTAAATACAAAGGGTTCACATCTAGATGCAAACCATTCATCAATTCCAAAAATAGACAGGCCAGAGTTAAATTTGCTGAAAAACACCTCCAGAAGCCAGCTCAGTTCTGGAAAAGTATTCTATGGACAGATGAGACAAAGATCAACCTGTACCAGAATGATGGGAAGCCAAAAGTTTGGAGAAGAAAGGGAATGGCACATGATCCAAGGCACACCACATCCTCTGTAAAACATGGTGGAGGCAACGTGATGGCATGGGCATGCATGGCTTTCAATGGCACTGGGTCACTTGTGTTTATTGATGACATAACAGCAGACAAGAGTAGCCGGATGAATTCTGAAGTGTACTGGGATATACTTTCAGCCCAGATTCAGCCAAATGCTGCAAACTTGATTGGACGGCGCTTCATAGTACAGATGGATAATGACCCCAAGCATACAGCCAAAGCTACACAGGAGTTCATGAGTGCAAAAAAGTGGAACATTCTTCAATGGCCAAGTCAATCACCAGATCTTAACCCAATTGAGCATGCATTTCACTTGCTCAAATCCAGACTTAAGAGGGAAAGACCCACAAACAAGCAAGACCTGAAGGCTGCGGCTGTAAAGGCCTGGCAAAGCATTAAGGAGGAAACCCAGCGTTTGGTGATGTCCATGGGTTCCAGACTTAAGGCAGTGATTGCCTCCAAAGGATTCGCCACAAAATATTGAAAATAAAAATATTTTGTTTGGGTTATGTTTATTTGTCCAATTACTTTTGACCTCCTAAAATGTGGAGTGTTTGTAAAGAAATGTGTACAATTCCTACATTTTCTAACACATATTTTTGTTCAACCCTTCAAATTAAACGTTACAATCTGCACTTGAATTCTGTTGTAGAGGTTTCATTTCAAATCCAATGTGGTGGCATGCAGAGCCCAACTCGTGAAAATTGTGTCACTGTCCAAATATTTCTGGCCCTGACTGTAGATCAGCTCGAACTGATCCCACTGAGCTACTAAAGCATCCACCGCCACAGCCTTCAGGTCCTTGTACCTGGACATGAACGTCGGTAACTTGGCATTGAACCTGGATGCCATCAAATCCACTTGGGGAGTTCCCCAACGGGAGCACAGTAGTGCAAAAACTTCCGGGTGAAGGCTCCATTCCCCAGGATCCATCTTCCTGCGACTGAGAAAGTCCGCTGTAAGATTCTGAACCCCTGGAATGTGAAATCGCCGAAATGGCTGGCACACTGGCCTCGGCCCAAATCAGAATTCGAGACACCTCCACCAAGAGCCTGGAACTCCTTGTCCCGCGCCTTGGTGATTGATATACGCGACAGCCGTCGCATTGTCTGTCTGCACTCGAACTGGCAGACCGCTCAAAGGGACCGTCCAATGCTGGAGGCAAAGGAAAATCGCCCTCAATTCCAGGATGTTGATCGGAAGAACAGACTCTTCCGGTGACCATACCCCCTGAATCCAGAGATTTTTCCAAACACCCCCCCAGCCCATCAGGCTGGCATCGGTGGTTATGACTGACCACTTTGGAGGGAGGAAGGACTTCCCCAGGGCAAAAACCCCTGGACGTAGCCACCATCATAGAGAATCCCGCACCGCGCGAGAAATGGTGACACTGCAATCCAGCGATTGCGACCGATTCCATCGACTCAAAATAAACTTTTGGAGGGTCCTGGAATGGAACTGGGCAAAAGGAATCGCCTCCATGGACGCCACCATCAGTCCCAGAAGACGCATACACTTCCGTAGGGACATTGCCGTTGAGGATTTCATAATCTGTACATGTCGAAGAAGACATGACTGTTTGTCTGGTGGTAGGGAAACTACCGACCGAAACGTGTCGAGATGCATTCCCAAAAAGAGGATTGTCCTCGATGGTTGCAGGGACGACTTCTCCCAATTGACCAGCCAACCGAAGTCCTTCAGAAACTGAAGAGACAAATCCCGAGCCGTCAACGCCTCCTCCTCCGAGGAAGCCACAATCAAAAGATCGTCCAGATAAGGGAGAATCGTAATCCCCTGTCTTCGAAGGATTGCCATGAGGGCGCCAGAATTTTTGTAAAGACTCTTGGCGCTGAGGCTAAGCCGAACGGCAGAGCCACGAACTGGTAATGATTCTGACCTATGGCAAATCGAAGAAAGCGCTGATGAGCCTTTCCGATGGGAATATGCAAATAAGCGTCGCGAATGTCGATTGACACCAGAAAATCGTTCTGTGACAGAGCTGCCACAACGGAGCGAAGCGACTCCATGCGAAATTTCCGGGCATGGACATGCCGGTTTAATCGCTTGAGATCCAGAATCGGGCGAAATTTGTTCTCCTTTTTGGGAACTACAAAAAGGTTGGAATAAAAACCTTTCCCTCGGTCCTCTGACGGAACCGGTATCACTACACCCTTTTGTAGCAGAAATTCGACCTCTCGCTGTAGAGCGACAACAAGCTCGGGTTCCGACGGAACGCGAGACTGACAAAAAACATTTGGGGGTCGAGAAGCAAACTGTCATGTGTGCATCGCCACGAAGATCGTCGCGGTTGCACATTCTGACTTCTCACAGCTGAGTTGCTGTTTCTTTGTGTTTGGCAGTTAGGGAGTTAATTCTGTCTGTGCTCAGTTCTGGGACTGGGTGCAGTTTTCTCCCGGCTGCAATTAATTATTTGTTGATTGGTTTCCTTTAAATCTCTGGTTGTCTGTGTTGGGAGTTGCCAGTGAAATTCTTCATGCAGACCACAGATAGGATTGTATCTGTATAGACTTAAGTTAAAGAGCTCCTTAGTTGTTTTAAGCTCACCTTGCTTAGAGTTTAATATCCCAGATCATTTATGTTCCTTCTGTGTTTGAGTGTGTATGCAAGTCTGTGTTTTCTCCAGTCTGTCTTATATGTCTAATCTGTGTATTTAGCAGAGATCAGCCCATATCCCTTTGGTGGTAATCAGAATCCTTCTTAGGACTGATTACAGGGTTCAGGGACTGATAGGAGACAGGGTTAGGCTGGAGACTTGGACCTCTGAACCATTATCAGTACCTCCAAGGTGAGGGATTAGTTAGGACCCCAGTTTAGGGTCAGGTTAGACCCCCGGTCCTCCTCTTTCCTGTGACAGTGTATCAAGTCCTCAAGATTAACCCTGAGTTCAACGGATATCGTGTCAGGTAAATCTATTCTATATTTACATGCTGATGTTGCTAATCTATATGTTGTATAGAGTGTTGTTCTTTTAAGAATAGTTTACTGACATCGTACACATATCATAAGACCGCGTGACATTTTCACTGGCCCATAAAATTATTCCCAGTTGCCATGGATCCAGTAGCCCAGCTGGCTCTGCAGTTGCAGGGATTATCCATGGAGCTGACGGACATTAAGTCCAAAATTTTGTCTCCCTCGGAGCAAACCAGATTTGAACCTAAAGTAGCTCTCCCGGACAGGTTCACTGGTGGGCGAGACAAATTTTTTACCTTCAGGGAAGCATGTAAATTGTATTTTCGGCTTCGGCCTCGATCATCAGGGAGTGAAGAGCAGAGAGTGGGAATTGTTATCTCGCTCCTACAAGGGGACCCTCAATCCTGGGCCTTCTCCCTTCCTCCGGGATCCCCGGCTCTACAGTCAGTAGATCGATTTTTTACTGCCCTGGGTTTGGTATATGATGACCCAGATCGGGTCTCTCTTGCTGAGACAAAATTACGTAAGATACAGCAGGGAGATCGTCCGGCGGAGGAATTTGCTTCTGAGTTCCGTAGATGGGCCACAGATACTCAGTGGAATGACCCAGCTCTTAGGAGCCAGTTTTGTCATGGGCTTTCTGACAAATTAAAGGACGTTTTGGCTCAGTATGATTCTCCTCCATCACTGGAGGCTGCTATGGCCCTAGCTATCCGTACTGATAGACGGCTCCGGGAGAGGTGCGAGGTAACTCCGCCCCCTGTTGTTACTCCACCTACTACTAAAGTCCCTTATGTTGAGGTTCCCCTTGTCTGTTCGGAGGAGCCTATGCAGTTGGGAGGGACATCATTTCGTAGGAGGGGATTGGCGGTACGCCGCAGGACTAGAAGGTGTTTCTTCTGCGGGAAAGAGGGACATTTTGTTGAGGGATGTCCATCCCGTGCCTTGTTGAGCAAAAAGTCGCCGGAAAACTGTTAATCCCAGGTTGTGTGGTGGACGACAACCTGGGAGTATGTATTTCGTCCGCTAGTTCTTCTCAGTTCCTTGTACCAGTGGAGGTGGTGGTTGGTACGAGAGTGGAGAGATTTTCTGTTCTTCTTGATAGTGGGTCCGGGGCTAATCTGGTTGACGCTCAGTTTGCTCAGGCTCAAGGTATGCATCTGAGTGTATTGGTCAAACCGATCCCTATATTCTCCATTGACGCCAGGCCTCTCGGCCAAGGTAGCTTTGTTCATGAGGTTCATAACATTGACCTTCGGGTAGGGGCAATACATAGGGAACAATTATCTTGTTATGTGTTGGAGGGTCTACCTACTCCTATTGTGTTGGGACTTCCTTGGTTGGTTAAACATAACCCTGTGATTAATTGGCAATCCAGAAAGATAAGCCAATGGGGGGAGTTTTGCAAAAGACGGATTTTGGTAAGACCTTACCTGTAAAATCCTTTTCAGCGAAGGAAGGAAGAGAGACACAGTATTCATTACTGATGGGTAGGCGGAGCCCCAGACCAGGATGACACCTCAGATCAAAAGCGTGTTGACTGGCTGGCCCCTCCAGCTCGGGCTCCTCCTACTCAGCTCCTTCAGTCGTACCAAAGCTTTAGGGAAGAACCAAGATCACCAGCGGAGCAACATAACCCCTTCTGAAGGAACTTCAGAGAAACAACACAAGAATACAGGTTATGCATGCAAAGTAAGGCAAACCACAGAGTTCCAGGTACTACTCACTGAACCTGACTACTGTGATGAGCTGGCAATGCTGGAACAGAGCCTTAGCGCGCTGACCTCAGCCCAGATAATCGCTATCAGATAAGGGTCGCGCTGCATCTGAAAACATCAACACACTTCTGCCCTGGGAGGGTGCTGTGTCTCTCTTCCTTCCTTCGCTGAAAAGGATTTTACAGGTAAGGTCTTACCAAAATCCGTCTTTCAGCTGCAGATGGAAGGAAGAGAGCCACAGTATTCATTACTGATGGGACGTCCCAAAGCAGTTCAAAAATAAGGGTGGGAAAAAAAACCAACAAAGGGCAGAAACCCAACAACCTTAACAAAAAGCGCAACCAGCGCTAAACACAAGTTCATCTAGAACTTTACACTACAGCTGCCTGCAGGACCCTACGTCCGAGGGCTGCATCAGCGGAAGCACTGACGTCCACTTTATAAAACTTTGTAAACGTGTGGACAGAGCGCCAAGTTGCCGCCCGGCAGAGCTGCACTGCCGAGGCACCTTGATGAAAAGCCCACGATGAGGCCACAGCTCTCGTAGAATGGGCTCGAATCTTAATCGGGCAAGATTCACCCCGAAGACGGTAAGCTTCCAAAATAGCTGACCGGATCCAACGAGCTATAGAATCCTTGGAAGCTCGTTGACCACGCCGACGACCTGCTGGAACCACAAACAGGGAGTCCGTCTTACGAAAACCTTGAGTAATAGATAGATAAAACTTCAAGGCCCGCACTAAATCCAATGTGTGCAAAGCTCACTCTTTCACATTCTTCGGATCCGGGCAGAATGAAGGCAACACAATATCCTGGTTGACATGAAATTGTGACACCACTTTAGGCAAAAAATCACCCCGAGTGCGAAGCACTACACGATCCGGAAAAAACTCCAGAAAAGGAGGCGAGCAAGAAAGAGCTGCCAACTCAGAAACTCTTCTCAAAGAGGTGACCGCTACTAGGAAGGCCACCTTCCAAGAAAGTAAAGAAAGACTAGCAGAGTCCATAGGCTCAAAAGGTTTATGCTGAAGAGCCTCCAAAACAAGGTTGAGCCGCCAAGGAGACACAGGTGCCTTCCGCGGCGGAAACTTACGAGCTATACCGCGGAAAAAGGAAAGCACGTCCCTACGCGAGGCAATAGCTCTCCGGAATAATAAAGACAGAGCAGAAACCTGACCTCTCAGGGTGCTAACTGCCAAACCCTTGTCTAACCCATGCTGCAGAAAAGCCAGCAAATTGGGAATGGAAAATTTCCTCGGGTTCCGTGAAGACCCCGAACACCACGAAAAGAAGGTTTCCCAAGTTTTGTGGTAAATCCTAGTAGTAGCCGGACATCTGGCAGCTCGAAGAGTAGCAATGACCTCGGCTGAAAAACCTCTACGAGTCAACATTTCGGTCTCAAGAGCCACGCCGTCAAACGCAGAGACTTCAAGTCCGGATGACAAACGGGCCCCTGAGTCAACAGGTCCGGTCGAAGAGGAAGTAGAAATGGAGGTGCCGCCAACAGCGACATTAGCGTTGAAAACCACGTCCTCCTTGGCCAATCTGGTGCTATTAACATAGCCGGGATTCTCTCCAGTCTGATCCGACGCAGTACCAGAGGAAGCAAGGATATCGGTGGAAACACATAAATCAGCTCGAATTGATCCCACGGAGCCACCAGAGCATCCACCTCCACAGCCTTCCGGTCCTTGAACCTGGACATGAACACTGGTAGTTTGGCATTGAACCTGGATGCCATCAAATCCACTTGGGGAGTTCCCCAACGGGAGCACAGCATTGCAAAAATCTCCGGATGAAGACTCCATTCTCCGGGATCCATCTTCTCGCGACTGAGAAAATCCGCCGTAACATTCTGAACCCCTGGGATGTGGATTGCAGAAATGGCTGGAACCCTGGCCTCGGCCCAGATCAGGATCCGAGACACTTCCGCCATGAGCCTGGGACTCCTTGTGCCGCCTTGGTGATTGATATACGCAACCGCTGTGGCGTTGTCTGTCTGCACTCGGACCGGCAGACCGCTCAAAGGGACCGTCCAGTGTTGGAGGCAAAGGAAAATCGCCCTCAATTCCAGGATATTGATCGGTAAAACAGTCTCTTCCGATGACCATACTCCCTGAATCCAGGAATCGTTCCAAACACCCCCCAGCCCGTCAGGCTGGCATCTGTGGTTATGACCGACCATTTCGGAGGGAGGAAAGATTTCCCCAGGGATAAGGCTCCTGGACGTAACCACCATCCTAGAGACTCTCGCACCCTGCGAGAGATGGTGACACTGCAATCCAGCGATTGCGACTGATTCCAATGACTCAGAATGAACCTTTGGAGAGCTCTGGAATGAAACTGGGCAAACGGAATTGCCTCCATGGACGCCACCATTAAACCCAGAAGACGCATACACTTGCGAAGGGACATTGTTATCGAAGACTTCATGATCTGTACCTGTCGAAGAAGACATGACTGTTTGTCTGGAGGTAGAGACACCACTGCCCGTACCGTGTCGAAATGCATTCCCAAAAGAGGATAGCTTGCGACGGTTCCAGAAACGACTTCTCCCAATTGACCAGCCAACCGAAGTCCTTCAGTAACTGAAGAGACAGATTGCGAGCTGTCACTGCTTCCTCCTCCGAGGATGCCACGATCAAAAGATCGTCCAGGTAAGGAAGAATCGTAATTCCTTGTCTTCGAAGAATTGCCATGAGAGGCGCCAGAATCTTTGTAAATACTCTGGCGCCGAGGCTAAGCCGAATGGCAGAGCCACGAACTGGTAATGATCCCGACCTATGGCAAAACGAAGAAAACGTTGATGAGCCCTTCCAACGGGAACATGTAAATAAGCGTCGCGGATGTCGATTGATACCAAAAAAATCGTTCTGCGACAGGGCTGCCACAACGGAGCGAAGTGACTCCATGCGGAATTTCCGGGTGTGGACATGCCGATTCAATCTTTTGAGATCCAGAATCGGACGAAATTTGTCCTCCTTTTTGGGAACCACAAACAGATTGGAATAAAATCCTTTTCCCCGGTCTTCTGGCGGAACCGGTATTACCACACCCTTCTGAAGAAGGAATTCGACCTCTCGCTGCAGAGCGACCAAAAGCTCGGGTTCTGACGGAATGCGAGACTGGCAAAAGGTGTCTGGGGGTCGAGAAGAGAATTCTATGAAATAACCTGCTGACACGACCCGCGTTACCCATGAATCTGGAACGCGAGAAATCCAAGTCTCCTTGAATTGGAGCAGGCGACCCCCCACTCGAGAGTCCTCGAGTGGACTCCTGGCGTCAGTCCGTCTTGGCGGGCTTCTTGTCAGTTTCCCGCTTGTCTTGACGGAAATTCTGCTTCCAGGGAATGCGAGATTTCTGGGAGGACTTTTTTTGCTGAGAAAGAGGAACGACCCGATCCCCAAGAGGACTGAGCGAATCGACCTCGGCCCCGAAAGGACCGCCGACCACTATATGTCCTGCCAGACACAGAAGCCATAGCTCTGCGTTGTGGTAACGTCGCTTCTTTTGCCTTTGCCTTGGTAATCAGTTCTGTGAGGTCAGACCCAAAAAGATGACCACCTTTATAAGCTAAGGCCAGCAAACCTTTTTGGAGACCGCATCCCCGGCCCACTGTCTGAGCCACAGCGCTCTTCTGACTGTGATCGCCGAAGCCTGCGCCCTGGACAGAAGCGACGCAGTGTCCAGACCTGCATCATAGATATATCGGACTGCAGTGTCCAACCATTCGAAAATCTCCTCCATCTCAGATGACGGAGATCCATTTTTCCACGCCTTGTGTAAAAGGTCCAACCAGCTTATAGAAGCTTTAGAAGCACACATGGATCCTAGTACCGCTCTGAATCCATGACCCGCGGCCTCATAATTTGATTTCGCCGCCATTTCCGTTTTTCTGTCCAGTGGATCCTGCAAACTCGCCTTCCCTTTAACAGGAAGCAGTGAGGATTTACTAAGCTGGGATAAGGAAAAATCCACTTCAGGAGAGGGAATCCAATTATCTCTCGACTCTGTGGAACACGGATAAAGTGCGTCAAAGAAACGTGTTCCGTGAAAACGTTTATCCGGACACAGACGTTCCTTTTCTACTGCACTGTTAAGATCATCTAGATCTGGCAAGGCTGATCGTGACGTACGATACTCCTGGTACATTCGTGCTGATTTACCAGGTAAACTAGTTACCACCTCCGGTAACTGTAAAACCTCTCTCATGGCTTCAATAAATGCCTCTGTACGTCTCACAAGGGACGAGAGCCCCCGCCGTTCCTCCTTATCCGAATCTGACATTTCCCCATCTGAACTTAAAGGAGAACCCTCTCCACAATCTAAATCAGAGACATCTGATTCGCTACGGGTGAAGGATGGTAACGGTCTGTGTCGCTTTCTGTCCTGAGAGGATCTAGCTGACACATATTGACTCAAAAGGTCAGACAAGCCATTAATAGAACTGGCGATAGCATCCAATTTTGCATCACTGTGACCTCCAACCGCAGCGCTAGACGCTGTGGAGGACTGCGTACCAGATTGCCGAAGCGGAACTGGAATATGGTCCGCGCCTTCTGAACCCTGTTCCGACATGCCTCACACTGTATATAGCAGGTCAAATGTCAGAAAACCTGAAAAAAAACGCAGTTTTTTTTTTTTTTTTTTTTTTTTAGTGAACGCAAAAACAGCACGCTGAAGGGTTAAGTCTTAAATATAGAGCTACCCCAGCTGTTGCCAAGTAAACCCTCAAGAGGGGTTAATGTCGCAGGCTGTAAGAAAAAACAAGGTCTCTATGTGAGACCGAGCTGCAGAATAGCGCTATGTATCTGCGCTGTGGGGTGAGGAAAAAATGCCACTCACCCAGCTGGTTTGGTGCCTGAGACGGGAGGAGCGGAGTCTGAGGAGCCCGGGAGCCCCTTTAATGGCCGCCGTGCTGAGGGAGCCGGAAGAGAAGCGCAATCGCGCGCTTCCCGCATGAAAGACCGGGAAGCGTGAAGCCACGCCCCCCCGGCTCAAAAATATGAGCGCCAAAACTCCTCACTCCTGCTCCCCCCCTGTCCTGCAGGCATCTGCCTGCGGACAAAAAGTTGTACAGAAACACCACATCCACATGTCACGGCGCTGCCAAAGCAGCGCTAATAGTACATTAACACACATGTAATAGCGCTGTCACAGCAGTCGCTAAAGCACTCACACATTTTATATATATTGTGGAGTACTCACCAGCTGAGCGCCACAGGGACCCCTCAGGATTTGTGGCGCTTGTGCCCATGCTCCCCCCCAGGGCGGGGAACGCAGTGACCCCAGTGTGCGGTTTGCGTCCCCGCCAGGGAAGCTAACCTCGTCCCCCAGGGCCGGCAAGATTCTGCAGGGACTATTTATGTAAAATACAGATCCGCCAGGGGAGAGGTGGGGTCCAGCAGCGCTGAGACCCCTGAGACCTTTCAGACTCATGTCCAAGTCTCTTGTCCGATAAAAATAATAAAATCTTCTGAGGAGCTGCTTCCAGCAGCGACCATCCTCTGAGACCTCAAATTTTAGACTGAAGGAGCTGAGTAGGAGGAGCCCGAGCTGGAGGGGCCAGCCAGTCAACACGCTTTTGATCTGAGGTGTCATCCTGGTCTGGGGCTCCGCCTACCCATCAGTAATGAATACTGTGGCTCTCTTCCTTCCATCTGCAGCTGAAAGTAACTGCATGAACACAGTCATCAGTGCGGTCGTGCCTAGTACATTGCCTCCTTTTTTGGAGGACTTTGGGGATGTGTTCTCTGAGGAGGGGTGTCAGGAGTTGCCTCCTCATCGCGTGTATGACTGCTCTATTAATTTACTTCCTGATGCTAAGTTGCCTAAAGCTAGGTTGTATAATCTTTCTGGTCCTGAGAGGCAGGCTATGAAAGATTATATTTCGGAAAGTCTGGCCAAAGGGCATATTAGACCTTCATCTTCCCCAGTGGCCGCGGGGTTCTTCTTTGTGAAGAAAAAAGATGGAGGCCTACGCCCTTGCTTGGATTTCCGCGAACTTAATCGGATTACTGTTCGAGATCCGTATCCACTCCCTCTGATTCCTGATCTCTTCAATCAAATTGTTGGCGCCAAATGGTTCTCTAAATTGGATCTCAGGGGGGCGTATAATCTGATTAGGATAAAAGAGGGGGATGAGTGGAAAACGGCGTTTAACACGCCGGAGGGACATTATGAGAACCTTGTCATGCCTTTTGGTCTGACTACTGCACCAGCAGTATTCCAACATTTTGTTAATGACATTTTTCGTCATCTGGTGGGGCTGTTTGTGGTCGTATATTTGGATGACATTTTAATTTACTCACCAGATCTTGTGTCTCACCAGGAGCATGTGAGACAGGTGTTGCAGATCTTGCGAGACAATAAACTATACGCCAAACTGGAAAAGTGTGTATTCGCCGTACAGGAACTTCAGTTTTTGGGTTTCTTGGTGTCAGCCTCCGGTTTCCGTATGGACCCTGAAAAGGTGAGAGCAGTGCTTGAATGGGATCAGCCAGAGTATCTTAAGGCTCTGCAGCGTTTTCTGGGGTTTGCTAACTACTACCGGAAATTTATTTGTAATTTCTCATCTGTTGTCAAACCTCTCACTGACATGACAAGAAAAGGGACGGATTTTTCTAAATGGTCAGACAAAGCTTGCCAAGCTTTTTCCTCTTTGAAAAAATGTTTTGCTTCGGCACCCGTTCTCATCCAACCAGATGCATCACAGCCGTTCGTTGTGGAGGTGGACGCGTCTGACGTAGGGGTGGGTGCAATATTGTCCCAGGGTCCGTCCCCTGGTAAATGGCATCCGTGCGCTTTCTTTTCTAAAAAATTGTCGTCCGCCGAAAGGAATTATGATATCGGCAATAGGGAACTTTTGGCCATTAAGTTGGCTTTTGAAGAATGGCGTCACTTTTTGGAGGGGGCAGTCCACCCGGTCACCGTCATTACTGATCACAAGAACCTGCTGTATTTGGAATCTGCTAAGCGTCTGAATTCCAGACAAGCTCGATGGTCGTTGTTTTTTACCAGGTTTAATTTTGTTGTCACTTATCGCCCTGGATCTAAGAATGTTAAGGCGGATGCCTTGTCTCGCAGTTTCCCAGGGGCCGGGAAAATGGATGACCCGATTCCTATCCTTCAGGAGGGGGTGGTAGTGTCGGCTGTATGTTCTGAGCTTGAGGAGGAGGTGTTAGAGGCTCAGGGGGACGCCCCTGCAGGACCTCCAGGGAGACTGTTTGTCCCAAATCAGTTGAGACAAAAGGTTATTGAGGCACATCATAATTCTGCTTTAGCAGGACATCCAGGGAGTAAAGCTACTTTAGATCTCCTTTCTCGCCGGTTTTGGTGGCCTAACGTTAATAAAGATGTTTTAACTTTTGTCGCGTCCTGTGGGGTTTGTGCTCGCTCTAAGACCCCTCATACCCGTCCGTCTGGGACCCTCTTACCCTTGAAACTTCCGGAGCGTCCATGGACTCATTTGTCTATGGACTTCATCACGGACCTTCCTCAGTCGTCAGGGAAAACTGTCATTCTGGTGGTTGTTGACAGGTTCAGTAAGATGGCACATTTTATTGCTCTTCCTGCCCTCCCTAATGCTAAAACTCTGGCGCAGGTGTTCATTGGGGAGATCGTCAGACTTCATGGGTTGCCTTCTGATGTGGTGTCAGATAGGGGGTCTCAGTTTGTGTCCAAGTTTTGGAGGGCATTTTGTTTACGTCGGGGGATGCAATTGTCATTTTCCTCGGCTTTTCATCCGCAGACCAATGGTCAGACAGAGCGTCTGAATCAAAGCCTTGAGACTTATCTTCGGTGTTTTGTCGCAGAGAACCAGGAGGACTGGTCTTCTTTCTTGCCTCTGGCAGAGTTCGCTCTTAACAACAGGCGGAGCGAGTCCACTGGTAAGTCCCCGTTTTTTGGGGCATATGGTTTTCATCCCCAGTTTTGTACATTCAATGGGGGGGGGCCCTTCTGGGGTTCCTGAGGAGGAGCGTTTCTCGTCGTCACTTGCTTCAGTGTGGAGAGGTGTATTGAATAATCTGAGTGCTATGGGGAACCGTTATAAACGTATGGCTGATAGGAGGAGAGTTTCTGGTCCAGATCTTAATGTGAACGATCTGGTATGGTTGTCTACCAGGAATATAAAACTTAAAGTTCCCTCCTGGAAGCTGGGCCCCAGATTCATCGGGCCGTACAGGATCAGTTCCATAATTAATCCTGTGGCATTTCGTCTGGACCTCCCTCCTACGTTTAAAATCCACAATGTGTTCCACAAGTCATTACTTAAGAGGTACGTGGCACCAGTCATACCATCACCTCTACCTCCTCCTCCAGTGGTGGTCAATGGTAACTTGGAGTTTCAAGTGTCAAAGATCATTGACTCACGTCTGAATCGCCGGTCCCTTCAGTACTTGGTGCATTGGAAGGGGTATGGTCCAGAGGAGAGGACGTGGGTTCCTGCGTCTGACATTAACGCAGATCGTTTGGTGCGGACCTTCCACAGAACTCACCCGGGCAAACCTGGCCCTGAGGGTCCGGAGGCCCCTCGTAGAAGGGGGGGTACTGTCATGTGTGCATCGCCACGAAGATCGTCGCGGTTGCACATTCTGACTTCTCACAGCTGAGTTGCTGTTTCTTTGTGTTTGGCAGTTAGGGAGTTAATTCTGTCTGTGCTCAGTTCTGGGACTGGGTGCAGTTTTCTCCCGGCTGCAATTAATTATTTGTTGATTGGTTTCCTTTAAATCTCTGGTTGTCTGTGTTGGGAGTTGCCAGTGAAATTCTTCATGCAGACCACAGATAGGATTGTATCTGTATAGACTTAAGTTAAAGAGCTCCTTAGTTGTTTTAAGCTCACCTTGCTTAGAGTTTAATATCCCAGATCATTTATGTTCCTTCTGTGTTTGAGTGTGTATGCAAGTCTGTGTTTTCTCCAGTCTGTCTTATATGTCTAATCTGTGTATTTAGCAGAGATCAGCCCATATCCCTTTGGTGGTAATCAGAATCCTTCTTAGGACTGATTACAGGGTTCAGGGACTGATAGGAGACAGGGTTAGGCTGGAGACTTGGACCTCTGAACCATTATCAGTACCTCCAAGGTGAGGGATTAGTTAGGACCCCAGTTTAGGGTCAGGTTAGACCCCGGTCCTCCTCTTTCCTGTGACAGTGTATCAAGTCCTCAAGATTAACCCTGAGTTCAACGGATATCGTGTCAGGTAAATCTATTCTATATTTACATGCTGATGTTGCTAATCTATATGTTGTATAGAGTGTTGTTCTTTTAAGAATAGTTTACTGACATCGTACACATATCATAAGACCGCGTGACACAAACTCTATGAAATAGCCTGCCGACACTATCCGCGTTACCCAGGAATCTGGAACGCGAGCCATCCAAGTCGCCTTGAAAAGAAGAAGGCGACCCCCCCACTCGAGAATCCTCGAGTGGACCCCTGGCGTCAATCCGACTTGGCGGGCTTCTTGTCAAGTTCCCGCTTGTCCTGGCGGAAACTCTGCTTCCAGGAGTACGAGTTTTCTGAGAGGATTTCTTTCCTGAGAAGGAAGGACGACCCGATCCCCACGAGGAGTGACTAGATCGTCCTCGGCCCCGAAAGGACCGCCGACCACTATAGCCACCAGGCTTACTGGACACCGAAGCCATGGCCCTACGCTGTGGTAATGCTGATTCCTTCGCCTTAGCCTTGGAAATCAGCTCTGTGAGGTCGGATCCAAAAAGATGGCCACCCTTGTAAGGTAAGGCCAACAACCCTTGTTTGGAAACTGCGTCCCCGGCCCACTGTCTGAGCCATAAAGCTCTTCTGACTGTGACCGCTGAAGCTTGCGCTTTGGCCAGCAGAGATATAACAGGCTGCCGTTTCTAACCATTCACAAGTTTCCCGTATCTCAGATAACGGAGATTCATTTTGCAACTCCGTCTTCAAACGTGCCAACCAGCCTAGAGAAGCTCTAGCAGCACACATGGATCCTAGCACTGCTCGGAATCCATGACCCGCAGCCTCATAGCTTGCTTTTGCCGCCAATTCCGTTTTTCTATCCAAAGGCTCCTGTAAACTCGCTTTCCCCTTAATAGGGAGTAGTGAGGATTTACTAAGCTGAGATAAAGACACATCCACTTCAGGAGCAGAAGTCCAATTAGCCTTTAACTCCGCAGAGCAAGGATAAAGTGTATCAAAGAAATGCGTTCCATGAAAACGCTTATCTGGACACAGACGTTCCTCCTCTATTACACTATTAAGCTCATCCAGAGCTGGCAATGTTGTACGCGAAGCACGGGACTCCTGGAACATGCGTGCTGATTTACCAGGACGACTAGCTACCACCTCCGGTAACTGTAATATATCTCTCATGGCTTCAATTAATGCCGCCGTACGCTTCGCCATAGAGGAACGCCCCTGCGGCTCGTCCGCATCTGAATCGGATATTTCTCCATCCGAATTTAAAGGGGAACTCTGCCCAATATCAGATACATCTGACTCGCTCCGTGTAGAGGCCGGTAACGGCCTGCGTCGCTTCCTCTGAGAGGAATTAGCAGACACATATTGACCTAAAAGGTCAGACAAGTTGTTGATCGATCGAGCGATATCGTCCAATTTTTCACCGCTGTCGACCGCAGCGCTAGACGCTGTTGAGGTCTGCGTATCTGATTGCCGCAATGGCACTGGGACGTGGTCCGCGGCATCTGAACTCTGTTCAGACATGTCTCACCTGTATGAGCAGGTCAAAGCGGTAATACCAGCAAAAACTATGCGTTTTTTTTTTTTTTTTTTAAACGCTGAAGGGTTAACGCTCCACCAGGCAGGGTTACCCCTCCACCAGGCAGGGTTACCCCAGCGGTATTCAGTCAAAAAAATTGCTGGTAGAAATAACCCTCAGAGGGGTTAATATTGCAAACTCACCACAATATATATATGAAGTGTGAGCCCCAGCCAATTTTATGTCTCTAATGAGACTGCAGCTGCAGGATAGCGATCGCTGCGCTGCGGGGTGAGGAATCAGCACTCACCCAGCTGGCCGTGGTGTCTTATGAGGAGAGGAGCGGTCTGAGGAGCCCAGGAGCCTGTGTAATGGCCGCCACAGTGGGGGAGTCGCAGGAGAAACGCCAGAGCGCGCGTCTTCCTGCTCAGAAGACCGGGAATCGTTAGGCCACGCCCCCTGCTAGCTCAAATAATGAGCGCGAACTCCCCCGCTCCTGCTCCCTCTCTGTCCTGCAGCTATCTGCCTGCGGACAAAAAATCACCACATCTACTATGTAACAGCGCTGTCACAGCAGCGCTGAAGCATACTGACATACAAGTAATAGCGCTGCTCACTCAGACGCTAAAGCACTCACACATAATTATAATAAAAAATTTGTGTGGAGTACTCACCAGCCAAAGCGCCACAGGGACCCTCAGGGGTTTCTGGCGCTGTGCCCATGCTTCCCCCCAGGGCGAGGAACGCAGTGACCGCACGTGTGGTTTGCGTCCCGCCAGGGAAGCTCTCCTCATCCCCCAGGGCCGGCAAGATTCTTCAGGGACCATAATTGTGATACAGATCCGCCAAGGGAGAGGTTGGGGTACAGCAGCGCTGGTACCCCTGAGACCTCTAGACCAACTGGTGATCCAAGTCTCCTGTCCGAATATAAAATAATAAAATCTTCTGAGGAGCTGCATTAGCAGCGACCATCCTCTGGGACCTCAAATCTTAGACTGGAGCTGAGTAGGAGGAGCCCGAGCTGGAGGGGCCAGCCAGTCAGCACGCTTTTGATCTGAGGTGACATCCTGATCTGGGGCTCCGCCTACCCATCAGTAATGAATCCTGTGGCTCCCTCCCTTCCATCTGCAGCTGAAAACAGTGTTGACCGGCCCCTCCAGCTCGGGCTCCTCCTACTCAGCTCTTCAGTCGTACCCAAGCTTAAGGAAGAACATTATCACCAGCGAAGCAACATAACCCCTTCTGAAGGACTTCAGAGAAAAAACATAAGAGTACAGGTTATGCATGCATTCAGCAAAAAAATCACACAGTTACAGGTACTACTCACTGAACCTGACTACTGCGATAAGCTGGCAATGCTGGAACAGAGCCGTAGCGCGTCGACCTCAGTCCAGATAATCGCTATCAGAGAAGGGTCACGCTGCATCTGTAAATACAACAACACACTTCTGCCATGGGAGGGAGCTGTGTCTCTCTTCCTTCCTTCGCTGAAAAGGATTTTACAGGTAAGTTCTTACCAAAATCCGTCTTTCAGCTGCAGATGGAAGGAAGAGAGCCACAGTCATTACTAGTGGGACGTCCCAAAGCAGTCCAAAAATTAGGGTGGGAAAAAACCAAAATAGGCAGAAACCCAACAACCTAGATAAATGTGCCACAGGCGCCAAATACAAGTTAACTAAAATCTTTAAATTACCGCTGCCTGCAGGACCCTACGTCCTAAGGCCGCATCAGCGGAAGCACTGACGTCCACCTTATAAAACTTTGTAAATGTGTGGACGAAACGCCAGGTCGCCGCTCGGCAGAGCTGAGCTGCCGAAGCCCTTGATGAAAGGCCCACGATGAAGTCACAGCCCTCGTGGAGCGAGCTCGAATCTTAATCGGGCAAGGTTCGCCATTAAGACGGTAAGCCTCCAAAATGGCCCGACCGAAACCAACGAGCTATAGAGTCCTTGAAAACTCGTTGATCAGCCTACGACCTGCTGTAATCACAAACAGGGAATCTGACTTTCGAAAACCTTGAGTAATAGACAAAATAGAACTTCAAGACCCGCACTAAATCCAATTTGTGCAAGTTCCGTTCCTTTGCATTCCCTGGGCCCGGGCAAAGCGAGGGCAACACAATATCCTGGTTAACATGAAATTGCGACACCACCTTAGGTAGAAAATCGCCCCGTGTGCGAAGCACTACTCGATCCGGGTAAAACTCCAGGAAAGGAGGCGAGCAGGAAAAAGCTGCCAACTCAGAAACCCTTCTTAAAGAGGTTACCGCCACTAAGAAGGTAACCTTCCAAGAAATTAAAGAAAGGCTAGCAGAACCCATAGGCTCAAAAGGTATATGCTGAAGAGCCTCCAAGACAAGGTTGAGCCGCCAAGGAGACACAGGCGCCTTCCGCAGTGGAAACTGACGGGTTACTCCGCGAAAAAAGGAACGTACGTCCCTACGCGAGGCGATAGTCTTCCGAAATAGCAAAGACAGGGCAGAAACCTGACCTTTCAGAGTGCTAACTGCCAAACCTTTTGTCCAGCCCGTACTGTAGCAAAGCCAACAAATTGGGAATGGAAAAAAAAAAATCCTCGGATTCCTTGAAGAACCCGAAACCACGAAAAGACCAAGTCTTGTGATAAATCTTAGTAGTAGCCGGACCTCTGGCAGCTCGCAGAGTGGCAATGACTTCGGCTGAAAAACCTCTACGGGTCAAGGTTTCGGTCTCAAGAGCCACGCCGTCAAATGCAGAGACTTCAAGTCCGGATGACGAACGGGCCCCTGGGTTAACAGGTCCGGGCGAGGAGGAAGTGGGAATGGCGGTGCCGCCAAAAACGACACCAGTGTCGAGAACCACGTCCTCCTTGGCCAATCCGGGGCTATCAACATAGCCGGAATTCTCTTCCAGTCTGATCCGACGCAGCACCAGAGGAAGTAAAGATATCGGCGGAAACACATAGACTAGCTCGAAATGGTCCCACGGAGCCACCAGAGCAACCACCGCCACAGCCTTCGGGTCCTTGTACCTGGACATGAAGGTCGGTAGTTTGGCATTTGAACCTGGATGCCATCAAATCCACTTGGGGAGTTCCCCAACGGAAGCACAGCAGCGCAAAAATTTTCGGATGAAGACTCCATTCTCCAGGATCCATCTTCTCGCGACTGAGGAAGTCCGCCTTGGTATTCTGGACTCCTGGAATGTGATCGCAGAGATGGCTGGAACCTTGGTCTCGGCCCATAGCAGGATCCGAGACACCTCCATCATGAGGCTGGAGCTCCTTGTCCCACCTTGGTGGTTGATATACGCAACGCCGTCGCGTTGTCTGTCTGCACTCGGACTGGTAGACCGCTTAAAGGGACCGTCCAGTGTTGTAGGCAAAGGAAAAATTGCCCTCAACTCCAGGATGTTGATCGGTAGAACAGACTCTTCCGATGACCATACTCCCTGGATCCAAAGATCGTTCCAGACACCCCCCCAGCCCGTCAGGCTGGCATCGGTGGTTATGACCGACCACCTCGGAGGGAGGAAAGATTTCCCCAGGAATAACGCTCCTGGACGTAACCACCATCCTAGGGATTCTCGCACCCTGTGAGAGATGATGACGCTGCAATTCAGAGAAGCTTGCGATCGATCCCAACGACTCAGAATGAGCCTTTGGAGGGCCCTGGAATGAAATTGGGCAAACGGAAGTGCCTCCATGGACGTCAAACCCAGAAGGCGCATACACTTCCGAAAGGACATTGCTGCCGTAGACCTCATAATCTGTACATGTCGAAAGAGACATGCCCGCTTGTCTGGAGGAAGGGACACCACCGTCCGTACAGTGTCGAAATGCATTCCCAAAAACAGGATTGACTTCCAGAGACGACTTCTCCCAATTGACCAGCCACCCGAAATCCTCCAGGAGCTGAAGGGATAGATTGCGAGCCGTCCCCGCCTCCTCCTTTGAGGACGCCACAATCAGAAGGTCGTCCAGGTAGGGAAATCGTAACCCCCTGTCTTCGAAGAATTGCCATGAGGGGCGCTAGAATTTTTGTAAAAACTCTGGGCGCCGAGGCCAAGCCGAATGGCAGAGCCACAAACTGGAAATGTTCCTGACCTATGGCAAAACGAAGGAAGCGCCGGTGAGCCCTTCCGAGGGGAACATGCAAATAAACGTCGCGAATGTCGATTGACCAAAAAGACGTTCTGCGACAGGGCTGCCACAACGGAGCGAAGCGACTCCATGCGGAATTTTCGGGATGTAAACATGCCGATTCAATCTTTGAAATCCAAAATAGGGCGAAATTTGTCCTCCTTTTTGGGGACCACAAAGAGGTTGGAATAAGAATCCTCTTCCCCGGTCCTCTGCGGAACCGGTATCACCACACATCTTCTGCAGAAGGGAATCGACCTCTCGTAGTAGAGCGGCAAATAGCTCGGCTCTGACGGAATGCGAGATTGGCAAAACCTGTCCGGGGGTCGAGAAAGAAACTCTATGAAGTAGCCTGCCAACACAACCTGTGTTACCCAGGCGTCCGACACACGGGAAACCCAAGTCGGTTTGAATTGGAGTAAACGACCCCCCACTCGAGAGCGCTCGAGTGAGACCCAGACGTCAGACCGCTTTAGCGGTTTTTTTTGCCAGCTTCTGTCTTAATGGAAGTTCTGTTTCCAGGGTATGCGGAATTTCTGAGAAATTCCCCCTTTTTTTTTTTTTTTTTTTAAAAAAAAGAGAGGAACGACCCAAACCCCCAGAGGGTTGACCGGATCATCATCCCCTGGACCGAAAGGACCGCCGACAACTATCGGCACTAGTCCTGCCAGACGCAGAAGTCACAGCTCTGCGCTGCGGTAAAGCTGTTTCTTTTGCCTCAGAAATCAGCTGTGAGGTCAGATTCAAATAGCTGACCACTTTGTAAGCTAAAGATAGCAAACCCTGCTTGGAAACCGCGTTCCACTGTCTAAGCCACAGTGCTCTTCTGACTGTGACTGCCGAGGATTGCGCCCTGGATAGCAGTGACGCAGAATCCTTCAACTTGAAAAGCCCATCTATCTCGATAGAGGGGATCCATCTTGTCACGCCGTCCGTAGATGGTCCAAACGGCTCAGGGAAACTTTACAAGTACACATAGATCCTTAATACTGAATCCATGACCCGCGGCCTCGCAGATGGATATTGTTGCCATCTCCATTTTTCTGTCCAGCAGGTCCTGCAGACTCGCCTTCCTTTACCAGGATAAAGGGACATTCACTTCAGGAGATCCAATTAACAATCAACTCCGTAGAAAACGGATACAGATTGTAAAGCCGTCGCGACCTATGCGACTCCTGAAACATCCGGGCCGACTTACCAGGACGCCTAGTTACCTCTCTCTGGTAACTGTAACGCCCTCATGGCTCCAATAGTATGGTCCATGAGAGAGGCAGAGTGTCCCTGCCGATCCTCCTTGTCCGAAACGGACATCTTCGCTACGCGAGAAGGAAGGCACCGATTTGTGTCGCTTCCTTGAGAGGATCTAGCTGACACTCCATAACCTAGAAGGTCAGACAGGCCATCATAGAAACTAGCGAGGGCCTCCATTTTGACACCACTGGAACCTCCGACCGCTGCGCATGACGCTGTCGGGGTCTGCGTGTCAGATAGTCCGCATCTGACATGTCCTTGCACAGTATATGGCAGGTTAAACCTGTCAGTAACTAGAACAGTGTGTTTCTTAAAGAAAAAACAATCGCTGAAGGGTTAAAGCTCTTAAAGAGAGAGCTACCCCAGCATTAATAGTTATCCGCCTAAGAAGGGGTTAAAGTAGCAGACTCCCCACAACCTTGATAATGAAAAAGTTGTGCGAGCCCCAAGTGCCTCTTATAAAGCAGCAGCTGCAGGACAGCTTTTTATGCCACACTAACAGAAAAACGTTCCACAAGATCGCTAAAAATTGCGCTGTTTTGTATATCGCAATGACCGCCAAAGTTGTTAAGGAGATCGCTAACCGCTTATGCGATGTTAATGAGATCGCCCAGATTGGCAGCTACTAGCGACATTAAAAAATGATCACACAAACGATCGCATTAGTATGCGTCGTTATCAGGATCGTTAGTGGGAACGTATAGTGGCAGTATTAAAATCGCAGACTCCCCACAAACTCTTTATTATTATTGAAAAGAGTGTGCGAGCCCCTTATGCGATAACAGCCGCAGGACAGCGCAGTCTGTCACTCATTAGTGCCCCAGAAGGCGCCCGCGCTGTGGGGGTGAAGGGGTTAAGCTTCTGCCCGCGAGCTAGAAGCGACTCACCCAGCTGGTAACAGTGTAACATCTTGCCGGGAGGGGAGGAGGGAGAAAAGCCAGAAGAAGCTTTCAGCCTGCTTCTTTAATGGCCGCCGCGCTGTGCCTCCGTGTGCTCCATGAGGGAAGCCGGAAATGGAGACAGCAGTAAAGCGCGCGCTCAGAGCGGCGCGAAAATTCAAATAAAAAGGCGCGCACTCCTCTCCTATGTCCTGCAGGCATCCACCTGCGGACAAAAAACACAGTCACCGACATGTAATGTACAGCGGCTGCCGCAGCAGTCGCTTAAACACTCGCACACACATTAATAAAAATGTGAGGTAAAAATGTGAGGTACTCACCAGCCGAAGCGCCACAGGGACCCCCAGGGGTTTCTGGCGCTATGCCCATGCTTCCCCCCAGGGCGGGGGACGCAGTGACCCCTGCAGCGCGGTTTGCGCCCCCGCCAGGGAAGCCATCCTCATCCCCCCGGGCCGGCAGGGTTCTGCAGGGACCACCATTAGGGTAATACAGATCCGCCAAGGGAGAGGTGGGAGTCCAGCAGCGCTGAGACTCCTGAGACCTCTAGACCACATTTGGTGATCCAAGTCTCTTGTCCGATAAAAAATAATAAAATCTTCTGAGGAGCTGCTTCCAGCAGCGACTATCCTCTGAGACCTCAAATTGTAAACTGAAGAGCTGAGTAGGAGGAGCCCGAGCTGGAGGGGCCGGTCAACACTCTTTTTAATCTGAGGTGTCAATCCTATCTGGGCTCCGCCTACCCACTAGTAATGACTGTGGCTCTCTTCCTTCCATCTGCAGCTGAAATGAAGCATTCTGCAATGGCCATTGAAATCCGCTCTCTGTGTGATGTGTGGAAATATTAGCAATCGTGAACGTGTAATTATGAGATTCACATGTTGCCTCCCCAAGACTGATGCATGGTCACTCGAGTATGTCATCTATAAAGATCAAAAGAAAAAAGTCCAGCTCTCCATTACTACTGCATAAAATAGGTTTCACTTTATTTAAAAAAAACTTCATAACTGGACAAGTCCCAGCATTCATTTACTGTGTTTCAATCCGAGAGTCTTAGTTACTGGTAGCATTGGTTACGACCGAGTTTTTGTCCTGATGTATTTTTAAAGTGAAGAAGAATTTATGCTGCTGAGATGAAGTGCTGGACTTTTTCCTATTGATTTTTTATTAATTCATAAATAATAATAGAAATAGTGTATATGTAGAGCTCATATAGCAATGAAAGGAGCTACTGTGTCAAAATCCTTTTAAGTTGCAATCAAAATTATTTTTAAATTGACCCAGGTACTATATTTCGTTTTAATCATCTGTGGATGCTGCAGCTTCTTATTTTATTGGAAGATCAGATATTAGATTTCCACGCAATCATTCAATCCCTACAACTACTTTAAATCTGAGTGAAGTGTATGGGATAGGAGTGAGAGTGACAAAACGGGGGTTGTCCACTGCTTTTACATTAATTACCTATCCCTAGGACAGCAAAAGCAAAGAAATGAGCTGGAGCACGTTTGTATAAGTGCACTGTGTAGGACAGGTAAACCATATAAGATTAGTGAGGGTGTAGCACTCAGAATCCCTCACTGGTCCGCTGTTATTATTTGCGCTGGCTGTCGGATGGTTGGTTGTTGGTTGGCTGCTGCAAAGAACCGCAGATCAGATCAGCTCCTATTGTCTTCAATATGAAAAGAGACACACTACCGGGCAGCAGCGCTTCCATTTTTCGGCTCCGTTCACTGTTTACATCAAGCCACTGCGGCAGGTGATAATAGCTGATCGGTGAGGTAGTTGCACCCCCATCGATCTTATATTGATAACCACTAAGAATAAGTTATAAACATAGTGGGCCAACAAGTTTAACCACCTGATAATTAACGGTCCTTTAAAGGGATGTTAGAACCTCAGGCTGCCATGGTTGAGATGGGTGTCACAGTGTCCTGGCGTCAGCCACATGAGATGGGGCAACAATTGTAAATCCATAGCAATAGATGCTAGTGTAGAAAGGTTTCTTTTATTACCTGCTCAGCGGCTCCGGCTTCCCGTTTTAAAATGGCCTCTGCAGCTTTGTTATTTTTGAATGTCATGGCACATGCGAAGGGCGTCATACCCTGTCTGTCCCTCACATTCAGCCAGATTTCGGGGTGTGAGATCATTAACTGGATAATTACACGGTGCTGGTTGCTGATGGCGACATGTATTGGGGTTCTTCCTTCGGCATCCTGTAATACAAATACAGGCCTTAGTATTTCTCACAAATCAAAATCTATTCATTGGTATGGCAAACATATTTGACTTAATGGCCAGAGCTCTGTATATCGATCTTCAGTGCAATTCTGCACTGACATATTTTTGCACAATAGCAGCTGATAATAATCACCATACCTGTGCGTTCACATTGGCACCAAACTCCAAAAGGCACTGAACTACTTCTTCTAATCCCCAACTTGCTGCCAAGTGCAGAGGTGTCTGCCCATCTCTGGCCTCCTCTTCCCCTTCTCCGTTTGGCCCTGGTTTTCTAGGACTGTTCACGTCACAGCCACTGAAAGAGAATACAAAATACAATGCCAATTTACTCGCATGCTTACTGCTTTCAGAAACTAATTTTATAAAGTATGACTATGTAAAATGTAATTCCTTAAAAAGAATTTGTCAGCACAAAATAACTGCTCACACCAAGCACAGGTGTTTGGTGAACCCTTGGCGCACTACAGCAAATCAGTGCACCTACTTGTTTTCCATCCCTTTTCTAGCTCTTGCAAATTCAAAGTTGTAAATCAAAGAAGTGGGAGATAGCTGGAAAACAAGTCGGTGAGAAGGGGCACTGAACTGTTTGGTCCCACCAAGGGGTCAGTGAGCACCAGTGTTTGTTTTGAAGAGACATTTTGTACTGACATCATCCTTTGTGAAAAGTGGAAATTATATTCTTAGAACAATTAGTGTAAGAATAATACAAGATATTTCACTAATACAAAGTAGTAAAGAATCTGTGATGCCAACCTGCGCACAAGGAAGCAAGCAACCTGCTCTTTGTTCTCATCAATGGCTCTGTGCAGAAGAGTCTGTAGACAGCCACTTGGGCCTGGTCCCCAAAACGTTGCGTCACATCCATGTCTTACCTAGGGACAGGAAAATATTGAAATGACCCACGATAGAAAGAACATTTCACAGGTTAATCAAACCAAACAATTTTGTGGAACAGAGTTATCTCACCAATGTGGATGCAATATCCTCTAGTTCGTTTTCCAGAGCAATCCACAGGGGAGGGTTCCCTTGTTCATCAGTAACAGACATGTCAGCCCCTCGTGTGCAAATAGCATCAACCACTAATGGGAGCTGATTTTTAATGGCTAACTGAAGTGCAGTCTCCCCATCTTGGGTCCTAAAAGAGATCAGAGCCGTCATCTATGGAGCAGTCATGGGTTTCTTTTTTGTATGTGTTGCTCCAATAAAAAGATACAATGACATTTCTGTATCTCTGTGCTCTCATTTTAATGACTCCAAGCAGGCATCAGATTAACTAAAGACCACAAAGGTTATCAACAAAAGTGTAATGTGGATTTTACAATACTAATGATGTCATAAATAAAGGGTCGTCGGGGCTAAGAAACCTGCAACGTATCGTCTGGTAAGACAGATCACAGGCGCATCACGCCTAACTAACGAGGCGTTGTCACAATCACTAATTGTACACTATAAGAATTCCATTACCATAGTATGTAACCATACCTGATATTAATATCGGCTTGGTGTTCCAGTAGGAAAAGAGCGCTTTTACTGTCTTGTCTTCGTATTGCCATGTGGAGCAGGGTCTGTCCATCTGACATTGTGTCATTGATTGAGGCACCGGATCCAAGTAATTGTGCAGCAATGACGTGCATACCTAAAGGAAGCGCCAGGGTTGTCAGTGCAGGACAGTGGTAAATAAACAAAAGGCAGCCTCACCGTGTGAGATGTATCCCCAACCTGTATGATCTTTTAATCTTTTTTCAATAAATTGAGGATTTTAATTATTCTTGGGACTCACCATAACTAATTTTCTTACAAGACAGTGGTAGTCATCCATACACTAAGCAATCAGGTCATATTCCTATTATATGCAATAGCATCTAATAAAAAGACCCCACAAACTAATGGTATCAAGCAAAAGAAAGGGATAGCCTCGTAGTAGTGGATTAACTGCATTTAAATAGGTGGTGGGATCTTTTTCTACTGCACGCTTGGTTAATGTTCTTAGTATAAAAAAAAAATCTCACCTGTCCATAATGCCAGCGCCAATACAGTTTGTTCTCTTGAGTCCTTCAGGCTGAAGTCAGGAATGATTGAAGATTATTTGTTGCATGCAGAGCATTTGCTTTAAGGAAAATTAAATAAATATATCGATATATAACTTTCATGGAAAAAAATGGAAATCAATGATTTAGCAGTGTGGCAAACTGTGCAATGCACTTGTATTAACCACCACATGGTGGCGCTCTCACCTTTCTGTTCCAATATGACGGTCACTACATCTGGATGATTATAAGCTATTGCCATGTGCAGTGGCGTCTGTAAATATGTGCTGGACGATGGGCTGGTTGGTGGAGATCCTTTAGGAGCAGAGATGACTTCTTGAGTCTGTAAGTTTGGATTGGCTCCTTGCTGTAAAAGCTCTGTAGTAAGACTGGGAAGTCCATGTCGGCAAGCAGTGTGCAATGGTGTCTCCCCTAGGATGAGAACATAACACAACCGTGAATTAAGGTCCTGTTCACATTTGCTTTGTCTGCATTTCTGTCAGATTTGAAGACAAGAATAACTGCGCTATTCTAATCATGAGAATAATGGAAACCACAATAGAACCCCAGAATACTCTATTACAAAGGTCAATGAGGTCTGTCATCTGACGGATCTGTCACAGCATTGTGGCTTCCATTATAAATAGGAAGCATTATTATGCAGATGTGAACACAGGCATCACAGAGGAATTTCATAAAGCATTAAAGAGATATGGTAACCTTGAAAACACTTAAAGGGGTTGTCCGATCCAAACTGATAAGTCTGCAGTCACTCTGTGTGACTTCAGTCTTATTAATCCCCTCAACGCATGCACTGAGGGGATTGACAGATTTCTGAGCCGGGCCAGAGGGTATGTATGCGTTATACACACTCCTGGCCAATGGGCACAGCCTCACTCTATACACTTGCATGTAGCGAGGTTGTGTTCTCTAGTCGGCCATGCCCACTGGACAGCCGCGTCACTAGTCAGGGCGCAGCCTTGCTCTATACAAGTGTATGCAGCGAGGTCAGACCAACTGGACAGGCTCTGCCCTGGAGTATGTATAACGCATACAATTCTTCCGGTCCCAGTTCAGAAACCGATGAATCCGCGCAGTGCACAGTGCGAGCACTGGCAAATTCATAAGTCTGCAGTCACACAGAGTTACTACAGACTTATCAATTTGGACCGGACAACCCCTTTAACAACATGGAAAACCATAGAATGAACAAGTGTGTCCAAAGTTTTAATTAATACTGTATATATTTCAGGAATTAATTTGAGTTCATAGGAATAGTCTGTACTAACATACACCTCGGACAGTTACCTTGATTTGCCAATTTAGAACACAGGACTTACCCATTTATTTTTATGATTGACTTTTGCCCCATGGGTTGCCAAGAAGAGCGCAGCGGCCTCGTTCCCTGCCCCAGCAGCTCTTTGTAACAAGCAGTTACCTAGGAGGAACATACAGAATAGAAGTTTATTATATGTAGGATCAAGTTTATGTGAAACAGCATTACATTTAGATTATGGTAAGACTTTCTAGCCTGCTATGTGATTCAACATAGGTTTGTACTAGTTCTAGTCAACAAATATTCTCCTGTAATTAAACATATTGTGACGGACACTAACATGGGCATGTTAAAGTGGTTATTCCATATTCCTTAGTAGTGGCTCCAATTCTGGCAGACTAACATACTATTCTCAGAGGCACTATAGCACTCCAGTAATAGCTGAAGATCTAGCATTGGTGTTTATTCACCACATAAAACATTTTGGTCTACATTAGTGTCGAACTGCACTATAGATATTGTACATTCATTACATGTCCAGCCAACCAGTTCTCTTGCTTTGCCTAATGAGGAGCAAAACCCCAGAAACACATCTGCAAATCCGATAGATGCTACTGTGCAAGTTCTGATAGCGCCATTTTGTTGTAAGCGATAGATGCTAATGCGCCGCTCCTAATTTGCAATAGTTACATTTTTTTCCCCAAAGACCACAATATGAACTGCACAAGCACAGTATTTAAATAAGAGGCAGGTCACTGAAGGTTCAGTGACCGGTCATTTAAGGCTGTGGTTCCACGGTCCGGAACCACAGCCCATTTGACGGAGCGGAGTTTCCGCTCCGTCCTAAGCCCCGCCCCCTTTTTGACGCGCGCTCATTCCGGATGTGTTCCGGACACCTCCGGAACACATGCGGAATGATCGCAGGGCTACATAGCCCTGTGCTATTTCCGTTGCGGCGACGCAGCGTCGCCGCAACGGGCTAGGACATGCTGCGGTCTGAAAAGACGCGCCGCATGTCCGGAAACGCAGGTCTTCCGCCTGCGTGTTTTACAGCATAGCGGAGACGGGATTTCTTGAAATCCCCTCCACTATGCTGTAACATCTGGACGCTGCGTGTTTGACGCTGCGCCAACGCACAGCGTCAAACACGCAGCTAATCCGGAATGTTTCCTGACCGTGGAAACATACCCTGAGCCCATAAGGATGAATATGAAAACAGAGCACCAAATAAAGACGGCCCACAGGCCGCCCCGAAGCAAGGGAATCTCTTTAACTGAAAACTACAAATACAGATTAAACAACAACCACAAGCCGTGGTTGGCTTTTAGGGAGTCTCCAGAGTTGGAGGCCTGGATCTCCGGACCTTAAATAACCTTTGAAGTAGCCCTGGATAATTTTGAAACGAATAGTGGGCTCCCGGAAAGACTTGTCGTCAAACTTACAACCCAGATCAGTCATCCATTTTCATGTTTTCCTCTCTGTCTCAGAGGGGGGTACTGGGGTGCCCCTGGGGGGGTCTCGGACATTGATATCTCTATCTCATTCCCTTCTCTACTCTACCTCTTTTCTATCTCCCTATCTCCCCTTCCATCTTTCTCCTTACTTTTCCTCTCACTTCCATCACTTAAGCTCTTCCCCTTGTTGTATTTTTCTCTATCTTACTCCATCATTGACCCTAAGGTTAAGTTCACACGTTGCGGAATTGCCGCGGAAATTTCCGCGGCAATCCCGCACTTCTCTGCCGCAGGAAATACGCATTTTTTTTTTTATGCGTATTCCCGCCAGAAACTAGCGTTTTGCAAGCGTATTTAGCTTGCAGAATGCTAGCGTTTTCCTAGCGATCTGTAGCATCGCTTGGAAAACTGATTGACAGGTTGGTCACACGAGTCAAACATAGTGTTTGACACGTGTGACCAACTTTTTACTATTGATGCTGCCTATGCCGCATCAATAGTGAAAAGATCTAATGTAAAAATAATAAAAAAAATAATAAATTGTGATATTCTCACCTTCCGGCGGCCTCCGCAGCCTTCCCGCCTCTCAGCGACGCTCCCGGCCAATCCCGTTCCCAAGAATGCATTGCGACAGACCCCAGATGACGTAGCATCACGCGAGACCGCTACGTCATCTGGGTGATTCTCGCAATGCATTACTGGGAACGGGAGCGTCGCTGAGAGGCGGGAAGGCTGCGGGGGCTGCCGGAAGGTGAGAATATCATTATTTTTTATTTTCATTATTGTTTTACCAGGGATATGGTACCCAGGGCCTGGAGGAGAAAAGCAAGAAAAGCCGAGGAGCAGGGGGGTGGGGGGGAGGGAGAGAGAAAACGCCGCCCTCCGGACCGGGGACCACCCTGATTAGCATACCAAAATACGAAGTTTATAAAGGTATTTTGGCATCAAAACGGGGATATCAGAATATATGATACATACCGATAGGTTACTTATGGGACGCACTATTCAGTCATATCTTTATCTGATATAGCCAAAATGGGGTTACCGATTCCCTTTAAATAGTTGAAATGGACTTTTTGGACTGCTACGTCTAGTAGATGACACTAGACTACCTTTATTCCTCCTCTCTCAAGAGTGTAGGGCCATTAATTTTAAGCAGCTATTGGATTATTCAAAAATACTTAAAAGGGGTCTTCCCACAAAGTTAATTTTAATTAACATTTTAATCAATAGATCTTTGAATAATAAGAGTATGTTCTCATGATGAGTTTTTGATGTTTAAGAATTTATGCACCTATTATTTAAACTAGGTTACTTGCGTTTTTGCTTGCTTTTTTTAACATGCGTTTTATCACGTTTTTGACTCTGCGTTTTTTTGTGTGTTTGGTATCATGCTTTAAATAAAGCGGCTTTGTTTTTGATACTTCCTGTTTTATTTGCTTTGACAAAACATTATTGATATACTTAGGTGCGGATTACATGCAGTTTTTGTGTGTGTCCACCACGAAAACGCATGTGCATATTTTTGTTGCAGATTTTCCTCATCTAAACGTAATGGGGAAAATCTGAACAGAAAACTCAATGTACCCGTATAAGAAATTGACTTGTTGTGGATCTGAAAAAAGCACTGCAGGTCAGTTTACGTAGTATTAAAAAAAAAGCACAGTGGGCATGAGATTTCTATAAATCAACTTTGCTAGAACTGTAAGACGCAAAAACACACAGTGTCAAAAATTCAGCAGAAACTCATTGTGGGAACGTAGCCTAATAGCTTCCACAATTGGATGCATTTAAAAAAAAAAATGTTCCTGTGCTGAGATAATCTTATAAATGTGCCCCTGCTGTGTACTGTGTAATGGCTTTGTCTGACTGTAAAGGGACATGGTGTGAGCATATCTGATCCGCTGGGCAGGGAAGGAAGAAAAAGAGAGGATACAGACATTACAGGAGGCAATGACAGCTGATTTTTTATTTGTAGCAATAAAATGCTTAAAAACAGGCAGGGAAAGGTTTTTCTTTACAGAAAGAATCAGCTGTAATATCTGTATACACTTTTGTTCCTCCCCTGCCCAGGAGCTGTGGTATGATCAGACCATGTCCCTGTACGGTCAGACACAGACATTACACAGTACAAAGCAGGGGCACATTTATAAGATTATCTCAGCACAGGGACATTTTTTTTTTAAATACATCCAATTCTGGAAGTTATTAGGCTACGTTCCCACAATGAGTTTCTGGTGAATTTTTGACGTTGTTTGTTTTTGCATCTTTCAGTTCTAGCAAAGTTTTTTTTTTTTTTTTTAACACATCCAATGGTGGAAATTATTTTTATTTCAAGCTCTATTAATTAAAATGGACTTTGTTCATGGGATAACCCTTTCATTTTCCTCCCTCCCGAGCTTCACCTCCGTGAGCCACTGCATGGATCTTGACACTGGCAGCACAAGGAACATTATGTGTGGTGGCATTTGGAGCTGAAAGGATCTCAGGAGAGGAAGTTAAGTGTAGAAAGGGGGTGAGGAATGAGGTCTTCATTAACTGAAGGGTATAGGGGTGTTATTTGGGGTTCAGTCTGGCATATAAATTCATTTTGGGATTTGGACTGAGATTTTTAATTTATTTAGGTTTCTGTGTTGTGACTTTATGGTGTTGATAACAAATTGGGAATTGTAGAAGCGAGGAGCCAACAATGTCTTGGCAGGAGAATCTGTCATAGCAATAAGGGCAGGATGAAGAAGGAAAGAAAATGTCTATAATCAGAGAAAATGTCCCCATTGTTCTGCTATGTTGTGCCCATAGTGTAAATGATGACTGGATAGTTTTAGAATGTGTTGGAAGAAGAAAAATAATGAGAAGGAAAATAATAACCCATACATACATTTCCAGGACAAATAACATAGTTCTAGGAAAAGATGCTCCAAATTCCAACTTCACAAAGTATAAAACTATTTACTAAAACAGTTGTGTATTCTGCCTCCATCTGCGTCTGTGCGGTAATCTCTTGTATATTCTGCAGGATGAGAATATTCTGCACAGCGTCTGTATACACTGGTATCTGACCATTGTGTGGTGGCATTATCTAATATATAAAGCTGAATGTATGTATGTGTGTATGTATGTGGGTATGTTTGTCCGGGATTGGAATCCGCACCGTCGCACTTACGGGCATGAAATTTTGCACGCCCGCACGTCTCGACCCCGAAAGCGTCCTAGGCTATGTTTTGAATCGAAATTTTAACCCCGCGCGTTCCAAATCGCCAAACAATTTTGGCCCTATCTACATAATGGGGAGAAAGCTGAATGCTTGTGTGTATGTCCGGCATAGGAATCTGCATTTACGGGCATGAAATTTTGCACACCCGCACGTCTCGACCCCGGGAGCGTCATAGGCTAGGTTTTGAGTCGAAATTTTAACCCCGCGCATTCCAAATAGGCAAATAATTTTGGCCCGGGATAGGAATCTGCACCGTTGTACTTACGGGCATGAAATTTTGCATGCCCGCACATCTCAACCCCAGGAGCATCATAGGCTATGTGTTGAATGGAAATTTTAACCCCCGCACGTTCCAAATCGCCAAACAATTTTGGCCCTATCTACATAATGGGGAGAAAGCTGAATGCTTGTGTGTATGTCCGGCATAGGAATCTGCATTTACGGGCATGAAATTTTGCACACCCGCACGTCTCGACCCCGGGAGCGTCATAGGCTAGGTTTTGAGTCGAAATTTTAACCCCGCGCATTCCAAATCGGCAAATAATTTTGGCCCGGGATAGGAATCTGCACCGTTGTACTTACGGGCATGAAATTTTGCATGCCCGCACATCTCAACCCCAGGAGCATCATAGGCTATGTGTTGAATGGAAATTTTAACCCCCGCACGTTTTGGTGTGTGATTTTTATGTGCAGAATAAATTTTTGTTAACATAGTCTATTTTGTTACAGCTAACAGCAGTTATTAATTAACCCGGGCGAAGCCGGGTACTACAGCTAGTTAGCTATATTAAAGGGAATAGGTCAGGGGCAAGACCATACAAACTAAAATTCTGCTGGGCAAGTGCTGCCATTTTTCCACCCTCCGCTCCCCCCCTAAGGTTTAAATTCTGGATTTGTCCCTGTCGAGTACATACAATGACTAAACAGACTTTTAAACACAGCAAAATACATGAAGAACAGCCTTTTATAGGTTCATTTTTAAAAATTGCCTCTCTATGATAATCCTCTATGAAGGAAAGTCTTAGTAGTAAGGTTAAGTAAATCGAGTAAATAACAATGAAAATGATGAAAACCCTTTTCAATATTGAAGTCATAGCTCTATAGCGAATACAAACCTCTTGTTTTTACCTGTTACTGTGTCGGGGGCGTCTGTGTTGCTGCCTCGTTTTATTAGTCTAGCCGCAAAGCTATTCTCATCGAATGAAGTGCCATTTACTACAGGGACATCATCAAAAGGGTTCACGGACTGATCAGAGGACACGGTGATGTACTGGACAGCAAGCCACAATGCTGTGCTTCCTTCATGATCCTTAAGTTCTAAATCTAGTCTAACGAAAGAAAGACATTGTCAAAGCCTATCCACCAATCTGTATCCTAAGAGGACATGTCAAGTACAATGCAGAACATACATGAGGCATCATCCAATTAAAAACTTCTATTCCTATCATTCCTCATGTATCTCTTTGGCAATGGGATTTCCAATTGTAAAAATTATCAGGCAATTATAGGTTTCTATGGACTACAGAGGTCATGTTATATAAAGTATATCTGCAGCCCAAGAATGATTCTTGCTTAATTTATACCACGGGAAGATAATAGTTTGTATCCAATAAGCAAAATGTATTATTCATCTGATGGACTAAGTAGAATAGAACCTGAAATCAATCCGTAAAAAACAGCCAAACAAGATGTCAATCTCGTCTTACTTACTGTTTGCATTGAAGCAGCTGGTTAAACACATACTCGTTTCTAGAAAGAATCGCTGTATGTAGAGGAGTCCTGAAAATAAGAAGAACAAGAATTAGGAGAAATCTCCACTTAGTAGCTGCTCATCAATGGGAGGGAAAATATTAAGCATCTGCTGTTAATGACAATGTCACAACATCCAAATGTAAAGGGCACCCATGGTTTTATTCATCTTTTAGACATTTGGAAGATAAAGAATTTAGCCTTTTGGTGGTTTCATTCAGGAAGGGCAAAAAGGGAATACTCACCAGCAAGTAGCTACCTATTCAAAAGGAAACCGGTCATCTGATTCACTTTGCCCAAACCATAGTCAGCATAAATCAAAGTCTGGCTGGACAATTGTAGCCAGGTATATTCATCTGTGAAACACTCCAGCATAGTAGAGAAAATACAGATCTAGTCAGGGACCATATCCGGAGACACTAGTCCGGCTCCACCCTTGGCCGATTTCTACCATAGCGAGAAACCTGTCAATCACCTAAGGCTTTCCCGATATACACGGAAGAGAAATGTGAATCAACTAGAGCGGTGAGGACGGATCTTCAAATTATATTTTCATTGAAATAGTGGAGCATTCCAGAGGAAAAAAAAAAATACCTATCTGCAATCGTGTGCCCAGGCTCTGGCGCTATGTAGTTTGGAAGGCATGAATGGAGTGATCGGTTCCCTTTTGGTGCAATAGTCCCGGTCATCACTGATCTAATAGTAATGACTCAGACTACTGACTCTCAAAATCAATTGCCGATACCAAACGACCTAAGCAAAAGAACATTAGAATTACATTATAACGGTTATACTAAAACAAGATGTATGGTCTTTATACAGGAACCGGATACGACTAGTCCACGCTTCAGAAAGGAGGCAGGGGGTGATTTTGGTACATAAGAGGAATAACCACTGTGGACATTGTTACTTTTGAGGAACATGTCTTTAAATGACTCTTATTTTTGGTCAGTCATATATAGGGTCAAACCGTCAGTAAGCAGTTTTCTATCTTGCAGTATCCACACTATACAAATGCCAAATATGCACATTAAAATGTAGCTATTCCATCACTTGTTTTCTTCAAAGCCATCACCAAGGCGAGCATGAAATCAATGAGTTCTGCCATCTTGACCTGTGTAATGTTAACCCACTAATCACGCGAAGAGTTCTAAAAGTTCTTCATGTGCAGCAGATTATCACGGATGTCATCTCACAGCATCAGTATGCACAGTTCAGACATATTCCATGGGATTTAAGACAAGTGACACGTCTGGGGTCTTTTTAGCAGTGCGGCAAAGAGCTTCATCTTCCATCAACAGAATGGATATTTTGCTCAGCAGCCCAGCTAAGAATATTAGGTCTTCCACCAATATTTTAGGTGGGCTTTATTCACAGGTGTTGCCATGTGTATGTCGTCCCACAGCACATAGATACGATATTTCATGGGGCTGACATGTCAGGTTTTCTTTACTGACTGAGGGTCTGCATAAACAAAAATGAGACAAGTCCTATTGTGGTCTGTTTTGCATATAAAACTCATTCAAGCAAAAGGATCAGTGAAAAGACAAAACCACTGATGAAAAGAGGGACGCAAAATGGAAATGGATGCATGAATAAGGCCTAACTCAATTTTTAAACTCTTTAAAACAAGTATAAATAGGATATTTGACAATCCCTTGGAAACCACCAGATATTATGCAGCAAAGGTAAAATTAACCCTTACACAGTGCCCATTTAAAGCAATTAAATCAGTCTATGAAATGCGTGACCAGAAAGATCATTCAGAGCAAACAAACAAAACCACCACCACTTTATAATCAGCTTTCCACTTTAATTTCTGCAAAGCGGATATATGAAAAAAGTCGTTGTTAATTAGACAGCCCCACAGTAAAGCATAAGCCTACCTTCCTTTACTGTCCTGCATGTTGGGATTAGCTCCTGCATGCAAAAGTGCCTCAGCAATTTGTGCTATATCGGACATGACTTCCAAAGAGTGGTCCTTCATTGTGCAAGCTGCTACCAGATGTAGTGGAGTCTCTTGTTCCCCAAGTGTAGCAGAATTTACAAGTGCGCCATTTTTAATGAGGAAATTCGCAGCAAACTTATCATCTGTTGGAAAATAAACAATTTGACATTCATGATAAAAGATACAATAGAAATAGAATACCAAAACATACCCTATAACTACAACTAATGACTACTCACCCCTCTGGATTGCTTTGTGCAGCAGACTCCAACCTTTCTTGTCTACCATATCAACATCTGCCCTGCTGTTAACTAAGGTTGTAGCTATACCCTCCAGCTTCCGAGACAGTGCAAGATCCAGGGAAAGATCTCCATTTTGGTCCAGCTCATTTAACTTATCAGGCAACTAAAAAGAAAAATTAAACACAATCATTTTGCTGATCAGAATTCTCATGGAAAAACGTAAAGTAATGCATCTAGCCTGGAGTAGTCGTATTGCGACACACATTACATGTAATATACTAGGGAAACAGAGCAGGAGAAGGACTTGGGTATTCTGGTTACAAGTAGCACTCAATGTCAGGTGGCAGCTGCAAAAGCAAACAAGATCACCCAAAAGAGGTCCGGAGCAGCGGTGACTATATTTTTACACCTACACTATTACATATACAGTGACATGTAAAAGTTTAGGCACCCTGGTCAAAATTACTATTATTGTGAACAGCTAAGCAAGTTGAAGATTAAATAATCTCTAAAAGGCCTAAAGTTACAGATGACACATTTTCTTTGTATTTTAGGCCAAAAAATTATATATTTTACATTTTAAAAATTACAAAAAGGAAAATGGACCGATGCAAAAGTTTGGCCCCCCTGGAGATTTGTGTGCTCAGATAGCGTTGACCAAGATTTCAGACCTTAATTAGACTGTTAGGCTAAGTGCACACGTTCAGGAATATTTGCGTTTTTTTCGCGGGAAAAAACGCGTCAAAAACGCATGTATTAAGCATCCTATCATTTAGAATGAATTCCGCAATTTTTGTGCACATGGTGCGTTTTTTTCCGCAAAAAAAACGCATTGCGGAAAATCTAGCAGCATGTCCATTAATTTTGCGGAATTCTAACGTTTTTCCCGCTTTATTATTGACCTAGAAAGTTCAGGAAAAAATCGTGGTAAAAACGCGTCAAATCCGTGCAAAAAACGCACCAAAAACGTGCAAAATCTGCGCAAAAAAACGCGCGTTTTTGCCCGAAAAAAGTCCGGTTTTGCTCAGGAATATTCTGCAAACATTCTGCAAACGTGTGCACTTAGCCTCAGGGCTATGGCTTATTCACTATCATCGCTGGGAAAGGCCAAGTGATGGAAGTTTACCAGCTTCATAAAACCCATCCTCATCTAACCTTGTGCCAAAAAATAGCAGCCATGGGTTCTACTAAGCAGCTGCCTAGCATTCTGCAAAATGAAAATGGTGGAGGCTAGAAAATAATTTTTTTTTTCCTTCTCCAGCAAGATGGTACAGCCAGCGCCTGCGCAATAGCAGCTATCGGATCACCTCTATATACACCAATAGCTGCTACAACGTAGGCGCGGTGGGCACCATTTTAATTTTCTTTTTGTACTTGCTCCATAACATCAAGAACAGTGATTACAAGGACACTAAACATGCGATTATGCTGCAGCGCAGGTGCACGGATGGCATCTGCCTGCAGAAGGTTTTTTTTTTCTTCAGTATGTAGATATATTCATTATGGAAACTAGGGGGCAGGTCAGTGAGGGATCAGTGACCTGTCAGCAGTCTGCATTATGAATACCTAATCAGAGCACCACATGAAGACCCCCCCTGAATACAAACATATTAACTAAAAACTGAAAATAAAGATTAAACAACAACCACAAGACGGATTTCATCACCCAGGTATCATTTTAATCAGTATAACGGCGCCAACCTAACAGTGTCTGTAGATTACTGTGCACAATCCTGTTGACAGGTTCCCTTTAACTGTTCACAATAACAGTAATTTAGACCAGGGGAGGCCAAACTTTTACATGCCACACACAGGAGCATTTTACACAGGAGCAGCACATAAAAACTTTAACAGGAGTGCTTCTAAAAAGGTCCACAGCGCATTCATTATGCTTGTAGGAAAGACGATTCTGGCAGCTAAGAAAGGGTTCTTTACAGTTAGAGAAGACTGTCGAATGCACAGCCTCAAGAGATAGTAATGGCAGACACTATATCAGCATTTAACTCCTTCATGACATGCACTGTATATATGGTGCAAGTCGGAAGCGGGTGTATGGAGCGGGCTCATGCCGCTAACCCGCCCCATACCTGGCAGGCAATGGTTTGTACTACAGCTAGAACACGCCGATAATCGCGGGTGGATCGGATCTCCGCCCATGATTTTTAACCTGTTAAATGCCGCTGTCAATCTCTGACAGCGGCATTTAACACCCGCTGAGGTGCCCGCGCTTCATTATCCCCTCCCATCAGCAACTCGCCGGGTTGTCATTACAGCTTGGGGTCAGCCGATGACACCCGTGCTTGTTGTTATGTCAACTCCTTTGATACCCTGCCCGTGCCTGGGCTTCAAAGAAGACTGTGATTTCTGCTATATGCAGTGATGCCTCAGCAAGAGCGATTAGTCCCCTAAGTGAGCTAACAAAATCAGTAAGAAGTAAAAAAAATATGAAAAAAAAAAAAAAAATTCTTCAAATCACCCTCCTTTCCCCCCATTGAAAACAGATATTACAAAACACATATTTGGTATTGCTACATTCAGAAAAGTCTGATCTATCAAAACATAAAATTAACCAAATCGGTAAACACCGTTGTCACGTACACGCTTCTCAGCACGTGACTTGGGGTTGCGCCTGCAAGGGTTAATCTGTCTCTTCTCACTCAGTCCAGCATTCACCCTCTGTCCTATGCTGGAATGGGAGCATACATCACACCCCGACACAGCCCACGCACCCCGCTTCATACACGCTGCCACCACTCACTGAACATATGGGCGATGAGTCCCGGAAGTACTACTACTACTGTCTGCAAATCACCAGTATCATCCACTCTAAGGGTATGGATTCTTTTAGAGCATACAAGGTTCAAACTTATTAAAGTTTTAAGCTTTAATAGAAAAGGTACAGTGCATACAATAAAAGGATATATAAAGGTATGAAATAAAAGTGACATACAAATATGCAAAACAGTTTTAAAAATAAAAGGGAGAACTTACAGAAATATCTAAACTTTGCAGTCTGGTTTTCTGCTCTCTGAGGGGGGGATGAATATGAAATGGATCACATCAGCTTGGTTGTCCCTCAATCTGTGAACCCTCTTTTTTTGTGTAAAGGTACTGCCACACTAAACAATCCCGCTAGCGATCTCGTTAGCGTTGCATACTAATGAGATCGCTAGCGGGATCGTTTCTATATCGCTAAATGCGGCCACATTTAGCGATATAGTTAACGACGCTATCGCCGTTAGCGATCTTCTTAACGACTTTAGCGGTACAAAAGTACCGCTAAATCGCTAAGAAAAGGTGCCACACAGCGATAAGATACTTACCCAGCGGGAGCGCCAGCGATGAAATAGGGTCCGGAACGATTCCAGCGACGAGCGAGATCACAGCAGGAAGCTCGTCGCTGGAAGCTGCCGCACTGAACAATATCGCTAACGGGATCGCTAAATAGTGACGTTTTTTAGCGATCCCGTTAGCGATATTGTTTAGTGTGGCATACCCTTAAGGCCTAATTTATAGATTTCGCCTGGAGATTAAAATTCTAGACCAGCCTCTCATGTTAATATTCTATTTGGTTTGTGACTGGACCATGGCTACTTTACCAATGAATACATTTTTTTTTTTATCTAACTACTCTTTGTGCAATTATCACTCTGCAAATAGGTCCCATTAGGCGTCTGCCTTCAAGGCATCAGAGGTGTGAAATGGTTCCAATTCAGTGCCTTCCCATGATGGCCCCCAGGGGTCTCAAACTGCCTTTTCTCACGATAACATAATGCTATCACCTTTGTGAGACCTGCCGCCTAAGGACAGATGCTAGCTAACTGCCGGCCATACATCGCCTACAAATACATATTTCCACTACAGAAATATAAACAGAAAAAATTAAAGAGTGCCAAAATTAATTTATTTGGCCGCCACAACTCCACAAAAAATGCTGTAACAAGCGATCAAAAAGTCACATCTATCCCAAAATGGTGCTAAGAAAAACATTGCCTCGCCCCGCAAAAAATAAGTTTTCATACATCTCCATTGGACAAAAAATAAAAATGTCACAAGTCTAGGAATATGGTGATAACTCCCCAAAATTTTGGGGCAAACTTCAGATTTTTTTTTCACCACTAAAATAAAAAAAAACTGGACATGTTTGGTATCGCCGTAATCGCATTGATGAGGAGAATCATATTTCATTGTAATTTTTAACATAAAATGTACACCGTAAATACATTTCCCAAAAAACAATGTCTAAATTGTGGGTTTTTTTTTTTTCACAATTTCACTGCACTTGGAATTTTTTCCCATTTTCGAATACACTATGTAAGAAGAAGAACCGTGCCGTGGGTACCTGTTTTGTGCCGGGTCCAGAACTGTCGGGGCTGTCTCCTCTGTTGTCCGGGGGAAAGCTTAACAGACCGGACCAATTTTTGCAAGCGAAAGCAGGGGGTGTGGCAAAGCGTTTACAGCCACAGCGAGCGCGGAAATGGGCAGACTTGGCGGGAACAGACAGCACGCAGCAGGGGGAAGTGAGTGCTCCAGCCCTCGTGCATCACTACAGCGCAGGCCCGCGCTCGAGCATCCCCGCCGCCACAGACAGAGACTGTGAGGAGAGACGTGGTGTGTGCCCGTTGGTCACCATGAAGCGAGGTGCCAAAAGCTCCGGGCTAGTGAGTACTGCGCAAGTACCGCCAAAGAGAGACCGGATGCAGGACCGCCATCTGCGCCCCAATTCTCCAGTGTACATCTGCCGAGCCATGTTGGGCTCAGATTGTGCTGTGGCCCGCACTCCTCCAGCCACACCAGTATATGGACTAGGGGCTCAGCGGAAGGTACCAGAGACCAACCGCTGCCGCCAGAAGACGGATCATCGTTACCTTCCGGACCTCAACAGACAAGCGCCAGCAGTTGTTGGCGCCATCACCTGCTCTGTGGCTACCACGTCTTGAGAAACGACTGACAGGATAAGTTGACTCAACAAGAACTGTTAATACCTTTCCTACTGTTCTTTAACTCTAAATATCCGATATTTGTGGGCACAAAATACTAGGTCTCCTGAACAACAATTACATTATCCTATCAAAAAAGCTTGGAGAACTCTTAATAAAATCAACAAATCTTTATTAAATATAATAATCAATAAAACAAATTATAAGTTAGCACATGATTAGACAATACATGGTACATTCAAGTAAGAAGTGGAATTAATACTAGACAATTCTTTAAAAATAAACAAAAATCAAACTGAAGGACCACGTGTGGGAACCCCCATACCACAGTTTGATTTTATGGTATGTCGCTCTAAGGGTTATATGTTTATTTGTTATGAGGGTTGTCTTGCACCAATGTAATACTGCTATATCGCACTTTGCACTTTAAATAAATTTTTCTTCAGTTTATGCATCTTGCTGTTATGATACAGAGTTATATAGATAAAATATAATTATTAATTGGTGCTTGGCACACTGCAAAATGCATATAAAGGAACTATAAGGAAGACTGCAGTGGGATATGTGTTTTAGGCCGGCGTCACACTTGCAAGCGTGATGCGAGTTAGTCGCACGACTTTCTCGCATCAACACCCGGCACGGCCGCCCGCTCTCGGACCCGAGTGTGCAGCTGCATGTATTTCTATGCAGCCGCACACTCGGGTCCGAGAGCGGGCGGCCGTGCCGGGTGTTGATGCGAGAAAGTCGTGCGACTTACTCGCATCACACTCGCAAGTGTGACGCCGGCCTGACATCACTAATAGGATGTAATTCTTTCTATCCCACTAGAGGGCAGTATAACAATAAAATAATATATTTAATCATCCTATGCATACCTCTCCTTGATTTTATATAAATGAATTGTGGAAATCTGTGACTGCAGTTTTTTTTTTTAATGAGAATAAATCCATGTGGATATATAGCAAATTTAGTTCCATATCCCCAGGAGGACAGCTTTTTTTGAGAACAATCGTGTATTTTTAAAGAATTGTCTAGTATTAATGCCACTTCCTACTTGAATGTACCTTGTATTGTCTAATCATGTGCTACCTTATAATTTATATGTTTTAGTGATTATTGTATTTAATAAAGATTTGTTGATTTTATTAAGAGTTCTCCAAGCTTTTTTTGATAGGATAATGTTCTTTAACTCTGCATACTATTTACATTTTTAATTGCTTATTCCTCTGTTAACTGTTTACCTCCCTGCGTGGATTATAGCAGTGTTAATAAAACTGTTAACCCTTGCTCTGTCTCCTGTCCGTCACTGCATCCCGCAACCTGCTCACAACTATATTGATAAAATGAATGAAGTCATTCAAAAGTACAACTCGTTCCACAAAAAAACGAGCCCTCATATGTCTATGTGGACGGAAAAATAAAAGAGTTATGCTCTGGTAAGAAGGGGAGGAAAAACCGGAAACAAAAAAGAAAAAAAGAAAATGGGCTGTGGCGTGAAGAGGTTAAAATAGGGCTAGATGGATAGACGTGATATGCCACATGCACAGCTTGTTATTGTTGTTAAAAAATTTTTGCTAGATTTTTTTTTCCTTATTAGGAAAAATAAATAAAAATCTATTGAAACAGAAAAAAGGGCTAGATGCTTTCCCACAACAAATTGCATTGTGGGTTATAAATAATCTAACGATACATAATGTACCATTGTGTGAGAAATTAGAAACCCATGTTTGATCAGTAAAACTATTATAACATTGCAATCTAAATTAATAGGATGCAGATATTTATACTATAGAACCTGCAGAAAAGACAGACACAGCAGCCACAAAATCCACCTGCGCCTCTTTTTATAGGAAACGAACAATAAATGAGCATCGGTTCGTAATCTATTGCAGACTCTTTCATTGATTTTGTGTCCAAGTTCTATTTTTGCTGTATTGCTACCATACCTGGGAATCCATTTCTATCAGATACAAAAAAACAACATCTTCTCTTTCCACTTTAATTGCTTTGTGTAACGGGAATTGAGTCTTTGATTTAAACATTTTGTACAGCAGCTGAGCACTCATTGAGCTGAAGTCTTCCTTTCTTAGGTCATCCTAAAGGTACAAGCAAAGAAAATAGCAATTATCATGCACCTGTCTACTGCAGCATAAACAGTGATCAGCGTAAATGAGTACACCCCACCAGATTTGTCAGCAAACCTTTAGTTTCCTTTCAGAATCCACATTTTCTCTGGGATATCATTCTACAAAATACTCTCACAAATGTTGGCCATTGATTCTAAATGAAATTTGTTATTTTGCACACAAAAATGAATACACCCAATGAAATTATTCATCAAAACAGGTGTTACTTAAAGAAAACCCTTTCCCAATTCATGCTGTCAGCAATGGCACCACAAGAAAGAGAAATGTCACGAGACCAGAGAAAGAAAATACATTTCTTTACACAAAAAAAATTAAGACTACAACGAAATCAGCAAAGCTTAACTTATCAGACAGAATACTGTACCAAAATTTAAAAAATATGTCCAAACGATCAGTAACCGCTGCGGGTTGGACGCTGCATACTTGTGCAGCGTCCCACCCGCAGCGGCAAGATGTTACAGCATAGAGATGGGATTTCAAGAAATCCCACGTCCACAACTCACGTGGCTCACCCGCGGAGACGGAAATGCGGCGTCTCTCTAGACAATAAATAGACATGCTGTGGTCTGATTTATTGGACGAGATGAAACCGCACAGTTCAGTGATCACATGCGGATTCACCTGTGTTCAATAGCCGACAGCGCTTTGGACGCAGAGGACATGTGCTGCGTCCAAATCCCTACCAATTCCTGATCGTGAGGACATACCCTAACAAAGATGGAACTGCAACCATCTCACAGAAACGTCCTGGCGGACCACGAAACACCTAACAGCATCTTCTCATGAGAAGGGTTGAAGAAAACTGACATGCAAGTTCAACAGAGAAGTCGAAAGTCAAACTGGAGTATTTTTGGTGGCACAATTGTGTGTTCACTGCGGAGGAAAGGCATGGATAGGCGTCACCTATGAAGGAATCCTAAAGTCCTTGCACAAAAAAGCCTGCCTACAATTTCCCAGGACCCATGCTTATAAATATGAAGATTACTGTGACTCTATATATTGGAGTGATGAGACTAAGATAAATGTTAGTGTCACAAAGGTGAGAAGTACAAAGAAAAATGCATGATGCCTACAGTGAAACATTGTGGTGGCAGTGTCCTTATGTGAAGCTACATGAGGCTGCTGATGTCGGAGAGCTACATTTTATTGTGATCATGAATTCACAGATGTACTCCTCTATAATGAAATTTTTACCATCATTCCATTCTCTTGATAGACGTGCACTTTTCCAACATGACAATGATCCAAAAATACACATCTTAGGCCAGTGTTGCATTTCTTAAGAATAACAGGGTGAAAGTGATTCAGTGGCCAAGTTTGTGTCCTGATATGAACCCAATCAAACACCTATGGATAATTCTGAACAGATAAGGTGAGAATCACTCTCCATCCAGCATCCATGCGCTAAATGAGGTCAATCTTGAAGAATGGAAAAAGAAAGATGTTGCAATCTTGTTAATTCCATGCCTAAAATACTTAGTTCTCCCCTTAAAAACCAAGAAGGTCATACAAAAGACGGATTTTGGTAAGAACTTACCTGTAAAATCCTTTTCAGCGAAGAAGGAAGGGAGACACACACTAGTCATTACTAGTGGGTAGGCAGAGCCCAGATGGGATAGACACCTCAGATTAAAAAGAGTGTTGACCGGCCCCCAGCTCGGGCTCCTCCTACTCCAGCTCTCCAGTCGTACACAAGCTAAGGAAGAGCAAATATCACCAGCGGAGCAACATAACCCCTTCTGAAGGACTTCAGAGAAAAAACAAGAATACAGGTTATGCATGTCACAGGAAAAAAACCACACAGTTCCAGGTACTACTCACTGAACCTGACTACTGCGATGAGCTGGCGATGCTGGAACAGAGCCTTAGCGCGCCGACCTCAGCCCAGATAATCGCTATCAGAGAAGGGTCACGCCGCATCTGAAAACACAACAACACACTTCTGCCATGGGAGGGATGTGTGTCTCCCTTCCTTCTTCGCTGAAAAGGATTTTACAGGTAAGTTCTTACCAAAATCCGTCTTTCAGCAGCAGAGAAGGAAGGGAGACACACACTAGTCATTACTAGTGGGACGTCCCAAAGCAGTCCAAAAATAAGGGTGGGTAAAAAACCAACAGAGGCAGAAACCCAACAACCTAAATAAATGCGCAACCAGCGCTAACTACAAGTTAACGGAAAAAACTTTAAACTGCAGCCGCCTGTAGGACCCTTCGTCCTAAGGCCGCATCAGTGGAAGCACTGACGTCCACCTTATAAAACTTTGTAAACGTGTGGACGGAGCGCCAGGTCGCCGCCCGGCAGAGCTGAGCTGCCGAGGCCAGTTGATGAAAGGCCCATGATGAACACACAGCTCTCGTTGAGTGAGCTCGAATCTTAACCGGGCAAGGTTCGCCCTTAAGTCGGTAAGCCTCTAAAATGGCCGACCGAATCCAACGAGCTATAGTGTCCTTGGAAGCTCGTTGACCACGCCGACGACCTGCTGGAATCACAAACAGAGAGTCCGACTTCCGAAAACTTTGAGTAATAGACAAATAGAACTTCAAAGCCCGCACCAGATCCAATGTGTGCAAAGCCCGTTCCTTTGCATTCCTCGGCACCGGACAGAGCGAGGGCAACACAATATCCTGGTTGAACAATTGAAAGTTGCGAACACAGGGAAAGGAGGGCGAACAAGAAAGAGCCGCCAACTCAGAAACCCTTCTCAAAGAGGTGACCGCCACTAGGAAGGCAACCTTCCAAGAAAGCAAAGAAAGGTTAACAGAGTCCATAGGCTCAAAAGGTCCATGTTGGAGAGCCTCCAAAACAAGATTGAGCCGCCAAGGAGACACAGGCGCCTTCCGTGGCGGAAACTGACGGGTTACTCTGCGAAAAAAGGAACGTACGTCCCTACGCGAGGCGATAGCCTTCCGAAACAGCAAGGACAGAGCAGAAACCTGACCTTTCAGGGTGCTAATTGCCAAACCCTTGTCCAGCCCGAATTGCAGAAAGGCCAACAAATTGGGAATGGAAAAAATCCTCGGGTTCCTTGAAGAACCCGAACACCACGAAAAGAAGGCTTCCCAAGTCTTGTGGTAAATCCTAGTAGTAGCCGGACCTCTGGCAGCTCGCAAAGTGGCAATGACTTCGGCTGAAAAACCTCGACGAGTCAAAATTTCGGTCTCAAGAGCCACGCCGTCAAACGCAGAGACTTCAGGTCCGGATGACGAACGGGCCCTTGGGTTAACAGGTCCGGGCGAAGAGGAAGTGGAAATGGAGGCGCTGCCAGAAGCGACACCAGAGTCGAGAACCACGTCCTCCTTGGCCAATCCGGGGCTATCAACATAGCCGGGATTCTCTCCAGCCTGATCCGACGCAACACCAGAGGAAGTAAGGATATCGGCGGGAACACATAGATCAGCTCGAAATGGTCCAACGGAGCCACCAGAGCATCCACTGCCACAGCCTTCGGATCCTTGTACCTGGACATGAAAGTCGGTAACTTGGCATTGAACCTGGATGCCATCAAATCCACTTGGGGAGTTCCCCAACGGGAGCACAGCAGTGCAAAAATTTCCAGATGAAGACTCCATTCTCCAGGATCCATCTTCTCGCGACTGAGAAAGTCCGCCGTGATATTCTGAACTCCTGGAATGTGGATCGCAGAGATGGCTGGCACTCTGGTCTCTGCCCATGCCAGGAGCCGAGATACCTCCACCATGAGCCTGGAACTCCTTGTCCCGCCTTGGTGGTTGATATATGCGACCGCCGTCGCATTGTCTGTCTGCACTCGGACTGGCCGACCGCTTAAAGGGACCGTCCAGTGTTGGAGGCAAAGGAAAATCGCCCTCAATTCCAGGATGTTGATCGGCAAGACAGACTCTTCCGACGACCATACTCCCTGAATCCAGAGATCGTTCCAGACACCCCCCCCAGCCCGTCAGGTTGGCATCGGTGGTTATGACCGACCACTTCGGAGGGAGGAAAGACTTCCCCAGGGATAACACTTCTGGATGTAACCACCATCCTAGCGACTCTCGTACCCTGTGGGAGATGATGACCCTGCAATCCAGCGAAGCCTGCGATCGATCCCAACGGCTCAGAATGAGCCTTTGGAGGGCCCTGGAATGAAACTGGGCAAACGGAAGAGCCTCCATGGACGCCACCATCAAACCCAGAAGGCGCATACAGCTTCGAAGGGACATTGCTGTCGAAGATTTCATAACCTGTGCATGTCGAAGGAGACATGCTTGCTTGTCTGGAGGCAGAGACACTACTGCTCGTACCGTGTCGAAATGCATCCCCAAAAACAGAATTGACTGCGACGGTTCCAGAGACGACTTCTCCCAATTGACCAGCCACCCGAAGTCCTCCAGGAGCTGAATAGATAGATTGCGAGCAGTCAACGCCTCCTCCTTTGAAGACGCCACAATCAGAAGGTCGTCCAGGTAGGGAAGAATCGTAACCCCCTGCCTTCGAAGAATCGCCATGAGGGGCGCCAGAATTTTTGTAAAAACTCTGGGCGCTGAGGCCAACCCGAACGGCAAAGCCACAAACTGGTAATGGTCCTGACCTATGGCAAAACGAAGGAAGCGTTGGTGGGCCCTTCCGATTGGAACGTGCAAATAAGCGTCGCGAATGTCAATTGACACCAAAAAAAAATCGCTCTGCGACAAGGCTGCCACAACGGAGGAAGCGACTCCATGCGGAATTTCCGGGTGTGGACATGCCGATTCAATCTTTTGAGATCCAGGATGGGGCGAAATTTGCCCTCCTTTTTGGGGACCACAAAGAGGTTGGAATAAAACCCTCTTCCCCGATCCTCCGGCGGAACCGGTACCACCACACCCTTCTGCAGAAGGGAATCGACCTCTCGTAGAAGAGCGGCAGATAGCTCGGGCTCTGACGGAATGCGAGATTGGCAAAAGCTGTCTGGGGGTCGAGAAGAAAACTCTATGAAGTAACCTGCCGACACAACCCGCGTCACCCAGGCGTCCGAAACGCGGGACACCCAAATCGATTCGAATTGAATCAGGCACCCCCCACTCGAGAGCCCTCGAGTGGGACCCTGGCGTCAGTCCGCCTTAGCGGGCTTTTTGTCAGCTTCCCGCTTGTCGTGACAGAAACTCTGTTTCCAGGAAGTGCGGGATTTCTGAGCGGTCTTTTTTCCTGAAAAAGAGGGACGACCCGATCCCCAAGAGGGCTGACCGAACCGTCCCCTGGGCCGAAAGGACCGCCGACTACTACCGGCACTAGGCCTGCCAGACGTAGAAGCCACAGCTCTTCTCTGCGGTAAAGCCGTTTCTTTTGCCTTTGCCTTGGCAATCAGCTCCGTGAGGTCAGATCCAAACAGCTGACCACCCTTGTAAGCTAAGGAAAGCAAACCTTGCTTGGAAACCGCGTCCCTGGTCCACTGTCTAAGCCACAGAGCTCTTCTGACTGTGACCGCCGAGGATTGTGTTCTGGACAGCAGTGAATCAGTGTCCAGACCTGCATCATAGCCATATCGGACTGCATTCTCCAAACAATTGAGAAGCCCCTCTACCTCGGATAAAGGGGATCCATTTTGCCAGGCCGTCCGCAGACGGTCCAACCAGCTCAGGGAAGCTTTACAAGCACACATGGATCCTAGAACTGCTCTGAATCCATGACCTGTGGCCTCGTAGATGGATTTTGCCGCCATCTCCGTTTTTCTGTCCAGCGGGTCCTGCAGACTCGCCTTCCCTTTAACAGGAAGTAATGAAGATTTGCTAAGCTGGGATAAAGGGACATCCACTTCAGGAGAAGGAATCCAATTATCAATCAACTCCGTAGCACACGGATACAGTGTCTCAAAAAGCCGTGTTCCCTGAAAACGTTTGTCTGGACACAAACGCTCCTTTTCCACTGCCTCATTAAGCTCATCCAGGGATGGTAAAGTTGAACGCGACCTATGCGACTCCTGAAACATCCGAGCCGACTTACCAGGAGGTCTAGTTACTTCCTCCGGTAACTATAACGCCTCCCTCATAGCTTCAATAAAAGCTTCTGCACGCCCGAAAAACACGGATTTTGGTAAGAACTTACCGGTAAAATCCTTTTCAGCGAAGGAAGGGAGAGAGACACAGGAATTCATTACTGATGGGTAGGCGGAGCCCCAGATCAGGATAGTCACCTCAGATCAAAAGCGTGCTGACTGGCTGGCCCCTCCAGCTCGGGCTCCTCCTACTCAGCTCCAGTCGTACCAAAGCTTTAGGGAAGAACCAAGATCACCAGCGGAGCAACATAACCCCTTCTGAAGAAACTTCAGAGCAAAAACACAAGGATACAGGTTATGCATGCAAAGTAAGCCAAAAACCACAGAGTTCCAGGTACTATTCACTGAACCTGACTACTGCGATGAGCTGGCGATGCTGGAACAGAGCCTTAGCGCGCTGACCTCAGTCCAGATATCGCAATCAGACAAGGGTCGCGCTGCATCTGAAAACATCAACACACTTCTGCCTTGGGAGGGTGCTGTGTCTCCCTCCCTTCCTTCGCTGAAAAGGATTTTACCGGTAAGTTCTTACCAAAATCCGTGTTTCAGCTGCAGAATGGAAGGGAGGGAGACACAGGAATTCATTACTGATGGGACGTCCCAAAGCAGTTCAAAAATAAGGGTGGGAAAAAACCAACAAGAGGCAGAAACCCAACAACCTTAACAACAAAGCGCAACCAGCGCTAAATACAAGTTCATCCAGAACTTTAAACTACAGCTGCCTGCAGGACCCTACGTCCGAGGGCTGCATCAGCGAAAGCACTGACGTCCACTTTATAAAACTTCGTAAACGTGTGGACAGAGCGCCAAGTTGCCGCCCGGCAGAGCTGCACTGCCGAAGCACCTTGGTGAAAAGCCCACGATGAAGCCACAGCCCTCGTGGAATGGGCTTGAATCTTAATCGGGCAAGATTCACCCTGAAGACGGTAAGCTTCCAATATAGCTGACCGGATCCAACGAGCTATAGAATCCTTGGAAGCTCGTTGACCACGCCGACGACCGCTGGAACCACAAACAGGGAGTCGTCTTACGAAAACCTTGAGTAATAGATAGATAAAACTTCAAGGCCCGCACTAAATCCAATGTGTGTAAAGCTCGCTCTTTCACATTCTTCGGATCCGGGCAGAATGAAGGCAACACAATATCCTGGTTGACATGAAATTGTGACACCACTTTAGGCAAAAAATCACCCCGAGTGCGAAGCACTACACGATCCGGAAAAAACTCCAGAAAAGGAGGCGAACAAGAAAGAGCTGCCAACTCAGAAACTCTCCTCAAGGAAGTGACTGCAACAAGGAAAGCCACCTTCCAAGAAAGTAAAGAAAGGCTAGCAGAAACCATAGGCTCAAAAGGTTTATGCTGAAGAGCCTCCAAAACAAGGTTGAGCCGCCAAGGAAACACGGGTGCCTTCCGCGGCGGAAACTTACGAGATATACCTCGGAAAAAGGAGAGCACGTCTCTATTCGAAGCAATGGTTCTCCGGAACAATAAGGACAGAGCAGAAATCTGACCTTTCAGGGTGCTGACTGCCAAACCCTTGTCTAGCCCATGCTGCAGAAAAGCCAACAGGTTGGGAATGGAAAATTTTCTCGGGTTCCGAGAGGACCCCAAACACCACGAAAAGAAGGTTTCCCAAATTTTGTGGTAAATCCTAGTAGTAGCCGGACTTCTTGCAGCACGAAGGGTAGCAATGACCTCGGCTGAGAAACCTCTACGGGTCAAGATTTCGGTCTCAAGAGCCACGCCGTCAAACGCAGGGACATCAAGTCCAGATGACAAACGGGCCCCTGAGTCAACAAGTCCGGTTGAAGAGGGAGTGGAAAAGGAGGTGCCGCCAACAGCGACATTATTGTCGAGAACCACACCCTTCTTGGCCAGTCTGGAGCTATCAAAATAGCTGGAATTCTCTCTAGTCTGATCCGACGCAGTACTAGAGGAAGTAAGGATATCGGCGGGAATACATAGATCAGCTCGAACTGATCCCACTGAGCCACTAAAGCATCCACCGCCACAGCCTTCGGGTCCTTGTACCTGGACATGAACGTCGGTAACTTGGCATTGGACCTGGATGCCATCAAATCCACTTGGGGGGTTCCCCAGCGAGAGCACAGTAGTGCAAAAACTTCCGGGTGGAGGCTCCATTCCCCGGGATCCATCCTTCTGCGACTGAGAAAGTCCGCTGTAATATTCTGAACCCCTGGAATGTGAATCGCCGAAATGGCTGGTACACTGGCCTCTGCCCAAATCAGAATTCGGGACACCTCTACCATGAGTCTGGAACTCCTTGTTCCACCTTGGTGATTGATATACGCGACAGCCGTCGCATTGTCTGTCTGCACTCGGACTGGCAGACCGCTCAAAGGGACCGTCCAATGTTGGAGGCAAAGGAAAATCGCCCTCAATTCCAGGATGTTGATCGGAAGAACAGACTCTTCCGATGACCATACCCCCTGAATCCAGAGATTGTTCCAAACACCCCCCCAGCCCGTCAGGCTGGCATCGGTGGTTATGACTGACCACTTCGGAGGGAGGAAAGACTTCCCCAGGGAGAATGCCCCTGGACGTAACCACCATTCTAGAGAATCCCGCACCGCGCGAGAAATGGTGACACTGCAATCCAGCGATTGCGACCGGTTCCATCGACTCAAGATGAACCTTTGGAGAGTCCTGGAATGGAACTGGGCAAAAGGAATTGCCTCCATGGACGCCACCATCAGTCCCAGAAGACGCATACACTTCCGTAGGGACATTGCCGTTGAGGATTTCATAATCTGTACATGTCGAAGAAGACATGACTGTTTGTCTGGTGGTAGGGAAACTACCGACCGAAACGTGTCGAGATGCATTCCCAAAAAGAGGATTGTCCTCGATGGTTCCAGGGACGACTTCTCCCAATTGACCAGCCAACCGAAGTCCTTCAGAAACTGAAGAGACAAATCCCGAGCCGTCAACGCCTCCTCCTCCGAGGAAGCCACGATCAAAAGATCGTCCAGATAAGGGAGAATCGTAATCCCCTCTCTTCGAAGGATTGCCATGAGGGGCGCCAGAATTTTTGTAAAGACCCTTGGCGCTGAGGCTAAGCCGAACGGCAGAGCCACGAACTGGTAATGATTCTGACCTATGGCAAATCGAAGAAAGCGCTGATGAGCCTTTCCGATTGGAATATGCAAATAGGCGTCGCGAATGTCGATTGACACCAGAAAATCGTTCTGTGACAGAGCTGCCACAACGGAGCGAAGCGACTCCATGCGAAATTTCCGGGCATGGACATGCCGGTTTAATCGCTTGAGATCCAGAATCGGGCGAAATTTGTTCTCCTTTTTGGGAACTACAAAAAGGTTGGAATAAAAACCTTTCCCTCGGTCCTCTGACGGAACCGGTATCACTACACCCTTTTGTAGCAGAGATTCGACCTCTCGCTGTAGAGCGACAACAAGCTCGGGTTCCGACGGAACGCGAGATTGACAAAAAACATTTGGGGGTCGAGAAGCAAACTCTATGAAATAGCCTGCCGACACTATCCGCGTTACCCAGGAATCTGGAACGCGAGCCATCCAAGTCGCCTTGAAAAGAAGCAGGCGACCCCCCACTCGAGAATCCTCGAGTGGACCCCTGGCGTCAATCCGACTTTGCGGGCTTCTTGTCAAGTTCCCGCTTGTCCTGGCGGAAACTCTGCTTCCAGGGAGTACGAGTTTTCTGAGAGGATTTCTTTCCTGAGAAGGAAGGACGACCCGATCCCCACGAGGAGTGACTAGATCGTCCTCGGCCCGAAAGGACCGCCGACCACTATAGACACCAGGCTTACTGGACACCGAGGCCATGGCCCTACGCTGTGGTAATGCTGATTCCTTCGCCTTAGCTTTGGAAATCAGCTCTGTGAGGTCGGATCCAAAAAGATGGCCACCCTTGTAAGGTAAGGCCAACAACCCTTGTTTGGAAACTGCGTCCCCGGCCCACTGTCTGAGCCATAAAGCTCTTCTGACTGTGACCGCTGAAGCTTGCGCTTTGGCCAGCAGAGATGCCGTATCCAGACCGGCATCAAAGATATAACAGGCTGCCGTTTCTAACCATTCACAAGTTTCCCGTATCTCAGATAACGGAGATTCATTTTGCAACTCCGTCTTCGACGTGCCAACCAGCCTAGAGAAGCTCTAGCAGCACACATGGATCCTAGCACTGCTCGGAATCCATGACCCGCAGCCTCATAGCTTGCTTTTGCCGCCAATTCCGTTTTTCTATCCAAAGGCTCCTGTAAACTCGCTTTCCCCTTAATAGGGAGTAGTGAGGATTTACTAAGCTGAGATAAAGACACATCCACTTCAGGAGCAGAAGTCCAATTAGCCTTTAACTCCGCAGAGCAAGGATAAAGTGTATCAAAGAAATGCGTTCCATGAAAACGCTTATCTGGACACAGACGTTCCTCCTCTATTACACTATTAAGCTCATCCAGAGCTGGCAATGTTGTACGCGAAGCACGGGACTCCTGGAACATGCGTGCTGATTTACCAGGACGACTAGTTACCTCCTCCGGTAACTGTAATATATCTCTCATGGCTTCAATTAATGCCTCCGTACGCTTCGCCATAGAGGAACGCCCCTGCGGCTCGTCCGCATCTGAATCGGATATTTCTCCATCAGAATTTAAAGGGGAACTCTGCCCAATATCAGATACATCTGACTCGCTCCGTGTAGAGGCCGGTAACGGCCTGCGTCGCTTCCTCTGAGAGGAATTAGCAGACACATATTGACCTAAAAGGTCAGACAAGTTGTTGATCGATCGAGCGATATCGTCCAATTTTTCACCGCTGTCGACCGCAGCGCTAGACGCTGTGGAGGTCTGCGTATCTGATTGCCGTAATGGCACTGGGACGTGGTCCGCGGCATCTGAACTCTGTTCAGACATGTCTCACCTGTATGAGCAGGTCAAAGCGGTAATACCAGCAAAAACTATGCGTTTTTTTTTTTTTTTTTTTTTTAAACGCTGAAGGGTTAACGCTCCACCAGGCAGGGTTACCCCAGCGGTATTCAGTCAAAAAATTTAGCTGGTAGAAATAACCCTCAGAGGGGTTAATATTGCAAACTCACCACAATATATATATGAAGTGTGAGCCCCAGCCAATTTTATGTCTCTAATGAGACTGCAGCTGCAGGATAGCGATCGCTGCGCTGCGGGGTGAGGAATCAGCACTCACCCAGCTGGCCGTGGTGTCTTATGAGGAGAGGAGCGGTCTGAGGAGCCCAGGAGCCTGTGTAATGGCCGCCACAGTGGGGGAGTCGCAGGAGAAACGCCACTTCCTGCTCAGAAGACCGGGAATCGTTAGGCCACGCCCCCTGCTAGCTCAAATAATGAGCGCGAACTCCCCCGCTCCTGCTCCCTCTCTGTCCTGCAGCTATCAGCCTGCGGACAAAAAATCACCACATCTACTTGTAACAGCGCTGTCACAGCAGCGCTGAAGCATACTGACATACAAGTAATAGCGCTGCTCACTCAGACGCTAAAGCACTCACACATAATAATAATAAAAAATTTGTGTGGAGTACTCACCAGCCAAAGCGCCACAGGGACCCTCAGGGGTTTCTGGCGCTGTGCCCATGCTTCCCCCCAGGGCGAGGAACGCAGTGACCGCACGTGTGGCTTGCGTCCCGCCAGGGAAGCTCTCCTCATCCCCCAGGGCCGGCAAGGATTCTGCAGGGACTATTGAGTAAATACAGATCCGCCAAGGGAGAGGTTGGGGTACAGCAGCACTGGTACCCCTGAGACCTCTAGACCAACTGGTGATCCAAGTCTCCTGTCCGAATATAAAATAATAAAATCTTCTGAGGAGCTGCATTAGCAGCGACCATCCTCTGGACCTCAAATCTTAGACTGGAGCTGAGTAGGAGGAGCCCGAGCTGGAGGGGCCAGCCAGTCAGCACGCTTTTGATCTGAGGTGACATCCTGATCTGGGGCTCCGCCTACCCATCAGTAATGAATTCCTGTGTCTCCCTCCCTTCCATTCTGCAGCTGAAAGAGGCAGAGTGTCCCTGCCGATCCTCCTTATCCGAATCGGACCTCTCTCCCTCCGAACTTGAAGGGGAACCCTCCATATCAGAGATCTCCGAGTCGCTACGCGGGAAGGAAGTCACCGGCCTGTGTCGCTTCCTGCCATGAGAGGATCTAGCTGACACCCAATAACCTAAAAGGTCAGACAGGCCATCAATAGAACGAGTGAGGGCCTCCACTTTGACATCACTGAGACCTCCGACTGCTGCTCTTGACGCCGTCGAGGTCTGCGTGTCAGATACGCGAGACTGATCCTGTAGCGGATCTGGGAGACGGTCCGCATCTTCTGGACCCTGATCTGACATGTCCTCACACAGTATATGTCAGGTTAAACCTGTCAGTGACTAGAACAGTGTGGTTTCTTAAAGAAGAAAATGAACGCTGAAGGGTTAAAGCTCCTAAAGAGAGAGCTACCCCAGCTGTCTTCCCCAATTAAGAGTTAACCGCCTCAGAAAGGGGTTAATGTCACAGACTCCCCACAACCTCTGTTTATAAAAGGTGTGTGAGCCCCAGGCGCCTCTTATGAGGTAAGAGGTGTAAAACACCTCAAATTTTAGACTGGAGAGCTGGAGTAGGAGGAGCCCGAGCTGGAGGGGCCGGTCAACACTCTTTTTAATCTGAGGTGTCTATCCCATCTGGGCTCCGCCTACCCACTAGTAATGACTAGTGTGTGTCTCCCTTCCTTCGTCTGCTGCTGAAATACTAGATGTAGTAGTTTTTGATGTGGAGTGTATTCATTTTTTCCATCAACTAATAGGAGTAAAACTAAAGATTTTGTAATGAATGCTATATTATTAACCTTAATCTCATGTTATGGGTTTAAAAACTGTTGTATGAAACTCAGTCTTGACAATATATTGGAAATTTATCTCATGTTCAGTGAAATATTGATTTAGATCTTACTTTTCAAAAGGGGGTGTGTACTCATTTATGCTGAGCACTGCACATAAAATGCTAAATATTACAAGTTAGTTACCATGGCTTCAAGTCTGTGTGTATGGTGTAACATGGAAAAACAGTGGCAGTGACAGAATATATTCGTTGTATGGTATGTAGAAGAGAGGTCGCATATATTCTGCCTAATTTATGATCGTCTTACCCAGTGACTTGCAATAATCTCGGCACAATAATTCAACAATGTAGTGGCATGGAGTTCCTCTGCCGTCTGGTAGAAGCGGATGCAGTTCCGCACATTCACTAGTGACATGACACCCTTTTCACACCTGCCATAAAAACACAAACAGAGCCATCCAGATAAATTAGATATTTGCTGTTTCACAGAAAAGTAGAAAATCCCCAGGCCATCTGCCGCCCCCATTGTTGGATGCATCCTATTCCACATGTAATCATGGCTTATCAGAAAGTAGCATGACAACTACACTGATGCTTGGATGGAAATATGAACGTTGTACCTTTCTCTAAGAAGCTGAAGCTGAAATCTATTTGCAAGCTTCATCAATTCTGTTAAGTAGATATCATCTTCCCGCAAGTCCAGCTCATCAGTATAGATCCAACGCAGCATTGCCATGGTCACCTCGGGGTTAGAATCTGAGGAAAGATCAGACTTTGTCAACAAAGTTTTACCCCATACACGGCAGCCGCAGAGAGAAGCATCACAATCCTAATGCACTACAGACTACTGTAAAGGGCTGCTTTATTACCATAGTCTTGTGAAAACAAAATAAATGATGTCTGCCTGTGTGCATTTGTCTCTACATAACAGGCTGTCCTTAACCCTTTAAGGAGCAGGGAACTTTTCCATTTTTGCTCTGTCGTTTTTATCTCTTTTTTCCAAGAGCCATAACTTTTTACTTTTCCATCAACGTAGCAGTGTGAGGGCTTCTTTTTTGTGGGGCAACATTTAGATTTGAATGACATCATTCATTTTGACATTCAATATCCTGAAAAATGGGGGAAAAAAATTGCAAGTGCAATAAAAGGGAGAAAATAATGCAATTCTGACATTTTTCGGTTATGTTTTTAAGACATTGTACGGTAAAAATTGGCCAGAAACCGGATTTTCTAGGTCAGTGTAATTACAGGGATATCAAGCTAGCATTGATGTTTTTCCCTATTTGGCTGGAGTAACACTAGCGATTTTAATATCGGTCTGATTTTGTTCCTGCAAAGTCGGACGAGTGTCATGCGTTTACAATCCGATTTTTCACACCAAGCATCCGATTTACATCTGAATGCAGTGTGATTGCTATCCAACTGCAATGCGATTTTAACATGAGCTTTTACATAGAGCAATTCTCTAAGCCATTTACACATCATTTTCAAAGGAAATATTATACATTACAATATATATAATAGATAGAATAAAAGATGGCAATTCAGTAGCTGCGCAGTGTAAAATCACAACAGGAGCCAACAGCATAGAAGAGATGGATTTATACAGTAAATACACACAGAATACAAAGATATACAGATGTCTGTGAGAAATACAATTACTACAGTGTGTGTGCAGCTTACTGTACATGTATTTAATTAATAAAAGATTATTTTTCTGAAAAAAAAAAAAAAAATGGCGTGGGCTCCCGCATAATTTTGTTAACCAGCAGAGGGAATGCCGACGACTGGGGGCAGATGTTTATAGCCTGGAAAAGGGATAATACCCATGGAGCTTCCAAGGCTATTAATATCAGCTCACAGCTGTATACTTAGCCTTTCCTGGCTATTAAAATGGGGGACCCCCCAAGAAAATGATGTGATATTAATAGCCTAGGAAGGGGCCATGAATACTGCGCCCACCCCAGGCTAAAAACATTAGCTCTCAGCCGCCCCATCTCTAAGATGTGCCAATTCTGGCACTTAGCCTTGCTCTTCCCACTTGCCCTGTAGCAGTAGCAAGTGGGGTGATAGTTGGGGGGGGGTTGAAGTCACCTTTGTATTGTCAGGTGACATCAAGCCCCAAGGTTAGTAATGGAGAGGCGTCATTACTAATCCCATAGTCATATCGCATAAAAACACACACACAGAAAAAAGTCCTTTAATTGAAATAATGACACAGACTCCTTACTTACGAACTAGCGCATTCTCTCGACGCCCTTGTCATCTGCAAAAGAGTTAAAAATAAAAACAATATTCCTCACCTTTCCGCAGAGATGCTACTAATCCATCTGTCCCACAACGGGTCTAGCTCTGCTACATCTAGATGGCAGGCAGCATGGTTGCATAACGTGACTATACAGCCTGTCATCCAGCAAGAGACACTGAGAACCGTGTACTCAGTGTCTCCCTGTGAACTTATTAAATCGGGGGAGGGTGGGAGGAACACAAAGGCCAACACAGGAGGAAGGTATAGCCTCCTCAAACCCAGAAGTACCAGAACCCAGAAACCTTTGTACACTACAGTGTACGCAAGGTCTGAGGAGGATATGGAGGGGAATTTTGCATATTTTGAGTGTGATATCAATGGCTCAACATCACTAGAATGGCGATGTTAGTCAAGTTCTAAATTCAGATGAATTTCTGAATGATGTCCAGGGTAACCAAGCTCTCATATATTCGTATGAGTCCAAGTTTAGCCAACTATCAGAGACTATGAGCTCTTCCATGTGAATAAGGTTATTTACTGCCTCAACCCATTCCAATTTAGAAGGAATGGTGATTGATCCCCAATGTCTGGGGATAATCTGTCTCATTGCAGTTAAAAATACTCTAAATAGTCCTTTTTTAATGGTCGAAGAATATTGATAGTAAAGCTGTTTCTGGAGAGTTCAGGAAGTTAGTGCAGAATAATTTATTGAAGAGATCAAATAATACTGTTCACAATTTGGATATTCAGGGGGAAAGACCACCAAATATGGGTCATGTTACATATAATGGTGTCACATCTCCAACACTTATTTGTTATATTAGGATACATGTGATGAATGGGGTCTGGTGTCCTGTACCATCTGGAGACAATCTTGCAATTAGTTTTTTGGATGTGACATGATATAGATAATTTGTGAGTAAGAATGAACGATTTATGCCAAGCAGAAGTACAGACGTTTTTACCTAGCTTCTTCTCCCACTTGATAGGGAACGCGGGTCCCTAGCACCTCTTCCCTCTAATCTTTCAATAATTAAATACATATACAGTAAGCTGCACACACACTGTACTAATTGTATATGCCACTGACATCTGTGTAACTATCTATTCTGTGTGTATTTACTATAAGTAATCCATCTATTCTAACCTGTCGGCTCCTCCAGTGATTTAACAGTGCACGGCAGATGAATTACCGGCTTTTCTTCTATGTATCTATGTAATATATATATACATATATGTGTGTGTGTGTGTCACTGACATCTATATAGATGTATTTTATGTGTATACTAGATGGAGGCCCGATGCTATTGCATCGGGAAGGCGGTAATGTCACGATGGGGGCAGGCTTTGCAGCGTTGAGAAACTCTCCCCTCATGTGCTCACCCACCTATGCACTCTCTCTTTAAGACTGCACATGCGCTCCTCCTGTACAAAGATGGCAGAGGTCAGTGAATAATTCAGCTGATCCCGGCGGATGCGTGTTCGCGACGGTGTTCCGCTGGTGGTACTGCACAAGAGGCTGTGTAGTGCGTATACAGTGTGTGTGTGTGTGTGTACGGCGTATATAGAGTGTGTGTGTGTGTGTGGTGCGTACGGCGTATACAGTGTGTGTGTGTGTGGTGCGTACGGCGTATACAATGTGTGTGTGTGTGGTGCGTACGGCGTATACAATGTGTGTGTGGTGCGTACTGCATATACAGTGTGTGTGTTTGGTGAGTACGGCGTATACAGTGTGTGTGTGTGTGTGTGTGTGTACGGCGTGTACAGTGTGTGTGTCGCGTATACAGTGTGTGTATGGTGTGTAAACAGTGTGTATGCGGTGCGTAAGGACTATACAGTGTGTGTGTGTATTTGTGTGTTGCGTACGGCGTATACAGTGTGTGTGTACGGCGTATACAGTGTGGGGGATGCGTACGGCGTATACAATGTGTGTGTGTCGTGTGTACGGAGTATACAGTGTCTGTGTGTGTGTGTGTGTGGGGTGCATAAGGCATATAGTGTGTGTATGTGGTGCATACGGCATATGTGCGCGTGTGGTGCGTACGGCGTATACAGTGTGTGTGCGCGTGTGTGGTGCGTACGGCGTACAGTGTGTGCGTGCGTGTGTGGTGCGTACAGCGTATACAGTGTGTGTGTGTGCGCGTGTGTGGTGCGTACGGCGTATACAGTGTGTGTGCGCGCGTGTGGTGCATACGGCGTATACAATGTGTGTGAGCGTGTGTGATGTGTAAAGCGTATACAGTGTGTGTGTGTGGGTGCGTACAGCGTATACAATGTGTGTCTGTGGTGCGTATGGCATATACAGTGTGTGTGTGTGTGTGGGGGGTGCGCACAGCGTATACAGTGTGTGTGTGTAGGGGTGCGTACAGCGTATACAGTGTGTGTGTCTTGCGTACGGCGTATACAGTGTGTGCGTACGGCGTATACAGTGTGTGTGTGTCGCCTACGGCGTATACAGTGTGTGTGTGTGGTGTGTATGGCGTATACAGTGTTTGTGTGTGTGTGTAGTGCGTACGGCATATAGTGTGTGTGTGTGTGTGTTTGTGTGTGTGTGTGTGTGGTGCGACTGTGTTCGGCTGGTGGTACCACGCAAGAGGCTGGTACCACCAGCAGTTTCCATATTGAGACACCCATAACTTGGGTGTCCCAATATGGTGGTTGGTGAACTTCCGCCGCTTGGAATGCTGGGATCCGGACACATCTGGACGGAACAGGATGTGAAGACATTACAAGGTAAGTATATATTAGATGTCTATTCTATTCTAACCTGTCACGCTGTGATTTTACTGTATGCGGCATGAATTGCCGCATTTCCAAAGAGATCGGTGTGTAAAAATTGGACAGCACTCATATGGTCCAACTGCTGTGATTTTTTTTCTCGCACAAATTAACTTCTATTGCGGGATGCGATCCAATTTCCGATTACAATCGCAGCACGCTGCAACTTTTTTCCAATCTAAACATGATCAGATCTTGAAAAAAAAGCAGATGAACACACAATGAATAGAATAACATTGGTCCGAATGCAATCTGAATTTTGTAAAAATATTGCTTTGTGTTGGCATTTTCTGAGACAAGTAACATTTTTGTTTTTCTGTTGATGGAGCTTGGCGAGGGCTTTTTTTTTGTGTAGTGAGCTGACATTTTTATTGATACCAATATCGGGTACATAACATGTTTTGATCGCTTTTTACTGTAATTTTTTTTTTTAAGGTGGTGAGGTCACCAAAAAAAAAAACCATGCAATTCTGGCACTTTGATATTTTTTCCTTTTTATGGTGTTTATTGCAGGGGTTAAATAATTCTATATTTTGATACATCAGACTTTTAAGAAAGAGTCGATATCAAATATGTTTTCCTTTTCTTTAACTGGGAAAAAAGATAGTTGTGGCTGAACCTCATAGGAGTACCAAGACGGCAGTATTGGCCCCCGCCAGTCATAGTAATACATCTGTCCATCTACTTTAGGAGTTTGGGGGGGTGGAAGGGCGTCAGTGTGTGCAAGCACTCGAATGTATTCCATTTAAATGCTGCTGTCAGAGGTTGACAGCAGCATCTAAAGGGGAAACTGCTGTCTGACACAGATGCCTGATATGTAACATAACCGGCATCAGCCACGTGTTGGAAGCTCAGCCAACACCTCTAGAAAAGCGCCTGCACGGGAGGCGAGTATAGGTGTTGTTATTTTCATGGGGGCAAACATTCAGATCAAGAAGGGGTTGTACTAATACTGGACAGCCCTTTAAATCCCTTAACGACTGCCAATACACCTTTTAATGGCGGCAGTTAAGGGTACGTATTTAGGGTTGGAGTTAGAATTGGGGGGTTTCCACTGTTTAAGTACATCAGGGGGTCTTTAAACGCAACATGGCGCCCGCCATTGATTCCAGCCAATTTTGGGTTCAAAAAGTCAACGGTGCTCCCTCACTTCTGATCCCTGCCATGCGCCCAAACAGTGGCATTCTCCCACATATGGTGTTATTGGCATACTTAGGAGAAATTGCACAACAAATTTTGTGGTCCACTTTCTCCTGATACCCTTGTGAAAATAAAAAAGTTTGGTTCTAAAGTAAATTTTTTGTGAAAAAAGTTAAATGTTCATTTTATCCTTCCACATTGCTTTAGTTCTCGTGAAGAACCTGGAGGGTTAATAAACTTCTTGAATTTGGTTTTGCGCACCTGGAGATTTTAGAATGGTGTCACTTTTGGGTATTTTCGGTTATATTGGCCCCCCAAACTCACTTCAAATGTGAGGTGGTCCCTCAAAGTAGTGGTTTTGTAAATTTTGTTCGAAAAATCAGAAATCCCTGGTCAACCTTTAATCCTTATAACGTGTTAAAAAAAATTACCATATATACTCGCGTATAAGCCGAGATTTTCAGCCCAATTTTTAAGGCTGAAAGTCCCCCTCTCGGCTTATACGCGAGTCATATACCAGGAGGTCGGCGGGGGTGGAGGAGCGGGGTGTCAGATCATACTTACCCCTCCGCCGGCGCGTCTCTGCAGCCCCCCTGCTTCTCCCACGATCTCAGGCTTCTTCCTGCAGCGGTCACGTGGTACCGCTCATTAAAGTCATGAATATGCATATTCATGACTTTAATGATGCACATATTCATGACTTTAATGAGCGGTACCACATGACCGCTATAAGAAGGAAGAGCCACGGTAGAAGAGCAGGGGCTGCAGAGATGCTCCAGGAGGGGGTAAGTATAGGAGATATTCACCTGTCCCCGGTCCACCGCTGCTCGCCGCTGTGTCCTCACGTCCTCTGGCTGTGATGTTCAGGCAGAGGGCGCGATGACGTAGTTAGTGCGCGCCGCGCCCTCTGCATGAGCACACACTGACAGAAGGACCCAGAAGACGGAGCAGCGCGCAGCGGTGGACCCGGGACAGGTAAATATCTCAGGTGCCGGGGCCCTGAGCGAGCCGTGACACCGGCACCTGTCCCCTGTAGCGCGCCGGTGTCCCCGCCTGCTCAGGACACCGGCACCTGGCCCCCAGCGACGAGAGGGGAGTATGTCATTTTTTTTTAAGTTGCAGCGGCAGCATAAGGGACCTATAAACTATGGGGCATAATCTATGGAGCATATGGGGCATAATCCATGGAGCATATGGGGCATAATCCATGGAGCATATGGGGCATAATCCAGGGAGCATATGGGGCATAATGTAGGGATCATATGGGGCATACTCCAGTGAGCATATGGGGCATACTCCAGTGAGCATATGGGGCATACTCCAGGGAGCATATGGGGCATAATCCAGGGAGCATATGGGGCATAATCCAGGGAGCATATGGGGCATAATCCAGGGAGCATATGGGGCATAATCCAGGGAGCATATGGGGCATAATCCAGGGAGCATATGGGGCATAATCCAGGGAGCATATGGGGCATAATCCAGGGAGCATATGGAGCATAATCTAGGGAGCATATGGGGCATAATCCATGGAGCATATGGGGCATAATCCAGGGAGCATATGGGGCATAATCTAGGGAGCATATGGGGCATAATCCAGGGAGCATATGGGGCATAATCCATGGAGCATATGGGGCATAATCCAGGAGCATATGGGGCATAATCTAGGGAGCATATGGGGCATAATCCAGGGAGCATATGGGGCATAATCCAGGGAGCATATGGAGCATAATCTAGGGAGCATATGGGCATAATCCAGGGAGCATATGGGGCATAATCCAGGGAGCATATGGGGCATAATCCAGGGAGCATATGGGGCATAATCCAGGGAGCATATGGAGCATAATCTAGGGAGCATATGGGGCATAATCTAGGGAGCATATGAGGCATAATCTATGGAGCATTTTATCGAGGCATAATCTATGGAGCATAATATGAGGCATAAAATATATGGAGCATTTTATGGGGGCATAACTTTTCTGGAGCAGCATATGGGGCATATTATTCTATCGAGCATCTTATGGGGCCATTATTAACCTTTATGGAGTATTATATGGGGAGTATTTTGTATGGAGCATTTTATAGCGCCCATCATTAACTGTATGGAGAATTATATGGGGCTCCTGATTTAATATGGATATTCAAAAACATTTAACCTACTGATGTCTCAATTAATTTTACTTTTATTGGCATCTATTTTTATTTTTGTAATTTACCAGTAGTTGCTGCATTTTCCACCCTAGGCTTATACGCAAGTCAATAAGTTTTCCCAGTTTTTTGTGGCAAAATTAGGGGGGGATCATCTTATACACGAGTATATACGGTATGTTTCCAAATTTGTGCTGATGTAAAGTTAGTAGACATTAGTTAGTTGACAAAAATTAAAAGTTTGAAAATTGCAAAATTTCCGTTTTTTTTCATAAATAAACGCAAGTTATATCAAAGAAATGTTACCACTAACATGAAGTATAACATGTCACGAGAAAACAGTCTCAGAATCAGTGGGATACGTTGAAGCGTTCTAGAGCTATAACCTCAAAGTGACAGTGGTCAGAATTTTAAGAATTGGCTTGGACATTAAGTACCAAATTGGCTCTGTCATTAAGGGGTTAAAGAGTTATTCCCAACATGATAAGTCATCACCTATCCATAGGTACATTACTTGGCTGTTTCTAGAAACATTGAAGAGAATAAATTGAGCTCTGATGTGTCCAGAATCAGAATTCAGCAATGGCCTTATTCATTCTCAATGGGACTGCTGGAAAAAGACAAGTTCAGTACCATTGGCTAGGGAATAGCCCTCTAAATTAAATGTAGTATCTTGGAATTTTTAGGTGTAATTTTCTGTGCCAAGTAATTTCTTCCCATACATGTTTTGTGATCAGAGCTCAGTGTTTCCTGTACAGTTCTCCAAATTCCCAGCATAGATATAGATATAAAGTACGACATGCTGCAGCCACCACTAACAGGGGCCTAAGGGTACTACATACTGTGCCATTACGGAGTTCAAAGTCGTATGCATTCAGCTCCTACGCACCAGTTAGTGGTGGGTTCAGGTAGCGAGCATGTTATTTTGCTATTTCGATGTCTGCTGAGTATTTGAAGCTCAGTTTTAGAAAAAAAACCAGAGCTCTGCCAATTATAAAGATACTAGATGGTGGCCTGATTCTAACGCATCGGGTATTCTAGAATATGTATGTAGTTATGTGGAGGCTGCTGCTGGGGTATGTGGAGGTTGCTGCTGGTGGGGTGTACGTGGAGGCTGCTGCTGGGATTTACGTAGAGGCCGCCTGTCTGGGTACTTCCGCTGCGAGCAGCCGGGAGATGACCGGCTGGCGCCAGTCATCTCCCGGCTGCGTCGCCGCTGACCTCCATGCGGCATTAGATGACCCGCAGCTACCGTCGGGAGACCAGCAGCTGTCGCTGCTGATCTCCCGACAATAGCGGTGGCGTGCGTGGTTCAAATCCTGCGCCAATTCGCAACTGTACTGTGCCTATCGCTGATTGGTCGCGTCCGGCTGGGCGCGACCAATCAGCGATGCGGGATTTCCGTTACAGACAGACAGAATTAGACGATTATATAGTAGATTTGCTAAATTAATCAGCAGAGGCTTTTGCTTACACATAAGGAAAATATGCCATTAAAAGACAGACATATATTCATAGACGGAGTATAAAGAACAGATTAAGCAAATCTAGAACTCAGACTGTCCTCACCTGACAGGTTTAGTTCCTTTGTAGATGCCAAACTGGCCAAGCTCCAGGCCTCACTTCTTGCAGCCAACACAAACTTGTGAGCATTGATGTCTTGATCTCCAACTTTTATCATCAGGTCACTAAGGCACAGACGGAAAGAAAATACATGAAACCTATGTGGGTGGTTTATAGTCATTATCGTAAATTAAATTATATTACATTTGTTAAATAAGCTGTAAGAATTGCGTGCTATTTTCAGTACCTAAAAGGGGTTTTCCTTCCCCTACTAAGCGATGATATCCTGACTGGATAGGCCATCTCTATCTGCTCAGGTGCTACACAAGACCCCTAAAGGCGTCCTGTAATATCCAACATGATGGTAGCAGCAGATCTTTTAGCCTTTATTAGGTCCGTGGTGGAGCCAGTATGGAAAAGGCTTGCTTTTCCCGCAAACAACAATGATGCAATGATTTGGGGATATTATGAATAAATTGGCAACTTTGTGTTATAATTTAGGAGAGTTACACCCTGTCCAATTAGCACCGGCCATATCAGACTGCGTAGAGGCAAGCCCCTTTGATGAGAAGGAATGGTAGCACCCAGATGTCAGTTTATTCATAAATTTCTTGGGAGGAATAACAGAGGAACGGTACAATAATAATAATATTATTCTTTATTTATATAGCACCAACATTTTCCGCAGTGCTTTACAGTTTAAGTACAATGGACAGTTATAGAAAAAAAGCTTGATCCAGAACTTTATAGCAGGGGGCATACAAGTATTTACTAAGAGTCACATCAGATGAGCTTTCAGATCCTTTTGTAAGCAGTCAGGTGAAGTTCACTAGTACTTTTAGGTATGGCATTTTATAAAACTTTTCTCTGTATCCAAATCCCAAACTCATAAGGCGATGACAAAATTCTGCAGGCATGAAAGAGGTTATACTGCGACTCATGAACATTTACAATGAAAAAATATAGGACTTCATACAAATGAATGAATGGAGTCAGTGGCAGGAATGTTACAAAGCAGGAAACCTGACCAGTGCAAAAATCATGGAGAACGTAAAATTGCTTCCACTGCAGGGAAATCAGCTTTCTACCAGTATCCTGTGATAAAAGCTTTGTTCCCGGAAATGTACACAGGAACTAGCTTAGCAATAAAGTGATAGTTATACTGCTTAGCAGTCTAGCAGACAGAAAAACATGCTTTCTATCATTTTCCCAATTCTTATTACGCTATTGCTTATATAGCGCTATCTTATTCCACAGCAATTTACATACATTATCATCGCTGTCCCCAAGGGGGCTCACAATTAGAGATGGGCGAACCCAAATAGTAAAGTTTGGGGTCCGTATCGAACACCTACTGTTCGGGCATAGACCCCGAACACGCACTTCTCCAGGAAGTCCTTGTTACTGTTCGGCTTGGCACCCCAAACACTGAGTGTTTCCCACACTGTCTTGTGCATGACAGCGCGAGAAACACCGGCTGCTCTGATCAGCGGTAAGATTATGACCAGGGGTCAGAGCACTGCGGCTCCCATGCTGTCAGATGACAGTGAGCCAGCAACTTTGAGAAGCGGTAAAAAGTTTACCTCTGGTCACAGGTGTCAGACTGATGGGAGAGTATTACTCCCATCAGCCTACACCTGCTGTCGCTAATAACAGTATTCATTCAGTGCTATAAATAAATAAACCGGCGTGGTTTCCCCTCTATTTTTGATAACCAGCATGGCAAAACTGACAGCTGCAGGCTACAACCTTCAGTTGTCATCTTCATCATGGCTGGTTATCAAGAATAGAGGGGTCCCCACGCTGTTTTTAAAAATTATTTAAATACATAGTTAAAAAACATGTGGGATCCCCCCCCCCATTTTTGACATCCAGCCAAGCTAAAGCAGACAGCTGATTGTTGGTATTCTCAGGCTGGTAAGGAGACATGGATATTGTCGCCCACCCAGCATAAAAATAGTAACCTGCAGCCGCCCCAGAAAAGGCGCATCTATTAGATATGCCAATTCTGGTGCTTTGCCCATCGCTTCCCACTTGCCCTGTGGCAGTGCCAAGTGGGGTTGATGTCGGCTGTTTTATGGCCGCTGACATCAAGCCCACAATATAGTAATGGAGAGGCGTCTATAAGATACGCTTAGATTTTTCTATTGGTCCCCACCTACTAACTTAACGTCGTCAAAAAGTTTGCTGACCCCCACCTCCTTATGTTGAGCCTGACTGCTGTCAATTTAGACCCACCAACATAGGGCTAATTTTAAAAATAATTTCATGGCCACTTTATATTCCCAATCTGAGCTTTTTATTTCTGGAATTACAATATTTTTTAGGAAGGGATTTTTTATATTTTTTAAGCTAGCAATATTTTTTTCTTTGCTGCATCTCTGATTTTATTTGTATTTTTTTATGTTTCAAATTTTAGCTTTGGGAGACAAAAGTGTTTAAACAAAACATTCTTCCATAAAAATGAACAAGCCAATGACAGTGATAAGAAAAATGCAGAAAGTTGCAAAAACTGTGCGACTCATTTTTTTCTATGGAATCCTCTGAGCAACCAAATTGACAGAAAATTTGCCGTGATTTACATACTGTCACTTAACTAATGCTCCCCAAACTGCACAAAGCTTGAATCAGAGGCGGGCTGCATGATTTCAGCCAGGGGTATTTTTCTCTGAAATGCTGTGGCTTTTCATAGAAAATATACTTTAAAGATCCACGTCGGGCGCAGCGCTTGACCAGTCCTGTCTACGGTAAGATTCCCGGCCAGGTCTTTAAAGTATCTGCAGCCAGTATCAGAATGTAACGGCAGGATTTACAAAAAGCACGGGAGAATTTCAAAAGGTTTTATATATCCTTTATGAAATGCAGCACATGTGCTGGTTAAGGTGTTAGTCTTAGTTCAGACATAAAAAAAAAAAAAGTAGTTAAAGTAGCGTGTGCACTGCTAGGTAAAAATAGAGGTGCCGGATTAGGGTCCCAAACCAATATACATTAAATGAAATCAGGCACTCAACTTGGTGTGATGTGGATAAATTGTTGCTGTTTATTGTGGACAACTAATTCGGTTTTCAGAATGGCAAAACGTTTCAGCATATAATCTGCCTTTGTCAATTGCCTCCTATTACAGGTAGTAAAACCTTGAAAATAAAGATTCAAAAAATAGAAATAATGTATATACAAATAGTAACATAATATTGGTAACCTGACATATAAGATTCTATTTGATTTTAGAATTTAAATCAAGGCACAAACCAAAGAATCACGTGAGAAATCACAACATACCGTGTCAGGACTGAGGAAATATATGTGATCAAGTATCAAGTCTTCCATAAATGGATATTAATCTGGAAAGAAATCTTATATATACAGAAGAAATTGGTAAGTGATAGCAAGTGAACCATGGAACCAGGTTTATAATAAGAAACATGCATACCCTTTCTTGTGGAGGACCTTGCTAGGTTATTTATATATTGTGCAGCCTATAGGTAAAGAGGGCGATCTCATAATATAGTCCACTATTTTAAGATGGTGATAGATATATAACGGTGGATAATTTGAAAATTCATACCCTGTTAGTACGTGCAGTGATAATAACGATTATAACGATTATAACGATTATTATAATCGCTACCAGGTGTTGGAATATACATAGCGCTTTTATCACCATGCTTCAACTGAAAGTGCTTCATTTCAGACAACATATGAGAAGCCATATCGGTCGCACGTTATCACTGCACGTACTAACAGGGTATGAATTTTCAAATTATCCACCGTTATATATCTATCACCATCTTAAAATAGTGGACTATATTATGAGATCGCCCTCTTTACCTATAGGCTGCACAATATATAAATAACCTAGCAAGGTCCTCCACAAGAAAGGGTATGCATGTTTCTTATTATAAACCTGGTTCCATGGTTCACTTGCTATCACTTACCAATTTCTTCTGTATATATAAGATTTCTTTCCAGATTAATATCCATTTATGGAAGACTTGATACTTGATCACATATATTTCCTCAGTCCTGACACGGTATGTTGTGATTTCTCACGTGATTCTTTGGTTTGTGCCTTGATTTAAATTCTAAAATCAAATAGAATCTTATATGTCAGGTTACCAATATTATGTTACTATTTGTATATACATTATTTCTATTTTTTGAATCTTTATTTTCAAGGTTTTACTATAATAGGAGGCAATTGACAAAGGCAGATTATATGCCGAAACGTTTTGCCATTCTGAAAACCGAATTAGTTGTCCACAATAAACAGCAACAATTTATCCACATCACACCAAGTTGAGTGCCTGATTTCATTTAATATAAAAAAAAAAAAAAAAACTGGTGACAGGTTCCCTTTAAGTATATAAAAGAGAATGAATGAAAAACTGCAATAAAGTAAAAAAATACTATCCCATCTGACCTGTACTGCTCCTGTTGGTACAACTGTGCAACGATAGCCAGGAGACGGCTGATGAAGGAGTCGTCGGAAGCCTCTTTGTTTGTCTGGGCTGCTAGAAGGGTGCATTTCTTCTCTGTTTCTGCCAGTTTCTTCTGCAATTTCACATATTCCTGGCGTAGAAGAGCCAAGTGCTTCTGTAATTTGCCCACTTCCTCTTTAACAGAGAAATAAAAAAAAATAGTTTGCACATTTTACTGTTTATAAATCTTTGGTCTACTGGTCTAATAAAAACTTGTAAGTAGAAATTTTAGTAAAGGGAACCCGTCAATAGATTCATGCTGCCCAGGTTGTCACCCTTTAGAATGACATATTATAATTAGTGATGAGCGAGCATGCTTGGGTTTTCCCGAGCACGCTCGGGTGGTCTCCAAGTATTTGGAAGTGCTCGTAGATTTAGTTTCTGTTGCCGCAGCTGCATGATTTGCGGCTGCTAGACAGCCTGAATACATGTGGGGATTCCTTAACAAACAGGCAATCCCCACATGTATTCAGCCTGTCCAGCAGCTGCGGCGACACAAACAAATCTCCGAGCACGTCAAAATACTTGGAGATCACCCGAGCGTGCTCGGGAAAACCCAAGCAACGAGTATACGCGCTCATCACTAATTATAATCTTGTACACCGTCTGATAATGAAAAACATTTTATAGTCTGGCACCTGTCATGTCTTGTCAATATTAAAAGAGAACTTGTCATTAGATTCCCGGTTTCTGAAACAGGAGCAGCATGAATGAGAGCCTGGCTGCAGTATGTCTTCTATGATACGCTGTGGTGTTTCAGAGAAACCAACGTTTGAAAAGCCAGTCGAAGCCTATAATGAGGGACCTGAATAGTCCGGTATTGACACCAGCTGGCTTCTCCCGATCCAATGAAAGTTGATTGACAGGTCTCTCCCATGTGCGTAAATAGAGAGATCTGTCAATCAACTGGAATTGGGTGGAGAGAAAGGTTTCTGTAACATGCTGCAGAATCTCATAAAGTTTCCCTTTAAACTGACAACAACGGGACCTGGCAGAGGCCATTGTATAAAGTGTTTTGCATTATTCGAAGACCGTGTATAATATGTAGACATCCAACAATATCTAGACTACCTGAAATAAAAAACTTACACTGACTATGCAGCTATCACTTTGTATTATAAATGGTCACCTGGGCTCAGACACATTGTACCGCACACTTCAAAGGATGAATGGTTCAGGCCATACACTCGCTTTAAACATCAGTTATAATAATGCGGAGGACAAATTTGCCAGAAAATACAATGAGCCCCTGGAGAAGCAGTAAAAGGAATCCAACAGCATCATTCAGAAATGTGAAGCTACATAATCATCATCCATCACAAGTATAACGCAAAGTGCTGAGAAGCCGACGGCTGAAACAACACTGGCGCTGCACAAGTTTCACCTCAAAACATGCTTCTGAGGAAAGACTTGTTTCCTCGGAAAGATCATCACTTTCATTGCATCATACCAGTAACTGGTCTTATACTGTAAGGCAAAGGAAGTGAACAATTAGCAGAGAGTTGCGCTGTGCTCGCTTAATGAGATCCCCGGTGCAGAAGTGATCAGAGACGCCCGTCAGTGTATAGACTAGTGACCCTTCAAGGTACAGTGCGCACACAACCTAAAGGCCCAATTGGAGAAGCCGCTAATTGGGAAAGAATCTTCTTAGGAATGCCGGTTTCATGATTATATGCATGTCTAAACGTGACAGAAATCACCTGTTGAATGAAATAGTACATTTTTTTATCCAGAAAAAAAATAAAAACTGAAAAATTTTTTTTTCATTCAGGGCATCCATTTTCTTGCGTTTACATTTTATCCCTACGTGTCTTTTTTAATATCCAGTTTTTACATTCACAGTTTAAAAAATATAACAAAAGCACCGATTCAGTTTCTATGCAATGTATGCAACTGACCCATTAAAACCAGATGCCACAAGGATGCACCCTAGAGTTCAGACTACCATGCTGCTTTTTTTTTTTAAATACCAGAAAACGCTCATCTGAACATACCCATTCATTTACATTAGTCCTTGTGCTATCCATTTTACACAGACCGAAAATACGCTCACTGCACCAACACTCACAATGTAACCCTCGTGTTACGCAGATTTCACTACGTGGTGAAAAAACCTGCTGCATTTCGGCAATAGACAGCGCATGCTTCAGGTTTGGAGATCCATAGCATGCCTATAACCCTTGGCGGGTTTTTTACACTAGCAGTGAATAGGGTACGCTCCAGCACCAGCCGTGAATAATCTCACCCAAATACAATGAAATTCGGTGCAGATTTCAAATTGCTAGTTTATCTTGTCGATTATCATCACTTTTGATAAAATTTGTCATTTTGTCTGCAAATCCACAAGAAAATACAAATTACAAACGCACCACAGATTTGTGGTGTATTGGTTTTTTAACCTTAGGGGGCTGTCTGATCTTCTTATATGGGAGAAACTGCAAAGTGCTCATCATAACAAGCAACTTTACAATTGATCTCTTACTAAGAATCCTCGTTCTCAATAATGGGGTGGTTTTTAATTCTATAGTGTACCAGGGGTCGACAAAGTTGTTCAGAATCTAGGAGCCAGCCAAAAAATTTAGGAGCCAGAATACAGAATACTGGACCCAATATAATGCTCCATACAGAATACTGGACCACATATAATGCTCCATACAAAATATGGAGCTCTCCTCTACACTGTGCTGCATTCTGCACTGTTACGGCTCAGGAAAGGGCGCTGTGGAAAGACTCCTCATTATCACCATCATTGCCTGCCCATTATCATCATCATTGCCTCCCCTCATCATCATTGCCTGCCCATCATCATCATAATTGCCTCCCTATCATCATCATTGCCTCCCCATTAATATCATCATCATTGCCTTCCCATTATCATTGCCTCCCCATATCATCATTATCATTGCCTCCCCATTAATATCATCATCATTGCCTTCCCATTATCATTGCCTCCCCATTAATATCATCATCATTGCCTTCCCATTATCATTGCCTCCTCACCACCATCACTGCCTCCCCCCACCATCACCACACATACAGCACCGCAGGCAGCACGCTCCAACATACACACACGCAGGCACACACACGCTTCACCTGTCCTGGCGTCCACGCGCTCTCTGCCACAGCCGGCCACTGAATGATGACGTCATTCAGCGGCGCTGCTAAGAGAGAGGAAGCGCCGGCGCAGGCGCCCCCTGGAGCTCGGAGCTGCGGCAGCGGAGGCACGGGGAGAGGTAAGTATTGCGCCGGCTGCTGCCGGGGCCCTGAGCAAGCGGGGGGGGAGGCCCAGTGGCGGCGCTGACACCGCTAACAGGCGCCGGGGTGCCCGACGGCGAGTGGGCCCCCCCGCCTGCTCAGGGCCCCGGAACTTTCCCGGGTGTGCCGGGTGTTGACGCCAGCCCTGGGCGCCAAGCATGATTTTCTAGGTGCCACTGGCGACCTGGCGCCCGGGTTTGTCGAACCCTAGTGTACACCTTATTGCCTAGGTTACCGGCCACCTCTGCAAATCTATCAGCTGTGGCCAATCTCCCAAGCAAGGAGCAAAGCGCTCACAAGCTTTTTTTCTATTATTCCGTTTGGCCATCTTCAGGGTCTCTGCACTCCTATGATGCCGCCGAGGCAAAGGCGTCTGCTTGCACCATCACACAGTTTGGGCCCACAGCATGATGATGCCACAGGTTGTGACATTATTGTGCAAGAAGGAGTCTTGACTTTCCTCTGAAAAAAAGGAGCAGGATGGGGCCGCTTGATTTCAACATAACCGATTCTTAATTTTTGTAAAAGATTAGTCACAATATTTGATAGCAGATTCATTCCCATATGTACAGTGGTGGCCAAAAGTGTTGGCACCCCTGCAATTCTGTCAGATAATACTCAGTTTCTTCCTGAAAATGATTGCAAACACAAATTCTTTGGTATTATTATCTTAATTTAATTTGTCTTCAATGAAAAAGCACAAAAAGAATTGACCTAAAGCCAAATTGGATATAATTCCACACCAAACCTAAAAAAGGGGGTGGACAAAAGTATTGGCACTGTTTGAAAAATCATGTGATGTTTCTCGAATTCGTGTAATCACCAGCACCTGTAACTTACCTGTGGCACCTAACAGGTGTTGGCAATAACTAAATCACACTTGCAGCCAGTTAACATGGATTAAAGTTGACTCAACCTCTGTCCTGTGTCCTTGTGTGTACCACATTGAGCATGGAGAAAAGAAAGAAGACCAAAGAACTGTCTGAGGACTTGAGAAACCAAATTGTGAGGAAGCATGAGCAATCTCAAGGCTACAAGTCCATCTCCAAAGACCTGAATGTTCCTGTGTCTTCCGTGCGCAGTGTTATCAAAAAGTTTAAAGCCCATAGCACTGTGGCTAACCTCCCTAGATGTGGAAGGAAAAGAAAAATTGACGAGAGATTTCAACGCAAGATTGTGTGGATGGTGGATAAAGAACCTCGACCAACATCCAAACAAGTTCAAGTTGCCCTGCAGTCCGAGGGTACAACAGTGTCAACCCGTACTATCCGTCGGCATCTGAATGAAAAGGGACTGTATGGTAGGATATCCAGGAAGACCCCACTTCTTACCCCGAGACATAAAAAAGCCAGGCTGGAGTTTGCCAAAACTTACCTGAGAAAGCCTAAAACGTTTTGGCAGAGTGTTCTCTGGTCAGATGAGACAAAAGTTGAGCTTTTTGGGAAAAACCATCAACATAGAGTGTACAGGAAAAAAAAAGAGGCATTCAAAGAAAAGAACACGGTCCCTACAGTCAAACATGGCGGAGGTTCCCTGATGTTTTGGGGTTGCTTTGCTGCCTCTGGCACTGGACTGCTTGACTGTGTGCATGGCATTATGAAGTCTGAAGACTACCAACAAATTTTGCAGCATAATGTAGGGCCCAGTATGAGAAAGCTGGGTCTCCCTCAGAGGTCATGGGTCTTCCAGCAGGACAATGACCCAAAACACACTTCCAAAAGCACTATAAAATGGTTTGAGAGAAAGCACTGGAGACTTCTAAGGTGGCCAGCAATGAGTCCAGACCTGAATCCCATAGAACACCTGTGGAGAGATCTCAAAATGGCAGTCTGGAGAAGGCACCCTTCAAATATCAGGGACCTGGAGCAGTTTGCCAAAGAAGAATGGTCTACAATTCCAGCAGAGCATTGTAAGAAACTCATTGATGGTTACCGGAAGCGGTTGTTCGCAGTTATTTTGGCTAAAGGTTGTGCAACCAAGTATTAGGCTGAGGGTGCCAATACTTTTGTCTGGCCCATTTTTGGAGTTTTGTGTGAAATGATCAAGGATTTGATTTTTGCTTCATTCTCTTTCGTGTTTTTTCCTTGCAAGCAAATTAAATTAAGATAAAAATAGCAAATAATTTGTGATTGCAATCATTTTCAGGAAGAAACTGAGTATTATGTGACAGAATTGCAGGGGTGCCAATACTTTTGGCCACCACTGTATGGGATGGTTGGGAGGAATAGCTGCCAGCCAAAGGAGCAGTTGGACAGAGTGTTTGGGTGACACCTGTACAGTTCCAGCAAATCTCATGAAAGTGTTACCAACATCAGTCTCATGGATCAAAAATCTCAAAGCTAAAGACCCATCTGCATATTTTTTTAAGCCGCTAAAATGTCACAAATTTTACACAAAAATTTTCAAACGTACAAAAAAATCTTTCCAGAGGGGGACTGGAATACATTCTTGCAAAAACGTAGCAATTTTTTAAAAAAGTCGAAATTGATAAATCAGGCAAAAACATCAGGAAACCGTAAACTCCATCCATAATGCGCGCCCCTTTATGAATCAGGAGCGTCTGATGGTGGCGTGCGCCTCATCAATCAGATGAGCTATGGCGTTGGCCCCTGGTGCACCCCAGTCTTACCCCAGTTTTGTCAGAGATGGGAGAAACTGGTGTGAAAACGCGCAAAGTCCGAGTTGTGCCTAAAAATTGTGACTTTTCAAAGCTTTTATACCAGAATTCTAATATGAAAGCTTTGATGAATCTAACTTAAGAGTTAATAGATAATTAGGGTATGCGCACACGACCTCTTTTTCAATTAAGGCAAATCAGCCGAGTTTTTCAAGCAAAATATGCATCAGTAATTTTTTTTTTCCCCCGGCAGCATCTTTTGTGTTGTTTTTTGGTTGTTTCCTGAGCGTTTGTCAGATACTTTGGGCCACCGGAATGATTTTTTATTGTTTTCACATGATTTTTGTGACATCCATTTTACTGTTTTTTTTTTCACTACATTGAATAATGGAGAATAAAGAAACCACTAGTATTCTTTTTAAGCAAAAATGACGGCACGGCGCTCCAAAAAGCGATACAGCAACTTCTAGGTGCCTTTCGAGCTTTCCCACCGATTTGCATTGTAATGTAATGTAGAGTGGAACATGCCAAAATGCACACACCGCTTTTTTAACCCCTTTGGCATCAGAAAAGGCTTTGTGTGCACTTATTCCAAGGATTTAGATCTAGAGGGGATACTTCTAATTTATGTGACTGTGAACGTAAAGAATTTATGGTCTCGTTGCTGAAGTATTTAGGAAAAACACCTAACAAATGGATAATCAAAAAAGAGGTTGAAGTCCAAAGCTCTGTGCATTCAGCTGTGAGACCCCGTGATCACCATCACTGTAAGTTGCTGAAAGTCCAGGTATTAATAATGACATCAGTACTACTTTTCTAATGGAGGAAAATGGCGACAAAACATTGATTTCAGCATATCAATTACAAGTAGGGAAACCAGGGAGAACTGTACAAGAGGGAGCGAACACTTACTCTAAAAAAAGAGGATACAATAAAAGTAAACTTCTAAGTCTTCCTTAGGCCGGAGTCACACTAGCGAGAAATACGGACGAGTGTAATGCGAGAAAAAAAATCGCATTGCACTCGGACCAATGTTAATCTATGGGGCAGCTCCCATCATCCGATTTTTTTTTTCGTCCGTTTTATACGTGCTGCGATTTGCACCATATTACGCCCGAGACTCGCCAATGCAAGTCTATGGGGGCGAGAAAACATCGGATTACACGTGTGACTTGCAAGAAGTACGCACCGGTGTCCTTTAGAAAAGCCGGCAATTCATCCCCGGCTATACTGTAAAATCACACTGACAGGTTTAATAAAGAATGGAAAGAATAGATATATACACATAGAATACATATATATATATATATATATATATATATATATAACACACACACACACACACACGTCATTGTGACATAAATATATATATATATTAATATATATATTTACACCGCACAGCATCAGTGACGTCACAGGGAGTCCCCGGCTGACCTGAAGTGATTAGCGTGGGAAACAATCAATTAAGCTTCCCAGCTAATCACTTCCTCTCCTGTCAGCTGGGAGAAGAGCTCATTCAATCGGGGATTTACTGCGAGGCGGCAGCATTAGCTTGCACTCCCCGCTGTAAAACTGTTAACCCTTTGTGAAGGATTATAGCGTTGGACCTGACTGATCACCGGATATGTAAGAAGAATGTTGTTTTATTTTTTTTTTTATTATTACAGGAGAACAAGGGAATCGAAGGAATAACAGTACAATAAAAGATGGTCAAAAACTGTGTGTTTATTTCATTAAAATGATTTTTAATTAAAGTGTGCGTGTTTTTTTTTTTATTTCATACAATAGGATTAATAATTGATAGTTGTCTAATTGACAACTCTCAATTATTAACCTGGATTAAAGTCACCTTACAATAGCAAGGTGGCTTTAACCCATTAGCCACCGCTACAGGGCAATGGGAATAGACGGGCTAAGTGCCAGAAAGGGCGCATCTAATTATAGATGTGCCTTTTCTAGGGCAGCTGGGGGCAGATGTTAGTAGCCGGGGGGGGGGGGGCACAAAATAAATGCACCCTCCCTAGGCTATTATTATCTGCCCCCACTCGCTGGCATTGCCTATCTGGTGGAGAAAATACAGTGGGAGCCCACGCATTTTTTTTCAACGAATTTACACATTTAATTAACCCCTACATGTATGAAATTTTGCACACATGCACTCATGTAATTGTTAGTGAAAACCATATATCAAACTACATGAAATGACATGGTTAACTGTATGTAAACCATGTGTCATTTCATGTCGGGTCTGTAACTTTACAAAAGCCGGCAATTGAATTAGCGGCTATTATACTACGTAGAAGTGCATGAACAATATATATATATATATATATATATATATATTCAAATGAATATAAATATATATAATATATATATCATATATATAATATATATATGTATTCTATGGGTATATATCTATTCTTTCTTTTGTGATGTTAAAACTGTCATTGGGATCCATTATATGTTGGTTTTGCAAGCCGGCGAGAAAATCTCGTCGTACGGATGCCATACGGATGATACACGGATGTTTTGATGCGAGGAAATCGCATCCTCGCATTGCACACGGATGACATACGGATCACTTTTCAGGGGACTTTTCTGCGTATTACGGCCGTATAATACGGTCCGATTTTTTATCGTTGTGTGTGACTCCAGCCTTAGACATGTAGACACATCATCCATGCACAACCCTGGAGTCACTTACAAATGTATAATACTGTATCATCACACATGGGAGACCGCCATGTATTCCCCTTATTTCCCCAGGATTGCGTCATTTCTCTAAGATTTGACTGATGCAAAAGTTCTTTCTTTCCAAGACACAACTCTGTTATCCCTATCGGACATCAATACAACGGTGGAGAGCCTTACTAGAACAAAAGCAGTGGCACCGCTTGTCTCACCAACAGTATTCACTGAACAACAGCCTCGCAGTCCCCAGTGAATGGCATCCAAGGCCACGCTAAACTGAGAGGGGCCAATTCATCAAACACTTTAATGAATTTGGTGCACGTTATTCCAGCACACACTTCAGCTAGACCGCTGTGTAAAAAGCCAAACGTGATGAATCAGAACCATAGATTATCAGCTAAGGATGCTTTGACAATATCTGCTAGTGAGCAGCAGCCCAATGTGGTAGATAATAGTGCAGACTGCAGCCATGGCACCACAGGCCAGTGCACTATGTATATGGATGTATATGAACTTTGGTTGTCGTGCCATAACTAAAAGAATATTATATATGAACTGCATGTGTCGGGCCATAACCAAATGTGTTCCTATATACAGATATGCCAAGCACAATGTATTCCCACGTACCCCATATATCGGGTCAGTATATTCTCACGTACCCCATATATCGGGTCAGTGTATTCCCACGTACCCCATATATCGGTCAGTGTATTCCCACGTACCCCATATATCGGGTCAGTGTATTCCCACGTATCCCATATATTGGGTCAGTGTATTCGCACGTACCCCATATATCGGGTCAGTGTATTCCCACGTACCCCATATATCGGGTCAGTGTATTCTCACGTACTCCCATGTATTGGATTAGTGTATCCATGTGGACCGTGACTATGACACCACAGCTGACAAGTGTATTCCTGTGGATTGTGACACTACAGCTGACCAGTGTATCCTTATGGACCGTGACGCTACAGCTGACCAGTGTATCCTTATGGACCGTGACACTACAGCTGACCAGTGTATCCTTATGGACCGTGACACTACAGCTGACCAGTGTATCCTTATGGACCGTGACACTACAGCTGACCAGTGTATCCTTATGGACCGTGACACTACAGCTGACCAGTGTATTCTTGTGTACTGTGACACTACAGCTGACCAGTGTATCCATGTGGACCGTGACTATGACACCACAGCTGACCAGTGTATTCCTGTGGACTGTGACACTACAGCTGACCAGTGTATCTTGTGTACTGTGACACTACAGCTGACCAGTGTATACCTGTGGACCGTGACACTACAGCTGACCAGTGTATCCCTGTGGACTGTAACGCTACAGCTGACCAGTGTATTCCTGTGGACCGTGACATTACAGCTGACCAGTGTATTCCTGTGGACCGTGACATTACAGCTGACCAGTGTATTCCTGTGGACCGTGACAAAACAGCTGACCAGTGTATTCCTGTGAACCGTGACACTACGGCTGACCAGTGTATTCCTGTGGACCGTGACACTACGGCTGACCAGTGTATTCCTGTGGACCGTGACACCACAGCTGACCAGTGTATTCCTGTGGACCGTGATACCACAGCTGACCAGTGTATCCCTGTGGACCGTGACACTACGGCTGACCAGCGTATTCCTGTGGACCGTGACACTACGGCTGACCAGTGTATTCCTGTGGACCGTGACACTACGCTGACCAGTGTATTCCTGTGGACTGTGACACTACAGCTGACCAGTTATACCTGAGGACCGTGACACTACGGCTGACAGTGTATTCCTGTGGACCGTGACACTACAGCTGACCAGTATATACCTGAGGACCCTGACACTACAGCTGACCATGTATCCTGTGGACCGTGACACTACAGCTGACCAGTGTATTCCAGTGGACCGTGACACTACAGCTGACCAGTGTATTCCTGTGGACCGTGACACTACAGCTGACCAGTGTATTCCTGTGGACCGTGACACTACAGCTGACCAGTGTATTCCTGTGGACCGTGACACTACAGCTGACCAGTGTATTCCAGTGGACCGTGACACTACAGCTGACCAGTGTATCCCTGGGACCGTGACACTACGGCTGACCAGTGTATTCCTGTGGACCGTGACACTACGGCTGACCAGTGTATTCCAGTGGACCGTGACACTACAGCTGACCAGTGTATTCCTGTGGACCGTGACACTACAGCTGACCAGTGTATTCCTGTGGACCGTGACACTACAGCTGACCAGTGTATTCCAGTGGACCGTGACACTACAGCTGACCAGTGTATCCTGTGGACCGTGACACTACAGCTGACCAGTGTATCCCTGTGGACCGTGACACTACAGCTGACCAGTGTATCCCTGTGGACCGTGACACTACAGCTGACCAGTGTATTCCTGTGGACCGTGACACACAGCTGACCAGTGTATTCCAGTGGACCGTGACACTACAGCTGACCAGTGTATTCCTGTGGACCGTGACACTACAGCTGACCAGTGTATTCCTGTGGACCGTGACACTACAGCTGACCAGTGTATTCCAGTGGACCGTGACACTACAGCTGACCAGTGTATCCCTGTGGACCGTGACACTACGGCTGACCAGTGTATTCCTGTGGACCGTGACACTACGGCTGACCAGTGTATTCCAGTGGACCGTGACACTACAGCTGACCAGTGTATTCCTGTGGACCGTGACACTATGGCTGACCAGTGTATTCCTGTGGACCGTGACACTACGGCTGACCAGTGTATCGCTATGGCAGGGCCGTCTGTGCAGGGTGCCAGGACTGCAGCGTACAGGGCACACAGCACCGCACACCCACACTGACTGCAGCCCCGTGCACAGTCTGACACTACTGCACACAGGGAACCGTGGGTCACCTGACCAGCCTCTGCTGACACACGCGCACACCTGGACTTCCGCTGCCTGCTGTCAGCCGCTGTACTAGCTGTCACTGACGGACCTGCCGCCAGCCCCCTGCCCTAAAGCTCCCCCTTAGGTTCCCCCAGGGCCACTTCTTTACCTTCCGCCATGATGGATCCGCCCGGCTGATATCGCGAGAAGAGCGGGTTGCTGGGAAGTAACACGGGCAGGCGGGGTGAGGTAGATCCCGGGGGATGTGAAAGAAAGGAAACCCATTGACTCATTCGCTGCCTTTCTGTTTGCGCCTTGAGAAGACGTTCGGCGCCATCTAGTGGCGAAGTGAAGCAAGCACCACACCGACCACAGTAGAGGGGCTCATGATAGTGGGGAGTATATATGGCCGCCGCTGTGCTGCTTTTCCGTTATGCGGAAGCCACTGCCATACCTAAGATACCTGGTGGAAACAATATTTAGTCATGTAAGTGCTGGAAAGCATGCGTGTGTGAGGAGACCATAGCGGCTGTTGGTGGCAGTAGTCATGTAGCAGTGCATGGCACTAGTGGGGGCGGGGCTAGTGTCTCAGTAGGTCCCTTTAACCCTTTCACACATCAGTCTTACAATCAGTCGCAATCCGTCAAAGCGTGAATAAAACGGATCCTGTGCAGACTGTAAAACACTGATGAGACAGCTCCGTGCATCAGCCTTTACTATAATATCTCATCATGATATTGATTCAGAGTTTCCTAATAGCCGGTTAATATTGAGATTTTCATACATTGCACTTTTTGGTCTTATAAGGCTACTTTCACATTTGCGTCTTTTAGCGCAGCGCTTTGTGCGCTACTGAAAACGTGGAAAAGCGCATTGTTTTTTTAACGCATCAAAGTACACATCACGCCAAAAAACAGCGTTTACATGCGCTTCTATAGCGTTTTCAATGCGTTTGCGTTTTTTTGACGCATGAGTCACACATTGCACAAGAGGAAAATCCTTGAAACAGACCCCACCAATGGGACACAAGTGGGCGAGTGTCATGGATTTCTTTAAATAGACCCTGTTCAGCTGAATTCTTCAGATTTTGCTGGTGTTCTCTGTGTCACCATGGATCTGCGTTGGGAGAGTTTTCGCATAAACTTGGATATGGACATCGCACTGTTTCAGGCTTTTGCTTGCCAGCAACAAAGGGAGAGAGAGAGCGAAGACGGCAGCAGCGTGTCGTTTTTGGAGACATACGATTATTGAAGTCCGGGAGAGCAGTGGAGCATACCACACCCTCTTCAGCGAGCTCCAGGCAAACCCGGCTAAATTTTCGGACTATACACGAATGTCCCAAGAAAGTTTTAGGGATTTGCTTGCTTGTGTTGAAGGAGCCATCCGGAGAAAGGATACACAGCTCCGTCATGCAATTCCTCCGGAGAAACTGCTCCTCGTCACATTACGGTACGTAATATTAAACAAATGCGTGTATTGTTTTTGTTCTGCCATTTACTAAAAGCCGGCTGAATTATAGTTCTGCAATTAACAGTAATTATTTTCGTGTCAGTGTTTTGACAAAGTCTGGACAATCACAATTTTTTTCATCTGTTTTGCAGCTTCCTGGCTTCTGGCGAGACCCTCTCTTCACTCCACTTTCAATACCAGCTGGGAATCTCCACCTTGTACGGAATAGTTGCGGACACCTGCCGGGCTTTGTGGGACGTTCTATGTCCTGAATTTATGCCCTGCCCACCGCGGAAAAGTGGATGGATATTGCTGAAAAATTATTGATAGTCTGCAATTTCCCCAACTGTTTGGGAGCGGTGGATGGGAAACACATCCGGATAACAAAACCCCCAAGAAGTGGCTCTGAGTACTTTAATTATAAAAAGTTATTTTCTACGGTACTCATGGCCATTGCGGATGCCGACTGCAGGTTTATTGCGGTGGACTTTGGGGCATTTGGCCGGGGCCATGACTCACAGACCTTTAAGAACTCGGACATGGGCCGTAGGTTGTATGGCAACCATTTTAATTTCCCCTGCCACGGCCTCTTCCCACACGGAAGGTCCGTCACTGCCATTTGTAATGGTTGGGGATGAGGCCTTTCAAATGTGCACAAACCTGTTGAAACCCTACTCCAGCCGTGACTTGGACCACAGCAAAAAAATCTTTAATTACAGACTGACCAGGGCCCGAAGAACTGTCGAGTGTGCCTTTGGGATTCTTGTGTCCAGATGGCGCATTCTCGGCACAGCCATCAATCTTAACCCCTTCACCCCCAAGGGTGGTTTGCACGTTAATGACCGGGACAATTTTTACAATTCTGACCACTGTCTCTTTATGAGGTTATAACTCCGGAACGCTTCAACGGATCTTCGCGATTCTGAGATTGTTTTCTCGTGACATATTGTACTTCATGTTAGTGGTAAAATTTCTTCCATATAACTTGCGTTTATTTTTGAAAATACGCAAATATGGCGAAAATTTTGAAAATTTAGCAATTTTCAAACTTTGAATTTTTATTCCCTTAAAACAGAGAAATATGTAACACAAAATAGTTAAGAAATAACATTTCCCACATGTCTACTTTACATCAGCACAATTTTGGAATCAAAATTTTTTTTTGTTAGGAAGTTATAAGGGTTAAAAGTTGACCAGCGATTTCTCATTTTTACAACAAAATTTACAAAGCCATTTTTTTTAGGGACCACCTCACATTTGAAGTCACTTTGAGGGGTCTACATGACAGAAAATACCCAAAAGTGACACCATTCTAAAAACTGCACCCCTCAAGGTACTCAAAACCACATTCAAGAAGTTTATTAACCCTTCAGGTGCTTCACAGGAACTAAAGCAACGTGGAAGGAAAAAATGAATATTTAACTTTTTAGCCACAAAAATGATCTTTTACAAACTTTTTTTTTATTTTCACAAGGGTAAAAGGAGAAAATGGACAGATAAGGTTGTTATGCAATTTCTCCTGAGTACGCCAATACCCATATGTGGGGGAAAACCACTGTTTGGGCACACGGCAGAGCTCGTAAGGGAAGGAGCGCCGTTTGACTTTTTCAAACTAAAATTGGCTGGAGTTGAGATTGGACGCCATGTCGCGCTTGGAGAACCTCTGATGCGCCTAAACAGTGGAAACCCCCACAAGTGACACCATTTTGGAAACTAGACCCCCTAAGGTACTTATCTAGATCTGTTGTGAGCACTTTGAACCCCAAGTGTTTCACAAAAGTTTATAATGCCTGGGTGTGAAAAAAAAAAAAAAAAAATTCCACAAAAATGATTTTTTAGTCCTAAATTTTTGAATTTTCCCAAGGAAATTGGACCCCAAAAGTTGTTGTCCAATTTGTCCTGAGTACGCTGATACCCCATATGTGGGGGTGGAAAACTGTTTGGGCGCACGGCAGGGCTTGGAAAGGAAGTAGTAACGTTTTGGAATGCAGACGTTGATGGGGGTCATGTTCCGTTTGCAGTGCCCCAGATGAGCCTAAACAGTGGAAATCCCCCACAAGTGACCCCATTTTGGAAACTAGACCCCTAAGGAACTTATCTAGATCTTTGGTGAGCACTTTGAACCCCCAAGTGCTTCACACAAGTTTATAATGCCCGGGCATGAAAATAAAAAATCCTATTTTTTTCCCACAAAAATTATCTTTTAGTCACTAATTTTTTATTTTCCCAAGGGTATCAGGAGAAATTGGACCACATAAGTTGTTGTCCAATTTGTCCTGAGTACGCTGATGCCCCATATGTGGGGGGGAACCACTGTTTGGGCGCACGGCAGAGCTCGGAAGGGAAGGAGCACCATTTGACTTTTTCCAACCAAAATTGGCTGGAATTGAGATTGGATGCCATGTTGCATTTGGAGAGCCCCTGATGTGCCTAAACAGTGGAAACCCCCACAAATGACCCCATTTGGGAAACTAGACCCCCTAAGGAACTTATCTAGATCTTTGGTGAGCAATTTGAACCCTCAAGTGCTTCACACAAGTTTATAACGTAGAGCCGTAAAATTTAAAAATCATATTTTTTCCACAAAAATGATCTTTTCACCCGAATTTTTATTTTTCCAAGGGTAACAAGACTCCAAAAGTTATTGTGCAATTTGTCCTGAGTACACTGATACCCCATATGTGGGGGTATACCACTGTTTGGGTGCATGGCAGAGTTTGGAAGGGAAGGAGCGCCATCTCACTTTTTCAACGCAGAATTGGCTGGACGCCATGTCGTGTTTGGAGAGCTCCTGATCTGCCTAAACAGTGGAAACCCCCCACAAATGACACCATTTTGGAAACTAGACCCTCAAGGAACTTATCTAGATGTGTGGTGAGAACTTTGAACCCCCAGGTGTTTCACTAAAGTTTATAACGTACAGCCTTAAAATAAAAAATCCTTTTTTTTTTTTACAAAAATGATTTTTTCGCCCCCAATATTTTATTTTCACAAGGGTAACAGAAGAAATTGGAACCCAAAAGTTGTTGTCCAATTTGTCCTGAGTACGCTGATACCCAATATGTAGGAGAAAACTACTGTATGGGTGCACGTCAGGGCTCGGAAGGGAAGTAGTGACGTTTTGGATTGCAGACTTTGATGGAATGGTCTGGGGGCGTCATGTCGCATTTGGAGAGCCCCTGATACGCCTAAACAGTGGAAACCCCCACAAGTGACCCCATTTTGGAAAATAGACCCACAAGGAACTTATCTAGATGTGTGGTGAGCACTTTGAACCCCGAAGTGCTTCACAGAAGTTTATAACGCACAGCCGTAAAAATAAAAAATCCTTTTTTTTTTTACAAAAATGATTTTTTCGCCCCCAATATTTTATTTTCACAAGGGTAACAGGAGAAATTGGACCCCAAAAGTTGTTGTCCAATTTGTCCTGAGTACGCTGATACCCAATATGTGGGAGAAAACTACTGTATGGGCGCATGTCAGGGCTCGGAAAGGGAAGTAGTGACGTTTTGGATTGCAGACTTTGATGGAATGGTCTGGGGGCGTCATGTCGCATTTGGAGACCCCCTGATGCGCCTAAACAGTGGAAACCCCCACAAGTGACCCCATTTTGGAAAATAGACCTCACAAGGAACTTACCTAGATGTGTGGTGAGCACTTTGAACCCGAAGTGCTTCACAGAAGTTTATAACGCAGAGCCGTAAAAATAAAAAATCCTTTTGTTTTTACAAAAATGATTTTTTTGCCCCAATATTTTATTTTCACAAGGGCAACAGGAGAAATTGGACCCCAAAAGTTGTTGTCCAATTTGTCCTGAGTACGCTGATACCCAATATGTGGGAGAAAACTACTGTATGGGCGCATGTCAGGGCTCGGAAAGGGAAGTAGTGACGTTTTGGATTGCAGACTTTGATGGAATGGTCTGGGGGCGTCATGTCGCATTTGGAGAGCCCCTGATGCGCCTAAACAGTGGAAATCCCCAACAAGTGACCCCATTTTGGAAAATAGACCCCACAAGGAACTTATTTAGATGTGTGGTGAGCGCTATGAAGCCCCAAGTGCTTCACAGAAGTTTATAATGTACAGCCGTTAAAAACAAAAAAATCTTATTTTTTTTACAAAAATAATATTTTCGCCCCAGTTTTTTATTTTCCCAAGGGTAACAGAAGAAATAGGACAAATTTCACAATAACTCTTGGGGTCCAGAGTACGCTGATACCCCATATGTGGGGATAAACTACTGTTTGGACACATGGCAGAGCTCAGAAGTGAAGGAACACCGTTTGACTTTTTCAACGCAGAATTGGCTGGAATGGAGATCAGACGTCATGTCACATTTGGAGAGCCCCTGATGTGCCTAAACAGCGGAAACCCCCCAATTCTAACTCCAACCCTAACCCCAACACACCCCTAACCCTAGTCCCAACCCTAATCCCAACCCTAACCCTAATCCTAACTCTAACCCTAATCCTAACTTTAGCGCCAACCCTAACCCTAACTTTAGCCGAAACCCTAACCCTAACCCTAATGGGAAAATGGAAATAAATACATTTTTTTTATTTTATTATTTTTCCCTAACTAAGGGGGTGATAAAGGGGGTTTGATTTACTATTTATAGCGGTTTTTATGATTGGCAGCTGTCACGCTAAAAGACGCTTTTTATTGCAAAAAGTAGTTTTTTGCATCGCCACATTTTGAGAGCTATAATTTTTGCATATTTTGGCCCACAATGTCATGTGAGGTCTTATTTTTTGCGGGACGAGGTGATGCTTTTATTGGTACCATTTTTGAGCACGTGACATTTTTTGATCGCTTTTTATTTCGATTTTTGGGAGGTTAGAATGAACAAAAATCAGCAATTCATGAATTTCTTTTGGGTGAGGCGTTTTTATTGTTCCGCGTGTGGTAAAATCGATAAAGCAGTTTTATTCTTCGGGTCAGTACGATTACGGTGATACCTCATTTATATAATTTTTTTATGTTTTGGCGCTTTTATAGAATAAAAACAATTTTATATAAAAAATAATTATTTTTGCATCGCTTTATTCTGCGAGCTATAACTTTTTTATTTTTTTGCTGATGATGCTGTGTGACGGCTCGTTTTTTGCGGGACAAGATGACGTTTTCAGCGGTACCATGTTTATTTATATCCGTCTTTTTGATCGCGTGTTATTCCACTTTTTGTTCAGCGGTATGATGATAAAGCACTGATTTTTTGCTTCGTTTTTATTTTTTATTTTTTAAGGGGTTCACAAAAGGGGTTAACTAGTGGGACAGTTTTATAGGGGGGGTCGTTACGGACGCGGCGATACCATATATGTGTACTTTTATTGTTTTATTTTTTTTATTTACAATAAGTAATGAATTTATTGGGGAATATTTTTTTTTTTTTTTTTTTTTTTTGGATTTTTTTTTTACACATGTTTATTTTTACTTTTTTTTACTTTTTTACTTTGTCCCAGGGTGGGACATCACTGTATTTCATCAGATCGCTGGTGTGACAGTGTGCACAGCACTCTGTCACACCAGCGATGTGACAGGCAGTGCAGGACGCTTCCTCATGCCTGCTCTCGGCAGGCACTGAGGAAGCCGCCTCCCTCCAGGACCCCAGCGCCATCTTGGATCCGGGTCCTGGGAGGGAGGAAGCCCTCAGAGCAGCGCGATCACATCGCGCTGGTCTGAGGGTCTCAGGGGGGCGCGCAGGGAGCCCCTGCCTGCGCGATCCTCCCCTGTGCCCCCAGTACACCGCGATCATGTTTGATCGCGGTGTGCAAGGGGTTAATGTACCGGGAGCGGTCCGTGACCGCTCCTGACACACAGTCACGGGTGTCAGCTGTGATAATCAGCTGACACCCGGCGGCGATTAGCTGCGCTCCCTCCGGGAGCGCAGCTAATCGCCTATGACGTACTATCCCGTCCATGGTCAGAATGGCACGGGTTTTATGGACGGGATAGTACGTCTAATGTCAGAGAGGGGTTAAACTAGAAACTGTGGATGAGGTGGTGAAAGCCTGCGTGGTTCTTCACAATTTTGTGATGGCTAAAGACCACCCTACCTTTGAACTAGATGAACCACCTGTCAACCCATTGCCTGAATTCGCTCAACACCCTCTCAGGTCATCTGTTGAAGTAGGCCAAATGAGGGACCAATTTGCGGCCTACTTTCTATCTGATGTGGGACGTGTGGAATGGCAACATCAAATGGTGTAATAAAATTGTTTTCTTGTGTTGTTGTTAATAAAAAACCTGTTTTGATACCTTTACTGAGTGCCCTCTGTTTTTCTACACTCCAATACAATAATCACCTGCCCAGGTGTCCCAGTGAAGTCAGGATGCTGTGTTTTCTGCATCGTGACTTTATTAGGACTCCTACCAGGTGAGTCAACAGATAAAAGTTGTATGACCTTCATCATCTCTCCAGTCTATTAAAATATATTGCAGCGCCGGTGGAGATATATGCAGCGACGGTGGAGTTACCACAAATATTATACACCTGGTCTGATGTTACAAAAAGTGAGTTTGGGATGCAATAGCATCCTTCTCTCTTTATGACACCTGACCATATGAGTCTAAATATTATTTGTAGCATCTCCACTGTGGCTTCAGTATGCACGCACACTGGAGAGATGATAAAGTATATAAAACTTCTACAAGCCCCTGGCCTGGTGTCATGCTGAAGTGAGGATGCCAAAAAAAAGGATCCTGACTTCAGAATTTTATGACACCTGGGCAGGTGAATACACATATGAGTAACCACCAGCATCTCTCCAGTCTGCGTGCAATAGATGATGCAGACTGAAGCGACGCTGCTGATGACAACTCATCGGTATAGTCACCTGGCCAGGTGTGATAAATAGTTATGATACTAGGCCGGGGGTTGTAGATATGGCGTGTATTTTCGCCATCATCTCTTCAGCTTAGTCAACACACACTGAATAGAGGATGTGGTTAATTACAAGGTATATCTACAATCCCCTGGCCTTGTGTCACAAAGAGTGAAATGTAGATTGTCAAAACACACCATCCTCAAATCACTCTTTATGATACCTGGCAAGGTGATAATAGATATGCCTTGCACTCATCAACATCCTCTATTCAGTCTAATAATATTTCTAGACTGAAGAGACTGCTGTTGAAAATACAAGTCATATATTTGTGATTTTGCCACCACATAGCTCCAGGACTGACACAAGAAGCATGTGTCAGTACTGGAGCTATGTGGTGGCAAAATCACAAAGTGTACAGCGCAGTGTGTGTAGGCAGCGAAAGACACAATGAAAAAAAACAGTTTGGGGGCAAAAAAAATTTACATTTATTTTGACAAGACAAACAAAAAATTAATGTGGACGACGTTTGGGTGAAGGAGGTAACTTGCGGGTGTGGAGCGACGATGATTGACTTTGGGAGGATGACGAAGGGGTTCGAGGGGAAGGGGCCACGAAAGTGGTGGGGGAAGGCAGCAGAAAAAACACAGTGGGAGGTGAGGGAGGTGGAAGGACAAAACTCTTTCTGTCCTTTTCATCCCATCTTTGTTTTCTTCTTTGTGGTCGTGGTGCTTGGGGACCTGGTGCTGGCAATCCTGCTGCTTGAGGCCCTGCTGCCTGGGGACCTCCTGGTGAGTGGACCTCGTGTGGCTTGGGGACCTCCTGTGGCTTTGGGACCTCCTGGTGCTTGGAGACCTGGTGTGGCTTGGGGACCTCTGTGGGCTGCTGGACCTGCCAGAGTCCGAGGCCCTGAAGATGGAATGAGGGTCCCCAGCTGCTGCTCGGTGGTGGTGGCGTCCCGGGAAGTGGACGCTGACTAAGCAGGGGTGGAGGAAGTCCAAACAGGAGCAGCGCTTGGCATCGTTGTGGCAGGGGAGTGTCCAGCTGCACTGTGACTGTGTGTGGTGTAGTGTGGTACAGCACGGCTTGCAGTGGTATGCAGCAGAAGTCGGTAGTGCGTGTGAAGCGAGTCAGTGGTGGAACGGTTGGGAAAGGCACCTCTGGCTGCTGCTGCTGCACGTACAGACTGCTGCATAGCCTGCGTGTAAGCATTGTTGCAGGCATGCTTCACAGTCAGCTGGAGATCAGGAGTAAGGTATTCCGCCATGCCCTGTTCAATTTGTTGGAAAAAATGGTGCGCTGGTCTTTTGAGCTCGGCTTCAAGACAGTCAAGGCGTCGCTCGACAGAATGGATGCTTTGGGCCACTAGTGCCAAACCGCTATCCACTCTGTCGCCCAACGCCTTCTGGTTATCTTGAAAAACCGAGCTCAAATGCAATAACTCGGGGAAGAGATTCCTGTCAGAGGCCTTCTGCCGCGGGCAGGAAGTACCCGCATAACCTGTGGCAGAGACCTGTGACAGGGGAAGACCTGATGGACTAGCTTCCTGATCTCCAGCTGTCTGTGTTGCCGGCCTGCAAGGAGCTTCTTGGCTGGTGGATGGCTGGGACGGGTCCGAGGCAGCTCTCTGAAGGACCACTTCAGTACCAAGATGCAGGGTGCTGTGAAAAAAAACAATTACTATCATGCATTTACAAACGCCAACTCCTGTGGAATAGAAAAACACAGATTCAACACTATACAACAACAAAATACTTACGCTCTGGTGGCAAGGACCGGTCTTAAGAAAGCCAAAGCTCGATGACAGCGATACTTTCTTGTGGTCTTTGCCGCAGCACCACTGGCAACCCGTTTCTCCAGCCTCAGGTCCATGTTGAAGAGGTCCTTCATTGAGCGCCAACGGGTTCGGACCTTGTTCACTGTGGGAAAAAAAAAATTAGAAAATGCACTGTAGGCCGGGATCACACAACTGTGTGGGATGCTAGAAACTCATAGGAGTTACTAGAATCCCACACAGTTGTGTGATCCTGGCCAAGGTGACTGCAGCATCACACAGCTAAATACTTACGAAAATCCTTGTGGACCCGGGGAGAGGCGTTGTCCCAGCCATCCATCAGCGCTGCGGCCACCTCATTCCAGAGCCGCCGGATCACCACGTTGTCACAGTGCATTGGATGACGGCTGTCCCACAATGGGACTCGCTCATGGACCAACTGGACCAGGGCGTCATTATCCAGGGCGAGTTCCTCATCCCGTTGTGGAGCCTAGAAAAGAAAGCAAAACATTAATCTTGTAAAGATTTGTAGATGAAAAAGATGGAAAACAAGACATAAGAGAAGAAAGATTGAGAATAAGCAAGATTGAATAGGAAAAACAGGCAAGAAAAAAGTCATGGGCAAAAAAAAAAAAGTCACTCTATACTTACAGGCCGCCTCCCCGCCTGCACTCGGACTGGCTGCTCCCGCTCTTCCTCCGCTGCTGTGGACGATGTGGACTGAAAAAGAAAAAAAAATTGCCACATGTGTCCATGCAACAGCAAATACTTACCAATCAGTATGAAAGGAAGGTACTCTCTTCACCCGCTGCTTGGGCCAGTTCACCAGAGGCCGGCTGGTACTCCACTCCAGAAGACATGCTGCAATAAAAACATAGACATTAGTACATAAGAAATTGAGAAAAAAGGAAAGAAAGACATTAGGTTTTAGGCCGGCGTCACACTGGCGAGTTTGATGCGAGTAAGGCTAAGTGCACACGTTCAGGAATAGTTGCGTTTTTTTCGCGTTTTTTCCGCGGTAAAAACGCAAAAAAAATGCAAGCATTAAGCATCCTATACATGTTAATTGATTCCGCATGTTTTGGGCACATGTTGCGTTTTTTTCCGCGAAAAAAACGGTTCGCGGAAAAAATAGCAACATGTTCATTAATTTTGCGGAATGTAAGCGGTTCATGTGCGATGGTACCCAGGGTCTGGAGGAGAGGAGACTCTCCTCCAGACCCTGGGCACCATATCCCTGGTAAAACAATAATTAAAATAAAAAATAATGATATTCTCACCTTCCGGCGGCCCCCGCAGCCTTCCCGCCTTCAGCGATGCTCCCGGTCCAGGAGTCCTTTGCGAGAATCACCCAGATGGCGTAGCGGTCTCGCGTGATGCTACGTCATCGGGGTGATTTGTCGCAAAGGACTCCTGGGAACGGGAGTTGCCGGGAGCGTCGCTGAAGGCGGGAAAGCTGCGGGGGCCGCCGGAAGGTGAGAATATCATTATTTATTATTTTTTATTATTTTTACATTAGATCTTTTTACTATTGATGCGGCATCAATAGTAAAAAGTTGGTCACACGTGTCAAACACTATGTTTGACTCGTGTGACCAACCTGTCAATCAGTTTTCCAAGCGATGCTACAGATCGCTAGGAAAACGCTAGCATTCTGCAAGCTAATTACGCTTGCAATACGCTAGTTTCTGGCGGGAATACGCATACAAAAAAAATGCATATTTCCCGCGGGAGAAGTGCGGGATTGCCGCGGAAATTTCCGCGGCAATTCCGCAACGTGTGAGCTTAGCCTAAGTCATACGACTTTCTCGCATCAACACCCGGCACTGCCGCCCGCTCTCGGACCCGAGTGTGCGGCTGCATAGAAATACAGGCAAATACAAACTCGCCAGTGTGACGCCGGCCTTATACTCACATTATCCAAGTTTCCAGACAGTCCAATACAATTCTTGAATAGCTGCTGTCTTGCTCTGTCTTCCTCTGTTTCAGGCTGTAGAGTAGTGGACTGAAGTGCTAACACCTTATTTTATATACACTACCCCCATACAATGTTTCTTTATTTAGAGGGTGGTTTTACCAGTGTCTAGACATGTTATCTCTAACAACGCATGCGTTGTAGAACGCTAAACTGCGCCCTGACCCAGCGCACGTCTGCGATCACATAGACTGTAATGTGTTGTTTAGGCGCTTTCTGTGCTCGATGCGAGCGCATGCGCCTATTTAACGAGTTTGGGCGAACCCAAAAATGCAACATGTTGCGTTGTGCGCGCCAAGTCTCTCACGACAAAATAATGCAAGCGCACGAAAACACTGATGATCGCATAACGCTAAACCATGCACCCCTCCTGTTAAAGATAGGGGCGCATGGCGCATGTGATCGGATCAGCATGCTGCGCTAAAAAACGCCAATGTGAAACCAGCCTAAGGCAGTTTATGCAATATTATTGCACTTTTCATGGTTTAGGTATATTATTTGGATTCACTTAATTAATTTTGAAATTTCCGTGAATAACTAATTTAGCTCTACCTGGTGGTTGAATTCCCCCTTCATCCTGCTTGGTTTGCATTACTCTGGATTATGATACTAAATTTTATATTTTGTGTTTAATAAAATTATTAAAAAAACTCGACCATTTTTTTTCTTCGTATTTAGGTTTTTTTTTTTCAGTGATCTATTGATATAGAGTTGTTAAAAATAATTTTTGATTTCCAACTGGGATTTTTTTGTGTCTCTAAGTTCATAACCTATAATGTACACTTATGTCATGCCGATTGTGCGGGAACAGGAGCAGTGCCTGTGCGAATACCGTCGAGAGCTTAGCGTAAGAAATAGCGGAGTCTAGGCTGTCACTTCTAGGACATGTGCCGGCCCCGCCCCAGGCCATTTAACCCCCTGAATATCGATAGAAACATTTAGGAGGCTAGGAAAGGGACGTGGCTCCCCCTCCCTTCCGAACAGCGACCCTGCGACGGCCTGATCATAGCCTTTGTATCGCGAGGTCAGCATGACGGCTTCCGGGTTGCAAGCCTGTGAGCAGGATTTATATTTATCTATCCTGACTCTATTTTGGCTATTCTACATATATTCTCTCCTGCTTTCCTATGTTTTCTCTAATGCCGGGGTCACACTTGCAAGAAACTCGCATGAGTCTCGCACCTCAAAACCCGGCACTGAATGAATACTAATAACCTATATAAATACTGATCGAATGATGTCATAAAGAGAGATCTGCTTTGATGCTCAATGTATTAGAGTGGCTCTTCTGTGCTTGTATTTGAATTTTACAATTTAATTTGGAACAGGCACGTCTCAGGATGTCCCACATTTTATGCCAATGACACAGCTATGGCAAGCCTATTAGACCATGCCAGGACCATGGTCTAAGAAACGTCTGTCAGTGCAGCACTGACAGTTATAATGCATTATACCAGAGATCAAAATAATGAAAGTTAAAGTCCCATAGAGGGACTAAGTAAAAAGAAAATTTTAAATTGAAAAAATATTTAAAAATAAATAAATCACAAAATAAAAAATACCAAAAAATGCAAATATTTAAGTAAGTACACTTATTTGGTTTCGCCACATCCAGAACAACCTGAGCTATAAAACTGTCACTAGTTAACCCCTTCAGTGAACATGGAAAAAACAGGCAAAAAAACATTGCTTTCATCATCATAACGCCAAACAAAATGTGGAGTAAAACATGATCAAAATGTTGAATGTAAATAAAAATGGTATAGCTGAAAACGTCATCTTGTCCCGCAAAAACACGCTGCCATACAGCTTCATCAGCAGAAAAATAAAAAGTTATACTCTCAGAATTTAGCAGTGCAAAAACATTTTTTTTCTAAAAAAGTTTTTATTGTATAAAAGCACCAAAACATAAAAAAAAAATATGTGATATTGCTGTAATCGTACTGAACCAAAGTAAAAAGCTACCTTATCAGTTTTACCAAATGGAGAACAGCATTAAAAACAAACAAAAAAAAAATTCCCGAATTTCTGGTTTTTGATCCTTCGACCACCAAAAAAATCAGAATAGAAAGTGATCAAAAAATGTTATGTGCCCATGAGACTAAAACACTTCAACTCGTCCTGCAAAAAATAAGCCATAACATTTCTCTGTAGGCAGAAATATCTAAAAATTATAGTTCTCAGAATATGGTTATGCAAAAACTATATTTTGTAAAAATGTGTGACAGCGGCCAAAGATAAAAAAAAACTATATAAATCTGGTATTGCTGTAATCTCACAAACCTAAAGAATACATCCGTCTAATCACTTATACCGCACGAGGAATAGCGTAAAAAATAAATACCAATTCCTCACCTGCTATTGATTTGTTCATACTGTGTCACGGGGATACTGTGACAGAGTGGCCAAAAGACTGCGGTGTCTGGTTTCATGCACTCCTGCACTGGTTAGAAGTATTTCACCATCATATTAAACTGAAGTTTTTTTTCCTTGCTGCCAGTGCAAAGGTTAATTTGTTCAGTTGAAGCTCCTGGAGTTTTCCTACTTGGATTGTCTCAGCTGTTCACTCACCTCTTCTGTACAGTCATGGCCAAAAGTTTTGAGAATGACACAAATATTATATTTTCACATGATCTGCTGCCCTCTGGTTTTTATGTGTGTTTGACAGATGTTTTTAACACAGACAGAAATATAATAATTGCAAACATATGAGTAACAAAAGCTTATATTGACAGTTAGAATGAGTTAATGCAGCAAGTCAATATTTGCAGTCTTGACCTTCTTCTTCAGGACCTCTGCAATTCTCCCTGGCATGCTCTCAATCAATTTCTGGACCAAATCCTGACTGATAGCAGTCCATTCTTGCACAATCAATGCTTTCATTTTGTCAGAATTTTTAGGTTTTTGTTTGTCCACCCGTCTCTTGATGATTGACCACAAGTTCTCAATGGGATTAAGATCTGGGGAGTTTCCAGGCCATGGACCCAAAATCTCTATGTTTTGTTCCCTGAGCCATTTAGTTATCACCTTTGCTTTACGGCAAGGTGCTCCATCATGCTGGAAAAGGCATTGTTGATCGCCAAACTGCTCTTGGAGGGTTGGGAGAAGTTGCTCTTGGAGGACATTCTGGTACCATTCTTTATTCATGGCTGTGTTTTTAGGCAAGACTGTGAGAGAGCTGATTCCCTTGGCTGAGAAGCAACCCCACACATGAATGGTTTCAGGACGCTTAACAGTTGGCATGAGACAAGACTGGTGGTAGCGCTCACCTTGTCTTCTCCGAATGAGGCGTTTTCCTGATGTTCCAAACAATCGAAAAGGGGATTCATCAGAGAAAATAACTTTACCCCAGTCCTCAGCAGTCCACTGCCTGTACCGTTTGCAGAACATCAGTCTGTCCATGATGTTTTTTTCTGGAGAGAAGTGGCTTCTTTGCTGCCCTCCTTGAGACCAGGCCTTGCTCCAAGAGTCTCCGCCTCACAGTGCATGCAGATGCACTCACACCTGCCTGCTGCCATTCCTGAGCAAGCTCTGCACTGCTGGTAGCCCGATCCCGCAGCTGAAACACTTTTAAGAGACGGTCCTGGCGCTTGCTTGTCTTTCTTGGGTGCCCTGAAGCCTTTTTGGCAACAATGGAACCTCTCTCCTTGAAGTTCTTGATGATGCGATAGATTGTTGACTGAGGTGCAATCTTTCTAGCTGCGATACTCTTCCCTGTTAGGCCATTTTTGTGCATTGCAATGATGACTGCACGTGTTTCTTTAGAGATAACCATGGTTAACAGAAGAGAAACAATGATGCCAAGCACCAGCCTCCTTTTAAAGTGTCCAGTGGTGTCATTCTTACTTAATCATGACAGATTGATCTCCAGCCATGTCCTCATCAACACCCACACCTGTGTTAATGGAGCAATCACTGAAAAGAGGTTAGCTGGTCCTTTTAAGGCAGGGCTGCAATGATGTTGAAATGTGTTTTGGGGATAAAGTTCATTTTCTAGCCAAATATTGACTTTGCAAGTAATTGCTGTTAAGCTGATCACTCTTTATACCATTCTGGAGTATTTGCAAATTGCCATTAGAAAAAGTGAAGCAGTAGACTTTGTAAAAATTAATATTTGTGTCATTCTCAAAACTTTTGGCCATGACTGTAGTCAGGGAGAAGGGCTAACTTATAGGGAAAATCGGGATAAGATCAGTGGCGAGGCCCAGTGACAGTGGAACAGTATGTAAGAAGAGTAAGCTATACATCTTTGCAAAGCAGAATGGGTATAACAGGTACTCAAAATAGAGACTTAGCTATAGGAAGAGCCATAAGGGAGTCAGTGGATGTGGCACTGAGCAGGCTATGGGAAAGAGAGGGAGAGCTGTGCGCGTATTTGTGTGTGTGTGGGTCACAGGCGCTGGGACCCAGAAGTGCTGCGTCATCAAGGGAGTGACATGTAGTGTTGGAGGAGTATACGTGTGAGGGGAAGGTTGCGTTGTCATTGATGTGGGAGTGGTGGAGGCTGCAACAATAGTGTCAATGGCAGAGTATGGTAAGAGTAGGGGGACATGGGTTATGGATTTTAGTATTAGCATGCGCAGCCTACCCGCAAGCCAGCGCTAGTAGACATTGGCCGAATATAATTATACTATAGGCCAGGTTTGGCATGCATGATCTATTGTGTGACTCTGGACAATCCAGTCTCCTGACTGCTCATCTTCTGTTATTTGATTTGTCCTGTCATCTACAGTGAGGAAAAAAAGTATTTAGTCAGACACCAATTGTGCAAGTTCTCCCACTTAAAAAGATGAGAGACCTGTAATTGACATCGTAGGTAAACCACAACTATGAGAGTCAAAATAAGAAAACAAATCCAGAAAATCAACTTGCCTTATCTGGCAAGATTTATTTTGCAAATTATGGTGGAAAATAATCATTTGGTCATTAATAGGGTTGAGCATTCCGATACTGCAAATATCGGGTATCGGCCGATATTGGCTGTATCGGAATTCCGATTCCGAGTTCCGATATTTTCGTCATATCGGATACCGGAATCGGAATGTCACTGTCAGTGTCCGTCTGTCGGGTCTGTCAGGAGTCAGCGGCACTTACCCGGCAGAAGATCTCCGGCGGTCACGTCCTGGACTGCTTGATGGCCGCCATCCTCTTCTCCCTGGCGGTCACATGCAGTTTCTCGCGATAACTGCAGTGACTGCCGGGTAATCGCGGCCGTAAAGCAGTCAGATGACGTCACTGCCGGGGAAGCAGGTAATCAGCTGTCCTGCGTCGGGATGTCAGGCTCTGCCTGGCATTCCGATGTAGCAGAGCTGGATCGTCGTGGGACTGTCGTTACTATGGACTGCGTCGGACAGGTGGTATACTGTTGGTTTGTTTTTTTTTTTTTTTACAGGAGATCGATGGCGTCGCAGGAATGAGTGTATAATAAAATTAATGAAAACTGTGTTGTCTCTTTCATTTCATTAAAATACTTTTTTCTGGCTGTGTCTTTTTTTTAAACATTTAAAAACTTTGGGATTAATAATGGATCGGTGTCTTATTGACACCTCTCCATTATTAACCGGGCTTATTGTCACCGTGCAATCAACGGTGACATTAACCCCTTATTACCCCACTTGCCACCGCTACAGGGCAAGTGGGAAGAGCGGGTAAAGTGCCACAATTGGCACATCTTTGATGCGCCAAATGTGGGGCTGCTGCAGCCTGGTATTATCAGGCTGTTGAGGGCCAAAATCCATGGGCCTTGACAGTCTTTTAATACCAGGCCGCAGCAGTCTGCATTTTACTTGGCTGGTTAACAAAAATAGGGGGACCCCTACGCGTTTTTTTTTTTGAGGGGATCCCTTATTTTTGTTAACCAGCCAAGCTAAGCAGACTGCTGTTGCCTGGTATTATCAGGCTGGCAAGGTCCATGGATATTGGATCCTTACCAGCCTGAAAAACCAGGCCTCAGCAGTCTGCTTCATCTGGCTGGTTAACAAAAATAGGGGGGACCCCACGCCAATTTTTTTCGAGGGGATCCCCTATTTTTGTTAACCAGCCAAGATATGCAGACTGCTGTGGCCTGGTATTATCAGGCTGGCAAGGTCCATGGATCTTGGCTCCTTAACAGCCTGAAAAACCAGGCCTCAGCAGTCTGCTTCATCTGGCTGGTTAACAAAAATAGGGGGGACCCACGCCAATTTTTTTCGACGGGATCCCCTATTTTTGTTAACCAGCAAAGATAAGCAGACTGCTGTGGCCTGGTATTATCAGGCTGGCAAGCAGGGTCGGACTGAGCCACCGGGACACCGGAGAAACCTCCGTTGGGCCCCAGCTCCTGCGTGGTGGGCCCTGATTTGAAAGGATAGGTCGCGGGGCAGAGGGGGCGGTGGCCCCGGGCCCCGAGCTCTGAGGGGGCCCACCCGGAGCTACGCTACAGTAACTGTATCGGCGTGCACAGCACAGCACACAGCACGCACAGCACAGCACACAGAACAGGCGGTGGGGGGGCCCAGTGCCAGCAGTGGGCCCCCCAACCGTCATCGGAGGGTCAGCTGTATCGGCATGGGTACGGTTGGGGCGAGGATATGGGTGTGATTAGCTGTGAAATGGGTGTGGTCGGGGCGTGGCTTAAAATTTGCAGCGGCGCGCTATGCGCGCCGCAGCCTTTAACCCTCTTTCCTGTCTTCAAAATTTGGGAGGTATGCTGTATGACCTCCCTACAACTTCTGGGCATGCTCCTGATGAGTGCGATGGATGGTCTCCTGAGGGATCTCCTCCCACACCTGGACTAAAGCATCCACCAACTCCTGGACAGTCTGTGGTGCAACGTGGCATGGCCTAAAATTTGCTGCAGCAGGCACAGCGTGCCACAGCCTTTGTCCCTCTTTCCCTTCTTCAAAGGTTGGGAAGTATGATGGTGGGCCCCAAGAATAATTTTTCTCTGGTGGGCCCAAAGTACTCCAGTGCGACGCTGCTGTCAAGGTCCATGGATATTGGCTCCTTAACAGCCTTAAATACCATGCCTCAGCAGCAGGGGCGTACATAGAATCATGGGGCCCCATAGCAAAAGTCTGAATGGGCCCCCCCCCCAAAAAAAAAAACCCCAGAGCCATTGTAAATGTAAAGTGCCAGCACAGTGAGGGGACACATTAAACAAAAAAATGTATTATGCCCCCATAGATTGTGCCCCCATAGTTGCTCCATAGATCATGCCCCCATAGATTGTGCCCCCATAGATGCTCCATAGTATAGGCCCTTATGCTGCCGCAGCTGCTGCAACCAAAAAAAAAAAGACATACTCAGCTCTCGTCGCTGGGGGCCAGGTGCCCGTGTCCTGAGCAGGGGGTGACACCAGGTGCCGATGTCACCGCTCGCTCAGGGCCCCGGCACCTGAGATATTTACCTGTCCTCTCTCCACTGCTGAGCGCCGCTGTCTTCGGGGTCCTCCAGCAGTGAATGATCAGGCAGAGGGCGCGGCGCGCACTAACGACGTCATTGCGCCCTCTGACCTGAACATTGCAGCAAGAGGACGTGAGCAACGGTGGAACGGGACAGGTAAATATCCCTTATACTCACCCTTCCACCGGCGCGGTCTCTGCAGCCCTTGCTCTTCTCCCGCGGTCTCCGCCGCCAGTGTTCAGCGGTCACGCAGGACCGCTCATTAAAGTCATGAATATGTGCATATTCATGACTGTAATGAGCGGTACCACCTGATCGCTGAACACAGGCGTCGGAGACCGTGGGAGAAGAGCAGGGGCTGCAGAGACCGCACCAGGAGGGGTGAGTATATAGAAGAGCTGCGCTCCCCCTCCCCCGCCGACCCCCTGGTAGTACTGTGTCAGCACAGCTACCCGACCGTCGCGGGCCCCCTCACCTGTCCGGGCCCCATAGCAGCTGCATGGTCTGCTTCATTCACGGTACGCCACTACTCAGCAGTCTGCTTCATCAGGCTGGTTAACAAAAATAGGGGGGACCCCACGCCATTTTTTTTTCGAAGGGAACCCCTATTTTTGTTAATCAGTTCCCTCTGACGTCACTGATTGTGTCCCTGGCTGACCTGAAGTGAAAGTGGAAAGCAATCAATTAAGCTTTCCACTTCCTCTCCTGTCAGCCAGGAGAGGAACTCATTCATTTGGGGGTTTACTGTGAGGCTGCAGCATTAGCTGCGGTCCCTGCAGTAAACATTAACCCTTTCTGAAGGATTACACCGTGGGACCTGACTGTGCATGGGATAGGTAAGAATAATTTTGCTTTTTTATTTTATTTTTATTACAGGAAATGGTTTTTGCAGTAAAATAAAAGATGGTCAAAAACATGTGTCTTTATTACATTAAAATGATTTTTAATTAAAGTGTGTGTGTTTTATTTTTATTTCATGCAATAGAATTAATAATTGATAGTTGTCTAATTGACAGCTCTCAATTATTAACCTGGCTTAAGGTCACCTTTCAATAGCAAGGTGGCTTTAACCCCATATTAACCCATTCGCCACCGCTACAGGGCAATGGGAATAGACGGGCAAAGTGCCAGAAAGGGCGAATCTAATTATAGATTTGTCTTTTCTGGGGTGTCTGGGGGCAGATGTTAGTAGCCAGGGGGGGCCAAAAATAATGGTCCCTTTCTGGGCTATTATTATCTGCCCACACTCGCTGGCTTTGTCTGTCTGGTTGCGAAAATAGGGCGGGAGCCCACGCATTATTTTTCAACAATTTTACACCTCAATATATATATATATATATAATACATACATACATATACATAACATACATGTCATTGAATTTATGACACATATATATATATAATATATTTATTAGTTCATACACTTCTACATAGTATAATAGCCGCTAATTCAATTGCCGGCTTTTGTGAAAATGCAGAACCCGACATGAAATGACACTTGGTTTACATAGAGTTAACCATGTCATTTCAAGTTGTTTGATCTATTGTTTTCACTAACAATTACATCAGTCTATGTGTGCAAAATTTCACACCTGTAGGGGTTAATTAAAGGTGCAAATTCGTAGCAAAAAAGTCCGTTTTTTTAACAACGAATTTACACCTTTAATTAACCCCTACAGGTGTGAAATTTTGCACACATAGACTGATGTAATTGTTAGTGCAAATCAGATATCAAACTACATGAAAAGACATGGTTAACTCTATGTAAACCAAGTGTCATTTCATGTCGGGTGCTTCTGTCTTTTCACAAAAGTCGGCTTTACCCGGCAATTGAATCAGAGGCTATTTTACTATGTAGAAGTGTATAAACTATAAATATATGTATATATATATATGTCACAATGACATATATATATATATATATATATATATATATATATAATATATATAATATATATATATTATATATGTATTCTGTGTGTGTTATTTAGTGTTTACAAGGAAAGAGTTTTTTTTAGTTATGATATTTCTGTCCCATAGACTTACATTGGATTTCCGGTATCGGTATCGGGTATCGCCGATATTTTTTGGATATCGGCGATACCATTACGATACCGATACTTTTGGATATCGGAAAGTATCGCTCAACACTAGTCATTAACAAACGTTCATCTCAATATTTTGTTACATATCCTTTGTTGGCAATAACAGAGGTTAAATGTTTTCTGTAAGTTCACAAGGTTGTTACACACTGTTGGTGGTATGTTGGCCCATTCCTCCATGCAGATCTCCTTTAGAGCAGTGATGTTTTGGGCCTGTCGCTGGGCAACACGGATTCTCAAATCCCTCCAAAGGTTTTCTATTTGGTTGAGATCTGGAGACTGGCAAGGCCACTCCAGGACCTTAACCCCTTAATGTCCACTGACGTGCAGAGTCCGTCATGGCAAGGTGCCAGTTCCGGCACCAGGACGGACTCTGCACGTCATGCCTTTGATCTACCACTGCGTGTAAACACGCAGTGGTAGATCAGTGCCGACAGCTGTCACAGACAGCTGACAGGCACGGCAAGCGGTGCGGGGACCTTTGCCGTCGGTCCCCGCACCCACAGCGCTGTGCTTGGTCAGTCAATCTGACTGACCAAACACAGCAGCGATCGCGCAGGAGCTGAAATTTCAGCTTCCCCAGCGCGATCAGTGCAGGAGCCGGCGCTGCAGTGGCCAGGCTTCCTGCACTGACAGCCAGGAGCGGAGCCCCCACCGCCCCTGGCTGTTAACCCCCTGACTGCTGCGATCCAGCGCGATCGCAGAGCTCAGGGGGGGAGGCAGAGGGTCGGGAGCTCCCTCTGCCTCAGATCAGCGTCCCAGCGATGTAATCGCAGGGCCCGATCTCTGCCTTGATGACTCGGGGGTTGTCATGACAACCTCCGGGTCATTTAGCTACGGGAAGCTGCTGTGATCATGTCACAGCAGCTTCCACTATAGTTGCAATGCATTGCAATGCCAGAGCATTGCAATGCATTGTAACTGCAATCAAAAGTAAAAAAAGTGAAAGTCCCATAAAGGGACAAGTTGAAGAAAATCATTTTTAAAAAAAATTGTAAAAAAATATTAAAAAATAATTTTAAAAAAATCCCCTAAAAAATACACATTTTTATGTAATAAAAAAAATAAAAAACAAAAAAAACACACATGTTAGGTATCGCCATGTCTGTAAAAATCCCATCTATAAAAGCATAACCCTAGTTAACCCCTTCAGTGAAAGCCGTAAAAAAAAAAAAAAAAAAAAGTAGTAAATTATACTTTTTCCAAGCGGTATCATTATACCGCTTGGAAAAAGTGCAATAACACGCGATCAAAAAGTCAGATATAAATAATCATGGTACCGCTGAAAACGTCATCTTGTCCGCAAAAAACAAGCCGCTATATAGCATCATCAGCGAAAAAATAAAAAAGTTATAGCTCGCGGAATAAACTGATGCAAAAATAATTATTTTTTCTATAAAATTCTTTATTGTGTAAAAAACGCCAAAACATAAAAAAAATATATGAGGTATCGCTGTAATCGTAGTGACCCGAAGAATAAAGCTGATTTATCAATTTTACCACACGCGGAACGGGGGAAAAAAAAAAAAAAAAAAAAACAATTCCTGAATTGCTGGTTTTTGTTCATTCTGCTTCCACAAAAATCGGAATAGGAAGCGATCAAAAAACGTTATGTGCCTGAATATGGTACCAATAAATACGTCAGCTCGTCCCGCAAAAAATAAGCCCACAGATAACTCTGTCGGCCGAAATATGGAAAAATTATAGCTCTCAAAATACGGCGATGCAAAAAATTATTCCAAAAAATTATTCCAAAAAAAAGCATCTTTTAGAGTGTGACAGAAGCTAAACATGAAAAAAGGGTGTAAATCTGGTATCGCTGTAATCGCACCGATCCGAGGAATAAAGTCGCCTAATCACTAATATCGCACGAGGAACGGCGTAAAAAAGAAAACCAATTCTTCACCTTTGGTAGATTTGTTCATTGTGCCTCCCAAAGATCGCAGTAAGGCGATCACAGTGGTTCCCCCCCGCATATGGGGTATCAGCGTACTCAGGACAAAATGCACAATAGCTTTTGGGGTCCTATTTCTCCTGTTACCCTTATAAAAATAAAAATTTGGGGGCAAAAAGGTCATTTTTGTGGAAAAAAATATGATTTTTTTTTATTTTCACGGCTCTACGTTATAAACTTCTGTGAAGCCCTTGGGGGTTCTAAGTGCTGACCACACATCTAGATAAGTTCCTTGGGGGTCTAGTTTGCAAAATGGGGTCATTTGTGGGGGGTTTCTACTGTTTAGGCACATCAGGGGCTCTCCAAGCGCGACATGACACCCGCAGACCATTCCATCAAAGTCTGCATTTAAAAACGGTGCTCCTTCCCTTCCGATCTCTGCCATGCGTCAAAATAGTGGTTCCCCCCCACATATGGGATATCAGCGTACTCAGGACAAATTGCACAATAGCTTTTGGGGTCCTATTTCTCCTGTTACCATTATAAAAATAAAAATTTGGGGCAAAAAGATTATTTTTGTGGAAAAAAATATGATTTTTTATTTTCACGGCTCTACGTTATAAACTTCTGTGAAGCACTTGGGGGTTCAAAGTGCTCACCACACATCTAGAAAAGTTCCTTGGGGGGGTCTAGTTTCCAAAATGGAGTCACTTGTGGGGGGTTTCTACTGTTTAGGCATATCAGGGAGTATCCAAACGTGACATGACACCCACAGACCATTCCATCAAAGTCTGCATTTGAAAAAGGCGCTACTTCCCTTTCGAGCTCTGCCATGCGTCAAAATAGTGGTTCCCCCCCACATATGGGATATCAGCGTACTCAGGACAAATTGCACAATAGCTTTTGGGGTCCTATTTCTCCTGTTACCATTATAAAAATAAAAATTTGGCGCAAAAAGATTATTTTTGTGGAAAAAAAATATGATTTTTTTATTTTCACGGCTCTACGTTATAAACTTCTGTGAAGCACTTGGGGGTTCAAAGTGCTCACCACACATCTAGAAAAGTTCCTTGGGGGGGTCTAGTTTCCAAAATGGAGTCACTTGTGGGGGGTTTCTACTGTTTAGGCACATCAGGGGCTATCCAAACGTGACATGACACCCACAGACCATTCCATCAAAGTCTGCATCTGAAAAAGGCGCTACTTCCCTTTCGAGCTCTGCCATGCGTCAAAATAGTGGTTTCCCCCCACATATGGGGTATCAGCGTACTCAGGACAAATTGCACAATTACTTTTGGGGTCCTATTACCCTTTGGAAAATAAAAATTGGGGTGGAAAGATCATTTTTGTGGAAAAGATATGATTTTTTAATTTTACTGCTCTACGTTATAACCTTCTGTGAAGCCCTTGGGGTTCAAAGCTCTCACCACACATCTAGATAAGTTCCTTGGGGGGTCTAGTTTCCAAAATGGGGTCACTTGTGGGGGTTTCCACTGTTTAGGCACACAGGGACTCTCCAAATACGACATGGCATCCAATCTCAATTCCAGCCGAAAAAGTCAAATGGCGCTGCTTCCCTTCGAGCTCTGCCATGCGCCCAAATAGTGGTTTACCCCCACCTATGGGGTATCAGCGTACTCAGGACTAATTGCACAATAAATTTTGGGGTCCTTTTATCCTTTGGAAAATAAAAATTGGGATGAAAAGATCATTTTTGTGGAAAAAATATGATTTTTTAATTTACGGCTCTACGTTATAACCTTCTGTGAAGCGCTTGGGGGTTAAAAGCTCTCACAACACATTTAGATAAGTTCCTTGGGGGTCTAGTTTCCAAAATGGGGTCAATTGTGGGGGTTTCCACTGTTTAAGCACACAGGGACTCTCCAAATGCGACATGGCGTCCAATCTCAATTCCAGCCAAAAAAGTCAAATGGCGCTGCTTCCCTTCCGAGCTCTGCCATGCGCCCAAATAGTGGTTTACCCCCACATATGGGGTATCAGCGTACTCAGGACTAATTGCCCAATAACTTTTGGGGTCCTTTTATCCTTTGGAAAATAATAATTGGGATGAAAAGATCATTTTTGTGGAAAAAATATGATTTTTTAATTTTACGGCTCTACGTTATAACCTTCTGTGAAGCCCTTGGGGGTTAAAAGCTCTCACAACACATTTAGATGAGTTCCTTGAGGGGTCCAGTTTCCAAAATGGGGTCACTTGTGGGGGGTTTCCACTGTTTAGGCACACAGGGACTCTCCAAATGCGACATGGCGTCCAATCTCAATTCCAGCCAAAAAAGTCAAATGGCGCTGCTTCCATTCCGAGCTCTGCCATGCGCCCAAATAGTGGTTTACCCCCACACATGGTATATCGGTGTACTCTGGAGAAATTGTACAACAAATATTGTGGTTCATTTTCTCCTGATACCCTTGACAAAATTAAAAAAATTGTGTCAAAAGAAAAATTTTGGGAAAAAAAGTTAAATGTTCATTTTTTCCTTCCACATTGCTTCAATTCTTGTGAAGTACCTAAAGGGTTAATAAACTTATTGAATGTGGCTTTGAACACGTTGAGGGGTGCAGTTTTTAGAATGGTGTCACTTTTGGGTATTTTCTGTCATATTGACCCTCAAATTCACTTCAAATGTGAGGTGGTCCCTAAAAAAATGGTTTTGTAAATTTTGTTGGAAAAATGAGAAATTGCTGGTCAACTTTTAACACTTATAACTTCGTAACAAAAAAAATTTTGGTTCCAAAATTGTGCTGATGTAAAGTAGACATGTGGGAAATGTTATTTATTAACTAATTTTTGTGACATATCTCTCTGATTTAATGGCATAAAAATTAAAAGTTTGAAAATTGCAAAATTTTCAAAATTTTTGCCATATTTCCATTTTTTTCATAAAAAAACGCAAGTTATATTGAAGAAATTTTACCACTATCATGAAGTACAATATGTCACGAGAAAACAATCTCAGAATCGCCAAGATCCGTAGAAGCGTTCCAGAGTTATAACCTCATAAAGAGACAGTGGTCAGAATTGTAAAAATTGGCCTGGTCTTTAACCTACAAAATGGCTTGGTCATTAAGGGGTTAATATGCTTCTTACGAAACCACTCCTTCGTTGCCCTGGTGGTATGCTTGAGATCATTATCATGCTGAAAAACCCATTCATGTTTCATCTTCAATGCCCTTGCTGATGGAAGGAGATTTGCACTCAAAATGTCACGATACATCGCCCCATTCATTCTTTCATGTACGCGGATCAGTCGTCCTGGTCCCTTTGCAGAGAAACAGCCCCAAAGCATAATGTTGCCACCCACATGCTTCACAGTAGGTATGGTGTTCCTTAGATGCAACTCAGCATTCTGTCTCTTCCAAACACAACCAGTTTTGCTTCTACCAAACAGTTCTACTTTGGTTTCATCAGACCATATGACATTCTCCCAATAATCTTCTGGATAATCCAAATGCTCTCTAGCAAACTTTAGATGGGCCCAGACATGTACTGGCTTAAGCAGGGGGACACGTCTGGCACTGCAGGATCAGAACCCCTGGCGGAGTAATGTGTTACTTATGGTAGCCTTTGTTATGGTAGTCCAAGCTCTATGCAGGTCATTCACTAGGTCCCCCCAGTGTGGTTCTGGGATTTTTGCTCACCGTTCTTATGATCATTTTGACCCTACGGGGTGAGATCTTGCGTGGAGCCCTAGTTTGAGAGAGATTGTCAGTGGTCTTGTATGTCTTCTATTTTCTTATTATGGCTCCCACAGTTGATTTCATCACACCAAGCTGCTTGCCTATTGCAGATTCAGTCTTCCCAGCCTGGTGCAGGGCTACAATTTTGTTTCTGGTGTCCTTCAACAGTCCTTTGGTCTTCACCATAGTGACTGAGGTTGTGGACAGGTGTCTTTTATACTGATAAGTTCAAACAGATGCCATTACTACAGGTAATGAGTGGAGGACAGAGGAGCCTCTTGAAGTTACAGGTCTGTGAGAGACAGAATTCTTACGTTTTTAGGAAACCAAATGCTTATTTTCCAACATAATTTGCAAAATAATCTTGCCAAAGCACACGTGATTTTCTGGATTTAATTTTCTCATTTTGACTCTCATAGTTGTGGTCTACCTATGATGTCAATTACAGGCCTCTCTCATCTTTTTAAGTGGGAGAACTTGCACAATTGATGGCTGACTAAATACTTTTTTCCCCACTGTATCAGTTAGATCACTTAAACTTACCTGGGGTATACAAAACTTGAATTGATCAAATTTGGCAAATAAAACAATTTTTGGCGACAACTGTCGAGTTGTAGGAACCAACCAAATTTAAATGTATAAAATATTTTACTAGTGCACTGCTTTACCTCCTCTCACATTTATCTGAATTACCGAAACACAGCAGACAAGAAACATCTTTTCTAATGTGACTGGTTGCCAGCTGGCAGCCGCTCAGAGTCCTGCCCAGCTGGAAGCCAAGCAGCACATATCTTTCTTAGTGTACGCAAGTCTATTGTGTCTGGCTACTAACCAACTGTCAAGCAACACATTTTGTCTGCTTACCAGAAAACACCATTCAGAAACTGGTAATTTGAAGGGTGTTGTATGTGATGAAAATGGGGAAAGAAAGAAGATTCAAAAATGACCTAACAAAGCAAAGAATCATTATTATTACCAATTAGTATGGGTACAAAAAACTAATTAGCATGTGGGGGGAGGTGCGCTGAAAAGCTTTACAGAAAGCAGAATTTATAATTTTTTTTTGCAATTCTGGGACATCTGCTCTGAAAGATGGTACATAAACCTTTGCCAACAGAAAGACATATCATTCGTATTAATTCTATTATTGATCAAAGGACAAAACACCAGTTATGGAGGTGAAAAACAGTCAGCGTTATTAACAGCAATTAAACAGGACAATGTCTTAATTGGCTAAATATCGTGTGTAGATATAATTTATACTTCCTATACAATGTATTGTACACTGGTTTGCGTGTCTGAATGTACACCTGATTTTTTTTTTCCCCTATTAAAATAGACACTGCAAGCGGTTAATTGAGGTGGTTTGTGTTAATTGTTTAGGGACTGGAAACGGTCATCTTGAAAAATAAGAACTTGACCTTTATGAAGCCCAAATTCTTTGCGGAATGGAGTTTACTAATAAGCTGTAGGCTAGATTTATGAAAACTACCAAAAATAAACAAAATCCCAAAATACTTGTGCAATTTTTAGATTTCAATTGTGCCGATTAGTTGCCCTCCAAGATCATTTCGTAAATCTCTTCTACCTTCAGCAGATTTAAATTTCTTGGAGAGCAGTTTACGGCTCGGCATCACCAGATGTCATGTCAAGGTCCAATTTTTTTTTTGTTCCTCTAAGAAATCCCTAGGTTGTGAGCCCACCTTTTAATTACTTAAAAAAAAAAAAAAAGTGGAAGTAGGCACAAAAAAAAAAAAAACATTTTCTGCTACAGGGCAAGATCAGGTACCATTGTGAAAAGACCACTAAAACAATTTATACCAAATACAAATTGTAGGCAATAAAATGCCCTATGATCAAAGACAACAGAATGGACAAGACCATAGCCCCTTTATGCGAGAAACCAATTTTCTGCTTTTTTTCCCCTCTTTCAATAGCCATAATTTTTCTTTTTATACATCAACACAGCAAAGACTTGTTTTCATGCCGGAAGAGTTGGATTGTTTCAACTACATTGTATGGCAAAATGAATGGTGTCATTCAAAACTACAGAAAAAATAAATTCCAACATTGTTTATTGGGGTGGTTTATTTCTGCAGCATTGTGTTAAAAATGACCTGGAAACACGATTCTTCATGTCCGTACAATGACTGCACTACAAAACAAACCTTAAAAAGATGAATAAAAAAGTGCCAGAGCCCTGCTAAATGACCTCCTGCAGGCCACTAACATGCATGTGTCTGCTCAAACAGTTAGAAACAGACTCCATTAGGGTGGTATGAAGGCCCAACATCCACAAGTGGGTGTTGAGCTTACAGCCCAACACCGTGGAGGGCGATTAGCAGATTCGACATTGGCACTCGGTGCTCTTTACGGTTGAGAACAGGTTCACAGTGAGCATGTGACTGTCTGGAGACGCCGTTAAGAACGTTCTGCTGCCTGCAACATCCTCCAGCATGACCGGTTTGGCAGTGGGTCAGTAATGGTGTGGGGAAACAGGTCTTTGAGAGGCCGCACAGCCCTCCATGTGCTAGCAAGATATACCCAGGCTGCCAATAGGTACTGGGATGAGATCCTCAGACACATTGTGAAACCATATTCAGGTGCAGTGGGCCCTGGGTTCCTTCTTATGCATGACAATGCTAGGCCTCGTGGCTGAAGTGTGTCAGCAGTTCCAGCCAATGCATCCACTGCGTTATAATCTCGGTCCAATTTATATGGCAGTCAACCTTTATTGTCACCTATAAGCTGTACAAATCCATTGACAAATCATTTTGAGGGGATAAAAAAAAATAATGTGTGAATATCCGTATTCTGAACACAACCACATTTTAAATAGTAGTCCGTACATAGCTACCATCATTTAAAGTCATGCTGCTTAACCCTATATAAGTAGGAACGTCTTGTCAGTTTCTTACTTGCATTTTACAGTAACAGCCATGGTCCGTAAATGGCTTAAAACACAGGAAAAGGGATCACATTGTTGAAAGGCAGTCAGGAAAAAGATACAAAAAAAGTATCTAAAACACGGATTTTGGTAAGAACTTACCTGTAAAATCCTTTTCAGCGAAGGAAGGAAGAGAGACACAGTATTCATTACTGATGGGTAGGCGGAGCCCCAGATCAGGATGTCACCTCAGATCAAAAGAGTGCTGACTGGCTGGCCCCTCCAGCTCGGGCTCCTCCTACTCAGCTCCAGTCGTACCAAAGCTTTTAGGAAAAGAGCCAAGATCACCAGCGGAGCAACATAACCCCTTCTGAAGGAACTTCAGAGAAAAAACACAAGGATACAGGTTATGCATGCAAAGAAAGCCAAAAACCACAGAGTTCCAGGTACTACTCACGGAACCTGACTACTGCGATGAGCTGGCGATGCTGGAACAGAGCCTTAGCGCGCTGACCTCAGCCCAGATAATCGCTATCAGATAAGGGTCGCGCTGCATCTGAAAACATCAACACACTTCTGCCTTGGGAGGGTGCTGTGTCTCTCTTCCTTCCTTCGCTGAAAAGGATTTTACAGGTAAGTTCTTACCAAAATCCGTGTTTCAGCTGCAGATGGAAGGAAGAGAGCCACAGTATTCATTACTGATGGACGTCCCAAAGCAGTTCAAAAATAAGGGTGGGAAAAACCAACAAAAGGCAGAAACCCAACAACCTTAACAACAAAGCGCAACCAGCGCTAAACACAAGTTCATCCAGAACTTCAAACTACAGCTGCCTGCAGGACCCTACGTCCGAGGGCTGCATCAGCGGAAGCACTGACGTCCACTTTATAAAACTTTGTAAACGTGTGGACAGAGCGCCAAGTTGCCGCTCGGCAGAGCTGCACTGCCGAGGCACCTTGAAGAAAAGCCCACGATGAGGCCACAGCTCTCGTAGAATGGGCTCGAATCTTAATCGGGCAAGATTCACCCCGAAGACGGTAAGCTTCCAAAATAGCTGACCGGATCCAACGAGCTATAGAATCCTTGGAAGCTCGTTGACCACGCCGACGACCTGCTGGAACCACAAACAGGGAGTCCGTCTTACGAAAACCTTGAGTAATAGAAAGATAAAACTTCAAAGCCCGCACTAAATCCAATGTGTGTAAATCTCGCTCTTTCGCATTCTTCGGATCCGGACAGAGTGAAGGCAACACAATATCCTGGTTAACATGAAATTGTGATACCACTTTTGGCAAAAAATCACCCCGAGTGCGAAGCACTACACGATCCGGAAAAAACTCCAGAAAAGGAGGCGAACAAGAAAGAGCTGCCAACTCAGAAACTCTCCTCAAGGAAGTGACTGCAACAAGGAAAGCCACCTTCCAAGAAAGGAAAGAAAGGCTAGCAGAAACCATAGGCTCAAAAGGTTTATGCTGAAGAGCCTCCAAAACAAGGTTGAGCCGCCAAGGAGACACGGGTGCCTTCCGCGGCGGAAACTTACGAGATATACCTCGGAAAAAGGAGAGCACGTCTCTATTTGAAGCAATGGTTCTCCGGAACAATAAGGACAGAGCAGAAATCTGACCTTTCAGAGTGCTGACTGCCAAACCCTTGTCTAGCCCATGCTGCAGAAAAGCCAACAGGTTGGGAATGGAAAATTTTCTCGGGTTCCGAGAGGACCCCAAACACCACGAAAAGAAGGTTTCCCAAATTTTGTGGTAAATCCTAGTAGTAGCCGGACATCTTGCAGCACGAAGGGTAGCAATGACCTCGGCTGAGAAACCTCTACGGGTCAAGATTTCGGTCTCAAGAGCCACGCCGTCAAACGCAGGGACATCAAGTCCGGATGACAAACGGGCCCCTGAGTCAACAAGTCCGGTTGAAGAGGGAGTGGAAAAGGAGGTGCCGCCAACAGCGACATTATTGTCGAGAACCACACCCTTCTTGGCCAGTCTGGAGCTATCAAATAGCTGGAATTCTCTCTAGTCTGATCCGACGCAGTACTAGAGGAAGTAAGGATATCGGCGGGAATACATAGATCAGCTCGAACTGATCCCACTGAGCCACTAGAGCATCCACCGCCACCGCCTTCGGATCCTTGTACCTGGACATGAATGTCGGTAACTTGGCATTGGACCTGGATGCCATCAAATCCACTTGGGGGGTTCCCCAGCGAGAGCACAGTAGTGCAAACACATCCGGATGGAGGCTCCATTCCCCGGAATCCATCCTTCTGCGACTGAGAAAGTCCGCTGTAACATTCTGAACCCCTGGAATGTGAATCGCCGAAATGGCTGGTACATTGGCCTCTGCCCAAATCAGAATTCGGGACACCTCTACCATGAGTCTGGAACTCCTTGTCCCACCTTGGTGATTGATATACGCGACAGCCGTCGCATTGTCTGTCTGCACTCGGACTGGCAGACCGCTCAAAGGGACCGTCCAATGTTGGAGGCAAAGGAAAATCGCCCTCAATTCCAGAATGTTGATTGGAAGCACAGACTCTTCCGATGACCATACCCCTGAATCCAGAGATTGTTCCAAACACCCCCCCAGCCCGTCAGGCTGGCATCGGTGGTTATGACTGACCACTTCGGGGGGAGGAAAGACTTCCCCAGGGAGAATGCCCCTGGACGTAACCACCATTCTAGAGAATCCCGCACCGCGCGAGAAATGGTGACACTGCAATCCAGCGATTGCGACTGATTCCATCGACTCAAGATGAACCTTTGGAGAGTCCTGGAGTGGAACTGGGCAAAAGGAATTGCCTCCATGGACGCCACCATCAGTCCTAGAAGACGCATACACTTCCGTAGAGACATTGCCGTTGAGGATCTCATAATCTGTACATGTCGAAGAAGACATGACTGTTTGGTGGTAGGGAAACTACCGACCGAAACGTGTCGAGATGCATTCCCAAAAAGAGGATTGTCCTCGATGGTTCCAGGGACGACTTCTCCCAATTGACCAGCCAACCGAAGTCCTTCAGAAACTGAAGAGACAAATCCCGAGCCGTCAACGCCTCCTCCTCCGAGGAAGCCACGATCAAAAGATCGTCCAGATAAGGGAGAATCGTAATCCCCTGTCTTCGAAGGATTGCCATGAGGGGCGCCAGAATTTTTGTAAAGACCCTTGGCGCTGAGGCTAAGCCGAACGGCAGAGCCACGAACTGGTAATGATTCTGACCTATGGCAAATCGAAGAAAGCGCTGATGAGCCTTTCCGATGGGAATATGCAAATAGGCGTCGCGAATGTCGATTGACACCAGAAAATCGTTCTGTGACAGAGCTGCCACAACGGAGCGAAGCGACTCCATGCGAAATTTCCGGGCATGGACATGCCGGTTTAATCGCTTGAGATCCAGAATCGGGCGAAATTTGTTCTCCTTTTTGGGAACTATAAAAAGGTTGGAATAAAAACCTTTCCCTCGGTCCTCTGACGGAACCGGTATCACTACACCCTTTTGTAGCAGAGATTCGACCTCTCGCTGTAGAGCGACAACAAGCTCGGGTTCCGACGGAACGCGAGACTGACAAAAAACATTTGGGGGTCGAGAAGCAAACTCTATGAAATAGCCTGCCGACACAATCCGCGTTGCCCAGAAATCTGGAACGCGAGCCATCCAAGTCGCCTTGAAAAGAAGCAGGCGACCCCCCACTCGAGAATCCTCGAGTGGACCCCTGGCGTCAATTAGACTTTGCGGGCTTCTTGTCAAGTTCCCGCTTGTCCTGGCGGAAACTCTGCTTCCAGGGAGTACGAGTTTTCTGAGAGGATTTCTTTCCTGAGAAGGAAGGACGACCCGATCCCCACGAGGAGTGACTAGATCGTCCTCGGCCCCGAAAGGACCGCCGACCACTATAGACACCAGGCTTACTGGACACCGAGGCCATGGCCCTACGCTGTGGTAATGCTGATTCCTTCGCCTTTGCCTTGGAAATCAGCTCTGTGAGGTCGGATCCAAAAAGATGGCCACCCTTGTAAGGTAAGGCCAACAACCCTTGTTTGGAAACTGCGTCCCCGGCCCACTGTCTGAGCCATAAAGCTCTTCTGACTGTGACCGCTGAAGCTTGCGCTTTGGCCAGCAGAGATGCCGTATCCAGACCGGCATCAAAGATATAACAGGCTGCCGTTTCTAACCATTCACAAGTTTCCCGTATCTCAGATAACGGAGATTCATTTTGCAACTCCGTCTTCAACGTGCCAACCAGCCTAGAGAAGCTCTAGCAGCACACATGGATCCTAGCACTGCTCGGAATCCATGACCCGCAGCCTCATAGCTTGCTTTTGCCGCCAATTCCGTTTTTCTATCCAAAGGCTCCTGTAAACTCGCTTTCCCCTTAATAGGGAGTAGTGAGGATTTACTAAGCTGAGATAAAGACACATCCACTTCAGGAGCAGAAGTCCAATTAGCCTTTAACTTCGCAGAGCAAGGATAAAGTGTATCCAAGAAATGCGTTCCATGAAAACGCTTATCTGGACATAGACGTTCCTCCTCTATTACACTATTAAGCTCATCCAGAGCTGGCAATGTTGTACGCGAAGCACGGGACTCCTGGAACATGCGTGCTGATTTACCAGGACGACTAGTTACCTCCTCCGGTAACTGTAATATATCTCTCATGGCTTCAATTAATGCCTCCGTACGCTTCGCCATAGAGGAACGCCCCTGCGGCTCGTCCGCATCTGAATCGGATATTTCTCCATCCGAATTTAAAGGGGAACTCTGCCCAATATCAGATACGTCTGACTCGCTCCGTGTAGAGGCCGGTAACGGCCTGCGTCGCTTCCTCTGAGAGGAATTAGCAGACACATATTGACCTAAAAGGTCAGACAAGTTGTTGATCGATCGAGCGATATCGTCCAATTTTTCACCGCTGTCGACCGCAGCGCTAGACGCTGTGGAGGTCTGCGTATCTGATTGCCGCAATGGCACTGGGACGTGATCCGCGGCATCTGAACTCTGTTCAGACATGTCTCACCTGTATGAACAGGTCAAAGCGGTAATACCAGCAAAAAACTATGCGGTTTTTTTTTTTTTTTTTTTTTTTTTATATGCTGAAGGGTTAACGCTCCACCAGGCAGGGTTACCCCAGCGGTATTCAGTCAAAAAATTTTTCTGGTAGAAATAACCCTCAGAAGGGTTAATATTGCAAACTCACCACAATATATATATATGAAGTGTGAGTCCCAGCCAATTTTATGTCTCTAATGAGACTGCAGCTGCAGGATAGCGATCGCTGCGCTGTGGGGTGAGGAATCAGCACTCACCCAGCTGGCCGTGGTGTCTTATGAGGAGAGGAGCGGTCTGAGGAGCCCAGGAGCCTGTGTAATGGCCGCCACAGTGAGGGAGTCGCAGGAGAAGCGCCAGAGCGCGCGTCTTCCTGCTCAAAAGACCGGGAATAGATAGGCTACGCCCCTGCTAGCTCAAATATTGAGCGCGAACTCCCCCGCTCCTGCTCCCTCTCTGTCCTGCAGCTATCTGCCTGCGGACAAAAGATCACCACATCTATACTGTAACAGCGCTGTCACAGCAGCGCTGAAGCATACTGACATACAAGTAGTAGCGCTGTCACCGCAGTGCTGAAGCACTCACACATTATTATAATAAAAATTGTGTGGAAAAACTCATCAGCTCAGCGCCACAGGGACCCTCAGGGGTTTCTGGCGCTATGCCCATGCTTCCCCCCAGGGCGGAAGCGCAGTGACCCAGCGTGTGGTTTGCGCCCCCGCCAGGGAAAACTCTCCTCATCCCCCAGGGCCGGCAAGGATTCTGCAGGGACCATTATGTAATTACAGATCCGCCAAGGGAGAGGCTGGTGAAATACACTGATAAACATGTAATAGCGCTGTCACCGCAGCGCTGAAGCATACTGATATACATGTAATAGCGCTGCCATCAGACGCTAAAGCACTCACACATTAATAATAAAATTTTGTGTGGAGTACTCACCAGCCAAGGCGCCACAGGGACCCTCAGGGGTTTCTGGCGCTATGCCCATGCTTCCCCCCAGGGCGAGGAACGCAGTGACCGCACGTGTGGTTTGCGTCCCGCCAGGGAAGCTCTCCTCATCCCCCAGGGCCGGCAAGGATTCTGCAGGGACTTTGAGTAAGTACAGATCCGCCAAGGGAGAGGTTGGGGTACAGCAGCGCTGGTACCCCTGAGACCTCTAGACCAACTAGTGATCCAAGTCTCCTGTCCGAATATAAAATAATAAAATCTTCTGAGGAGCTGCATTAGCAGCGACCATCCTCTGGACCTCAAATCTTAGACTGGAGCTGAGTAGGAGGAGCCCGAGCTGGAGGGGCCAGCCAGTCAGCACTCTTTTGATCTGAGGTGACATCCTGATCTGGGGCTCCGCCTACCCATCAGTAATGAATACTGTGGCTCTCTTCCTTCCATCTGCAGCTGAAACACTAGATATATCATGAAACACTGTAGACAGTCAAAGAAGTGGCTTAAATGTAGAACAGTCACATTACCTAGAACTGGACATCCCTCAAAATTGATGAAAAGACCAAAGGAGTAGGCTTCCCTGATGACACGTTCTTCCAGGGAAGGGGGCAGAGGAGTTGACAGTGACTGCAGCTTCTTCCTCCCCTCCAATGCTTTGTTTCAGTGTCCCAGCATGCAATGATGATACACAAGCGAATCGTCATCAGATAGGAAATTATAAAACAAGAGTAGTTAGGGACGGTGAGGAATTTTTAAAGCAAATGTATTAGAAAATAGCTTAGAATTATGGGACTAAATCGATAAGGAGTTAGGAGAAAAATGCTTTACCTTTGAACCACCCCTTTAGACCCTTCCCGACATTAGACGTATCCATACGTCATGGTCAGATGGAACTTACAGACCATTTGACGTCATCTTTAATGCGGCACCGTGACCGCAGCCGCGGTGATCGCATTAAAATTCCAGTGCCATCTTGGACCTGAGCATACGAAGTAGTCGTACCAGGGATGGCAATGCACCCCCTGCAACTATGATCGCCGTGATTGGCTGTTCAATTCTTAACAGCCAATCGCAGCATTTCAGGCAGATTGCCTGAAACACTGATGTCCAGTCTATGCTCGGTGCTATAAGAACACCGATCATCACAGGCTGATGCCTGGCAACGCCAGGATCACCAGGGCCATCTTTGGTTGGAAAATGAACAATGACGTAGCTTGCACCAGTCAGAGCACACAGACGCGGTGTGATCTGGCAGTGACCGCCCTGTACTTCCTTATTCTAGCTCCGGATTTGAACATTGCGGTCACTCCTGTTGCTGCCGGTGTTCATTCTCCTAATGGAAGGACAGTTCCCGATTCCTCCTTGATCTTTCCTAATCCACCACAATTTCCTCCCTCTGCCGCCAAACAATGATCAGTACTTGATCGTCACTCGATTTTTGGCAGTTTCTTTTTCGTGTCCTGCAGCCGCCAAGCATTGATACGCGACGCAAAATCACTGATCAATGTCCACGCTCGCTGGTTTTTAGGACTTTTTTTTATGTCCTTGCCCATTTGTCCCCTCCTTTTGCACCACCTCCGTGTGTGCATCCTGCTGCCACCGAGTGTTGATCATTGACACAAATCACTGATCCACATTACTGATGGGAAAAGCCCTGGGTGGTAGGGTGCAGCTGAACATTTAAAAGAAAGTATGGTTCGGGTCCCAGAACAATACCCAAACCCAGACCCCATTCACTTGAATGGTGCGCCTGAACATCCAGTGTTTGCCATGCTGTGGATGACAGTGCAGAAAACACTGCCTTTGATTGGCGGTAATGATTTTACCGCTCATCAGTCACAGTTCCCACACTGTTAAATGACAGAATGAGCCTGCAGCTGTGATTGGAGGTAAAAGGTTTACCGCCGGTCACTGGCGTCGGCTGCTGAAGCTACTACTCCAATTATCCTACACCTGTTGCTGTAAATAAGAGGGCAAGCAACAGCTCATGGGAGTAGTCACCAGCCGGCACCTGTGCTCTAAATAAAAACAAACAAAAAAAGCTCGGCGTAGGTTCTCTTGTATTTTTGATAACCAGCTGGACAAAACTGACAGCTGAGGGTTGCAGGCTGCAGCTGTTAAATTTAGCAAGGTTGGTTATCAAGAATAAAGGGGTCCCTATGAGGTTTTTTTAATTTAAATTTACAAAAAAGGCAGTGTCACCTCCATTTTTGTACAACCAGCCAAGCTAAGGCAGACAGCTGGGGGCTGGCACTCTCAGGTTGGTAATTAGCTATAGATATTGGCCCCCTCAGCCTAAAAATAGCAGCTCGCTGCCGACCATTTCTGGCGCTTTACCCACTTGCCCTGTGGCGGTGGCAAGTGGGGTTCATATTTGTGGGGTTGATGTCACCTTTGTATTGTCTAGTGACATCAAGCCCACAGCTTAGTAATGGAGAGGAATCTATAAGATGCCTACCCATTCCTAATCCTATAGTTATATTGTAAATAAACACACAGCCAGAAAAAAAGTCCTCTATTTGAAATAAAAAGAAAGCACTATTAAAAAACAACAAACAGTTATACTCACCTAACGTCCATTCCACTGAAGCCATGGTCTCCTGTAAAAAGACAAATAAACAACCATAACCCTCACCTCTCCACTGTTCTGTCACACACATAAGCCATGTCTGGGATAAAGGGTATGTTTCCACGGGTCTTAATCCCTGCACTTTGGACACAGTGGAAACCAAGCTCCGCCAAAAGCGTATCTTTATGTTTGAAGCATGTGTGGGAAAAGGTTGAAAAGTTCCAGGGAGCCAAATACGCTCGCAAGGCATAATATGTAATATATATGTAATATATATGTAATATATATATATATATATATATATATATATATATATATATACATACACACACACACACACACTGCTCAAAAAAAATAAAGGGAACACCCATAACACATCCTAGATCTGAATGAAATATTTCCATTGAATACTTTATTCTGTACAAAGTTGAATGTGCTGACAACAAAATCACACAAAAATCATCAATGGAAATCAAATTTATTAACCAATGGAGGCCTGGACTTGGATTCACCCACAAAATTAAAGTGGAATGTAATGTCCTTAAAACAAGTCAAAATGATGCTCAGTAGTGTGTGGCCTCCATGTGCCTGAATGACCTCCCTACAACACCTGGGCATGCTCCTGATGAGGTGGCGGATGGTCTCCTGAGGGATCTCCTCCCAGACCTAGACTAAAGCATCCGCCAACTCCTGGACAGTCTGTGGTAATGGGCGGACCAGTCCATAGCTTCAACGCCTTCATCTTACAGGAACTGCTGACACACTCCAGCCACATGAGGTCTGGCATTGTCATGGATTAGGAGGAACCCAGGGCCAACCGCACCAGCATATCGTCTCACAAGGGGTCTGAGGATCTCATCTCGGTACCTAATGGCAGTCAGGCTACCTCTGGCGAGCACATGGAGGGCTGTGCGGCCCTCCAAAGAAATGCCACCCCACACCATTACTGACCCACTGCCAAATCAGTCATGCTGAAGGATGTTGCAGGCAGCAGATCGCTCTGCACGGCATCTCCAGACACTGTCATGTCTGTCACATGTGCTCAGTGTGAACCTGCTTTCATCTGTGAAGAGTACAGGGCGCCAGTGGCGAATTTGCCAATTCTGGTGTTCTGTGGCAAATGCCAAGCGTCCTGCACAGTGTTGGCCTGTGAGCACAACCCCCATCTGTGGACGTCGAGCACTCAGACCATCCTCATGGAGTTGGTTTCTAACCGTTTGTGTAGACACATGCACATTTGTGGCCTGCTGAAGGTCATTTTGCAGGGCTCTGGCAGTGCTCCTCCTGTTCCTCCTTACACAAAGGCGGAGGTAGCGGTCCTGCTGCTGGGTTGTTGCCCTCGTACGGCACCCTCCACATCTCCTGGTGTACTGGCCTGTCTCCTGGTAGCGCCTCCAGCCTCTGGACACTACGCTGACAGACACAGCAAACTTTCTTGCCACAGCTCGCATTGATGTGCCATCCTGGATGAGCTGCACTACCTGAGCCACTTGTGTGGGTTGTAGAGTCCATCTCATGCTACCACGAGTGTGAAAGCACAACCAACATTCAAAAGTGACCAAAACATCAGCCAGAAAGCATTAGTACTGAGAT